>CM022091.1:11193136-11843991 GCA_011114355.1 Carex littledalei
TAATTTCTGGTAATTTTCGGATAAATTGAGATACATTGTCAGATTTCATCTGGACTGAGGCTCACATGCAGAAGGTTCACATGAGACAGAAGAATCCTTTTGTTTTGATGGTGTTTTTGCGAAGGTTTGGGAGGGTGGGGTTGCAATAGAGTCAAATCGGGATAGAGATGAAATTTATAATCACAAAAGAGAGGAAAAGATACTTCAGAAAGGGAGTTTCGTAGATAGTTGAAGTACTTGTTATACTCAAGATTAGGTATAGCTAGGAGCTTAGGCTGGAGATGTTTATCAGAATTATGTAGAAATTAATTTTAGATAGCTGAAAGTTGAAATAAGTTGTAGGATGAAAGTTTTGCTTAGTCTTCAATCTTATAACAATCAGTAGAAATGTGATAATATAGTAGAATAGTCATAGAAATAAAAGAGAAGTTCCAGGTTTAGATCGGAGTAAAGAATTTTTTTTCTCAATCTCGACACATCTTTTATAAATGCAACTGAACTCTAAATGAATGTGACAGAATGAGCAGAGTGCTGTTACATTTTTATTCCAATTCCCTTCGACAAATTGGAATCTCTCTATTTTCACACCCATCCAGTTTGAAGGCCAGTAGAATCTCTCTATTTTTCCCACCCACCCACCCATAGAGAGGGGTATATGCAAAATGATGGACTTAACTGCAAACTTCACTCTATTCCACCTACTATTTTTCTGTCATCATTACACTCTATCCCATTATACTCCAAACGTGTCTCGACCATCTTAATTGACCTATGAAATATCTGTGTAGAACCATAATAAAAACAGTCAACTAAAAAAAACACGGGCAGTATTATAGTAGACTGGTAGAATTAATTATATACTAGACTGTATATGAGCACTGTAATAATCCATCTCCTTGGGACTTGATTTTTTGTAACTTATGACTAAATGCACACAAGGGTGCAAGCATCGAGATTTGAGAGAGTTGCCTCACAGGGTTGATTGATTGGGAATAAGTAGTGTATTGAAGCTGTGTCGTGCCGTGTTTGGGCGTGCCTAGAACATGTGTCATGCCGTGTTTGGGTGTGCCCAAAACATGTATCGTGCCGCGCCACACAGTACCGGAGATGAACACAACACGTTTAGCGGCACGACACTGCTTGGTAAGGCGTGTATCGCCGTGCCGTGCCGGTTTTTAGATTTTGGTAATTTGTTACTTTAAAAATGTGTAGTAATGTCCAAAAAGTCTGAAAAAATATCTAGAAAATTGGAAATAAATAAAATTACATTTTTTTTCAAAATATTTTGTAGTATTTTTGTGTTTTGGTATAATTGGAGAAAAATTGAAAAAATGTTAAAAAAAAGGAAAATTAGACGTGCCGTGCCTGTATAAACGTGCTGATTTCAGAAAATTAGGACGCAACACGACTAAGAACACGGCACGGGCACACGTCGTGCCGTGTTCTTAGCCATGCGTGCCGGCACGTGTCCAACACGCAGTGCTTTTGCAATACACTAGGTATAACGGAGTTCACTTTGATTTTCTTTATGTTCTTAACAACACAAGAACGCTTCACAAGTCTCCTTTATGAAGCTTGCTTAGAAATTTGCTTATTATATTATCCATTTAATTGTGCAGACTACATCAAGGCGCCTTGCTGACAAAAAGGTGGCAAAGTTTCAAAAGAACATAACCAAGAGGGGAGCAGTTCCTGAGACGACTGTGAAAAAAGGGAACGATTATCCTGTGGGCCCCATTGTGCTTGGCTTCTTTGTTTTTGTTGTCATTGGGTCTTGTAAGTTTATTCCTCCTTGCTGTTTTTTCCACAAATATTAATATATATTTTTTTCCCAAAATTGTTACAGGGGTGCTGTTCCAAAGAAAACTTGCCGCATTATTTTATTTTTCCAAAATTTGTACAAGGGTGCTGTTCCTAGGTCAAACATAATAAACTAAAGATTGTAAGGACTTGCTGGTTGCTAATTTTACCCCATTATTTTTCATTAATTAATCTGATAAGGCCTGTGGTCCAATCCTTTTAATGAGAATTTGTTTAGATAGTAGAAATTTACTGGGTGCACCTGAAAACAATGATTCTACAAGAGTTGCTGTTGTATAAATGTATTTGTCCCGAGTATCTCATTGATAGATTAGTGATAATAATTATTTTAGTATCTTATTGATAGATTACTGATAATTCTTTTAATATCTCATTGATAGATTACCGATAATTCTTTTGATATTTATATTGTGTAGTAATTGCTTTATTTTTTTTTTCTGTGCCAGCTTTATTCCAAATAATTAGGACAGCCACAACCGGAGGAATGGCATAATGGCTCGCAAGTGATGGAAATTCGAGTATTTCTGTATTATTTGTTATGCTATTTTGAGTTAATATTTAGATATCTTAAGATACAGCATGTTCTCGTATGTACTTGAAAGACTATATTTATAAATGCCAAATTGAACAGAACGTGATTACGGGTTTGGTGGATGTTTTAGATGAAACCTAGTCATGACATTCCTCAATATACAGCACTTGCTAAGGTGCTATCCTTAAATTGAACAGATGGTCAGTATATAACTATATATACAAACAATTGCACCCCTAAATGAACCATTTGTTTCATTTCAAACTTCGGCAAGTAAAAAGGTGCAACAATGAATTTCTGTGCTTTTGGGCATTTGCTCCGTAGTAAACCTAAAATATTTCAACACCTCTTCTGATATTCTATCTTCGTTTTGGTTAATGTCGTGGACTACCCTAAAATTATTTGGAGTTTATTTAAGGTGGTCTATTTTAAGACTTGTACAAATTTAAGTTAAATAATCTGGATCTAACTTGATCAAAATTCTCATATCGATGTATGCAACTCTCGCTGAACAACAATAACCAAGTCTTTTGTCCCAAACAAATTTGTACGCAAGTTCATCTTCGGATGGTCTATTAAATTGTAACTGTGTACGCAAGGTTACAACTTTCATACACGGTTTTCTAACTACGCTACGATTTTGTTCAGTTTTCAAACATTGTTTTGTAGAAACCGTGTACGATTCATTCACGCCCTCAACAAACCCATGTTAATTACTAATTTCTTGAAGAGATCGCTTCTCAACCGCCTCCACACTTACTTCATTTAAGTCTGCCCTCTTCGATCATTTGTCTCTTCATTTTCTCTTCGTATCTCTTTTCTTCCCATTGACGGTGGTAGGTCTAGATTTTCCTCATTTTCATTTCCCCCTCGTATGAAACCTTGAGTTTTTGTTGAGGTTTAACACGATGGCACTCGGAAATATGATGAGCTATAAATCTTGACTACCATCATCAAACAAAGAAGAAGGAAATCAATCCTTAGTTGATTGATCTGTCCAATATTCAATAACTAGCAAGTTACTATTGTATGTTGCGACGACAACGTCCCAAATTTAACTCCTGCTCAATAAATAATATCCCGGTCTGTCAGGATCGGCCCAAGCCTCGGGATTTTGAGGGAGTAAGTAGTTCCATGTTTTTCCACACTCCTCTCCCTACTGTAGATTCCAACACCAACCAATCCAAACATCTATTCAGCCACCCACAAGGGACCCAGTCTATAGCAATCGTGTATACAACCGACGGTCTTGAAAGCGTGTACGGGTCATGTTTGGTTTAGTGAAATAATGAGTAATTATGTAAGAGGAGAACTTATACAAGGAAATATCACAAAAGAGAAGAGTTCGTAAGAAACATTTCGTATATTATCAAGATATTGAAGAAGAAGATCACATGCATGCAGGGCGGAGCATAGTACTTGCTGGAGGTGCTAAGCTCCCCTATAATTTCAGAATTTTTTTACCAAGTGCATAGAAGTTCAACTGAATTTTTATTTTAATTTGAAAAGCAAATTTCAGATTCGGACTGCCTTTTTCATTTCTAGACCGCTTTTTAAGGAAAATTTTTTGTTCTGGAAAGCTTGTCAATGTATAGAAAACATAATAAAAAAAAAAAGAAAGTGGCCAATCAATTAAAGAAATAAATCTCGTGAGGACTATGTTTGGTTGCAAAATAAGAATAGCTAGAATAGTCAATTTAAGAATAGCTATTATTTGTCTTATTAGAATAGCTAAATCTCAAAATTCTTAGGAATAATCTATTCTAATAAGACAAAAAATTTGGATTCACTATTCTATTTATTCTAATCCAACCAAACACTGAATAAACTATTCTGAATAACTTAACTCCAAAAATAGTCTATTCTCAATCCAACCAAACATATCTTCACAAATGATCAAATCCCAGCAACATCTCCATTCTCCGATCCACTTTAAAAAAAAATGAAAAGCAAATTAACCATCTTTGAATAGTTGTGTAAAATTAACTAACAGAAAATAAGAAAGCGCAATACAATTTGTTTGATCAAAATTCACCATCTTCAAAGAGCAGTAATTTATCTCTTGAGCTTTGAAATCGGCAAGATTCAATTTTTCAAATTGAGGTGTGTTTGTTTGTAATTTTTTTACTATTCATTATAATTTTGAGATTAAAGTTGATTTTACTTTCATGTTACGAAAATGATGATTTCTTTTATAAGTTTGTACGCAGATAAAATTATGTTTAAGGGAAAGACGTTAGATTCTTATTTCAAGATAAAGGAAAGTAACTCAAACTCCGACAAAAATTTCAAGTCTTGATAATTAGATTTTTGAACCAATTTCACATGTAATGGATATTGATCAAGAGCAATGTTCACAGAGTTCTTCTAGATCATTTAAATATGAGAGAGATCCTAAGTAAACGCCTCCAACTATCAGATTATCCTACTAATGAAAGAGATAAAATTAGAAAATTTTACATACTTGAGGGGCCTTACCAATATCATAAGGATGAATATCCATCTCTTGAGCAAGGAAATCAACGCCGTAGGTTTTAATATCATTGGTTAAAAAAAATTTCTTAGTTAGAGTATTATATAAATTTTATTTTTAAAATATGTCCAGCCCCCCATATTCAAATCCTGGTTCCGCTCCTGCATGCATATTTGCAAATCTATGTATTTTGATATTTTGTTGTTTGATTAATTATGTTATATGTAAATATGTATTTATGTACAAATTTATTTAATTATGCGTCAAATTTGTATGTATAAATTGTTTCAAATCTCTGTAAGCTTCTTTTAATTTTTTTAATGGTCAGAAAAAATATGGATGCTAGCACGTTGTAAAAAGTTAAAAATAATAATGTACGAACCGTGTATAAAGGCTAACATACACGGTTTTTTCGGATTAACCGTGTATAAATCATGTTATAGTTTTTGTTTTTTTGTGCCTCTTTGACTATCCTATAAACGCCTTTTCGACTATCTCTGTAATTTATACGCGGTTTATTGTAGCAATCGTGGTTGATTTTTGTAAATTATACATGGTGATTTTGCTGGAACCGTGTATGAATAGTCCTTAGATTTTTTTTCACGCCTCTTCGATCACTGTCGTTTTTAATTCCCATCACCCTCCGCCTAATCAAATAACTTTCTCTCTCCTCTCTCCCTCTTCTCTCTCTTTATAGTTGTCGATCTCTCTTCTCCTTTCACTCCTCTCTCTTAGGATTTTAGCACATCTCTTTGACATTAAGCTCGTTGTCAAAATCAATACCACTTTTTCCTACTCTGATCTATTTTTTTTCTAGACTCGGTTAAGTTTTTCGTTAGTAGGTAAGATTCGAAGTAAAAGGCCAAGACGAAGCTAGAAGACTTAAAACGAGGGATTTCCTCCTCCTTCGTTTTGAGTCTTTTGCGTTTGGTCTTCGTCTTGGTATTATACACGGTTCCTATGGTCATGTATAAATCACCTGTTTCATCATCACTTTTTCGGAGATGTGACAAGGTTCTCTTGTAAGAACCATGTATGTTAACTTATATAGACACGGTTCCGCAACTGTGTACAATCTATCGATCTTTTTATACAAGTTGTGCGGGAACACAGTTGCAAAACCATGTGTCATTCATTAATTTTTTTAACTGTGTATAGTCGCGTTTTTTTTAGTAGTGTGTTTTGAAGCAGAGGCGGAGGGACATTGATTAAATGGGGTCAATTGACCTCCATACATTTTCAAGAAAATATTATTACTGCAAGATTTTGTTATATATTTTATAGTAAATTGCTACAAAAACAGCAACTTGACTCCATATGTTTTATGAAAATTTTATATGATTGCTCTCTATTCTTAAAAAAAAAAAAAAACTATTGTACAATGTGTACTATTTAGAACTATTGAAAAATTTTCTACTTCAAATATGTAAATGTTGAAATTATTAATGTTTACTATATTAAAAATATTTATGTTATTGAAACTTTTGCTTCTTGTATGTTTTTGATCCCATAATTCAAAAATCTGCCTCCAAGAGCACATAATTAGCGAATGTAAGATTGTAATGACATAAACTGTAGTTTGAATGGTATATACGCAAATTTGAAAATTGAGGTGACCTGCATGAATTCCTAAAAGACGACCTTTCCCATCCAAAAATTCGTACAAGTTGTTTAATAAATTTGTCCTAAACACCAGCTCTAGATCAATCATCACAATTGGTTGTTGACATCGAAGATACTTTAAACCATCGACATAATCTCAGATTAACTGCCATTAGGGACCCACAATCTGTGATAGCATTAATTGGACAGTATCGATAGTGAAACGACTGGTTTGGATGTTGTTGTCAAACTCTTCTCACACGTGAAGCGCTTTCGTCTCTTCAACCCAATCTATCATGTCAGAAAGTACAGCATTCGTCCAGTCATCACCTGCCTCAGCCAAATATTTCGTCGCTTAGTTTTCGAACGCTATTATCAAATTATCATGTTCGATAAGTAGATGCCAATCTATATCGGACAATAATATTAATTACATAAGTCACGCGGATATTATTAGATGTCTCCTCATTTGAGAGATATCGTCCGAAATTTGTATTTCATAAACTTACATGCATGTATGTATCCGGTATTGGGTAGAATTAAAATCTGTTGAAATCTATCATTCGTCAACAGTATTTTTGAAATCTCTGAAATTTCGAATTCAGCCGTCCAATTTTTTCTATGCACATATCTCGAAACAGTTGATTTTTCTGTGCATGCATCTAAAAACAGCTTGACGGCTGGATTCAGAAAAGCAGAGATTTCAGAAACACTGTTCACGAGTGAGAATTTCAGCAAATTCGTATCCGGTATTGGGTATCACTATCACTTCACCAAAAAGTGTTAATTACTTGATTACGGATATGGAGAAAAATTGTTGCTGTCATCAAATTAAAATTAGAACAGATTAAATAAAAGATTAATTTATAGATCTAATGTTACGAATTTCAAAATAAATTCAATACAAGATTTGATTTTAGAATAAGATGGGCTTTACATATTACTAGTCTAACCCCATTAACCCAACTAACCCGATCGACATGACCTGAAAAATTGCAAATTTAACATCTAATTTGTTAGGTATGGGTACGGATTAGTCTTTGATTACAGATCTTTTCTATAAAAAAAAATATTGAGTAAAACCAGACCTGACTGTAGTATTAAATTTATCTTTAAATAATATGTTCTTATATAATTATAAAGTTTTGCCTGCTTGATTTTGTACTAAATGAATTCGAAAATTTCAAAATTTTGTATATACATGTATCACTCGTGAAGTAGGTAGGTTTCAACATGTTTGGATTCGCCTCGTTTGAAGTCAATTCGATAGATTTTAGAGTTATGCTCACTAAACCCTTTGGTGAGCACAACACACCCGAGATTTGCTCGACTTTATAATAAATAGATTCGAATATTTCAAAATTTTGCATGTACTCGCATCGCTCATAAAGTAGATCGGTTTCAATGATTTAGATTTGTCTCATTTGAAGTCAATATGATCGATTTTGGAGTTATACTCACCAGACCCTTTTGTGAACACAACACACCCTAGCTTTATGTGTATAACTCTAAAATCTATCGAATTGACTTCAAACGAAACAAATTCTAACTGTTGAAACCAATCTACTTCACGAGTGATGCATGTATATGCAAAATTTTGAAATTTTGAAATTCATTTAGTACAAAGTCAAGCGGTCAAAACTTGATAAAAAAAATAAATACATTAAAATAACTTGTAAAAGTTCATTTTTTTGCATGTACAGAGTCATAATTTTTGACATTTACAAAAAAATAATATTACAAAGTATGTAATTTACGGGCAAGTCATAGGTACTGAAATTTCCAACTAATTTTCATTTATCACTCTGACCCAGTTGCCTCCACAAAAGAGATCGAAAGCAAGACATGCCATGCTATAAAGCGATGTAAACAATTGGTTGTATGCTGCAAAACAGACAAAGCATTATTAATATCGCATTTATACATCAGAACAAAGTGATGTACCCTTTTGTTTTGAGATCACCAACAAATCTCCAGGTCGTGCATTTAATTACACATTTACGCTGGTGATTAGAGTAATAATGGTTTTATTTACTACTATACATTTTACAAGAACCAAGAAGAAAAAGGCGAATTTGCAATTAATTCAAGTCCTTTAATGTAAGTCATGTGGTGATCAACTTAAGAGCAAATTAATATGCGTTAATTTAAAGTTCAATCCTAGTACAAACATGCCTACATGGGCCTCAAGTGAGAAAATAAATCAGCTGTGATTCTCGGGGAATCACACGACCCTGCGATCCGATCTCAACTGTTGATCTTTCTTGAGATGCGTGCATGAAAATTTACTTTTCCTAAAACATTTCTGAGATCCACGCATGAAAAAGTTTGAACCGTTGATCTTGAAATTTCAGAATCCTGCAATCCCTCTCGGAATCGCAGCAGATTCGGACTCCTCAAGTGATATTGATGCAGTGCACAGTTGCACACAGAGGGGTCCGGATCCGAATTCCACACAGAGGAGATAGAGAGGCAGGGTCTTTTCAATAAGTTGGTTTGCTTTTAATGCAAAAAGCGAGACGCTTTGATTCCTCGCTATCATAACATAACATGATATGCCGACATTTTTATTAATATCCTAAGTTAATTAGAAATTAATAATTATACTCAGATTATGTTGGTTTTTCCAAAAATATCCAAACCGGCCACAAAATGGCCGGTTTCCTCTTCCCCATAAGCCGGCCATTTTGTGGCCGGTTTTCTATTTTTTTCCTAATTTGATGCGCGAACTGGGTCCGCGTGGGTGGTAGGATTGTAAAAAGTTTAGACCAGGTGGTATTGATTTAATTCCGATTTTCAGTGGTAACTAAAAAATTTCGGCAAAATGTCTCTATCAAATATAATCCGTGATTTTTATTAATACCCTCCAAAAATAAAAATTTGCAAATCTGCCCTCGATTTTTTTTTTTAAAACGCCCTGACCGCCCCACGTTTGGGCGGTCCACTATTCATACCAAACCGCCCCACGTTTGGGCGGTCACTTATGCATACCAGACCGCCCCACTGTGGGGCGGTTTGGTGTTTAATTTTTTTTTAGAGACAATATGAATAGCAAGATGCTGAAATCTAACACTAAAAATTCGAATTTTTTTTAAAATATTTATTAAAATATTTGTTAGATTACTTCTTTTGATGTATAATTAGCATATTTATACTAAAATACGCTAAATTACTTGAAATTATGTTAAATTACGTTGAATTACACTAAATTACGTTAAATTACGCTAAATTACAATAATTTCGCTAATTATACTGAAATACGCTAAATTACGCTAAACTACGCAAAATTACGCTAAATTAGGCCGATTTTGTGCCATCTTTCATAAATCATAAAAAATAGTAAAAAAATTTCAAAAATAGTAAAAATTGGTATTCTACAAGTTCATTATATAATTAATTTACTGAGCTACTTAGATTGAATAATAGAAATGAAAATCTTAATTGGAAACTTCAACTCAAGTTTTGAGGCTCTTCCCTTTGTTTTTTGGCAATTCTGAATTTTGAAAAATGGCAAAGCGGTCACTGACGCATGCATATTTTCGCAAGCTTTCCGAAAAGTGGTCATTTGCTGAAATCGGACACTCGAGCGCCGTTTTATAGCCGTTTGAAGTTTCGTCGTCGTTTTTCGCTTTCCCAGTTAAGATATCGTCCCTATTCATATGTAATTTTAGCGTAATTTCATGTAATTTAGTGTAATTTAACGTAATTTAGTGTAATTCAGCGTAATTTAACATAATTTCAAGTAATTTAGCGTATTTTAGTATAAATATGCTAATTATACATCAAAAGAAGTAATCTAACAAATATTTAAAAAATATTTCGAATTTTTAGTGTTAGATTTCAGCATCTTACTATTCATATTGTCTCTAAAAAAAAATTAAATACCAAACCGCCCCACGGTGGGGCGGTCTGGTATGCATAGATGACCGCCCAAACGTGGAGCGGTTTGGTATGAATAGTGGACCGCCCAAACGTGGAGCGGTCATGACGTTTTTAAAAAGAAAAAAAAAATCGAGGGTAGATTTGCTAATTTTTTATTTTTGGAGGGTATTAATAAAAATCACAGAAATGTAATTGCCCATATACCGCATCTTCTTAAACCAAAAAATATAAAGAGGATATATCTCGTTTTTAAAAAAACTATTATTTATTGAGACAACATAATATAACTAAAATCGAAAATAATATTAGAATAATAAAATCAACAGAATGCAATCAACTTATATTAAGTAAAAACGAAAATAATTTAATAACTACTACTATATATCAACTACAGTGGGAAAAATGTCACCGTGGAGCTGGTTCTGTCACAAAACGGCACAGAACGACACAACACGTGTGTCGGTTACGTGCCGTGACTTGCGTGTCCCGTGCCGTGATTATTCGCGTTCCGTGACTATCTTTTGAAAATTTGGCACGTCACGTCACGCGAAAGATCTAGTCACGGTATGGCACGGCACGTGGTCATGCGAATCACGTGTAATTATGACCGTTAGATTTTGACTAAATGGTGAATCTTGAATAAACTAACTTAAATTATGATAAAAATGGTCACGCAAACCATGCCAGTTACGTTTGGACATGGTGTGATTCACGTGGCGTAACCATTCCTTGATATTTTGGGCACGGCACGACACGACATGTTTTTTCCACTCTAATATCAACCTCTGAGTATCTAGTAGCTACTTTTTTTTATTAAACAGTGTGTATAAAATACTTAAGAAGTTAATTTTGATACTAAATTAGTTAATTTTATTGCCTAGTTATTGAAAACTTGATTCGAGTGATTGTGTACTTTTACCATTAAATTATTTTTTTTTAGCAAAAAAATTGCTCGTTTAACACTTATATATATATATATATATATGAGTGAGGCTACGGTGCTATGCATAGCACGGATTGAGCCGTGCTACGGCTCAATATTTGAATTTTCAAAATCCTAACAGTCGATCCGAACCGTTCAACATGATTATAAAATGAATATGTACTTGCAAACCAAATTTTACAATTTTTCGAATTTGTTTACTATTTTTTTAGATAGGTAGAAAATCACTGTTTTTGGATGGTCCAGAATTTTCAGATCAAGTGATTTTCTACCTATCTAAAAAAATAGTAAAAAATTTTGAAAAAATGTAAAATTTGGTTTGCAAGTACATATTCATTTTATAATCATGTTGAACGGTTCGGATCGACCGTTAGGATTTTGAAAACTCAAATATTGAGCCGTAGCACGGACCAAACCGTGCTATGCATAGTACCATAGCCTCACTCTATATATATATATATATATAGTAGAACTAGGGTGCTCTCGAGTTCACCAAACCCTTGGTGAACTCAAGTCCAAAACTCATCGGATCGGCTTCAAACGACGAATCCGACCGTTGAAACCCGTCTACCTTACGAGTGATGCGTCTACATGCAAAAATTTTAAATTTTGAAATTAATTTTGCATAGAGTCAAGTGGTCAAAATTAGAAGGTTAATAAATTAATTTTAATGCATTCATTTTTTGACGTTTTTGACCACTTGACTCTATACAAAATTAATTTCAAAATTTAAATTTTTTGCATGTAGACGCATCACTCGTAAGGTAGACGGGTTTCAACGGTCGGATTCGTCGTTTGAAGCCGATCCGATGAGTTTTGGACTTGAGTTCACCAAGGGCTTGGTGAACTCGAGAGCACCCTAGTTCTACTCTATATATATATATATATATATATATATATATAGTATGGCTAATGTGGTTCCTCTAGAACTTCGGCCTCGTGCTTCCGGGGGCATATCTTAGTGTTTGATGTTCAAACAACAAATTCAAACCGTTAGATGTTCAATCTATATTAAAATGTACTTGGAGACCAAATTTTACATTTTTTGGAATTTTTTTACTATTTATTAAGCCACTTTGAAAATTCCAGATCCGGGTGAACAGTAAAAACAGCCTGGACCATATGATCTGGAATTTTCAAAGTGGCTTAATAAATAGTAAAAAAATTCCAAAAAATGTAAAATTTGGTCTCCAAGTATATTTTAATATAGATTGAACATCTAACGGTTTGAATTTGTTGTTTGAACATCAAACACTAAGATATGCCTCCGGAAGCACGAGGCCGAAGTTCTAGAGGAAGCACATTAGCCATACTCATATATATATATATAGAGGAGGGTTCAAATGCACCCAAATTTCTATGCTCCCAAATGCATCCAATTCTTTATCTCCTTTATCTCTATTTTTAAAGTCTGAACAGTTGATCCAAACCTCTCAACATGATCTTCATAATAAATTATGCTTGGAGACCAAATTTTATATTTTTTAGAATTTTTTTACTATTTTTTAAGATAGGTACAAAATCATTGTTTTAAGGAGATTCTGGACCATCCGATAAAGTGATTTTGTATCTATCATAAAAAATAGTAAAAAAATTCTAAAAAATATAAAATTTGGTCTCCAAGCATAATTTATTATGAAGATCATGTTGAGCGGTTTGGATCGACTGTTCAGACTTTAAAATAGAGATAAAAGAGATGGTGCATTTGGGAGCATAGAAATTTGGGTGCATTTGAACCCTCCTCATATATATATATATATATATAGCATAATTCTAAAAAATAACTACATTAGCGTATCATCACCATACATCCTTGAAAATTGCCACCGTATAAGTGTAAAGAAAACTACATCGGTATTAAAAGAAACTAGCTAAACATCTATAAAAATAATATTCTTATAGTAACTACTTTAATGTGACAAATACAATATCACACAATCACATTTTGGACAAATTTACGTTAAAACATCTAATTCAGATTAAAGACATCTAAGTACTCAGTTATGTCATATATATGTTTAAATAATATTAACTACTGAACATATTTAGCCACAAGAATTGCATTATATATGATGGATCTCTTCATGAGCATGTAACTAATAGTTACAGAGTAAACTCAACTGTTCACCTAATCACATCTTTCACCGAAATTATTTTCCATGAAGACCTATTCTTAGCTAGGCACGATCACTGTACCAGCTCGGTGTGAGCACAAAGGTATGGTACAGTCGTCACTCGTCAGGAAACATTTTGAGCATTTAAGATGACAACTGCACCAACCAATTATTACTCAGCAAATAAATAATTAATGGAATTGGAGGCACAATCGAACAAGTACACTTCCCTTTGACCTTTGTACATGAAAATCAAAATATAGTGCACATAATAATAGTATCCTATTATTATACTACTTGGGAGTAGGTCCGATAGGCATCGGACCTACTTTGGTTCGATGGGTTTAATAACCATTCATTTTCTTTAAGATTCGTGCGGAACGCTTTAAACTTTGTGCGTGTCTATTTCAATTTTCGTGCGCACAATATTAAATTAGATCGGACGGTCATGATGCTCGTTGAACCTAAAAGTAGGTCCGATGGGCATCGGACCTACTCCGTTCTCTTATTATACCTGCTTGAAATGGGGATTTTGAGCATAATTTTATAATATCCTATTATATCTGGATTGAAAAAATTATGAGCACAAAAATGAATAAATAATTGTTGTACATAATAATTGCCTTTAGATATTTTAGTTCCCTGGATAATGGAATTACATTTGCAAATACTAAACTAAACCCCTTAGATGGAATGAATAACCGTGCCATGTGGGGCTCCTCCAAATCAACGGCCCGCATCTAGCTACGAACTATGCAAAAGGAACGCTCCAGATCAAACCACGTTGACAGGCTTACTACACAGAAACAGCAGCGAGGCTGGGCGCTGCCTCCCCTCAAGTCTTTCATAACAATCAATGGAGAAGAGCGAGAGCGAAAGAGACAATGACAGGTGGGCCCACCCTTGCTTATCAGGATCAGCCGGGTCACCCGAGCAGGTCAACCGATCAAGTGCCGGCCCGAGACAAAGCCGGTATAGTCGACGGTATCCCCCTAAAGCTGCGACCACAGACCGTGTACCTGGATCACCGGCCCCACCAACCACGTGGCGGTCACAGAGCGCCTCCCACACAGTGTCTCGGTTGCACACAGTTGACCACAATCGGCAAACACACGCCGCCACACCGAGAGACCTTCCGTCGAGCCGTGTCAGTATTTCTGCCAGGATGTCTACATTGTCGTTTAAGTTGTACCCGCGGTTCATTGTATCGTCATCCTGCTCCTGCTCATGTTGCTCTTGCTCTGCTCCCATTGCGGAGGTATAATCTAAAGAGCAAGAAATGAGAGGAAGTTGTTCCAGGTTGGTTTGTTTGAGGGGGTTATTTAACGAATGGGATTTGACCAAATAAAGAAGGAAAACTTAAATAAGAGAGAGAAAATGGTATCTAAGGGACGAAGGGATGGGGCCAAGAGAGAAGGGCCAAAGGCATGGAGATGCGTGGTATTCATTTCTCGGGAGACTCAGAGAAAAAGAAAAAAAAAAAGAAAAAGAGAAAACATTCAAGCGAGAAAAATGGGACAGGACTGAGCAGTGACGTCGGGTGCTGTTGTTGTACTGTTAGCATGCCGCATTTGGAAATCCAAAATTACACGGGTGTTTTATGTTATGTTATAAACATGTATTATAAAATTATTATATTATTTTATGTTATAACATGTATTTCTCTCGGTGCAAGGGAATTTGTGGCCGTAGCATGCATGGGAAGGCGAGCTCCCAACGGCTAGTAACTAGTAAAGAGGTTGGAGCTCGCATAGTCGCATGGCATATTTTGGCGATATCGGTAGTAGGCTTCCTAGGTCAACTTTAGTTGCTCTCGTTTTCATTTTGTCTATGAGACTATGACTATACATGCACTTCCCTCCCGGCCACCTTAAAAATCGGTTAACTTAGAAAACTATATATTAGTCGCGTGTCTATGCAATCATGCATGCAGATCAGTGAGAAAAAACAAAGATTATATTCACCAGAGTTCATATCTCATTATGTCTCATGTTTTATATTTTCTTTTTCAAAATCCAAACTGTTAATTCAAACTGTTCAACATAATATCCATACTAAAATATCCTTGAGATGAAATTTTATAATTTTTGCAAGTTTTTTACTATTTTTTAAGATAGATATAAAATCACTGTTTTTGGACCGTTAAAAAACAGTAATTTTGTACCTATCATAAAAAATAGTAAAAAAATTATAAAATTTGGTCTCCAAGCATATTTTAGTATGAATATCATGTTGAGCAATTCGGATTGACAGTTTGGACTTTGAAAACGAAAATATAAAATATGAGGTATGCATGATGAGATATGAAAAACATGAGGTATAAAAAATGTTAAACTTGATATTGATAATTGATAACGTGTGTAATCAAATATTTTTGGTTGGTATTCAGTCTGCAATAATGCTGTCTGCTACAAACAGATATATCACACTAAAACTGGTGTCCTTTTTTTTTTTTTTGAAAACCTTTCTAATTTCTGATCTCTGCTCTGTGTTCACATTTCAAGTTAGATTTATATATATCCAAGGTTCACTTTTGGTAAGAGAGACATCTGAAATCTCAGAGAATCCAATGGCAATGAAACAGTAACAAATTTGCGGCTAATATGCTCGTCGCTTGCTATATACTTTTTGAACAGAGGACGCCTGCTCAATTAAATCAGCAAATACTGGGGTTTCTCTGCAACAAACAGGACAACTTTTGTGTGCAGTTCTTTACTGACAAACATAAGTTCCAAAATAGTGTTCATCAATTTTCTAGTGGAGGTTCCTTGGATCAGTTACAATAGTACTGATGATCAGCTCAAGCAGTACAGAACTGATTTCGTTGCTTTCTTTTTTCTTTTCTTTTTTTCTTCTTCAATCTCTCTGTGTATATATGTATCTCTCCCTCCCTCTCTTTTCTTTTATGACTAGTCTTTCTTTGCTAGTGTTTTCTATTTTTAGGTTTCTCATCATGATGTTACTATAAAAATGTGAGACGCCCAAATATAAAAATAAGATTCTTTGAGTCAGACTATGGTACTTTTCAGTGCATAAATCGGTCCTCATTATGAATTTATGTTTTTTTTTAAAGCTCAAATAGTTAATTTGATCTGCTCAATATAATTTTTGTATTAAAAATATACGCACCGATCAAATTTTATATTCTTTTAGAAACTTTTTATTATTTTTTTAAATAGGTAGAAAATCACTACTTTAGAATGGTCCAGAATCTTTAGATCAAATGATTCTACCTATCTAAAAAAAGTTAAATTTTTTAAAAAATACAAAATTTATCATAAGTATATATTCATATGAAGACCATATTTAGCAGTTTGAATTGACTATTTAAATTTTTACAGACTGACTTGCGCATTGCAAAATAAAATAGCCTCACTCTAGATTCTTTTATAATATAAATACAGATATTCGATGACTTGTAATAGAAAATGTTTAGATTAATTTGTTTCCAAACTTTTAATATCATGAATAGAGGCACATAACATATGATTGAAACACGTTGTGACGTGTTTGATCATCCTGCGTATGTTCCATGATTATTTCTTATTTATTAAGTGTATTTTTTCAATGTGGATAATTCTAAAAAATAGAAAACAAATGGCAACCGGGCATAAAAAAATTCCAAAATTATGATTTTTTTAATAATTTGATAATAATACAATATATAAATTTTCCATTATTTTTTATTTTTCCTGGAAATTAAATAAAACCATACAGAACCTTAAAATGCAGTAAAAGTTTTAAAATCATCAAAAACATCTGTGAAATAAAAAATATTTTCCATGCAAGTTTTTCTCAACTGAAGCTTAGTGCGTTAAAAACATATGAATCACTAGGCATTATATATATACAACTTTATATATGTTTTGTTAGTTTGTTGCTTCAATCTAGCGTCAGTAGTATCTTGTCTGGCCGTTTTTTTTTTTCTTTTGTCAAATGTTAGTCGTCTTGTAGCCAAATGTTTTGTTTGTTTGAAAAAAAAAAATGTTACACAGTACCATGTATTAATTTCATTTCATTGAAGCAACTCATGTTTGTTTTACACATGCATCTATCTGTATCTTTGGACATAGACTTAGAGTGGAAAAAATGACACCGCGGAGCCAGCTCTGTCACGGAGCGATACAGCATGTGCCGCTTGGGTGCCGTGAATCGCGTGTCACGTGCTGTGATCATCTTTAGAAAATTTGATACGGCACGGCATATTATACGAAAGATCTAGTCATGGCAGGGCACGTGGTCACACGAGTCGCGTGTAATTAGGACCGTTAGATCTTGATAAAATAGTGACTCTGAAATAAACTAATCTAAATTATCATCAAATAGTCACATTTGATTACAGCACGTTTAAACATAGCGTAACTCCTATAACGTAACTATTCGCATCCTGTGATTACTCATGACTTAATCAAAACACAACACGGTACGAGAGCAAAAATTACAACGTTGCACATTTTTTCGCTCCATAATAGACCTAAAACTTTGTATATATAAAAAATAAAATGTGTCATCTCATTCAGGATCGAACTCGTGCTTGTGGGGTCCAGGATGCGCTTTATGTTGCGCATCAAATCAGGTCTTTCAAGCAGTATCGATCGAAGAACTTTGGTCTCCAATTTGTTCAGACCATTAATTAGGATTTTATTTTTACTTGAGACTACTTTGGTTTGAAGAGCTCAGTTACCGCTCCATTCGCTTCAAGATGTGTGTGTTTTGCTTTAAAATTTGTACCAGTATGTTTTCATTTTCATATACACAGATCTGAAAGCAGATCAACAATTTTAAAGTTCTTGGTGAATAAAGAAAATTATCGTGGTCCTTCTAGTATATTCAAATTGTAAGATATTTTATCTATTTTTGAAAAAAAAAAAATTTGACCCAAAAGTATGATTCGTAATGATTACAAATATTTTTTTCAAAATAGATGGAGTACCTTAAAATTTGAATGTACTAGAAGGACCACGATTATTTTTTTATTTATCCAGAAGTGACTTTTGAACCGTGATCAATAACTTAGATCCAAAACATTTTTTATTTTTTTCCAGTAACACAAAGAAATATTTTAATTTTTCTTAAAACTGCAAAAAATCTGGCCTAAAAAATAATAAACTCAATTATATAGTATTCCATCTATTTTCAAAGAAATATAAATATATTTCTAATATTTCAATACAAAAATAAATAAATCATAACATTTTCTATTTAATTAAAAAAATCACAAAATCCTATTACCGCAAAATAATTTTGCGGAAACAAAATAATTTTGCAGTTTGAGCAGATTTCGAAATTTTCAGGATTGGATGTAGATTTTGAAATTTAATATTATTTTTAGATATTAATAAAAATTTCGGAAATTTTTGTTTTCAATTATTTCACTTATTTCTACCAATTTGAAATACTCATGTAATCAGTCTTGATCCCTATGTTATTTTAATATTATTTTTATAAATAAAAAATAATTTTGTTTATTTGAGGTGGCCGTCAGGTTAAATGAATAAAATTTTCAGGTCGGTTATTTTGGATTTGGGTGAAGTTATTAATTTGAGTCATTTAAGGTTCAGATTGTTTTGAATTAGAAATATTTGGGATCAATTTGAATAGCATGTCAGTCGAGTTTAAGCCATATCAGATGTTCGGGTAATTTAGATCTTGATTTGTTTTTTTTTTTTTGTGTGCGGTTACTGATTAGCATAGTAACAAATGATTATTCGGTTTCAGTTCAACGAAGTCAAAAGTTTGTGATTTGAATATAATTCGGATATAATTTGGGAATGATCCGGAACAGAGATTTCAGTCCAAAAGGGAGCAAAAAAAAGTTCAGAGAAAAGTTCGGGAAAGTTTCGTGAATAATTCGGTCAAAATTTGGTCAACTAAATAATTCAGCATTCGGTTGGTCTAAGAAAAAAACAAATTATTCACGAATCTTATAACTATGATGATTAGTCGAGTTAAAATCAATTGGAATTGAGATTGTTCGGATTATGGAACAGTTGAATTCTGGTATACTCAATTACACAGTAACACAGATCAATTAGATAGCATTGCTTTCATATTTTGAATAAAAATTGTAGTTTATATGTTTGTGTTGGACAAAATTAATATAAGATTGGTTCCTTCCAATTGAAGGCTAATTTTACCGACTATATACATCAGACAAATATCAGACATCAATCGTGCTTGGCTATGTGCAAAGCATGTGCCAAATATCAGACAATTATTGTCGTCCATGTTTAATGAAAGGTTACATGAGCAATCTATAATTGTTTGACAATATACGAAATAGTTTTGAAATAGTGATAGTTGAAAATATATTGTGAAAGAGTATTAGTTAAAAAGTGATGAAAGCGTGTTATTTAAATTTATTCTCAGTATTGTTTTGCAACAAAATGAAATAATGTCTGATTTTCATTTCTTCCCATGTATTTCATTATTTCATCTTAAAACAAAAAAAAGAGTGCTATTTTGAGTACCCACTATTGATTTTTGATAATAATGTTTACGCTAAATATTACCCACTATTTAAAATAAGAGAGCACCTAGATGTTTCCCTGTAACAATTCCCCATTCTATCCCCATGCATTAATTATCTGAGAGACCACTAACTACTCGGGGGACCACTAACTACTTGAGGGGACCGCCTAATATTTAAACACTTGAGAGTAGGTCCGATGGGCATCGGACCTACTCTGGGTTGATGGGTTTCATCACCGTCGATTTACTTTATGATTCATGCGGAACGCTTTAAAATTCGTGTGTGTCTATTTCAATGTTCGTGAGCACAAATTTTAAATTAGATCAGACGGTCATCATGCTCATTGAACCTAAAAGTAGGTCCGATGAGCATCGGACCTACTCCGTTCTCATATTTAAAAGATCTTACAACTGGCGCGTGCAAATATGGAAACCTATGCGTGCAAATATTAATTTATAATATATCAAGTATTCATACATAAGATATCAACTATTTCAAAAAAAATAAACATCATATTTCTTTTATCTCTCTCATCACACCCATCTTTTACACGTTTTTAGATGTGAGTTTTTTTTTCGTTCAATCCCGCCAATATTTCTGACGATCTGTGAGAAATTTTGCGAATCTAAAACTACTAACATCTTCTACACAATTTTCTCTTTCAAATGAAATCTATGATGACATACTTTCGGGTTGTCCGTCGCACAAGTATTCATACCTCGTCGTGCAAGTATTCATACCTCGTCGAGCAAGTACAAGTGTAAATAGTTCATGTGTCTAGTGTTTGTACCTAACATTTTCTATAAAAAATTAATGTTTTTTTCATCTGGCACTGGATGATGTCTGAAAGTATTAATATCAAGTATTGCAAGTATTCATACATCGTCATGTAAGTGTGAATAGTTCATCTATCAAGTGTGTGTATCTAATAAATCTATCAATTTTTTTTTCATATGACACTGGATGATGTCTGAAAGTGTTAATATGAAATATTGCAAGTATTCAAACATTGTCATGCAAGTATGAATAGTTTATGTATCAAGTATTTGAATCTAATATATTTTATCAATTTTTTCCCTTATGACATTGGATGACGTTTGAAACTATTAATATCAAGTATTTGAAATATTTATATCTCATCATGCAAGTGTAAATAGTTAATGTATCAAGTGTTTGTATCTAATAGATTTTATCAATTTCTTTTTTCTTATGGCATTGCATGACGTTTAAAAGTATTCATACATCATAACGCAAGTGTGAATAGTTCATGTATCAAGTATTTGTATCTAACATATTATATCATTTTTTTCTTATGACATTGGATTACGTTTGAAAGTATTAACATCAAATATTACAAATATTAATTGCTCTCTACACAAATACTTTAAAGAAAAAATAGAAAAGACGAGGATTGTTGTAGTTTGGTGATATTTAGGAGAGAGAAAACGATGAAGCTGATGCTGTGTATTGGCGTGGAAGCTTGAAAGGAAAAGTGAGACCGGTAAGGAGTAAGGACAGGTCATTAGAGAACTTGGGAGATTTTTAGGGGACGGTGGACTGGAGAAAAGATATAATTTACAAAGCCAATTAGACGAGGGACTAAATGGGAGGAGGTTAGACGGGAGAAATTATAATTATTTTTAAAATAATTGTAAATAAAAGATATCTAAACGACAGTAAAAGGACTCTGCAGAATTAATTTAGACTTTTTGTTTTTTTATTTTCAATAAATAAAACAACCCGACAAACTAATATCACTGTTGGTACCGGTTAAAAGTTTTTTGCTAAGGTAGGTGTTCCTTTATCTAGCTAGGGAGGAACATGGAGAATGACTTTACAAAGTTTTTCTGTCAGTTCAGTAGTTAGGCAGTGGCCTTAGTGACAATTGTTTTTACAGTTTTTGCTTGTATTTGCTTCAAGTTAAGATAACATAAGATATTCTTGTTTGGTTGTGACTTAAAAGTCAATGATATTTTTCAATTACCATCTTAATATCTCAAAATCGGACTTTATCATTTTTATGTAAAATTAAAAAATTACCAAGGGATAATGCGCACCACAGTGTTGCACATGAGTTTTCCTATGTTTCAGTTCAATCTAAGCAAATTTGAGCTAGAAACTCATACGAACACTGTGGTGCGTATGACTCACATGTCATGCACAGAACCACGGTGCGGATGTGCTAAGTTTTGAAACTTTTTACAAATCGATGGTAATGTACAGAATTTTGAAACATTGAGGTGGTAACAAAAAAAATTTCGGCTTAAAGTCATGGCTTAAACATTCTTATTTGGTTAGAGGTAATTACATAAGTAATTGGTTAAAATAATTGTTTAATTGTATATTGTTGTATTGAAGAATGACAATTTGATTAATAAAGTGTATTTTTATGGCTAACAATTTGGTCCACTTTTTTGTCTTAAGAAATTGATAACAATTAGCGAGCTTTTTTAATTATAAACTAATTTATAATTAAAAACAATATAGATGTTATAGTTTAGTCTTATGCATTCTTGGAACTAGTTAGATTGACAAAAACTAAGTTCATTCTTATAAGAAAAAAATTTAAACATAGGTGGCATAATAATGCGTAGACAAAAAAAATTACAGCCGAAAGTTCTTAGAATTAAAAAAGTAACATTATATAATTTAGAATACAACATACTAAACTAGAGCTGGAAATGTAAATTAAGCGACAACATAAATCATTTAATTTCTTTGTCGACTTTGTTTTCACAATTCATTATTAATATTATTTAAAATAATATCTCCTGTAACAATGTCAGTGGCACTAGGCAACTCCAAATGATGATGATGATAATAATAATAATAATAATAATAATAATAATAATAATAATAATAAATGATGAAAAATGATGATGATGATGATGATGATGCTAACAACAATAATAACGAGGAATAAGTTGATCTACCTCTCTAGTTGGGTTAACTTGTGACAATATAAATGATTCTTAATTCTATGTTATACCATCAGTCATTATTCATATTTGACAATATAAATAGGCATATAATAAGGTACTTATTCCATAACTTGTGCCACAAGCCCATAACCAAACACAGGCTTTAGTCATAGTCAGTATTTAATTTTTTTAATGAAAAAAATAGACTATTAAGCCTTTCTTTTCAAAAATAATAATAAATAAAACAACATAGATGAAACATCTTGTAAATTATTTTTGTAAATTAAAAGTTAGTTTTTTTTCCCTTTTATATTAAGAGGGAGGTCAGGTACTTTGTAATGCGTTAATTAGTTTGTAATATAGATTTATATTTATATTTTTAAAGTTCGAACAGTCAATTTGAACGATTTCTATATGAAAATGTACTTCGAGACCGGATTTTTTCTTTAATTTCCTTTTACTACATTTTTAGATAGGCTGCACTACTTTTGGATGGTCTAGAGTTTTTGAATTAGATGATTTTCTAATTATTTTAAAAATAGTAAAAAATATTGAAGTAAAATTTGATTTCCAAGTATAAGTACATTTTTATGCGAAAATCACGTTAAACGATTTGAATTAATAGTTTGAATATTGAAAATTAAAATATAGATTTATAGTACACATCAATTAGCGTTTTGCAAAGTAACATAGCCTCACACTTATAATAAAATATTAAGCTATTTAATTTTAATTTTCGAGTTTTCCTACCGTTTGACATGATATGACGCTGCAAGACAAGTGGGGGCTGCACCTCCAGCTCTGAACGGGGAATTTTTTTATTCATAAAAATTATTAAATTAAGACGTACAAATTAGAAAGAGTATTTTGTTTTCAGCAAATATAGAAAGATCTGAATCATTGAGTCCGATCCAAAATATATGGATCTGATTCAATGGTCCAGATCTAAATATTATGCTTTTGTGAGATCATCTGTGGACCAGAGCTTGATTATCCTCTAATCGGACAGTCCGGATCCAAACTAAATAAAAATATAGATCTGAATCATTGAGTCCGATCCATAATATTTGAATCGGACTCAATAAACCCGATCTTTCTATATTTGTTGAAAACGAGACACTTTTTCTATTTCTATCTGATTTTAATAATTTCTACGAATAAAATAATTCCCTGAACGGGATAAAATAATATCCAATAGTGGCTAGTAAACCTTATGAGTGTACTACCATATCACCGACATTTTTATTAATATCCAAAGTTAATTACAAATTAATAAATATACCCAGATTTAGTGGAAATTTCGAAAAATGTCCAAACCAGTCAGATTCTGAACAGAAATCTAAACAGAAAATAATTTTGAAAATGTTTAAATTTCGAAAATAACAATAATAGTACAACATAAAATCTAGACAAAAAATATTAAAAAAAAATAAAAAAAAATTGAGGAAACCGGCCAGATTTTGACCGGCTTCTGGGGGAAGAGGAAACCGGCCAGAATCTGACCGGTTTGGACATTTTTCAAAATACCCACTGATTCTGGATATATTTATTAATTTATAATTAACTTTGGATATTAATAAAAATGTCGGCAGTTCAAGCATTGTAATCAGGAAATAAAATTTTGTGGGTACAAATGGGTCTACTTGGAGTGATGAGTTCTGTGTTTTGTCTCTCTTGGATTGGTCGCTCGGAGTCTTCCTCCACCGCCCTCCGGTTCAGATTCCAATTATCCAAATCTGCATGGTTACAAAGGGAAAGGAGTAATGCGTTGTGATAAACAAGTCCTCCAAACAGTAGAAAATCATCATTTGCTTCATGAAATCATGTTCAGATATCAGAACAAATTTGGATTGCAAGAAACTTCTTATCATGGCCACTGAATTCAGATCCTCTCCGGTACTGTAATAGAAAATCTTTTAAAATTAGTGGATCTGAACCGTCCTTTTTAACTTGGCACAAATCTCAAAACCCAATAATACTGCCATGCACTAGCTCCAATCTCAAAGCGGCTGATAGTTAATCTCAAACTTTAGCGGTACCTGAGAGGATACTTTTCCATGGCCACTCGCCTGAATTCAGATCTCTCCAGGAATCCATATCCTCGACGGTACCGTAAAAGATTCCCTTTTACAATTAGCTATTTATGGTTTGAGATTAACGCTCAGCCGGTTTGGGATTCGGGCTGACTGAGGGGGCAGTATTATTGGACTTTGAGATTCGTGCCAAGTTAAAAAGAACGGTCCACATCAAGTAATTGTAAAAGATTCCCTATTACGGTACGGTTCGTGATATGAACTCATCTCCCCAGTACCGTAAAAGGGAATCTTTTAGAATTAGTGAATCTAGACTGGTTTTGTAATTTTTGCACGAATCTGAAAGCACAAATGATACTAGTCCTGTGCCATTTCCGAATATACACTATTTTCGAATTAATTTCAACCGTAAAGTAGTGGACTCCACCTTACACATACGTGAGAGGATGCGCATTCCACTAGCCTAATGCTATATTGTATTGCAATGCTAACAAGACGAAATTAGAAATTGATTATGGCATGTTTAAATATAATAAAAAAAATATTCAACAAGATATATGTTAGAATAAAACATATTGATTGTTTTAACTAAATAAATATTTCATTATAATAAGGAAAACAAATTAAAAAATTTATTAAAAATAACAAAAATTACACGTGAAATTTATAACATTTTGAAATTATAGAAGAATCCGTTGAATGCAATTTTACAAACAAACTTAAATTTAGCATGTATATTAAGTATTCAGTTATACTAATTTGATCATTAGTATTGTCACTAGAATAATCATGCTTGAAGCTTAAATTTCTAAAATTAAAGATATTTGAACCATCGATAAATAAATTTTAAAAAACACTATTTTATAACTCTTATTCCCTGCTTCTTCTATTAAAGATAGCATATACAGAATAATTTGATTTAGTAGCTTAAATTTCCTTTGCTCTCCTGCCCCTCTTATGAGAATTAATTATTTTTTCTACAATGTTATGTTTGATTCGAATCATCCCTAAATCCATAACCATATACTCACGCTGAAAAAGCATAATTTATTCTTGTCTTCGTGAAAAAATTGAAGATTGTAGAATATGGCGCAACCAAATATGTTAAAGAGGACCCGGTTATATAGGAATGTTGTTTGGGTATCATGTGCATCAACCAATGTTGTAAATAACGGTATGCGCTCGTCGGACGGACGGGTACCACCAAGCAATTAATTGGTATGCGGCCGATTAATCGTTTTCATTAAAATTATGTGTATATATTCATAATTTATTAAAAATGATTTATTTAACTCATCAAACTTATAAAATAAATTTAATTTAACTTAGTTTTATTATTATAACATGACACTATGCTTATTTCTTCTTAACAACACATACATATTTTACATTTGTAAGTAACACATTTATTTAATGCAAAAAAAAATTCAAAAATTAAGCTTTTTCAATTACTAATAATATATTATTTGAAAGAAATAAAACATTTCAACATAAAAATCACTAAATTTAATTTATGATAACAACTTAATTTCATATATGAACATTTCGTACTAATTGAAAAAATTACATCAGTAAGTAAGAAAAACATATGCTATATAAATAATAGAAGAATTAATCAAGAGTCCGGCTAGTATGACATCGGTGTCATATGACACCAACTACAAAATTGATTTGATACAATTCAAACGACTAATCCAAACCGTTCAAACCGATTTACTTTATGAATGATGCATTTACATGCAAAACTTTTATATTTTCTAGTTATTTTAGTATCAAATCAAGCAGTAAAAAATGTTGAAAAATGAATGTATTAAAATTAACTTAAAGACTCACACATTTGACAGCTTGACTTTATACTAAATAAATTCGAAAAATTATAAATTTTGCATGTAAACGCACAGCTAATGAAATAGATCGGTTTGAATGGTTTGGATTCACTATTTGAAGTCGATTCGATAGGTTTTGGAGTTGATGTTATATAGGCTGAAATGACACTGATGTCATACTAGTCAGACTCATTAATCAATTTCAAAATAAGTAAGAAGAAAAAACATATATAAAAAATATTGGATGTATATCCAAGTACAAATAAAACTAATACATAATTTATGAAACTTATTATCACACACAGTCACAGAAAAAATAACAATATGAAAATAAATATTCACTGAAATAAACGGAATAAACGGACGATTAAACGGGAATAAACAGAATAATCTGCCTATTAATCGGAAAAATCCGTTAATAGACCTCCGATTAGTGTATTCGTAACGGTTTGACCTCCATTAACGATTAAACGGGCGTTTAACCGACTGTTAAGGCCGTTTTTTACAACACTGGCATCGACACTATATGGCGAAGGTTCTTCACAAATAAACAAAACTCGGTGCATATATTGGATGATAGAACACTTGACATTCAATTTTGGTTGCGAAGCGAGTAAGAACAGTCTCATCAGTGCGGGTAGGGGAATTATGGGCCATGCGGCAGGGGCGGATCTCAATATATTGGAAAGGTGGCTAAGCCACCCCTATGATTTTAAAATTTTAGTTATTTATATTAAAATTTAATTAAATTTTAATTTTTCATAAGTTTTTATATAGTCTAGCTTCTCTCAATAATAATCAAATATTTACTTGTAGTTAAGTGGTTAGAGCTCTATTTTTTAGTTGAGAGGTCTTGAGTTCAAATCTCACTCACCACATTGTGCATTTTAATTTTCAGCCTCCTTTATAAAAAATTTCAAATTCCGCCCTTCGCCATGCAAGGGTTTACTGTGCTCTCCTTGCGGCAATTTATACTAGTTAATTTCATATTGTATTTTTAGTAGCGGCTAATATGACATCTAAGATTTTTTTTAAATAAAACTTATTTATACTTATTAATACATCTGTTAGAGCGGTATTTCACCGCCAACCATAAAAAAAAAAAATTGAAGATTGAAAAAGAACAGAAGTGAGCTTTTTGAAGTTGGGGAAGATTTTTAAACTCTAAACAGTACCAACGGACTTGTTAAACGTTAAGTTGATTTTGTTTAGAGATCGGAGCAGAGCAGTTGGTAATTTATACGTGAGCAGGGTTCAAATGCATTATGATTTTTGTGCTCCAATATGCTCCATATTTTTTATCTCCATTTTCAAAGTCTGAACAGTCGATCCGAACCGCTAAAAATGATCTTCATAATAAAATATGCGTGAAGACCAAATTTTATATTTTTTAGAATTTTTTTACTATTTTTTTAGATAGGTACAAAATCACTATATTTAAAGAGATTCTGGACCATCCGATAAAGTGATATTGTACCTATGTAAAAAAATCCTAAAAAATATAAAATTTGGTCTCCAAGAATATTTTATTATAAAGATCATGTTGAGCGGTTCGGATCGACTGTTCAGACTTTGAAAACAGAGATAAAGAATATGGAGAATATTGGAGCACAAAATAATGATGCATTTGAACCCTCCTCTTTGTACATATAAAATGTAAGAATTTTAAATTTTCTATATAGAGTAGAACTAGGGTGCTCTCGAGTTCACCAAGCCCTTGGTGAACTCAAGTCCAAAACTCATCGGATCCGCTTCAAATGACGAATCCGACCGTTGAAACCCGTCTACCTTACGAGTGATGCGTCTACATGCAAAAAATTTAAATTTTGAAATTAATTTTGCATAGAGTCAAGTGGTCAAAATTAGAAGGTTAATAAATTAATTTTAATGCATTCATTTTTTGACGTTTTTTGACCACTTGACTCTATGCAAAATTAATTTCAAAATTTAAAATTTTTGCATGTAGACGCATTACTCGTAAGGTAGACGGGTTTCAACGGTCAGATTCGTCGTTTGAAGCCGATTCGATGAGTTTTGGCCTTGAGTTTACCAAGGGCTTGGTGAACTCGAGAGCACCCTAGTTCTACTCTTCTATATATCCTATTCTAGTTTTGACAAATAAACTTATAAGAATGAGAAGTGACGCATTAATTGACAACCAACTTCCGTTGACATGTATAATAATCAACTTTAATTGTTAAAAATATTAAAAGTTTTTACATAGGTTGTGTATTAAATTTAGTGTAATTAAAAGTTTTTCTTACTACTATTATATAGTAAAAACTTAAAATTTTAATTTTACAAATTACTCGAAAAATGATCAAACTGATATTCAAATTGTATCAAATTTTGATAGATGTCATATTAAAATAATAATGAATCAATTCATGATTTTACCCTTTTTTATTTTGATAACACTTAAATCAGCTGCCGTAAATTACGATTACCAAAGAATATTACAACTTAATTCTCAAACAGAGCTGATAATTTAGGCTATGTTTGGATGATACAAGAATAGAGGCTATTCTAGAATAGTAGCTATTCGGAATAGCAATGTGTATCCAACAACATTTTTGCTATTCGAAATAGCTAGAATAGCTGTTATTTTCTATTCCTTGTAAATGTTGGAATAGCTACTATTCGGAAGTATGAAGAGAGAAAAAAATACTTCTTTTTTAGATTTCCACCAACACAGTCTCGAAATAACAAATTTGACACCACTTCCGCTATCTTCACGTCGTGACAATTCGTTTGAAATCTCACTTGCCTAATTTTTCTCTTAATTAGCACCTTGTTAACACTATTTTTTATTACTTACAGCTATTCATTATTCCAAATGTACAATCCAAACAACATTTTTACTAATCCGAATAGCACCATTTTCACACTAATCTGAAAATCACTATTTTTTCTCAATTCTCATTTACTATTCTCAAATTTCACTATTCTATCTATTATTCTAAGCTATTCCAGAACCTGTTATAATTTATATAGCGTTAAACACAAAAGGAAAATAAAAATATAGAAAAAAAAAACAAAAAGAGATTCCAGGTCACAAAGAGAGCGATGGGGAGACTCCAAGACCTCACGTGACAACTCCGTACTCTTCTTGCAAGTAGTCACAAAGCTCAAATTTCAACAAATAAAAAAACAATCTTGTTTGCTCAAGTCAACATTAGGATTTTGTCTGTGCAGCAGAGATCAAATGGCAGCAATTAATGTGTTCAAACTTCAAACATATAATTTTTTTCAAAAGAGGAGGGTTCAAATGCCTCCATTTTTCATGCCTCCACCATGCCTCCATTTTAAAAACTTTAATAACTCAAAATTTAAAACTTAAACATCAAAATAAAACCGTTGGATATGATCTAAATCATTTTATCTATGCACGTGTAAAAAATTATGACATTTCAATTTTGTTTTGGTTGTGATCAAGAGATTGTAAAAAAACATACAAATGTGGATAATTTCTAGACGTTGATTTTTCAACTTATTGATTTACATAAAAATAAAATCAAAATGTGATAATTTTTTATGAGCACGTAGATAAAATGATGTAGATCATATCCAACGGTTTTATTTTGACTTTTAAGTTTTAAATTTTGAGTTATTAAAGTTTTTAAAAATGAAGGCATGATGGAGGCATGAAAAATGGAGGCATTTGAACCCTCCTCTTTTCAAAATGAGGAAGGTTCAAATGCCTCAATTTTTCATGCCTCCACCATGCCTCCATTTTTTAAAACTTTAATAACTCAAAATTTAAAACTTAAAAGTCAAAATAAAACCGTTGGATATGATCTCTATCATTTTATCTATGCACGTGTAAAAAATTATGACATTTCAATTTTGTTTTAGTTGTCATCAAGAGCTTGTAAAAAACGTACTAATATGGATAATTTCTGGACGTTGATTTTTCAACTTATTGATTCACATAAAAACAAAATCAAAATGTGATAATTTTTTATGAGCACATAGATAAAATGACGTAGATCATATCCAACGGTTTTATTTTGACCTTTTGAGTTTTAAATTTCGAGTTATTAAAGTTTTAAAAATGGAGGCATGATGGAGGCATGAAAAATGGAGGCATTGGAACCCTCCTCTTTCAAAATATGCTCCCTGGAGCTTAACCTTTTTACACTCCGAGAACCTCTACTTCTTCCTACAGTGGTGTCGTCATCTTGCTTCGAATTTTTAAGATCTCAATTTATACCCTTGTCCTACCACTTGAGAGTAGGTCCGATGGGCCTACTCTGATTCGATGAGTTTAATCACCGTCGATTTGCTTTAAGATTCGTGCAGAACACTTTAAAATTCGTACGTGTTTGTTTCAATATTCGTGCGTACAAATCTTAAATTAGATCGGACGGTCATCGTGCTCGTTGAACCTAAAAGTAGGTCTGATGCGCATCGGACCTACTCCGTTCTCTTGTCCTACATTTTGAACAGGCTCTTCATTAATAATAACCTCATCGATCAAAGTGACAAACTGATTACATGTTTAGCATAAATTTCTACGAGTGGATTAAAAAAAAGAGGAAATGTTTAGCATAAATGTCATTTACATGATAATTAATTTGAAGGTTTTTCTATAATAGTTAACTTTTTTTTTACTACAAATAGCATTCTCTAATTACTAGGGTACGTAGTGTTAGAGAATGTATCATTAATTATAATTTAATATTAATTAGCTCGCTCACCGTATATAACAAATTATGACACCTTCTACGTACTCCCTGATGCATATAAAAAAGCATAGACCTGGCAAGAAAAGAGAGAAAAAGGAAAGAAACAAGGAGATGGAATTTTTTTTATAAACCATAATTAATTGTTTTTTTTAGAAAACTAACATGATTATTTTTTTTTATAAAAACCATAAGACCAAAAATGTCATTTCGGTCTGCTATTTTTTTATTCCGGACCGATATGCCATTTCGGTCCGGTCCCTTTTTTGGATTTTATGTGGTACTGGTTTCACAAGTTTTCATATTAGCCGTCACAGAAAATCCAAAAAAAGAACCGGATCAAAATGTCATTTCGGTCCGAAATAAAAAAAATGGCAGACCGAAATGCCATTTCAGTTTTTGTAAAAAAAAAAAGTAATCATGTTGGTTTTGTAAAAATATTTTTTTTAAGAGGGATGCTTCTATGGGCATAAGGACCTATTTGTAAAAATGAGCATATTTTCATTTTCAAAGTTCAAACAGTCGATCTGACCGTTCAACATTTTCTCCATATTACAATGTACTTGGAGGTCAAATTTTACATTTTTTTGAATTGTTTTACTATTTATTAAGTATTTTACAAAACTAGTCAAATTCAGACCATTGAATTTTGTACCCATCTTAATAAATAGTAAAAAAATTCAAAAAATGTAAAATTTGACCTCCAAGTACATTGTAATATGGAGAAAATGTTGAACGGTCGGATCGACTGTTTGAACTTTGAAAATGAAAATATGCTCATTTTACAAATAGGTCCTTATGCCCATAGAAGAATTTGCCTTTTTTTAATTATGATTTATAAAAAAAATTCAAGGAGATGGGGGAAAAATAGAGCAGCAGTAGCCAGTAGAGGAGGATCGATAGACGCAGCAGATCTCAGCATGCAGCATAGAAAATGAAGTAAATGAACTGTCGCTTGCAAGGATCTAGCCAGAAGACTAATTTGCACGGGCCAAGAAAGTACAATAACAAAACATCATACAACAAGAAGCGGTTGTGTGCAATTAAGAACCTGCCCCCACATTGGAATCCTCTCCGGTATTGGAATTCAACACCTCTCTGTTGGACCTATCTTGATCACATGGTGCAGGTAGGGTTGTCAACGGGTACGATACGGGTCGGGTGGAGGTATTTTCATACCCGTATTCATTATGATAATGAAAAAAAATCTTTACTTTTACTCATTTTTCCGAATACGATACGAGTCGGATAAACAGATAAAAAAGTGTCATTGACATTTGATTTATGTTTTCTATAAAAAAATTTTCAAAACAAGAAAAAAATAAATAAATAATGAATACAACTAATTTGTATTATGAAAATTTAGTAAAATACAAAACTTTATTGTATCATGTATTATCTTTATACACATATATATTTATATATATAATTTCATTTTTAAAAATTATCTTGTAAGATAACGGGTAATATAACGAAAAAAAATTATTACCCTTACCCGTACCCGATAAGCTAACGAAAAAAAGTCTTACCCTTACCTGTCTTTTTGGATATGATACAGGTCAGGTAAACGGATAAAAGGATGTCATTGACGAAATAAAAATTATTTTCATTTGGAAAGGAATGGAAGATATCAAGGGGTGAAAACGGAGCGAATACGAAGCGGATAGTGGTAAAACCATATTCATATCCTTTTTAATTTTCCGGATACGATCAGATATCAGCTGGATACATATACAAATACGGATCGGATTGGATATTTATTAAAATAATTTTAAAAAATACTAAAGTTCATAATATTTATCTAATTTTAATGGTGAATAACAATATTTTTTCATAATATATATTAAAATTAGAGTGAGCCTATGGTGCTATGCATAGCAAGGATGGCTAGTGTACTACGGCTCAATATGGTACTTTTTAAAATCCTAACGGTCGATCCAACCGTTCAATGTGATAATCATATGAATATGTACTTGCAAACTAAATTTTATATTTTTTTGAATTTTTTTACTATTTTTTTAGATAGGTAGAAAAATCAGTGTTTTCTGAAAATTCTGGACCATCAAAATTCTACCTATCTAAAAAAATAGTAAAAAAATTCGAAAAAATATAAAATTTAGTTTGCAAGTACATATTCATATGGTTATCACATTGAACGGTTGGATCGACCGTTAGAATTTTAAAAAGTATCATATTGAGCCGTAGTACACTAGCCATCCTTGCTATGCATAGCACCATAGCCTCACTCTTAAAATTATATGATATATATCTACTATTCGGATACGGATAATTATCGTAAAACTGTATCAGTATCCATATCCACACAGATATTCGGATATCAGATATCCACATTTAATTTTTCGAATAGGATCAGATATTATCCATACTGTTTTCATCCCTCCCTAGTCCCTACTTATACTGCTTCATTATTATTCGATCTGTCCTGCTAAATTGCCAATGAAAATTTCAAATCCTCTCACACCGTACCAATGTATGGTGTAAGTCTTTTTTTCGAATATTTTCAATCCGCAATTCTCTACTTTTTTTTCTTCCTCTTATTTTCTTCCAAAATCCTCTTACACTGTATTAATGGTGCGGTGTGACTATTATTCTCATTTTTTGTATAATTTGACATGTGGTCTTTGTGATCAGATAAAAAAAATATTCACACTTTACACAACACACAACACCATTGTTGCAGTGACATTCTTTCTCGAAAATCAGCTACATACAATCTTTGTTCTTTTTAGAGAAAATATTTTTTTATTTCTAAATAAAAAAATCATGCAGGAGAAAGTATAGAAATTTGTAGGAATCCACTTACAACATTTGTAAGTTACAACATCTTACAATAATTTAATTTTGCGATTTTTAAAGTCCAAACTGTCGATCTAAACCGTTCAACATGATCTCTATATTTATATGTGTTTGGAAATCAAATTTTACATTTTTTTTGAATTTTTTTATTATTTATTAAGTATTTTACAAACCGTTGTTTTTAGACAAATTTGAACCACTGAAAAATAATAGATTTGAAAAATCCTTAATAAATAGTAAACAAATTCAAAAAAATGTAAAATTTGATCTTCAAGCACATTTTAATATAGAGATCATGCTGAACGGTTTGGATCTACTGTTTGGACTTTGAAAATCACAAAACCGAATTGTTGTAAGATGTTATAACTTACAAATGTTGTAAGTGGATCCCTCCTCGTATTATATATCTTTTTCAAATTGAAAATGCACACCCTCTGTTTGCTAAGCTACTGGAGAAAACATTATTATCTATTAAAACTTTGAAAGAATGTAGTTCCAAACCCCCAACCACTAAATTCAGAAGAGAGTTTTTGGGACTTTATAGTTGCTCAAGTATTTCTTAGCTTATATGCTTGAACCGGTGCCTCTTGGCCCGGAGTCCTAGGCGATTTTTTGTGTCTTATTCTAAGTCGCCATTCAATGAGCTATGACTATAGCACAGTAGAGGTTTTGGTGCTCTTATATTCGTATGGATCCTCTTGGCATTTGTAGGGGTCCACAAAGTTTATTTTTATTTTTTGAATAAAAGTTGGTAGTCAGTACAGTGTTTTAAAAGAACCGGACATATAAACGAATGGGTTTCTTTCAAACAAAAGAATGTGGGACATGAGTTTATCATCTTTGACTTTTGGGACCCTCTGCTAAAAAGGTTCGTCTTCCACTGTACAGAAATAATTAGGATCCAAACAGCATATCAAAACGACGGTTTTAATCGAACATAAATGAATTCAATGATATTTCTAGAGAGTCTAACACTGAACCCTGAATTAATTAAGTTATACTAGGTTTTGTATTACGTATATATTCTGTGGTCGATTGGTTCTGTAAAAATGTGTTGGGATATCTTTGTTGTAATTGGAAAGGAACTGATCGATGTGAAAGTATTGGATATATTTGTAGGAACTCCACCATTTTTTTTTTTTTTGTAGTTCTCATTCCGAAGCAACACCTCTTCTCTCTCGGTTCTACTTTCTCGAGCAGAGAGAGAATGAGAGAGAGGGGAGGAACCAAAATAGAGAGTGCAGTATCGTCGGAGTTCGGAGTATGAAGTTTCCATCTCGATTAAAGCATGACGATGAGTTGATCCAGTCGCTGTCGGAGCGCGACGGCGGTTGAAGAAACAGATCTGATCATAGAGCGAGATGACGATTAAAATACTAGAGTGAGTAACATCTCGATTGGAATGCGATGGTGAGTAGATCCAGTCGTCGTCGAAACGTGGCGGCGGTCGAAAAACGGATTCGGTCGTAGAGCAAGATGATGATTAAGGTATTAGAGTTATTACGAGAGGATTAAAATATTATATTAGTTTAGAGAATTTTATGAGAATTAAAGAATAGATTTAAGAATTATGGTCATCAATATATTATAAATACATTTTTTATCAATAAAATTGTTAGTAGATATTTAAAGCCATTAATTTTAAAAAACAAAAAATGATATGAAATCCTTTCAAAGAAAGTCAATTATGTTACTGTCACTTTTATTTGCATTTTTTTTATATTTCTCTAAATTTTCTTATTTGCGTTAATTATTATTTTGTTCCAACCCATCGAGCCAAATGTCATAATGTGTAACCCAACGGAATGGAACGTCATCTTTAATTGTTATAAATTATTTTAATGTTTTGACTAGTGCAATACCTGACCGTGTAGAATGAGATCTGAGTTCTGTTCAATCTGGTGCGAATCCAAATACAAACTTTTTTTATTTTAAATAGGCAATAAATTAATTTTAATTCTGTTAGAAGTATTCTGCTCCCTCAAGTACTTGAGAAGATATAATTAGGGACAAACATATGTATTGGACAAAAGGGCTAAGCCTCTCTATGAATTGCAAATTTTCAATTTTGCCTTTTTTTTTTAATTTATTACATTAGCTATATTCATAAAATGAAGAGTATGGTTAAAATGTCCTATTGTTTTTATGCCCATTCATATCCACATCTTTATTTTCGTTTTTAAAGTCCAAACAGTTAATCTGAATCATTTAACATGATATTTATATTAAAATGTGCTTGTAGATCGAATTCTATGATTTTTGAAAATTATTTTACCATTTTTTACACAGGTACAAAATCACTATTTTGAAGGGCCATACAATAAAGTGATTTTGTATGTATCTAAAAAAAAAAAAAAAAAAGAAAAATACAAATTAAAATATAAATTATATTTTATAATACATATAAATATTTCAAAATTATGAAGTTTTAAAGAAATAAATCTACAAATAATTCAAACACAATTAAGGAATACTTCGTAGATAGTTGGCATAGTTCCTAATTCGAAATTTGTTTACTTCAATGATGAGTCCAAAATGAACTATTACTTTTAAATATTTATAAACTATAATTTCTACTTACGTTCAGATCACAAGCGTATGATCATACCGTGTAGTATGATTAGGTTATCGATCCACATGGATAGTGTATTAGATTTTTAAATAATTTTTACTAGTCTAGGTAATTAGATTTTTAAAAAAAGGTTGGTGGTGATTAATGCAATTAAGATATTATAACTATAAAAGGTTAAACAATAGATAGATAGATAGCCTTTAGGGTTCAGGTTTTCTGTTTTTCTTAATCATGCAAAATATAAGTTTTGACGTTTTCCTACGCCGCATGCAGCACTGTCACTGTCGCAAGCGATATAGATTGCCCCACAGTTACTCCGCATACGGCACTATCATTACCTGCAGGGCGTACCGATTGTTTGTTTATGCGATTTGAAAGGTTTTCCAATCTTTCGATCGACTTTTGAGCAACTAAAACTAAAGTGTTTTAGATACGAAATTATATTCTTTCCTATATTACCCCATAGTTGAAATATCCCATAGATCACACCTAATCTAAGTGTTTTTTAATGTTGTTCTAACTAAGTCTTAGAGGAACTAAAACCTAGTCTAAGATATTTTTTATATTATCCTGTCAAGGGAGCCCATTGGGTTCTAACCCTAGTCTTTGACCCGCTGTCAAGCCTCGTTAGTCGAAGTGTTAGTACTTACATGCATTATCCTTCTCACACAATGATGCGTTGACTAAACACCTATTGATATATGGAGGGTCATTGGCATATAGTAGACAGAACTATGTATGCAAGGACATACAAAAAGATTAAAGTGCAAAAAAATTCTAATCATAACGCAAAACAAAACATAAACAAATATTATAACACTAGTCAAGTACCCGTGCGCTGCAACAGAGATTGAAATATTGTTTTGATCACTTTCTTTAGATGTGATTAATTTTTATTTGATTTCTTTCATCATGTATTAGTCAATAATGAGAGCAAACGATAACCTTAGAGCTTGATAATAAATCATTTGTCTACAGTGTTAGCAATTAAGTTTAGTAAGGTACGAGGATCTTAGAGCTTGTACGGCATAAGTTTAACCTTAGAGTTTGTGCGGCATAAGTACAGGAGGATTGATAGTATTACATTATAGTAATTTTAAAATTAAAATGACATGTTGCCAGTTATGAATTCTTCACTTTCTCTTTTTTGGATACTATCTTTTGTTCTTTTTTTAATTTCTTAGCTCTGAATTGGACTTATTTGAGTTAGTGATATGTTTTTTTTTTCTGACAATCTTAGTTATAGTTTTAAAGAAAAAAATTGACAAAACATTTGTGTTTTTTAAATTGCAGCATTGAGAATAAAATATGAGACTAAGAATGACCAATATTAAAGCTTAATGACATGACTCATATATCAAATCAGCAATAAAAGAAGCATAATAAATTAAATAATAGATCGAATACCATAATCATTAGCTAAGAAATGGGACCATGATTATTTTTATTTGGGGAACAATGCAGTGGGAATTAATAGTATTATATTATTGTAATATTTCAATGAGGAGGGTTCAAATACCTCCATTTGGTGTGCCTCCATCATGCCTCTATTTTCAACAACTTCAATAACCCAAAATTTAAAACTTTAAAGTCAAAATGAAAAGTTGGATATGATCTACATCATTTTATCTATGCACGTGTAAAAAATTGTGACATTTCAACTTTGTTTTGATTGTCATCAAGAGCTTGTAAAAACGTACTAATGTGGATAATTTCTAGACGTTGATTTTTTAAATGATTGATTCACATAAAAACAAAATCGAAATGTGATATTGTATGAGCACATAGAGAAAATAATATAGATCACATCTAACGATTTTATTTTGACGTTTAAGTTTTAAATTTTAATTTATTTTATGTTTTTAAAAATGAAGGCATGGCGGAGGCACAAAAAATGAAGGCATTTTAACCCTCCTCTATTTCAATATATAAAAATTAAAATAACATGTTGCCATTTATGAGCTCTTCACTTTCTCTTTTTTGGAAACTATATTTTCTTTCTTCTTCAATTTCTTAGTTATGGAACCTTTTCATTTATAAGGGCACAAGATATATCTAAATTAAAAGAGTGAAAGTAAAATAAATAGAAAAGACAACTTATAAAACATGAATATTGCATTGTAAAATGTTCAAATTAAACTCAAATTTAGTTTACAAAATTGTTATATTCTACACGTTCAACCGCACGAACGTCACTATGCAAAACAAGATCGAGTGGTTCGGTTCTTTCTTTAACCAGTGGCTTCACCAAGCACTAAAAACAATCAAACAAATAAGATATGTAGTTAGATATATGACTAAATAAATACATCCATCCCTTTACATTCGAAACATTATATTGAAATACACACCTTTGAAAGAAGGAAATGAAATTTTAGTCCCTAGAAAGATGTAAATGTCCTTTATACCCTCCCTTCCACAATTTCTTCAAAATATTTCCAAACTACACTCTAATTTTTTATCTATATAATTTCTGTACACTCTAAAGGCATTAGAGTACACGGGGATACTTCATAAATTTACTTGTTTCATAGTATAATTATACATTTTTTTTCAAAGGGTGTAATATGAACTTCAATGTTTTATGGGAGCACACATGTTTTTCCACTTTAGTATCAAAGGAACGAATGATCTCTTACTTGAACTCCAACATATTTCTTCTGCGTAACAATAACAGTGAACTTGGGCTTCTATTTCTCATCCAGAAACTTGCAAGCCCAAGTAATATTTCAAAGTTTGGATCAGAATTATATTAAAAATAAAGAATGTGATATGGTACATTAGAACTAACACCATACCATACTTCTTAAAGGTTGTGAAAACAAGTAAATAAATTGAGTTAAATTGAGTTGTAATTTTACATTAAAATCTGAAGATGAAAAAAAAGACTTAACTTATTTAGTTCTACAAATTTCTCACTTCCTACCAAATTTATAATGAAGTTTTTTAAAGAGAGAATAGAAAATGAAAAAGGCAAGAATTGTGCCAGTATGGTACAATAATTAATCAAAGGAGAAGAATATACTCTGCAAAAGAATCAATAGACAGAGACAATAATTAATTAGCTGAAACGAATTTATACATCATTTAATTAATTTATTTTTAATTTTCTCTGTTGTTTTTGCAAAAACTGCATCGGGAGAAATTATGTATTTCTACATACCAGCACCTCATATGCCCCAAAAGTATTTATACATACCAGCACCTCATTTGTATTTCTTGAAAATTACCTATTTAAACTCACATATCAAAATTACAAAATTTATCATGAAAAATTACTTTTTCACCCTTAGAACCTCTTCTTCTCCTCTTGAAGTGGATTATTCTCTCTTTTGCTTGCTGCCTTGAGTATCCATTCCAAACCCATCTCTTTTCTCACTACATCATTGCTAGTCTTCTCCGACAATCCTTCTTTTGTCCCTTTTTCTTCATCTTGGCCAATCAACGAATTAGACACATTAGCAATGAAATTACGGATTACCCACTTAGATTCTATTTCTTAGAAGAAATCTACAGAGTACTATCTAAAAAATAAAAAATAAAAATTACAAGGTCCAAAAATCATACCAGAATCATCAGAAGAATGCTTCCTTTTCCTCCTCTTATCCCTCTTATCTCTTCCCCTTCTTCTCTTGGATATCTTCTCTTTTGCGTCACTAATGCTAGATTCCTCATCTGAGCTGTACCTCTTCTTCATGATTTCATGCAAGTGAAATGACATATTTATCCTTGTTATTGGACCAAATACAATAACTGCTACTATATCATTCGACAAGATTTAAAAATGTAAATTGGTAACACTGGTGGGTAAGTACATCCTTCACATGAGTTCTGATTTATTCGCGCTGCCCTGGCCAATGCATCCGCTTCACAGTTAACAAGACGAGTAATATATAGACACATTTGAAACCAGGGTTTAGTGCCAGTAACCACCATATATTCATAACTTCCGAATATGCCCTCCAATCCTCACTGATTGGTAATTTCTGTGGGGTTAAAGAATTGAAAATGATCAGATAATGTAACTAACAAAATTAAACATGATAAAATGATCTAATATTATGACAAAACTGCCAGCACATTAGTAAAAAGTAAAACATAAATTCTTTCATAATAGAGGGATGGTTACATAGCTTAGACTAATAAAACAAAATAACAAATTACCAATGGCTGATGTTGCCATTTAAACCTCAAAAAAAAGTAAATTGAAACAGAACATTGATAAAAAACAGTAGCACTTCATATTACCTAAAACATCTTATACTAAGAAAAAAAATTCACCATCCCTTAAACCTGCCATCCTACCCCACTAATTGTTTCTCTTTCTTCTCTTGTTAGGGTAGTATCTGTACCCACCACAACACACAACCCACCTTAGATATCATCAAAGAATCTTAGACTCAAATCTTATTACAAAGCAAGTAAAATCACATTCATCACATGAAAAGCAAGTTCAGACAAATGACTGGTACTATACCAAATTTTACATTCATCACACATAAAAGCAAATTCATAATCTTCCTTTTTTTTAATTTTACAAAAAGGAAAAATTGTTGAAAATCAGATGTGAATGAGTTGCCATCTGGTATGGTACTGTTCCTGGTATGACATGCAAGTTTGCCTCATTTTTTTGAAATTTAAGGCTCAAATGTTGATAGCAGCAAATTTTTACAAATTAGACCTTGAAAACATTCACAATTGCACACATCATTTCCATACAAATTGGTCAAATACATTGTTTGCTCCTTAATGTTTGCAACCTTACTGTTTACTCGGCTCTTACCCTTCTTGCCTATAATTGCACAAGTTTGTTCGACTACATGGTCCATAATACATATTCGGTAAAAAAAAAATGAAAAGCAAGGTAGTGAATTCACATCTATGCAACAGCTATATACAACTATGAAAAAAAAAGATAGTTGAAATGGGATCTCGAGTTAATTTCTGACATATTTGCTGATATCAGCCCACAACCTATTGTAGCTGCTTCTTTAGAACAAGTTTACAAAGGTATCATTATTGTGAGATGTACCTAGAAAAAAGAGATTACAAAATACAAAAGGTTCACAAGGCTTGTGTACTCATTTAGTTCTAATTTCATAAGCATACTGCCAAGCCATCACCGCATTACCAAATCAGCCCCTCCCTCAATTAATCGAAGTAAAGTAAGAACGGAGAATCGCTAGCACTTACCTGATTGTGCTAAAACTGAAACCAGAAAAGGAGAGCTTAGACGACTTGAGAAGAGACGGGCAATTAGGATGTCAATGAAGAGAGCATCTCGGTGCGAAAAATGCTTGATGACCTAAATTCCAAAATATACAATTTGCTTTAAAAAATTACTAATGTTTGCATTCTACTATTATCTCAGTATAAGACACTAAGTTCATTTTAACAGACAACTTGTTTATCTTGAATAATAAAAATTATATAATATGAGCTTGTAAGAGTCAACAATGAAATAATCAGAGACCGAATCTCATTTTCTACACACTATAGCTGGTTCTAATTATCATACAACCTAGTTCAACATAAAAAACAGAAATCGAACCAGCAATAACATTCTCAATTTCTGCTCATCTCTCTAATTCAGACATCAAAACCCAATACAAAAATAATCAATTTCAATCAAAAGAACGAACTGTGTTGATAGGTTTGAGATGCCGTTACCATCTAAGTTGATATAGGCAGACACGAAATATGAAGTAAAGACAGATTTGCGAGTGATTGGTAGAGAATTAAATTTATTATTGCAGCTATTAATTTCTCATTAAAACTAACTAATAGTAAAAAACACAGGAATTAAATTTATTCCTCATTAAAGCTCAAAACAGAATGATCTCATTAAACAATTTCAACAAGGAAAAAAAAAGTGAGCTGTAGTATACCTCCGCCGTTGAATTTGACGGCCGATTGGAGACCTACGACAGCTGATGCATCTCCCTTCTCCGTGGCCGAATCGAGAAGCTCAAGCGCCGTGTTGTAGTTGGTCACGTACGTCTGATGGTGCTTCTGGTGGTGGAGCCTCATGATCTCGCCACTGATCACTCTCCAGCGCGTCGTACTCGTACGGGAGCGGTGGCAGCGTCGCCGTCGTCAGGCCGCGTGCCGATCGAGCTAGGGTTAGTGTTTTCTTGGAGGAGATAACAATGGAGCGAATTTTTTTCCGAGAGGAGCATGGCGACGAAGGAGGTGCTCCTAAAAAGTGACGCGCGACACCAGAGTCGGTTCATTCTTGGAGAATGGATTTTTTTAAAAACAGTAATTAAAATAATTAATGTTAAAGACTCAACATGATTACCGACGATTTTAGAAAAAAAGCAAAAATCGAATAGACAATTCGGTTTAAGAGTTTTTTTTTTAATTCACCGAATTGCTTATTCGGTTTATCCTATTTTCACACAAAAACCCGCCCAAACTGTGTAACCTTTCGTGTAAATCCCCCTAAACCGAGATGACAATTCGGTTTAGGGGTTTCTTAGCCTAAACCGAATTGCCATTTCGGTTTAGGTTTTTTTTTTTTTTTTGACACCAAGAAGAACAAAATAAAAAAATCTAACACTAAAAATTTAAATTTTTTGTTTAAATTATTTGGTAGATTACTTTTTTTTATTTATAATTAGCAAAAAAATAAAAAAATATACTAAATATTTCAAATTATGTTGAATTACACTATATTACAATAAATTATGTTGAATTACACTAAATTACAATAACTCCGCTAATTATGCTGAAATACTGAAAATTACGCTAAAATAGACCGATTCTGTGCCATCTTTCATGAATCATAAAAAATAGTAAAAAAATTCCGAAAATAGTAAAAACTGGTATTCTACAAGTTCATTATGTAACTAATTTACTGAGCTACTTGGATTAAATAATAGAAACAAAAATCTTAATCGGAAACTTCAACTCAAGTTTCGAGGCTCTTCCATTTGTTTTTTGGTGATTCTGAATTTTGGAATTCAATATTGCCGGCACAGACACATGCGTATTTTCGCAAGCTTTCCGAAAAATGGTCATTTGCTGAAATCGGACACTCAAGCGTCGTTTTATGACCGTTTGAAGTTTCGCCGTCGTTTTTCGCCTTTTTAGTGAAGATATCATCCCTATTCATATGTAATTTAGCGTAATTAACTGTATTTTAGCGTAATGTAATGTAATTTAGTGTAATTTAACTTAATATAGTGTAATTCAACATAATTTCAAGTAATTTAGCGTATTTTAGTATAAATATGCTAATTATATATCAAAAGAAGTCAAATAATTTAAATAAAAAATTCAAATTTTCAGTATTAGATTTCTTTATTTTGCTCTTCTTAGTCTCTAAAATAAATAAAAAAAAACCTAAACCAAAATGCCTATTCGGTTAAGCCTAAAAAAACACCACACCGAAATGGCTATTCGGTTAAGCTTATAAAATGGATTTTCTGTGGCATTGTTTCTACAACCCCACGAAAATACTGTAAACCGAATAGGCAATTCGGTGAAGCAAAAAAAAATTCTTAAACCGAATTGCCTATTCGGTTTTTGCTGTTTTTCTAAAAACCTCGGTAATCATGTTGGTTCTTTAACATTAATTATTTTAATTACTGTTTTTAAAAAAAATCCTCCAAGAAGAGCGTGAAAATAAGATAAAAAAGTGCACGCGAACGTCGAGAAGGAGAAAAGCGCGTTCCGCGCACGGCAATAAAGAGAAAAGAAAAAACATACGTGGCCAGTACCAATAGCTAAGAGCATGCTTGTATTGGAATGGATAGATTTACAACTAGTTTTATAGTTCTACACATAAGACTACATGAAAAAGAAAGAATAAAATCAGAACGTGATCAATGGCTGAGATTGATTGAATGTGAGGCTGAAATCTTCTCTGGACAGATAGCCTCTCAACCCCTCTAAAATTCAAAGTGGTTTTATAAGGAGTAAAGATAATTAAGAATTCAAGTACAACTCTCACCCTAGAAATGAGAAGTTAGCTTCTCATGGCCATGACAAAATAAAAATAATAAAATAAAGAGAACTTAAATTACAACTCAATTGAAGATGAAAGAATTTTTTCCTTCTTAGATGACGTCTTCTCTCTTGCTTGGCTTCCAAATTTCATTGTCTACTCAGAATTCATGCTAACTTTCACTAGGATTTGCATCGGTAATTTCCAAAGCAGGAGAAGATCGTCTTCCCTCTGCTGCGAACGAACACATGATGTAAATGGTTGGGCTAATTCTGAAAGTACAAGAGCCTGGTGGTGCGGGCCGACATTTTGGGCCTGCAATATTGAGTCCAATTCCTTATTTGTATCTTTAGTAAATGCACAGGCTGCTTGATAAAGCACACCACAAGATTGTATAAAAGATTTAATAAGCCAGTTTGCAAAGCCTGTTCTCTATTACTAAGCTTGTGTTGTAGAGAACTTTTTTTAAGTTCCTTTTCATCTGGTACATAACATTTAATTAACAGAAACATACTCGATATGACCTCACTTGCAATATAAAGCTCATGATGGAAAAGTAAAACGGTAAATTGTAAGTATGGGGAAATTTTATGAAATGCCCTCCTAAAAAAACTATATTCACAGAAAATGTCTTACATGATAAATAATATGTATAGTTCTTCATCCCTAGAGTTTCAAACAGAAAGAACAGTACAAATTTATGTACAACTTTTAAAATAAATTGAACTAAATTTTATAGAATGAGGAACACATTAAGGATATTATTTTAAAGTTTAAACTATTTACACCCTTTTTTAAACTAATCCATTGGTTCTCCTAATGCGACTGCCACACTCTTAAACCCTAAACCCGGACAATTTTTCACATAAGTTTGTATTTGAATGAAAGATAGCCCCAATAATCCAAAGCAAATTATAAGTATTAGCAAAATTAGCTTATGGTCTCTTCTTCACATATGTTGCCTTGATATTCTTTCATATAATTATGACAAAAATAATTTTTTGGAATAAGCCGCACATTAGAAACCTCGGATCGCAATTTCTCAACCAGACTTGTTTTTCTCGCCTCATAAATACCTTCGAAAAACTCATCTAGCAAAGCCTTTCTAGCAGCGAAACATCTCTCTAACAAGTCCTTCAGCACCTCCACTGCCCCTTCGTAATCTCTATTCTTACAAAAGGTATATATAATAATTTCATGGATTTTGGGCATTGGGTCAAAGCCGTTTTTCTTCATGGCTTTGAAAACTTGAAACCATCGCTCGAATTCTTCCTCTGGCACTGCCCGACAACAAGTGCAGCAAAAGTGGAAGCATTTGGTTTGATATCAGCCGCATCAAGCTCCTTTACTAACGAAGCCACTTTCTTGGTCCTTCCTTCGTTACATAAACCCAATATCAATGAATTATATGTTAGTATATCGACTGCCACCCCCTTCGTAACCATCTCCTCAAAAAGCCTTGATGCCATCTCGCTGTTGTTTTATATTTGTTATTCATATTTGTTGCTTTATTGTTATGGTACCAGTAATGCACCTTTTTTTGCTAGGTTCAGTTAATTTTTAATGGTATATTAGTACGAGTAGTACACTTTTTCCGTGAACTTCTGTTATGTTGTTACATTGTGTTGCTATGTTGCTATTTAATCTGATTGTGTTGAATTATAAGAAGGATTAATCCATTTACTTCTATAGTTAAAAAAAAAACAATTCCTAAAGGCACCTTACTTGAGTACAATGTGTAACACTTTCAAGATACAACAAGTTGATTTGCATTCAAACAACAAGTACATACTGATTAAACTCTTAATGTAACAAGTATGAATGTTCAAACATGATTGGACAGTATGTCGAAGCAAGCAAATGAAGCAACAAAATTCCCCTTAAACAACAAATTCTTCAAATTTTATTCATCCAAATTTCTTTCTTTGTACACAGTTCGAAAGCAAGCTCCAACAAATATAGAACTCATTTATCATAAAATACAAGGTTCTCAAATTATCAGCTTAAAATGTTATCCTCATAGCATGTACAATTGAACTTCAACGCTTCTGCTGCAACTCGAGAATGGCATCAATTTTGGGGCATGATGAATTGTAAAGTACATGAGCATCCATCAACTAGAAATTATCAAGTTCTGAAAATTGAAATATATTAGACAACCTTGAACATTCTTCTAAATTGCATAATTACAGATGACAAACATTGTATCAAAATTGTACAGTAAAGACTGTTTTAGATTTTTTTGGCAATGTACTGGTGCATTTCTTAAAAACCTTCTTTGGTAGAAACAAGGATTAATACATCTAATTATGAACATCAGGTATTCTCTATGAATTTGCAAGAGCTGCTACCAATTGAAATATGCAAATTCAAATTTGACCAAAAATGGTGCAAACCTAACCTACATTGTGCATGGTTTACAATTTGTGCAAATTAAATTATATTTTCAATTTATCCCTTCTTAGAGAATATGCTACAGTTTCTGACAATGGCCAAATCAACAATTTTCAACTGTTATAAACACTTAAAGAAAATTAAGTCATCATACCTGGATAGAAGGAGGAAATTCACGAGTTAGTGGAGAGGGTGCAGAAAGGTAGAGCTAGCGCTGCTCTTGTGCGAGCATCACAGAGAGCGGCGAGAGAGAGGAAACCACAAGAGAGGCGATTTAGGATTCTACATAGTAGAAAGCGGCGGATCGATCAGGAGAGCGAGAGCCCTCTGCGAGAGATAAGAGAGGTGGTCGTAGAGGACAGAGAGGGCGGAGGAGAGACACTCGAGGGAGGCGATTTAGTTTGTTTTTGGGGGGTTCTCTTTCTTTCTTTCGCTAGGGGTCGGGACGTCGGGTTAGATGAAAATGGACGCCTCCATTGACTGAACATTGACTGAAGCAAATTGCAGCGAAAATTTGAGCTGATCAGAGATAGGATCCGCACGAAATTTGAAGTATATCCAGCGTACCAAAAACGTAGAGCAAAAAATTGTTTTACTCTAATAGTTCAGCATAGTTCATCTCCAAATAAAATACCTAATTCTCTTCCCAACCAAATATTTGCCCTATTCAACACAAATCCCTTAAAAGGCCTAAATTCTTTCCGCCCCGACATTTTTATTAATATCCAAAATTAATTACAAATTATTAATTATATCAAGATTAGCTGGGTATTTTTAAAAATGCTCAAACTGGCCATTTTCTGACCGGTTCCAATTGTTTTCTCAAACCGGCCAAAAAATGACCTGCCCGGGCATATATAAAAGAATGAGCAGGGTCCAGATTCTCACCAAAACTTCATTCTCACATAATTCACACTCTCTCTCCTCATTTTCTCTCTTTCTCCAAACTTCTCCTCTTTTCACATTTGCAAGTAAGTTCATTTATTTTTTTTAATTTGTTTTAAGTCTAAAATAGTTGTAAGTTATAGAATTTGTTAGAAATGTACCAAAATTAGTATAATCTAGTTCTCAATTAGTTTAATTAGCATAATTTTAGCATATTTAATATATTTTAGTTGTAATTAGTTTAATTAGCATAATTTAGCGTAATTAAATTTAATTTAGCATAATTAGCAAATTTTAGCATAATTTTGCATTTTTTAGTTTAATTAGTATATTTTAGTTTAATTAGCTTAATTTAGCAAAATTAGCACATTTTAGCATAATTTACTTTAATTTAGCATAATTTGTTTTAATCTAGCATAATTAGTATATTTTAGTATAATTTGTTATATTTTAGTATAATTAGCTTAACTTAGCATAATTTGCATATTTTAGCATAATTAGCATAATTTGCTTTAATTTAGCATATTTTAGCATATTTTAGCATATTTGAGCATAATTTAATATATTCTGGTATAATTAGCTTAACTTAGCATAATTAGCACATTTTACTCTAATTAGCATAATTTTGCATAATTTACTTTAATTTAGCATTATTAGCATAATTTAGCATATTTTAGAACATTTTAGAATAATTATCTTAACTTAGCATAATTAGCACATTTTACTATAATTAGCATGATTTTGCATAATTTACTTTAATTTTAGCATAATTAGCATAATTTAGCATAATTTAACATATTTTAGCATAATTTAGCACATTTTAGAATAATTATCTTAACTTAGCATAATTAGCACATTTTAGCATAATTAATATAGTTTAGCATAAGAATCGACTTATATTTACCGTTTATTGTTATGAAATTAGAATGTAGAGGACGGCCCAGGACTCGACCTCAACCGGTATCAGCTGCTGATGATGAGCCGATCACCACTAATAGCACGGAGCATTTCAGTCCTCTTTTATGGATGTCGCATTGTGATTACCGAGTCTCGCAAGGTACTTTACTTTTTTAGTTTAATTTTAAAGTTTAAATTTGGGTGCGTTAACTCTATAATATACTGTGGATTCCTTTTTAAACGCAGGACTCGACGATTTTGGATGTCAAGTTTTGGCGCATTCATATGCGGTACTACGAGATGATGGACCCGTATCTCATCAACCTGGAGTTATACAATATTGCTACTATGTAGAGTGAGAGTGGTAGATCCTTCCAGCTCCTAGATCGTAAATGTCATTGGAAGTACACACAACTTCGAAGTTTTTGTTGGGTACAAAGAAGAAATTCCTAGCCATTGTTTGTTGGTTTGGCAATGGAAAGAAAGAAAAGTTTAAGAGATTGGTTATCTGTATCGGTGTTGAAGTGAGAGAGGAAAGATATTAGAAAGATGTTGCCTTTTGTTTCTGGATCAAGGTATTGAAAGCCAATATGAGATAATAAATCCAAGGAGAATAAAAAGTAGGTTTAATTGCTTAGAGCAACAGTGGTAGACGTAGTAAGGCGCTGTAGCAGTTGGTTTGTTGATGTTTTCACGGCAAGCATCTGTAAATGCTTATTTCGTACTTGGTAGGTGATTGGAATGTGAGTAAATGTCTGAGGTTAATGGCTTTCTCTGCAGTTGATGTGACAAGAAAAAGGTGCTTAATATCAGAAAGGTAATGTAGTGTTTATTGTAGTGTTTGGACGTCTTCCTTATGTGACCTCATGTGAACTGAAAGCGACAACAGGTATACGAGTTGGATGTGGATTGACTACAAGAGGTTTTTCAAAAATGATCTACAAGGTTCCTTGTTGAAAGTCTCTGCTAGGTTTCCTCAAAAAAAAAAAAAAGAAGGTTGCTTGTTGGACTTGGCTTCTTTCAGAGTCTGCACAGTCACGAGTTTCTAATAAGGTCGATTCCCGAAGCACTTGTCACAGGTGCTTCTTGTGCACTTGTGCTTAAAAAGAACAATTGGACAAGCAATGAGGATATGAGACAAAAAGTAAAGAAAAAGTTAATCCAAAAATCGTGGTGCTCCAACTATTACACGTTGTGAACTGGTCATTCACAACAATTTCCATTTCATTGTAAGTTGTAAATTTTTGTACCTAATTAAGAGAAGGAACATAAAAGAGAAAAATAAACATGTGTATATATCAAAGCTCAATGGCGCAATTGAGCCATGGCATATCTAAAATCTATGATCCATGCTCACAGCCGGTAAAGGTAATACGCTCTTCTTTCCCTCCATCACCTTGGCCGGGCTTCCTACTGCCGTCGCACCGTCTGGCACCGGTTTGATCACGACCGCACCAGCCCCAATTTTTGCCCCATGGCCAATTCTCACATTTCCGAGAACATTTGCACCAGCCCCAATCAATACCCCGTCTCCTACTTTCGGGTGACGGTCTCCGGCCTCTTTACCTGTACCACCCAATGTAACCCCATGTAAAATCGACACGTCATTACCGATCACAACTGTCTCGCCTATTACCACGCCGGTCGCATGGTCCATTAAAATTCCCTTTCCAATCCTTGCTCCTGGGTGAATATCCACGGCAAATACTTCTGACGAACGGCTCTGCAATAGAAGAGCTGCAGCACGGCGTCCTTCATGGGCCCATAGCCGGTGTGCAACACGGTAGACCTGTAAGGCTAGAAAACCTTTGTAGTAGAGAAAACAATGGACCATCTTTTCACATGCCGGGTCACGGTCACACGCCGCACAGAGATCAGCACGGACTGCATATCCAAGTTCCGGGTCAGCAATTAATGCGTCATGGAGGAGGGGCTCGAGGGTGTCCTGGGGGATGATGTCGGGGATGGATAGCTTTGAAGCGAGATGCGCGGCAAGTGCTGATTCGAGGGAGGGGCGGCTCAAGATTAGGCGGAAGTAGTAGTTGTGAAGGATAGGTTCGTTTGCTATGTCTGATTTAGCCTCTTCTTGGATTCGAGTCCATGTTTCGTCTATCGGAGCGGCGGTTTTGGTGGGGAAGGAACAAGAGAAGTCAAAGAAGGGTTTGAGTAACGATTTTTCACGGCATTTCTGAACACTGCAAGCAGCCATGGTGAAGACACAGAGAGAGAGAGAGAGAGAGCGATGAATTTGTGCTTTGAGAGGTGGATAGGATGCGAGATATATATATATATGAGCAAGGGAAAGAATCGGGAGAAATCCGAGAACTGCAAATGGCAAGGAATAGCCGGATAGGAAGTTTCAAAGAAGTTCTATGATTATTATAGAAAATATATTGTACTGGTGTTGTACTATGATCCTCACTAATTATATAGTCTTTCTTTTTCAGTCTCGTACTCGTCTCCGCGTCAACCTTTATAGATACAAATACTTAGAAGAGAAGATATTAATACTTGAAAATTAAAATATTAATACTTTGATGCGTAACTTGTTATGATTATTCATTTTTCAGTCCCGCAATGGTCCCCGCGTCAACCTTCTTCTAATCAAGTAGTGGGACCCCGTATTCCCGCATCAACCTTCTCCAATCATCCCCGCGTCAACCTTCTTCTAACAAAACTAGTTACTCTCGTAGGAATAAATACTTTAGTGTATAGATATAAATACTTGCAAAATAAGATATTAATACTTGATGTGTAACTTGATATGATCGAACAATTGAAGATTAAACTTTGTACAATATATATACATATAAATAATTCAGTGCATAGGTATAAATACTTTCGTACATAGGTATTAATACTTTAAAAAAACATTCAGCGCTGGAGCTTTTGCGGCCCTCCAGGCAATTATGGTGCAGGGACAGTGCAGGGACATTTGGGAGATTTGGTTGGGGGGTCATTATTTACGTAAAAATTGTTCACCTCATAAGTATAAATACTTTCGTGCATAGGTATAAATAATTCCATTCATAAGTATTAATACTTTAGAAAAAAAAAATTAGCGCAACAGTTTTTGCGTCCCTCTCAGACAATTATGATAGTTATGACGTGAAAATAGTGCGGAGAATATTTGATTGATTTGATTTGATGAAGCGCAAAATAGATGGTTTCATACTTCCACGCAAGATGTCCTCAAGAAAAGGAAAAAAAAGAAAAGAAAAAAGAAAAAGAAATGAGTAGGTCGCCACTATATGGCATCCGATCTCTAAAATAGAAACTTAAGACTGCTATTGTTACACTTTAAAAATTGAGAAAAGGTACCGTTCCCCTACCTTCCATCCCCGGAAAATCCCCGACGCGCTTTCAACGCACTTCTAACGGATTTTAACGGTCCGACACTACTTGGATAAACCTCCCTTCTCCATTAAGGCGATTTAATCGTTTTTAAAATTTCCGATCCCCATCCTCCTTCATTTCCAGATCTCTCCCCAAACAGATTTCCAATTCGAATGCCTCCATTCTGCTGATCTCAATCGGGCGCGGCACCACCGATCGGACCGGGCACCACTGATCGGAGCTCTCTCTCTCTGCCTGTCTCGCTACCCCCTTTATCTCTCTACAGATGGCACCGATCCCGTTCAAGCAAGGTCCCAGCAGCGCCAAACGAGCGGCAGCGGCGGTCTTCTTTTGCTCTCATCGGATCAGCGCACGACCTTCTTTTGCTCTCACGGACACAAACGCAGGTAAAATTATCGTACCCGTCTTCTTCAAGTTTAATTGCCAGTGTCAGGAGCGGAAGGTAATTTGGGGGTTTCATCTGCTAATTTTGACTTTATCAAATTAAATAATTTCTTTTGGAAATGCATCGCCTATATAAAGGGATTGCATCTGTCATTTCATTTCCACGTTGAGAACAATCTATTTATGTAATTTCTCTTATCACCAACTCAGCTATCGCTGATGTATCTTTGCTTATTAATCAAAATTGGAGCTAAGTTCTCTTAAATTGAGTGTTTACTTACCTTAGTATTGATCTGATCTTGCTATAAATTTGAGGACGTGACAGCCAGGTTTCATTTTCTTGAGTTACTGGCCTATAAATTTGATCTGATCTGATCCTTATTCAGCTCACCTCCTCTCTTAACTCTCTCTTGCACTCCAACTGTTTGTCAAATTGCTTCTGAGAAGTATTGTCGCTCCAAGCACCAGATTTATGAAAGAAGCGCTCTGCATCATCTTCCAAATGAAAGAAGATAGACCATGAATAGGCTCTCTCAAACTGTGGTAAGACCTCTGTGTTCCTATGCCAGCTTCTTTAGGTGTTTTGCATTTATGCCAGAAATTTAGCAACTTGGTTGATCGTGGTGACTGTGCATGCAAGTTGCTTGGAAAAATGTCCAGAGATGTCACAGTCTGGAATTCAATTTGTCAAGTCTTTTCATGGGATGGGAAGTATCCTTTACTTTCTTTTTGTCAAATAGGTGCTTGGTAACACGGAATAAAACCAATTTTACTATAGTTAGGATGGTAATTTTGAATCATTGTCTAGTATTTATTTAAAAATTTGGGTTACAGCGAAAATTGTCAAATATGAAGCAAAAGGCCATGGAAAAAGCACCTGATTGTCCTTGGAGTGCTTTGCAATGAATATTTCATGAATGTAGTCCTTTTGTCTAGTCAACTATATGAGCCAGCACCAATTTAGTCATGTTGCGTGCAAAAAATAGTAGAATGGAAGCACACCAGAAATACTATTTCATGAATGTATTATTTACATATTTACTAGTTGTATGAGCTAATTACATTTCTGAAAGTATGTAGGATTTGTGGTGGTTATCACCCGGGAGTTGAAACTTATTTCGAGGTTATACACATACTGGTGAAACTATATATATACTTCAATAGATCACATACAATAAAAGAAATTCATTGTTGGATCAAGCATATCTCTTAAGCATAATCATTACTATTATTCTATGAGCAGGTTACAGTTCAACTTCTGGCAATACTGTACAGGTGCTCATTGTCTTGGCTCTGTTTCAATTTGGAAGGTAAATTTTAAACTTTCTGTTGCTATGTTTTTTTAATTTCTTCATAAAAAATAATGATTAATTGGTTGGTTGAGACCATAAATTGGGCTGGTGTTCCAATGCTTATTTGTAATTATGAGAGGCATCAACTCTCTTACTATAACATTACTGGTACTAGGAATTATATTTTTGATCCTCAACATAGAACCAATTTGTAAAGTGAACAAAAAACAAACAAAAACAGTCCCAATTGACTACTAAACTCTGGTCCTTAAAAGTTTAAGTTGGTTTGATACAGATTACTACAGACTCAGTTGGGACTGGTATATGAGTACTGAACTTAAATCAATAATAAAGTAAATAGGAGTTCTAATTCAGTGAGTTATTTACTGATTTTAATTTACAGGATTCATGTAATAGATTTACAGGTTCTAGTTATTATTTTACAGGATCTATCTGTTAGGTTAAAATGTTATGTATAGAATTTTTTAGGATCTGTTTCACAGTTTGACAACATATATCAAATATTTTACATGATCTATGCGTTGTATTTCTTTTATTTATTTTACAGGACCTGTTTAACATTTTTCCATAATATATATGCAATAGCTTATAGCATATATGCAATATTTTTATAGGATATATGAGTTATTTCACAAGATTCATGCAATATTTTTATAGGATATATAAGTTATGTAGGATATATGTAACAATTTACAGTATGGATGCAGTTTATAACAGGATGCAATTTATAGGATATATATAACAATTTTACAGGATATGTGCAACAGTTTACAGTATTCACTTTGGTTAATCATAGTTACAGGATCTGTTTAACAGTTGTACTGATAAACTGCATTAGACAATGTATAACAGTTAATAAAATTCTAGTATTTATCTAGTAAGTTTACAGTATTGATGCAGTTTATTACAGGATGTATTAGTCAGGTGTAAAGGTTATGTATTAGACAGTTTTTACTATGATTCGCTTTGGTTACCGTATTCACTTTAGTTTACAGGATATGTGCAATTTTACAGGATGCATGCAATAGATTTACAGGATATAGGTACAATTTTACAGGATTCATGCAATAGATTTACAGTTTCACAGTAATTTATAGGATATATGTACTTGTTTAAAATTCCAGTATTTATCTATTAACTTTAATGTATGAATGGATTTTATTACAGGATGTATTGATCAGGTAATTTTGTTAACTTTAGCATTTTATAGTATATATGCATTATTTCACAAGATTCAAGCAATAGTTTTATAGGTTATGTAAGTTATGTAAGATATATGTAAGAATTTACAGTATGGTTATACAAGTTTATAACAGGATGTAATTTATATGATACATATAGCAATTTTACAGGATATGTGCAATAGTTTACATGATTCACTTTTGTTAGTCATAGTTAGAGGAATTGTTTAACAGTTGTACTCGTAAACAGCATTAAACAGTTCATTTATCTAGTAAGTTTACAGTATTGATGCAGTTTATTACAGGAGGTATTAGTCATGTGTAAAGTTTATGTATTAGACGGTTTTTACTATGATTCACTAGGGTTACAGTATTCACTTTAGTTTACAGCATATGTGCAATTTTACAGGATACATATAATAATTTTACAGGATACATATGATAATTTTACAAGATACAGATAACAATTGTTAATATTTATTTATGGATCTATATCATGTAAAATAAGCCTTCAATACTGTCAAATTAGCAGATGCAAATTATGTATTAGACAGTTTTTACTTTTAGTTTACAGCTTATGTGCAATTTTACATTATAAATTTCACAGGATACATCAACAATTTTGCAGGATACATACAACAATTTTACAGTATGTTGTTTTGAATGTTTGCATCTGCTTATGGTTCGTAACTCCAATTTTTAACCTTGCTTATTTATCTATTTTTTTTGCAGGATGATATATCCAAAGAACGTGTTGTTCTAGCAATGAAACTTCTCACTCATCCGAATAATGTGCATCAGAGGGTTATGAAGTGAAGAAGCCATGTTTGTATTGATGTATTAGCCATGTTTGTATTGATGTATTAACCATGTTTTTTTATTGAAGTTTTGTTTGTGCTTGTGAACAATTAAAGCTGTTTACAGTATTCTGTGAAATTATAGGTGGTAACAGTTATGGGTGGTGACATATTACAGTTGTTGGTTATAGTTTATGGTTTTGAACAGTTAATTTTGTGATTAATGAAATTTTATAACTTGTATATGTTATTTGGATACAATTTTACAGTATTGAAGTTTTGCTGTTAAAATATGTCAGTTTTATAGTTTGCATCTGCTAATTTTACAGTATGTAAGTCTTATTTCACATGATATAGATCGATATACAAATATTAATAATTGAAGAAAAAAATTACGTAAAAAATAAAAATACGAAAAAAATAAAAAAATAAATTTAAAATTTTAATATCGAAAAAAAAAATTTGATGCAAAAAAATTAATTTTGCACAATTTTAGGTGTTATTTGTAAATAACTACAAGTTTGAGAAGTGGCTTGTTTTTGAAACCTTCTAGAAGCCGTCAGTTTTTCAAGTATAGCTGGAAGTACAGTGTTTTTGCAAGTTGCTAACTGTTTGCAACTAATTTGGGGACCACTTCCAACTAACTTGGATTGTCATACTTTTAAACTTCTTATTATACATGATATGTTGTTGAAGTTACAGTATTGGTTACAGAGTTTTACAGTATTCGCGCAAGTCAAATGACAGTTTTTTTGGGGAAAAACTGGGGATTGAAGCTTGGGGACAATTAGTCGGATCCTTAAAAATTAACGCATAAAATGACTTCTATTAGTGAGGGATGTACTTGAAATAGTATAAAGTTGGGTTGAGTTTTTGCTGATATTTCAAATAATTATTATAATTAAAAAATAGCTCTTACATTTTATATTAGAGGAGGGCTCAAATGTCCCATTGTTTCATGTCCCAATCGTACTCCAACATCTTTATTATCAATTTCAAAGTTTAAACAAAAAATCTGAACCGCTCAATATGATATCCACGTTAAAATGTGCTTAGAGATCAAATTTTATATATTCTGAAATTTTTTTACTATTTTTTTAAGATAGATACAAAATCACTAGTTTTAGATGGTTCGCAATTTCTTAAAAAACATTGATTTTGTATTTATCTTCAAAAATAGTAAAAAAATTTCAAAAAATATAAAATTTGATCTCTAAGCACATTTTAAAGTGTATATCATGTTGAGGGGTTCAAATTTTTTGTTTGAACTTTAAAATCGAAAATAAAAGATGTTGGAGTACGATTGGGACATGAAGCAATGAGGCATTTGAGCCATCCTCTTTGTATTAATGGAGGAGACTAATTATGTTGACATTGTCAAGATTCCTCACTAAACAGGACAGGACTAATTAATGTCCTTCTTTTTTGTCATCCACCTCTGGATAATAAACAGGTCAAATTAAAGAGACATTTATGTTTGAGGTGGATAGTTATATCACGCTAATTATGATTGGAATTGTGAGCCTGTTCGGCGGAGTACTGTGCGCGTGGGAAAAAAAAAATTCACTCAGACTGAATTTTTTTTTTCCCACAAACACAGTAAAATTTAATTCAAAAATTTTCTATTCCTAATCTCATTCCCGTTCCTCTCTTGACGCCGAACAGGTCCTAATGCTTCTTTTTAGCACTTTCCCAAATAATATATAAAAGGGAATATTAATTGACCACAGTTTATTTTGACCCTAAAAAAACAGTTTATTTTGACAGTTTTGACGATATATTTTTTTTTTCAAATAATGTTAAAAAAGAAAGAATTAATAGTATAAGCATGTTGTATTTCTTATAAATCGATTGTATAGTAAACTTTCATATAATTTAATATTGATAAAACCTTTACAGAAAATAGATTGCTTTTTATTGAGTTTCTATAGCTCAATCTAATTGTCAAATAAAAAATTAAATGCCCAAATCAAAGTAAAAGAGTCCAGCTGATCTTACTCGCATAGTCGCCAGTCGACCCAATTATGTCAAACCCAAACAATTTTCTTGCACGTGCAATTAATTGATATAGACACTGACAGATTCTGTTAATATACAATAGATAGCTCAGTAAATAAAATAAAAAAATAGAAAGGCCGAATAGGAACTACATATACTTCATCAGTTGAGAGTAGGTCCGATAGGCATCGAACCTACTTTGGTTCGATGGGTTTAATCACCGTCGGTTTGCTTTAAGATTCGTGTACAACGCTTTATAATTCGTGTGCATCTGTTTCAATTTTCGTGCACACAAATCTTAAAATAGATCGGACGATCATCCTGCTCGTTGAATCTAAAAGTAGATCCGATGCGCATCGGACCTACTCCGTTCTCATACTTCATCGGTGACGAATCAAATTAATGTGGGTTCCATGATTCCATCCGCTGCGGCAGTTGGTTGGTCATGGAAAAGGGAAACGACATTTTTCATTATGGATCTTTTGTGTAAACAACTCCAGTTCCATATATAATAGCAATTATTTCACCTTGACAATTTATCATTTTTTTAAATTAATAGAATATTAATTTTCTTGAAAATTAATAGCATGTTATGACTAAATTATCAACTTGAGAAAATTCTGATTTTTCTGCTAGCGGATCCATGTCATGCCCTTTTTTACAATGTTTTAATTTATTTACTTCAATATTTTCATGGAATTTATGATGGAGAAAATTTTTGATTATAGAAATATTTTCATGGAACCAAGCGAGCCATGAGCTTGATCTAGTTCGGACCGATCCGGCTCGTTGCCAGTCCTAAATTTCCAATGTTCATTGGATTCTCATGCAATTACAGTGGACAAAATATGAAATATGATCAAGTGCATTGTATCAGTATCTCTTTCTCTATTGTGATGCTGTCTTTTCTTTTCTGAGCTAGAATAGCTAATTGAAAAAAATATTACTTCAGAAGCAGTGACAAAGCTACATGAGTTCGAGAGGAGGATTGGAGGAGGCATTTGCCTACCTGTAGTTAAAAATATACTTCTTTTGTGATATTTTTAGAAAAGTTTATAAAAAATTTGCTATATTTAAGATAATTATACAACTTTGTTATATCCTAAAATTTTTGTTCCACTATTTTATTTTTTATCTGCTCGGAAGAAAAATAATTGTTGTGTGAACTGTGAAGTGTGAACAATGACCACGGTGTAGGCAACACATGCAGAGACATTTTAGAAAAGAAATCAGAAATACAAGCACATATTGGATGACGTTTGAAGTGACCAATGGATGTGGATGACTTGGGCCCTTGTTTATTTCTTTATTACTTTATTTCTGTTTTATTGGTATCTTTAACAAGTTTGACAATTGACTGAGGTCTTCGTGACACTTGCCCGGCAGGGACATAAAAAAGCTTCCATATCCGCTGCAATTCACGCTTGATATACACGGTACTGTCAGTTCTGTTCGTGCAGTCCGATCTAAAATGGACGGACTCAATCGATCGATCGTTTCTGGTTTGGAAATAGTGAATATGGACTATTCATATGCGGTACTACGAGATAATAGACCCGTATCTCATCAACCTGGGGTTATACAATATTGCTACTATGTAGAGTGAGAGTGGTAGAACCTTCCATCTCCTCGATCCGCTGATGGTAAATGCCATTCGTTGAAAGTACACACAACCTCGAAGTTTTTGTTGGGTACAAAGAGGAAATTCCCTAGCCATTGTTTGTTGGTTTGCCAATGGAAAGAAAGAAAAATTCAAGAAATTGGTTATCTGTATCGGTGTTGAAGTGAGAGAGGAAAGATATTAGAAAGATGCCTTTTGTTTCTAGATCAAGGTATTGAAAGCCAATATGAGATAATAAATCCAAGGAGAATAAAAAGTAGGTTTAATTGCTTAGAGCAACAGTGGTAGACGTAGTAGGGTGCTGTAGCAGTTGGTTTGTTGATGTCTTCACGGTAAGCATCTGTAGTAAATGCTTATTTCGTACTTGGTAGGTGGTTGGAATGTGAGTAAATGTTTGAGGTTAATGGCTTTCTCTGCAGTTGATGTGACAAGAACAAAGTGCTTAATATCAGAAAATAATGTAGTGTTTATTGTAGTGTTTGGACGTCTTCCTTATGTGACCTCATGTGGACTGAAAGCGACAACAGGTTGGGACTGGTAAAGAAGATGAAGGTTATATATATATATTCCCGAGATACGAGTTGGATGTGGATTGACTACAAGAGGTTTTTCAAAAATGATCTACAAGGTTGCTTGTTGGACTTGGCTTCTTTCAGAGTCTGCACAGTCACGAGTTTCCAATAAGTTCGATTCCGGAAGCACTTGTCACAGGTGCTTCTTGTGCACTTACTTGTGCTTAAAAAGAACAATTGGACAAGCAATGAGGATATGACACAAAAAGTAAAGAAAAAGTTAATCCAAAAATCGTGGTGCTCCAACTATTATATTACACGTTGTGAACTAGTCATTCACGACAATTTCCATTTCATTGTAAGTAGTAAATTTTTGTTCCTAAATAAGAGAAGGAACATAAAAGAGAAAAATAAACGTGTATATTACAAAGCTCAATGGCGCAATTGAGCTCTGGCATGGCACGTCTAAAATCTATGATCCATGCTCACCGCCGGTAATACGCTCTTCTTTCCCTCCATCACCTTGGCCGGGTTTCCTACTGCTGTGGCACCGTCTGGCACCGGTTTGAGCACGACCGCACCAGCCCCAATTTTTGCCCCATGGCCAATTCTCACATTTCCGAGAACATTTGCACCAGCCCCAATCAATACCCCGTCTCCTACTTTCGGGTGACGGTCTCCGGCCTCTTTACCTGTACCACCCAATGTAACCCCATGTAAAATCGACACGTCATTACCGATCACAACTGTCTCGCCTATTACCACGCCGGTCGCATGGTCCATTAAAATTCCCTTTCCAATCCTTGCTCCTGGGTGAATATCCACGGCAAATACTTCCGACGAACGGCTCTGCAATAATAGAGCTGCAGCACGGCGTCCTTCATGGGCCCATAGCCGGTGTGCAACACGGTAGACCTGTAAGGCTAGAAAACCTTTGTAGTAGAGAAAACAATGGACCATCTTTTCACATGCCGGGTCACGGTCACGCACCGCACAGAGATCAGCACGGACTGCATATCCAAGTTCCGGGTCAGCAATTAATGCGTCATGGAGGAGGGGCTCGAGGGTGTCCTGGGGGATGATGTCGGGGATGGATAGCTTTGAAGCGAGATGCGCGGCAAGTGCTGATTCGAGGGAGGGGCGGCTCAAGATTAGGCGGAAGTAGTAGTTGTGAAGGATAGGTTCGTTTGCTATGTCTGATTTAGCCTCTTCTTGGATTCGAGTCCATGTTTCGTCTATCGGAGTGGCGGTTTTGGTGGGGAAGGAACAAGAGAAGTCAAAGAAGGGTTTGAGTAACGATTTTTCACGGCAATTCTGAACACTGCAAGCAGCCATGGTGAAGACAGAGAGAGAGAGAGAGAGAGCGATGAATTTGTGCTTTGAGAGGTGGATAGGATGCGAGATATATATATGAGCAAGGGAAAGAATCGGGAGAAATCCGAGAACTGTAAATGGCAAGGAATAGCCGGATAGGAAGTTTCAAAGAAGTTCTATGATTATTATAGAAAATATATTATACTGGTTATAGTCTTATAGAGTTCTCAAGAAGACAAGAAACAATATTGTACTGGTGTTGTTAACGAACTCCGAATCGCACTCCTATTGTCTTACAAGTAAGAAATTGTGTACGAAGTTGAATTGTATGGTTATACTAGAAATTGTGTACGAAGTTGAATTGTATGGTTATACTAGCTAACTTAAATAGTGCAATATAATGCTCCATATAATAATATCAATGAGACAATGATCCAATATATAAAGGGAGCTGCTATTTTCAACGCCATATTCTTGATTTTAAGAGCATATAGAATATTTTTGTTTGCTATGCCGATATTAATTGCTCCTAATTAACACTCCCTTTTATTGCCATCTAAATTTTGATACTTTCGATTTATTAAATGCACCTAAAAATAGTTAGTTGGCACAATTTATTCCTCATATATACATTTTTTTTCAAAATTTATGATTCATTAGTAACCTTATTTGGAAACTATTTTTCTCCGGGACAATTAATTAGTCCTTAATTAAATATGAAATATTAAGTTTTGTTTTTAAAAATTCTTATGACAGGAAGAATAACATAAAGTTATGTTACAATTTTTCTAATTTAGCTACAGATTTGAAATTTGATATAAAAAATTAAACTTAAATTTTGTTAAAAATTAAACAATGCCAACTAAGAAGACGTACATTCTTTCCTAAATTAATCAATGTCTTCCTCTCCACATATTTAATTTTTTTGGGAGAATTAGAAATTTATATGAATATGTTATTTGGTTAAGTATTATTATAATCATGCTATAAAGGATTTAAACTAGCATTAATAATTTTATTCATAGAAACATATGCTTTACATCCATTTTCTGTGCATCATGTCTCTATTTTTAAATTTTTTAAATAACATAAATTTTAAAATTTCTGAGACAAAATAAAACTGTTAAATGTGATCTATATTATTTTTTCTACATGCACACAACACATTTATCACTTCTCAATTTTGTTTTTATATGAATCAATAAGCTGAAAAATCAACATTCAGAATTTACTCATATCAATTATCAATATATTAATTTTTGCAAGTTCTTAATACCGATCAAAACAAAGTCGAAATGTTGTAACTTTTATATGTGCATAGTGAAAAAGATATAGATCAAATCTAACGGTTTTTATTTTGATATTTGAGTTTTAAATTTGAATTTATTAATATTTAAAATAAATACATGATGGTGGCACAAAAATAGAGGCATTTGAATCTCTTCATTGACTAAAAAGAAATTAAATCCTTTAATGATGGAAACATATTGTGCAAAAATCAATGCCCACAAAAAATTATTATAAAAAGTTCATAAAATTTATGATGTAGAACAAATAAAGTTTAATACTAAGTTATATAAAAATTGGAACTTTTATAAACATATTTCTAGCATTATGGTTTCAAAACAAAAATCACTCCCTATAGTTTAGTAAATACCAAAAAATGATACAATACACAGAAAATCATAATTCTGGATAGTGATGCATATTTAGGGAAAAAATTGTGTCAGCTAACTAGTTTTAGTTGCATTTAACAATTAGTTGAGTTTAGAGTGTTTATTAGACTTAATAGAGGTATAAACAGAAAAATATTTTCAGTGTTCTTAAAATTAAGTTTTGTACTAATAATATATTTGTACTGTGAATATTTTTTTTTACTAAGAAGGGAAGTAACAAAATTGTCTCACTTTTGTACTGAGAAGAAACGTAACAGAATTCTCTCAATATTACTTTCCTTTATTAACTTCTTTTATTAATTAGATGAGAGAAAGTGAAAGAACAAAACTGATATTTAGATAAAATAATTATTTCAGCTCTCAAAATTGCAAAAGATGCGTTGTATTTTTTTTTAATAATTATATGAATCTCTCCTTTCCAATTCTCTCATGTCCTCATAGCAACAATAGAGAAAGATTGTACTATGATCCTCACTAATTATATAGTCTTTCTTTTTCAGTCTCGTACTCGTCTCCGCGTCAACCTTTATAGATACAAATACTTAGAAGAGAAGATATTAATACTTGAAAATTAAAATATTAATACTTTGATGCGTAACTTGTTATGATCATTCCTTTTTCAGTCCTACAATGGTCCCGCGTCAACCTTCCTCTAATCAAGTAGTGAGGACTCCGTATTCCCGCATCAACCTTCCCCAATTGTCCCCACGTCAACCTTCTTAACAAAAGTAGTTACCCTCATAGGAATAAATACTTTAATTGATAGATATAAATACTTGCAAAATAAGATATTATTATTTGATATGATCGAACACTTGAAGATTAATACTTGAATAATAAGATATTAATATTTGATATGATCGAATAAGAAATTAATACTTGATGTGTAACTTGATATGATCGAACACTTCAAGATTAAACTTTGTACGATATATATACATATAAATAATTCAGTGCATAGGTATAAATACTTTCGTGTATAGGTATTAATACTTTAAAAAAAACATTCAGCGCTAGAGTTTTTGCGGCCCTCCAGGCAATTATGGTGCAGGGACTGCGGGGACATTTGAGGAATTTGGTTGGAGGTCATTATTTACGTAAAAATTGTTCACCTCATAGGTATAAATACTTCCGTGCATATGTATAATTAATTCCATTCACAAGTATTAATACTTTAGAAAAAAAAATTAGCGGAATAGTTTTTGCGCTCCCCTTTATGATAGTTATGACGTGAAAATAGTGCGGAGAATATTTGATTGATTTGATTTGATGAAGCGCAAAATAGATGGTTTCATACTTCCACGCAAGATGTCCTCAAGAAAAGGAAAAAAGAAATGAGTAGGTCGCCACTATATGGCATCCGATCTCTAAAATAGAAACTTAAGACTGCTATTGTTACACTTTAAAAATTAACGCATAAAATGACTTCTATTAGTGAGGGATGTACTTGAAATAGTATAAAGTTGGATTGAGTTTTTGCTGATATTTCAAATAATTATTAGAATTAAAAAATAGCTCTTACATTTTATATTAGAGGAGGGCTCAAATGCCCCATTGTTTCATACCCCAATCGTACCCCAACATCTTTATTATTAATTCAAAGTTTAAACAAAAAATCTGAACCGCTCAATATGATATTCACATTAAAATGTGCTTGGAGATCAATTTTATCTATTCTAAATTTTTTTTACTATTTTTTTTAAGATAGATACAAAATCACTAGTTTTAGATGGTTCGCAATTTCTTAAAAAACATTGATTTTGTATCTATCTTAAAAAATAGTAAAAAAATTTCAAAAAATATAAAATTTGATCTCTAAGCACATTTTAAAGTGTATATCATGTTGAGCTGTTCAAATTTTTTGTTTGAACTTTAAAATCGAAAATAAAAATGTTGGAGTATGATCGGGACATGAAGAAATGGGGCATTTGAGCCCTCCTCTTTATATTAATGGAGGAGACTAATTATGTTGACATTGTCAAGATTCCTCACTAAACAGGACATGATAATTAATGTCCTTTTTTGTCATCCACCTCTGGATAATAAACAGGTCAAATTAAAGAGACATTTATGTTTGAGGTGGATAGTTATATCACGCTAATTATGATTGGAATTGTGACAATTTAAGGGCCTGTTCGGCGGAGTACTGTGCGCGTGGGAAAAAAAAATTCACTCAGACTGAATTTTTTTTTTCCCACGAACACAGTAAAATTTAGTTTAAAAATTTTCTATTCCCAATCACATTCCCGTTCCTCTCTTGACGCCGAACAGGCCCTAATGCTTCTTTTTAGCACTTTCCCAAATAATATATAAAAGTGAATATTAATTGACCACAGTTTATTTTGACAGTTTTGACGATATATTTTTTCAAATAATGTTTAAAAAGAAAGAATTAATAGTATAAGCATGTTGTATTTCTTATAAATCGATTGTATAGTAAACTTTCATATAATTTAATATTGATAAAACCTTTACAGAAAATAGATTGCTTTTTATTGGTTTTGGCGACCAACTGATTGATCAAATAATGAGTAGAACACTTTAATTTCGTTTCTATAGCTCAATCTAATTGTCAAAGTAAAAGAGTCCAGCTGATCTTACTCGCATAGTCGCCAGTCGACCCAATTATGTCAAACAATTTTCTGCAAGTGCAATTAATTAATCACTTTCTTTGATATAGATACTGACAGATTCTGTTAATATACAATAGATAGCTCAGTAAATAAAATAAAATAAAAACAGAAAGGCCGAATAGGGAACTACATATACTTCATAGGTTCAATGCCCATCGGACCTACTTTTAGGTTCAACGAGCATCATGACCGTCTGATCTAATTTACAATTTGTGCGCACGAAAGTTGAAACAGATATGCACGAAGTTTAAAGCGTTCTGCACGACTCTTAAAGCAAATCGATGGTGATTAAACTCATTGAAACAAAGTAGGTCCGATGCCCATCGGACCTACTCTCAAGTGATACTTCATCGGTGACGAATCAAATTAATGTGGGTTCCATGATTCCATCCGCTGCGGCAGTTGGTCATGGAAAAGGGAAATGACATTTTTCATTATGGATCTTTTGTGTAAACAACTCCAGTTCCATATATAATAGCAATTATTTCACCTTGACAATTTATCATTTTTTTTAAATTAATAGAATATTAATTTTCTTGAAAATTAATAGAATGTTATGACTAAATTATCAACTTGAGAAAATTCTGATTTTTCTGCTAGCGGATCCATGTCATGCCCTTTTTTACAATGTTTTTAATTTATTTACTTCAATATTTTCATGGAATTTATGATGGAGAAACATTTTGATTATAGAAATATTTTCATGGAGCCGAGCAAGCCATGAGCTTGATCTAGCTCGCCGATCCGGCTCGTTGCCAACCCTAAATTTCCAATGTTCATTGGATTCTCATACAATTACAGTGGACAAAATATGAAATATGATCAAGTGCATTGTATCAGTATCTCTTTCTTCATGACAATTTTTTTTTTCTGAGCTAGAATAGCTAATTGAAAAAATATTAGTTCAGAAGCAGTGACAAAGCCATATGAGTTCGAGAGGAGGACTGGAGAAGGCATTTGCCTACCTCTAGTTAAAAATATACTTCTTTTGTGATATTTTTTAGAAAGTTTATAAAAAATTTGCTATATTTAAGATAATTATACAACTTTGTTATATCCTAAAATTTGTGTTCCACTATTTTATTTTTTATCTGCTCGGAAGAAAAATAATTGTTGTGTGAAGTGTGAACAATGACCACGGTGTAGGCAACACAGAGACATTTTAGAAAAGAAATCAGAAATACAAGCACAGAGGGATGGATGACGTTTGAGGTGACGCGCCTCGGGAAATAATCACACATGGACCAATGGATGTGGATGATTTGGGCCATTGTTTATTTCTTTATTACTTTATTTCTGTTTGATTGGTATCTTTAACAAGTTTGATAATTGACTGAGGTCTTCGTGAGGCCCAAGAAATTTGGGCCAGGGGGCTGCGCTGACTTCACTCGTGACACTTGCCCGGCAGGGACCTCAAAAAGGTTCCATATCCGCTGCAATTCACGCTTGATATACACGGTACTGTCAGTTCTGTTCGTGCAGTCCGATCTAAAATGGACGGACTCAATCGATCGATCGTTTCTGGTTTGGAAATAGTGAATATGGACTATTCACATCATTGGACATTTTGAATACGGAAAATTTTAATTTGAAAAAAATATTCATAAGAAATTATATAATTTTCCTTTTAAAGACACGTTGTAAATAATAAATTTCTATCAATAATCATTGATAAGTTTATGTCAATTATAATAATCTAAGCGTGAAGCTATGGTACTATGCATATCGCATATTGGTTTGTACAATGGATCAATATCTCTATTTACAAAGTTCAAAGAATTGATGGACCGTTCAATATGATTTTCATATGAAAATATAATTGTAGATTAAATTTTATATTTTTCAAAATTTATTTATTATTTTTTTAGATAGATAGAAAAGCACTTGATCTAGAGATTCTAGACCATTAAAAAATAGTGATTTTCTATCCATCTAAAAAATAATTAAAAAAATTCTAAAAATGTAAAATTTTAGCTCGCAAGTACATTTTCATATGAAAATCATGTTGAACGTTCAAATCGACTATTTGACTTTGAAAACGAATATATTAACCCGTAGTGCGAAACAATTTGCGCTATGTATAGTGTCGTACCCTCATTCATAAAGTAAAGTCTAATATTTAGTAATATTTAGCAAAAAAAAATTATAAAGAGTAGAAATTGTCATGACAAAAATAAAGAAATTAATGGTGTAAAAGATGGAAAAAGATAAAAGTGATGATGAAAGAATAATTTATAATTAAATAAAATAAAGAAATCAAACAAAATTGATGAGATGTAAATATGGGTGAAAACGGAGCGAATACGGAGCGGATAGTGGTAAAATCATATCTATATTCCTTTTTAATTTTCTGGATACGAAAATAGATCGGATATCAGTCGGATACAAATACGGATACGAATCGGATCATATATTTCTTAAAATAATATTAAAAAATACCAAAGTTCATAATATTTATCTAATTTTAATGGTGAATAACAATATTTTTTTCATAATAATTAAAATATATGATATATATCTACTATTCGAATACGGATAATTGAAACGTAAAACCATATCAGTATGTGATATTCGGATATCGAATATCCACATCTAATTTTTCGAATACGGATCAGATATTATCCATACCGTTTTCATCCCTAGATGTAAACGGCCTATCGAAAACATCTCCGCAAAGAACATAACAAAAATCTACACAAACAAAACCTGTAATCTTCTGGTACAAAAATTTGGTAGAGAGCTGTCTTTTTGAATTATACCGTGAACGTTTTCTTCAGCAGATGCTGTTTTTTTTCAGTCATACTCAATAACTCAAATTCAAAATCCTTCTATTCAATTTATTTAGTTGTGTTTTTAGCCATATACCGCTTATTTGGTACAGATATGCTTGTACAGTATAAGACTGCATCCATAACAATATACACCGCACAAACTTTGCTTTTCAAACTTTTTCATCTGAGTTGGACATATAAAATTAAAAAAATTGCTCCATCATTCAATAAAACTTAGATTAGTATGTTGTAGCATTTTCATTTCGAATGAAATTCTCTAACGAACTCAATTTGATTCAAAATTTTTGAAATTTTCTTAAAACACAAAATCTGCATATCCTACTTTATATGCATCCGCATACGCTTATACCTTATACAGTAGCCAATCATATACATATTAAAAATCGTATTTTAAAACATTCGTTTTGGGTAGTACTATTGCCTCAATGCAGATTTCAAATTGAGTTCGAACCCAAAATTCAAGAAAATAGTTCAACCAAATATTGCATAATACACGTGAAGCATTATTTTTATATCAACATTTCAGTTTTGTTATCTTTCAAGTAATGTAAATGCGCATTGCATTGGGGCACTAGACCTTTGCAGATAGCCAGATAGGTTTCCTCTCTACCATGAGGCCCCAAAACATACTAAAACAAAAAAATTATCATGCAGAAAAGGCAAATTCTTAACTTGTGCTTAAATAAAAAAAGCAACAAAAAAAGGCAAACATTAACAGAAAAAATAATTTTGGTCTATATATCATTTGCACACTCTACTCTGACATGCATATATAACCAAAAACTGAAAAGAACACCTAAAGCGGGCAACAAGAATTGATCAAACTTTAACTTTCACATCGACACCAGCCGGAAATTCAATCTGCATCAGTGAGTCAACGGTCTCGGCAGTTGGCTGTATAATATCAATCAGCCTCTGGTGGGTCCGGATCTCAAAGTGTTCACGGGCATCTTTGTGCTTGTGCGGGGATTTAAGAACACAATAAATCCTCTTTTTTGTTGGCAGTGGGACAGGCCCCATGGTCTTGGCATTGGTGGCACGGGCCGCTTCAAGTATCAGCTTGCATGCATCCTCAATCCGTGGGACAAAGTATGACTTCAACTTTATTCTTATCTGATAGTTTGCTGGCATCTGAAGCAACACACAGAGCAAATAATATTAGGTACCAAAATAGACCTATCAGTCTTCCATAAGTGATTAGACAAATACAAGTACCAGATCTACTGATATCGAAGAACTGAAATCCAAAATTAATTACTTTTTAGAAAGGATGCTATTATTATCAATATAGCAAGCAAACAAATACATAAAACCATTAATCAAATAGCTATGCAATTAAAGATAGAACACAAGTATATTGGAATGTTTACAAAAAGAAAAAAAAAATTAACACGGCATGCTAGCATCCTTTAAACCTAATCTGACAAACTCAACAACAATGTCAGACAGATTGGACAGGTGAGACGAGAATCTATGATCAGCCCCCTCTATAATCTCCAGCCTATGATTTCTTATCAATTTAGAAAACTCCATAGCATCGCTTGGCGGTACGGTGCTATCTTTTGAACCATGAACTGTCAAAACCCTACAGTTTTCGTCAAGTGACATGCATGCAGCCTGCATGTCAATCCCAATTCTTTCCATCAGGCTTGCTTCAGTAACTCGGTACATTTTTCCTGTTTTATCTTTCACATCAAGAAAACCATCTTTATGGATCCTTTCCATGAAATCCTCCCCAAGGCGTTCTTTAATCCCACCTTTCAGATCAAAACGACCCGCTACATTCACAACTGAATATATGTCTTTATACTTTAAAGCGTATAAAATAACAACATTTCCCCCTTTGCTGTGTCCGAGAATAGCAGTTACATCCCGATTTTGTTCTCTAAAAAAACGCACCACAGTGCGTAAGTCCTCAACCTCCTTATAATAATTCCCGTATTCAAAATTGCCTTCACTTTCACCATTTCCTGAGAAATCAAAACGAAAGCTAGAAATTCCTTTAGATGCTAGTGCATCGCCTAGGTGACAAATAGTTTTACTTTCCTTTGACGAACGAAACCCATGGCACAAAATAACAAGTTCATTTGAACCAGCATCTTGTAAAATACCAGAAAGGTTTTCCCCAGAATTGTTGTTAAGTATGATCTTCTCTGGATATGTTGACGGAGAATCCTTGAGGGAGGAATGTAGCCTTGTTAGGGGTCTTTTGTTAGAGGGATACCAATCAGCCCCAAAAAGTAACTGCATGTGAATGCATTTAGATGTAAGAGGAGAGATGGCTACATGCTACTAATTGGCAGGGGCGGACCCAGTAAGGCCCAAGGGTAGTTGTCTACCCCTGAATTTTGAAAAAAAGTTTTAGCCCGTGTATTTTTGAACTATTGCCTACACTAACGAACAAGTTTGCCTACTCCTGGGCCAAATTTATTTTTTTTTCAACTCATTTTATTCCCGGTCCAACTAATTTTCTTCTTAGCCCATCTCAATTTTTTTGCCTACCCCTGACCCATTTCCTGGGGAGCACAAACAAGAACAATGTAGTCAGATGAACTACGTAATAAGGCCCGAGTTTTGGCACACGGTAATTTATCGATCTGAAATGCACCTCTACTGCCTTGTGCATAAAAGTTAGCTCTTTTAGTGTGTTAACGAGACAATGTTTAAATGAGTAAACTTTGAAGTATCTGTCGACTAAATCAATTAAGAGCAATTGAAGCTATGTTTAAGTAATTTAAATATCAGTGCAAATTTGAAACTCCCTTCGAACAACCTAAAAGACAAATCACTACACTGAATTATACGAGGAGTACTAAATAAAATTGACATATACTCTGAAATCTCAAGGTTCCATTTTAAGAAAGAAACAGTAAGATCGAAGTACCTTTTTACGGCGCTTAGCTGACGACTTCTTTGTAGGAGGACTTTCAGTTGTAACCTCACCCTCACCTCCAATCTGCGAAAATAACACACCGAAGCAATGATTCAATTTTTGTTGATTACAATGCACCTAGTATTTATTATCTACTGTTCAATTACTAAAAAAAACTAATAAAAGACCTGATTTTCAACGCAATCCTTTACAGTGTACATTTCTATTATCATAGACAATAATACAAACAAATGAATATTGGGAGGGAACAAATTCAATATAATTTAGAACAAATAAAAAAACAAAGTAGTTCAAATGAAAAAAAAATTCAGAAACCACATACATCGATAATGTTCGATTCGCCATCATCCTCACTTCCTTCTTCATCTACGTCAAAACCTTCTTCATCGACACCCTCTTCGAGCTCGAACTGGTCGAAATCATCGGGAGCGGCGTATAAGCGGGGTGACGACGCACGAGAGAGGCGGAGGGAGAGGTTGGGGGAGAGGAGAGAGAAGGAGAGAAATGAGGATTTGGCGGAGGCGTGGTGGAGAGGCAAAAGAGAGAGGGTCGTGACGAGGGAAGAAGCAACGGCCATTGGATAGGGTCGAAGAGCTCTCTGCTTCACTCCGGTTCGAGTGTGTTATGTTATCCTCTCCTGCCAAACGGATAGGGTGGAAATTACAAGGAGGTCCTTCTGATTTTTGTTATTTTGAATTATTTTTAAGAAGATTTTGGGCTATTTCAATCATTTCGGGCTGCGGCTTAGATAAATCCAATTCGGCCCATTATATTAATGGTAAATGGACCTGAGGTGAGATAGTATGGATAAAAAATGGCACCTTCCTCCTCCGAGTTTCTGTATTTTAGTCGAGATTGGAGAGCCTCATTCTATTTTAGCCGACAAATATACTGGAAAATTCATATTCGATAATTAAGGTGTTTTTAAGCTCACCAAGCCTATCTGCGACCTTAACTCAAAAATCTATCGGATTGACTTCAAACGACGCATCCAAACAGTTGAAACCGATTTATTTCATGAGTGATGCATTTACATGTCAAATTTTTAAATTTTTGAACTAATACAGTATGAAGTCAAACGGTAAAAAAAAAAATGACATAAATTAATTTTAATGATATTATTTTTTATTATTTTTTGACCGCTTGACTTTATACTAAACTAGTTCAAAAAATTATAAATTGACATGTAAATGCATCACTCGTGAAGTAGAATGGTTTCAACAGTTTGGATGTGTCATTTGAATCCGATAGATTTTTGAGTTAAAACTCACAAAGGAGCTTACCTGGAGCTCGGCGAGCTTAAGAACTTAGTTCTACTCATATAATATAATATGTTTTCTAAAGGGTACTATTTATTCAGTGTCAAACGGAACAAATATATGTAGAATATTTCATCATCAATTCATAGGATTTTTTTTTAAAATCATAATTAAAATAATTAATTTAAAAAAAACAACTTGATTAGTGGGTTTTTTATAAAAACCGTAAAACCGAAATGGCATTTCGGTTTAAGGGTTTTTTTTCTTACTACACCGAATTGCCATTTCGGTTTAGTTTACTCACAAATCCCCACTCCAACTATGTAACCATGCGTGTAAATCCCCCTAAACCGAAATGGCAATTCGATTTAGGGGTTTTTTAGTCTAAACCGAATTGGCATTTCAGTTTAGGATTATTTTTTTTTTTTTTAGACACTAAGAAGAGCAAAATAAAGAAATCTAACACTGAAAATTTGAATTTTTTGTTTAAATTATTTGTTAGATTACTTCTTTTGATTTATAATTAGCAAAAAAAAAAAATACACTAAATACTTGAAATTATGTTGAATTACACTATATTACAATAAATTATGTTGAATTACACTAATTTACGCTAAATTACAATAACTCCGCTAATTATGCTCAAATACGCCAAATTACGCTAAATTAGGCAGATTTTGTGCTATCTTTCATAAATCATAAAAAATAGTAAAAAAATTCTGAAAATAGTAAAAATTGGTATTCTACAAGTTCATTATGTAACTAATTTACTGAGCTACTTAGATAAAATAATAGAAATGAAAATCTTAATCGAAAACTTCAACTCAAGTTTTGAGGCTCTTCCTTAGTTTTTTGGCAATTATGGATTTCAAAATCCGGCATAGCAGCCACGGACACATGCGTATTTTCGCAAGCTTTCCGAAAAGTGGTCATTTGCTGAAATCGGACACTCGAGCGTCGTTTTATGACCGTTTGAAGTTTCGCCGTTGTTTTTCGCCTTTTCAGTGAAGATGTCGTCCCTATTCATATGTAATTTAGCGTAATTAACCGTATATTAGCGTAATATAATGTAATTTAGTGTAATTTAACTTAATATAGTGTAATTCAACATAATTTCAAGTAATTTAGCGTATTTTAGTATAAATATGCTAATTATATATCAAAAGAAGTAATCTATCAAATAATTTAAACAACAAATTCAAATTTTCAGTATTAGATTTTTTTATTTTGCTCTTCTTAGTCTCTAAAAAAAAAAAAAATCCTAAACCGAAATGCCAATTCGGTTTAGGCTAAAAAAAACCCCTAAACCGAATTGGCAATTCGGTTTGCTCACTTTTCGGATTTTATGTGGCGTGGTGGCGGAAACGCTGTGAAAAAAGCCAAAACCAAATTGCTAATTCAGTTTAGCAGAAAAAAAACCTTCAAATCAAAATGACAATTCGGTTTTTAAGGTTTTTGTAAAAAAACTCAGTAATCAAGTTGTTTTTTTTAAATTAATTATTTTAATTACGGTTTAAAAAAAAAAAATCCAATTCATAGAGTAAAATTTTAAAATCTAATAGGAAAAAGTTAAATCAACATTTTTCATGCTCTCGTTCCGCCTCAATCATTGGTGTCGTGAGTTCTATCATCCTTGAACACGTGGCTAGAGGGAATAAATTTAATGGAGTTTGGTCTCTAGTACGGGCCGCATTCACGGATTTTTTTTTAAAACCGTAATTAAAATAATTAATTTTAGAAAAACAACGTGATTACCGAATTTTTTACAAAAACAGCAAAAACCGAAATGGCATTTCGGTTTAAGGGTTTTTTTTTGCTTCACCGAATTGCCATTTTGGTTTTGGCTTTTTCACAGCGTTTCCGCCACCACGCCACATAAAATCCGAAAAGTGAGCAAACCGAATTGCCAATTCGGTTTAGAGGCTTTTTTAGCCCCGAATTGGCATTTCGATTTAGGTTTTTTTTTTTTTTTAGAGACTAAGAAGAGCAAAATAAAGAAATCTAATACTGAAAATTTGAATTTTTTGTTTAAATTATTTGACTTCTTTTGATATATAATTAGCATATTTATACTAAAATACGCTAAATTACTTGAAATTATGTTGAATTACACTATATTAAGTTAAATTACACTAAATTACATTACATTACGCTAAAATACGGTTAATTACGCTAAATTACATATGAATAGGGACGATATCTTCACTGAGCGAAAAACGACGGTGAAACTTCAAACGGTCATAAAACGACGCTCGAGTGTCCGATTTCAGCAAATGACCACTTTCCGGAAAGCTTGCGAAAATATGCATGTGTCCGTGCTCGCTATGCCAGATTTCGAAATTCAGAATAGCCAAAAAAACAAAGGAAAGAGCCTCAAAACTTGAGTTGAAGTTTCCGATTAAGATTTTCATTTCTATTATTCAATCCAAGTAGCTCAGTAAATTAGTTACATAATGAACTTGTAGAATACCAATTTTTACTATTTTCAGAATTTTTTTAGTATTTTTTATGATTTATGAAAGATAGCACAAAATCTGCCTAATTTAGCGTAATTTGACGTATTTCAGCATAATTAGCAGAGTTATTGTAATTTAGTGTAATTCAACGTAATTTATTTTAATATAGTGTAATTCAACATAATATCAAGTATTTAGTATATTTTTTTTTATTTTTTTGCTAATTATAAATTAAAAGAAGTAATCTAACAAATAATTTAAACAAAAAATTCAAATTTTCAGTGTTAGATTTCTTTATTTTGTTCTTCTTGGTGTTAAAAAAAAAAAAAAAACCTAAACCGAATTGCCATTTCGGTTTAGGGGTATTTACACGCAAGGTTACAGAGTTGGAGTTGGGTTTTTGTGAAAATAGGGTAAACCGAAATGGCAATTCGGTGAAGCAAAACAAAAAAACCCTTAAACCGAAATGCCATTTCGGTTTTTGCTGTTTTTGTAAAAAATTCAGTAATCATGTTGTTTTTTTAAAATTAATTATTTTAATTACGGTTTTTAAAAAAAATCCCGCGTTCACCAATAAATTCTGTCTATCATACTTCTATCATCCTTGAACACGTGGCTAGAGGGAATAAATTCGTTGAAGAGGAGCGTTGGCTTGATATTCTGCCTTGCCGGCACGGCTTTAGATCTTAAACTACTCCCTCAATCATTACGGCAATTTCCAGCACTTGTACAGGTAGCCAATATGTTGTAATAGCATGTTTGATTGATTTTTCGGGCCCTCTTAGTTGAGTAGAATTAAGGTGTTTCAAGACTATATGTGAACTCAATTATAAAATCTATCTGATTGATATTAAATAACAAATTCGAATCGTTAAATTTCGTCTATCTTACTAGTGATGTGTCTACATACAAAATTATTTAAATTTTCGAATTAATTTTGTGTAGAGTCAAATAATAAAAAAAAAACGTTCAAAAAATGAATGCATTTAAATTAATTTATGAATCTTTTAATTTTGACCACTTGTCTTTATACTAAATTAATTCGAAAGTTAAATTTTTTTGCATGTAGACGCATAACTCGTATGGTAGTAGATGAGTTTCAACTGTTCGGATTCGTCATTTAAAGTCAATCCGATAGATTTTAGAATTGAGTTTACAAAAAAACTTGATGAACTTAGAAACATCTTAGTTCTACTCCTCTTAATTTGCATTAGCTAATTGATCCAATCCCGAGCCATGTTGGGTCCCCTTTCATGTTACAACTAAATTGCACTATTTCAAGATCAATTGAATAGTCATATTAAAGCATCATTTGAATGCCACGAACAGTACCATAGCATGCTATTGTTGGACTATCTATGGCCTATGTTGCTTTGAGTTAGTGTTCTAGGTTTTGTCTTTTTAGAGGTAGAGAGAAAGAGAAAGGAAAAGAAAGGAGGCTGCTGGAATTCGTAGAAAATTCTCTCACATCCATTAGTTAATTCAATGTTTAATTACACATAATCTAATTTAGGTTTTACAAAGATCATTTACAACATCAATATTTTACTTATGTAGTCCATCTAAACACTCCTAAACATAAACCAATAGTTATACTAATTAAAAGTCCACTATTTTTTCATATTACTTCTCATATACTAACTCAAAAATATTTTTTTATACATAGAAAGGTAGAGGTCTAGCCTACTAAGTTTCATTTAATTATCTATAAAGGACTTCCAATCCGGATTTCAAACTCATTCCTATCAGAAAACTCTTTTCCACTAGACCGAATGCTAGTTCTCATTATCTCAAAAACATTAATTTCAACAGTTATAAGCATCTCATGCCTCATATTGCCAAGTTGACCAAGTCAAGCCTCAGGCGTTCACCTTACTTCCACACAACTCAGGCAATATGTCGTTGGTTGAATCAGAACAGACAGTCTTTCCTTGCTCCCCTCTCATGGCCTCTGAGAGAGGAAGAAGACCCTTTTCTATTTGTTTGTGCTGGGTGTACATACACCATAAAAGAAACTTGTGAAGGTCCATGTGGACCGATTTTATGTGGCAAAATACTAGAGGGGACCACGTAACATTTAATGAGGCACATATGGTTTCTCCTCTTCTCTCCATTTCGGGTGAAACGCCCCTGCCCATTTCTAACTTCTTTCTCTCGTTTTTCTCTGTTTTTTTATAGCAAAGTTGGTGGTCAAGCCAACCAACTATTTTAATATCCATATAGGATGCACTATTTAGGTTTTGAACATGCGACCTCCTACATGGAGAGCATTGCCATTGTTAATAGACTAAATAGACCAAAAACTGATTCTCTTCTTCTCTCTGTTTTTTTTCCTCCATTTTCATCACATTTCTTTTATTCCTGCATTCACTGGCAAATTCAATTTTTTTTTTCTGATTTGATATTAAACCCTTTTTGCTTGCTTTTTTTTTTCTATTTTGTTTCTTTCTCTTCTCTCTATTTATTTTTCTTATATTCTTTCTGTTTTTTACAACTAGGGGCGGAGCTACAGTATCACAGGGGTAGGCAACTGTCTACCCTTGAATTTTTTTTTTTTTTTGGACTAAGTTCTTTAATGGGTCTTGCTTATCTCTGGATTTGATTATGCCTAACCCTGGATTCAATTTGGAGTAACAATTGTCAGTTCCGAATTCAGAGATGGATGTATGGGTCGTTTAATCTAATTTGGGAAGAAGGGTATTTTTAAATCTTTGTTCATTTAAGATCATCATATTAGATTCTATGGCCGTCTTCACACTAGATCTTTATATAGAGGCGATTCGAACCCGAACCGGTTTAGAAAAAAACCCAAATCCGATCGATATCTGCCTACTCCTGGCTCAAATCCTGACTACGCCACTGTATGCAACTCAGAGGTCGTTAGCAATTTAGCATCATTCCTTTATGTATATTTTTAGGTGAAAACAATTTGGCATAAACTTGATGTACATGTTACATTGAAAAACAAATAGCCATCTAGAGAATTATGCAAAAGCCGCAAGTAGTTAATCTTAATTCATCAAGATATCCTGCTACCATTGCAAAATGGTACACATTTGTATACAATATCTTGTGCATATTTTTATTAAGAGAAAAAAGTTTTGTCCCTCAAGTCAAAGTGGTGCCCCAACTTAGGGGTGATTAATGAGCGAGCATGAGCGAGTTGGATATACTCATGTTCGGCTTATTAGCTTAATGAGCGAGTTAGAGCGAGTTGTTAATGAGCATATTGATAATGAGCGAGTTGCCGAGTTGTTTAAAATATATCATTCAAAAACTAATTTTCATTTATAGGATTTAACAAATTGTCATAATCCAACCTAATTAAACAGTTCATAATTTAACAAAAAATTGTCCATAAGCAAATTTAACAAAATCAAACAACTATCTTCTTGTCGTTCTCACAACCCTACATGTCACATACTCAAAGCTAAATCCTTGTCACATACCTACAAATTTGCATTATCAAAACAATAATAAAAATGCAAAATTTAGAAATATACAAATTCAGAACAGTGTATTAATGATCAAATTTTTTGTGATCAAATTTTGGGTTATATTTTGAGACTAGGTTTTGGCTCTAAAGTTTTGGTCTGTAACTTTAGATTTTGCTGCTCCGCCCAAATATTTTCAAAATTTTCAGCTATAAAACCAAATAATATTCAAGTGATTAGATATGGCAGGATTTATGTAACTCAGTTCTTAATGAGCGAGTTATGAACGAGTTGGGGTATGCTCATGCTCGGCTCATTAAGCTAATGAGCGAGTTATAGCGAGTTGATAATGAGCGAGTTGTTAATGAGCATTTAGCGAGCGAGTTATGAGCAATTTACTCACCCCTATCCTGGAGTGTCACTGTCATCTCTCCGAATGGCATGTGAAACGTGTGCGTCTCGAGACGCCATCGCTCCACCAGTCCTGCGATGAGAGATGCATTGATGATGTTTCTCTCCGTCCGTAAGATGTCCACAACCTGGTAGAGACCCAGGTTGATGAGGTACTGATCCATCACCTCGTAGTACCGCATGTGAACGCACCGCAACTTCACATCTAAAAGAAACGTGTCATGCGTTTAACAAAGTAGTCCACACGGTGTTACCATAACAAAATTTAAACTCAACAAAATTAAAGAAAACCTAAAAAAGGATACGTACCTCACGAGAAGCCAGTGAGACTCGGTGATCGTCGTGGGGCATCCACAGGAGAGGACTGATATGCTCAGTGCTGCTAGTATTGATCGGCTCGTCAACTACTGGACGAGCCGTAGACCGTGATCTACGCATCCTGATGTCAAAAATAACCTAAAATAGGCCAATTGCTGTTAAAACATGCTAAATAGGCTTCATTCTGCTTAAACATGCTAAAATAGGCCAATTGCGGTTAAAATAACCTAAACACGTGCTACAATAGGCTACAATATCGTAATTTCGGTAAAATATGCTACAAAGGGCCAACATAGGCTTCATTCTGCTTAAACATGCTAAAATAGGCCAATTGAGGTTAAAATAACCTAAAACATGCTACAATAGGCTACAATACCCTAATTTCGGTAAAATATGCTACAAAGGGCCAAAATAGACTTAATTCTGCTTAAACATGCTAAAATAGGCCAATTGCGGTTAAAATAACCTAAATTATGCTACAATATGCTACAATACCCTAGTTTCGCTAAAATATGCTAAAAAAGACCAAAATAAGCTTAATTGTGCTTAAACATGCTAAAATAGATCAATTGCGGTTAAAATAACCTAAAATATGCTACAATAGGCTACAATAATCTAATTTCGGTAAAATATGCTAAAAAGGGCTAAAATAGTCTTAATTATGCTAAAATTTGCTAAAATTATCCAATTGCGCGTAAAATAACATAATTTCTGTAAAATATGCTAAATTATGCTACAATAGTCTAATTTCGGTAAAATATGCTCAAATGATCTAATTGTCCTAATTAAGCTAACTTCGGCTAAATTACGCTTAATTTGCCTAATTATGTTAAAAAAATGCCAAAATACCCTAAAATATGGTCAACTATGCTAATTACACTAAATTACAACAAATTACCCTAAACCCTAAACTATAAACCCTAAATTAAATAAAATAAAATTTAAATAAAATAAAAAAATTACCTTAAAGAAGAGAGAAAATTCAGTTAAGAGATGAGTGAGTTGTGTGGAGGAGAGAAAAAAAAAGTATTTATAGGGTTAATTACGAGTAAAAAAAAAATAGAAAACCGGCTATAAAATGGCCGGCTTCTGAGGAGAGAAAACCGGCTATTTTGTAACCAGTTTGGACATTTTTGGAAAAGCCCGATAAATATAATTATTAATTTGTAATTAACTTTGGATATAATAAAAACGTCGGTCCCGTTCCGCACCAACATTTGTCATACTCTCAAGAATTCTCTATCTTTTATTTCAAAATTTCCAATCATCGGTACGGTCTACATAGAAAACACAGAAAATACTCCCATCTCGGTACTGTTTCGCTGTGGTCATAATTCCCTAAAGGACCCCAAATTTTGAGTTTGGATCCGGACCCGTTCGATCAGAATTCGGGCCAATCCGTTCATGAGGTGGAATGCAGGAAGCCCTTTAATATTCATGCCAAAGCAGATTGGACGGTCCGGATCAAACTCAAAATTTGGGTTACTTTGGCGGATCTGAATTAGTTTCGCTCCGGTCAAGTAGTAATTCAGCAAAACTGCCGGCCGGCCCAGATTAATTCTATATGGGCCAAACTCAAATCCGGTGCCTATTGTGACTGTAGGGGACTGTTTTGAGATTCGTGTCATATTAAATGGGCCGTCCGATCGTAATTTGCTTGAGTCAGGTAACCTGAGGTGATGTGAATTCGTCGAGTCCGAATCTGCTGCGATTCCGAGATGGATCGCAGGATCCTACAATTCCGAGATCAACGGTTCAAATTTTTCCGTGCGCGGATCTCGAGAAAGACCAACAGTTGAGATGGGATCGCAGGGTCCTGTAATTCCAGATTTATTTTCGAATTCGTCGCTACCTCGCTCCTCGCTGGTGTGTACTTTTGACGACCCCATCCTCAGTCGAATTCAGATCCACTGCAATACCGCACCGAGTATAATGAGATCTAAGTTGTTCCTTTAAATCCGGCACGAATCTCAAAACGGACCCTTTTAATCTAAATAGGCACCGATTTGAATTTGGTCGGCTAAGATTAAGTATTGTAGGAGATCCGGTACCAAAGAGAAGTATGGATTTCTTTCAGTCTCCCTGACAAACGAATTTTTAAATATTGTCCAATGAAAAACGATCACCACAGGAAAGAAAGGGATGCGACTCTCTTTCATGCTATCAGCGCCTATCAACGAACAACCATCGCCAACGAACTAGGTATGTTAAACCGAACCCTCTCCTCTTCTCTTCTTATTTGTGCTTTAGTCTTTCCTGTTTAGATTGCTTCGTCTAGTATTCACTTGTGAGATTATTGCTATTTAATTTTTTAGGAAATTGTTTCTTATTTATCTGATGTAGTTAAGTTTGTCCATTTGAAAGTGCTGGTTTCATAATTTTCTTTTTATTCTGATTTGGGTTCTAGCTTGTATCTTTTCTAGATACTTCTACTCGGTCAATGGTTCTTATAAGATCCTAATTTCGCCTTCTAAGGTTAGTAAGATACTTCATTAGTATAACCAGTATTAAATTAACCTTAATTCATGAATTCATTCATAAACATAAGCTGTAAGACTATAATTTTATTAACTATTAAAGAATGTTACCTTGTAAAACAAGGAATGAGTGAATAAATATAATTAACTCTACTTCTATCGAACTACAAATCATTTAGTTGCTATAAAATGATTTTTGCCCGTCAGGTGTTTGTAGAAATTCCCCCACTGAAAAATTTCACCATTTCTTTCTCTGCTGATTCAAGTATAGACTTGGATAACCACTTTTTTATATAGCATTAATTATACATTCTTTTTGGGTCAAACCTCCAAAAACTTTTAACATGATATAATATAATTTTAGTTGGTTAATGCAGATGATTGAGGCGTCAGTGATTGCAAGCCCCATTCTTGGAATTTTGTATTATTTACTTCATGCAATAGTATGTCTTGCCCATATATGGTCATATTTGATTTATCAAATCCAGTGCTTAATCATTTCTTCTGGATTGCTACCGAAGTACCAAAATCTCAAATTAGACCGGCTTCAGCACTTGGCAGTTGTAATTGACAGTGAAGAAGCTAAGAACAAAAGCAAGGTCCATCAGCTTTTGCTCTGGTTGTCAGATGTCGGTGTCAAATATGTAATTCTCTATGACATAGAAGGTAACGAGTATTTTATTCCTGCATTTGATTTCATCCATTGGGTACAATCATTTTGCTACTGGTACTTGCACAGTTTTGATCAACCTGGTAATTAAGTTGACTGGATTATTTTGTCTGAATAATTTGGCCCTTAAAATTTCAAGAGAGCTTTTACTGTACCATACGATCCTAATAACACTTCAGAATACTGTACCGAATGCACTAAGGACCATATAGAAAAGATGGTTTCAGTGTATTGTTCTTACTAATGTAATAATTTTTTTTAATATCTAGGGGTCATGAAGAAATCAAATAAGGCTTTTCAGAAAAGCACTGCAACTCAAAGTGATACAAAATGCTTGGTATTCATTCACATATCTTTATTTTTTTTCATTGTATAGTTCTTTTTTGGGTATATTGTAAACAAACCATGTTATTTTGTTGTGTAGGATTTTGATCTGAATGTGCCTTCAATTTTTGATGTGTTTGGAATGACAGTGGAGGTTATTTCGTATACTGATGGTAAAGAAGCAGTCGCAAAAGCAGCAAACTATCTTTTTTCAAAATTTTCGACAAACCAAGAAGGAACCCTAGATGGTTTGGAACCAAAGTTCACCGAACCTGACATCTCAAGTGCCTTAAAGGCTGTAGGTTAGTCTTTGATAACTTGTTTGTATTATCTTCTTTTGATTTCATAATGTGTGCTTTAATAGATCTGTTCTCTCAGAGGCGAATCTAGCTTATATGAATGGGGTCAATTGACTCCCATTCATTTTCAATTTTTTTATATTTATACCTTATTTTTAATATAGTTTAAGGTAAAATATTATGGATAGTGTGAAATTGACCTCCATTTGTAGTAGGAAAATTTGGACCTCCATAATCTGAAAGTTTGACTCCGCCCCTGTGTTCTCTTGAAGCCGATTCTCCATGCAGATCATTCCTAGTAAATTTAAAATTCATTCATATATGGATGCATTAAAAAATGCAAATTAACTCACTGTTATATGAGCTCATACAGTCGCATTAAGAGAAAATTGGTAAGGATGTAAATTTTGCATTTGAGCAAAAATGTCACCAAAAGATGATTTTGTTTTATGGCACATTTATGTTTTTTTCCCCAGTTGTCTGTCTAATAGTTCTGTATCTTCGTATGTCTTCTAATTTGATTTGTTATTTATACTAAGGTCACGATGGCCCGGAGCCAGATCTTTTGCTTGTATATGGACCAGCCAGATGTCATTTAGGGTTTCCAGCTTGGAGAATGCGATATACTGAAATTGTGTAAGCTTATGTACCTCGTATTTTTTTGTGATAGTCCGGTTCCGATTTGCTTTATTTATGACCAATGTGGTGCCAATAAAGTTTTATTGCAATGCATATCTCTGTTTCTGTTTTTGTTATTGATGTTTTCTCTTATGTTGCATATGGCATTATTTTAATGTAACAGTTGTTTTGTTTCAGGCATATGGGCCGGCTGAGTTCTATGAAGTTTAGTGCTATAGTAAAAGTCTTCTATGATTTCTCAAAGAAGCACCAAAATTATGGTAAATATATTTTTATCCATATAGTTTGTTTATTTTTTTCATTTTCTTTGAAGCCTGGAAGAAGTATAAATTTAAAAGTGTATATGCCCGTTTAGTATTAGTGGGCACGTGCTGCAGTCTGGTACAACATAAGTGACAGCATCAAATAAATGCAAATTAAGTCACTGTTAAAAGAACTAAGCTGATATGAAGTATTGTTTAGTGTGTTTCATGCTATTTTCTTATAAAGCTTTGATCATCTCTTAATTATTTCCTGTGCCAGGTAAATGAACTGCTGTGCTGTTGCTCAAATAAATGCCTCCAAGAATTTTGAACATTTTCGCATTGCATCCTTTTCTTTAGTTAGATATATTAAATTAATATGTATCAAGATTCTGATAATCGCATCTTAATAAGAATTCTGTGTTTATCTCTTGCTTATGGCAATTTTTTTTATTTAAGTCCTGTTGTCCTCAAATGTAGCAAGATCAGATATAGCTGTGATTTTTTTTTTTTCGAGGAATAAAAGAATGCATAAAAGTAAAATAATTTGGAGAAATGATCGCCAATTTGCATTGCTGATTTGTTCAAATAACATTACTGATGGCAAAAAAGTAAAATAATTCGGAATCCCTCAGGTACCGGATCAAGTAGAATACTTCCCGTCGGAGCAAAATCAATTTGGTGCCTATTTGGAATATAGGGAGGGGGTCCGTTTTGAGATATTCGTGCCAGATTAAACCGACGATTCAGATCTCATTCTACCTGGTCAGGTATTGCACCGGATCTGAATTCAATTTGGATCATGGACCTCATGGTTCTGGTGAAGGCAGTTCCTAGTTTTATTACTAAGATAGTGTAAATGGCGTAAATCATCTGAAAGAAAAGATATATCAAATTGACTTCGTTTCCCTCGTTGTAGACTTCTAACGCTAAGCTAAACAAAAATACCCTTAGTAAACAAGCATCTGATTTATGGTCAGGATTGAATTTGTTACTCTTTCTGTTCGTGAAACAAAACACTTCTTTCTTTTGTTCTTTTTATTTTTAAAATAACCTTTATAAGGATGCTATTTTGAGAGCAATAATTATAATATTGAGGGTTGAGTAAACTTTTTTCTCTTTACACCTAATTTACTTTTATTTAACTTTTAAATATGGTCTAGACTTACTTAGGCAATGGAAGTTATTAAAAAATTTTAGAAAGGAAATTCATAAATTGCTTGTTATTGTCTTTTTTATATATATTTTCTAATGCAAATGATAAACTAAGCAACACAAGCAATTACTTATTTAGTGATTATATGTATTTTTTTTCTAAAAAGAGTAACATGATAAGAAAATTTAGCAATACAATTGTAAAAATATATTTGTTAAAATTAATACCTATTTACTTTAAACCAAAATATAATTGAGAAAATTTAAATTCAACTCATCTAATAATGAGAGATCTAATGCTAAAGATTCTCATTCCAAATCATTCCTAGTAAAATTAAATCTCAAATAACTACATTTTTATTTATATAATATGTTTGAACAAAGCTAGTGTGTTATCGGTAACATAGCGACACGTTATACTAACCCCTCTAAAATCTATTAGATATGTTTCAACTACGAATAAAAAACTGTTAAAACCGATCTATTTTACGAGCCATGTATTTAGATGCAAAGATTATAAAAATTCATTTATTATAATGTAAAGTTGTCAAAAAATAAAGATTTACAAGTAAATTGACTTTATATTAAATGAATGCAAATATTTATAAATTTTAAATGTAAATAAATCACTCATGAAGTAGATCGATGACAACAATTTAAATTCGTTGTTTGAAGTCTATTTAATAGAGAAGTAGCATGGAATGTCGATATGCTATAGGTAACACAGCTAGCTTTTCCCTTTATGTTTTTAATATTTGTTTTCATTTCATCAATGCTAGAAAAATCGAATCAAACCGGACATTCAAACCAAAAAAATGGATCCAGACGATTTTCAATTTGATTTATTGGAAAGACTATTTGCATTGTCAAACCAGTCAAAACCGAGTTATTGTTCGATTTTTAATTGAAAACCAATGAAACTTGATAGGTGCAAACAAGTGGTTGTATATGTAAATAAATCACTTGTGAGGTAAATTGATCTCAACTATTTAAATTTGTTATTTGAACTCTATTCAATAGGGAGGCAGTATGGAATGTCGATATGTTATAGGTAACACAGCTAGCTTCTCCCTTTATGTTTTTAATATTAGTTTTCATTTCATCAATGTTAGAAAAACCGAAACAAACCAGACATTCAAACCAAAAAAATGGATCCAGAGGATTTTCAATTTGATTTATTGGAAAGATTGTTTGTATTGTCAAACCGGTCAAACTTGATAGGTGCAAACAAGAGGTTGTATATGTAAATAAATCACTTGTGAAGTAGATCAATCTCAACAATTTAAATTTGTTATTTAAACTCTATTCAATATGTCCATACGATATAGGTGACACAACTAGCTTTTCCCTTTATGTTTTAATATATGTTTTTATTTCATCAATGTTAGAAAAACCGAATCAAACCGGACATTCAAACAAAAAAAATAGATCCAGAGGATTTTCAATTTGATTTATTAAAAAGTTTGCATTGTCGTCAAAATCGAGTTATTGTTCGGTTTTTAATTGAAAACCAGTGAAACTTGATAGGTGCAAACAAGGCCGACATTTTTATTAATATCCAAAGTTTAATACAAATTAATAAATATACCCAGAATCCGGCCCAATATCGATATATACCCAAGCCGGCCATTTTCTGGCCGGCTATGTACCCTCCCTAAGCCGGCCAGAAAATGGCCGGCTATGTACCTTTTTTTTTTTTTTTTACCCGCATTAACCCCTATATATACCCTTTTTTCTCTCTCTCCTCTCACAATTCTCTCATCCCAACCCAATTCCGAATTCTCTCTTCTTCTTTGAGGTAATTTTTTTTTTTATCTAATTTAATTTTTAATTTATTTATTTTAGGGTTTAGGATTTAGGTTTTAGGTGTTATAATTTAGATTATGTTGTTGTAATTTAGTGTAATTAGCTAAGTTAACCAATATTTAGTGTAATTAGCACAATTGACCAATATTTAGGGTATTTTGGTCTGTTTTACCATAATTATGGGATTGAGCGTAATTTTACCGAAATTAGCACGTTTGACCAATTTTTAGGGTATTTTGGTCTTTTTTACCATAATTAGGCTAATTAAGCGCAATTAGTGTAATTAGCACAGATAACCAATATTTAGGTTATTTTGGCCTTTTTTACCATAGTTATGCTGATTAAGCGTAATTTTACCGAAATTAGCACGTTTGACCAATTTTTAGGGTATTTTGGTCTTTTTTACCATAATTAGACTGATTAAGCGTAATTTAGTGTAATTATCACAGATAACCAATTTTTAGGGTATTTTGGCCTTTTTTACCATAATTAGGCTGATTAAGCATAATTTAGTGTGATTAGCACAGATGACCAATATTTTGGCCTTTTTTACCATAATTATGCTGATCAAGCGTAATTTCACCGAATTTAGGTTATTTTAGATATCAGAATGCCTAGAGCACGGCCTACCCAGCGTCCATTAGTGGACGAGCCGATCAGTACTAGCAGCACCGAGCACATCAGTCCTCTCCTGTGGATTCCCCACAGCGAGCACCGAGTCTCACTGGCTTCTCGTGAGGTACGTTCCTTTTCTTATATTTTCATTAAATTTTGTTGGATTTAAATTTTATTATGTTGTCACCATGCGGATTACATTTTTCAACGCAGGACACGGATCTTCTAGATGTGAAGATGAGATGCGTTCACATGAGGTACTACGAGGTGATGCAGCCGTACCTCGTCAACCTGGGTCTCCACCATATTGTGGACATCGTGCGCACAGAGAAGAGCATCATCAATGCATCTCTCATCGCCGGACTGGTGGAGCAATGGCGTCCCGAGACGCACACGTTTCACATGCCATTCGGAGAGATGACAGTGACTCTCCAGGATGTGAGTGCTCTCTGGGGTTTGGCTATCCGTGGCACACCCGTCGGCGGCGTCTCTGACAGCACCAGCTTCGCAGGTTATGTCCGGGAGTTGTTGGGAGCTGACCCGGACCATATCATTGGGGACCATGGGAGGTCCAAATTTCATCTGCGGATGACGAGGTTACGGCAGCACTTCATCGCGGGTCTCTCGGCAGATTCCACCGAGCTGGAGATTCAGTGGTAAATTTTATAACTTGTTTCTACTAATTAATTTATAATACGATGATTCTATTAGAATTTTTATATGTTTTGTATTGCAGATATACACGCGGCTACGTGATGGACCTTTTTGGTTCTGTCATGTTTCCTGATTCCAGCGGTGATCTGGTGCCGATGATGTATCTCCCGTTGCTGATGGGCATTGAGCGGCCGTCGTCGTACAACTGGGGTGGAGCTGTCCTGGCGTATCTGTACTCCCACCTGTGTCGCAGTAGTGAGGTAAGTCACCAACTCTTATTTTAGTGTAAATTATTTAATCAATCAATCCATCAAAATACACTGACGCGTAATTTTCTTGAAAATGAAGCCGACGGCGAAGCAGTTGTACGGGCCGGTACTCCTGCTTCAGCACTGGTCGTGGTCACGTCTACCAGTGGGCCGTCCTATCCCCAATGAGGCGCCGGATTGGGGAGAGCCAGACACGTTTCACTGCCCGGCATACGCCAAGAAGTGGCATGGTTTCCACCGCTACCAGGATCGGACCCACGGTGCTACCGTTGGGATCAGGACAGTCCGGTCAGAGCTTCAGAGTTTGCCTGAGCCTCTTGTTGAGTGGGTGTCGTACTGATAGGGCCATGTTCCACAGGCCCTTGTCCCAAAATGGGCCATGAAAGACTGGGATTCGGACCTTTACAAGGCCAACCCGACGTCATATGAAAAAGCCCAAAAGCTCGTTAAGCCGGGGCCCAATATGCCGGCCCCAAACCAGAGCCTCGAGATAGGCCCGTGCCAACCGACTTACGGGATAGCCGGGAAACGGCTAGCTTAATGCCCACGTCCCAGAAACGGCTGGTTTAATGACCACGTCCCGATAACGGACGACATAACTACCCACGTTCTCCCATAAACGCCCGAGATGGCAGTTATGGCTAGACTATATAAGGCAGTGATCCCCCATGTAACGGGGGACGCAATTTTGACTAAGAGAGAGATCATACAGGTCAGAGCCCGAATCTCTCACAATCCACCCCGAGTTCCCAACTCGGCCCACATCTCGGTCTGTCATCCCTTGGCAGAACGAATCCAGTTTAGCCCACAACCTCCATACGACCTCATCTCCCGAGATAGGGCGTATCAACCACCGTGGGGCCACACCTAGCTCAAACGCAGAACTAGATGGCTCGTCCGACCACATCAACTCCGCTCCCACCAGGGGTGACGACCCCGCCAGGAGTAACAATCACACCACCTCCAGTGGTAGCATCACTTACAGCTAATCCTTCCCACAGTCAATTCCCGGGAACGGGACCCAGCAGCTCAACAATGCGACCCCAGGGTCCTCAACCAGCTCAACCCCGTCCCGACGTTACTCGACCTTCATTCACTGAAGGGAACACAACCAGGCCACTCTACGCTGAACACAATCAGATGGCCGGTACCTATCACAATCAGGTAACTGGTGCTTATCAGATACCCTACATACCGTATTACCCTCAGCAAACACCGCTGTATCACTACGGCGCACCTCCTTACACGCCTTACACTCCCACGGGTCCCCAGTATCCCTATGTCACGCCACCTGGGCAATGGGGCCCCGGAGGCGCCCACGGGGCATATCCCATGACAGGTCTAACACCATATTCTCAGCAAATACTACTACGACCTGTCCATCGGACTGTATCACCCGCTGCAGTTGTACCGCGACCTTTATCTGCAAACCGTGTCCACAGCCGGCCGGCAGATGTTTCGCCAAGAAACTTGGAACGAGAATTCGCACAGGTCCGAACGGGCGAGGAGACAGACACCCCCTCACTACCCGACCAACAGGACCAATCCGAACGCAGGGACCAAAATGCCCTGCCTGCAGGAATACACCCCGAGGTAGGAAGGCGCCCGGAAGGTCAAGATGAGAATAGGGGGCCCCATCCCGCGGAAGAACCACACGCTGAAGGCCCCAGAGCTCACCTTAACAACGAGCGAGAATCAGCTAACCACGGCAGGGGACCCAGACCATCCCGCAGGGACCAATCTCGTTCCCATAGAGGGCGCGAACGAAGTCCACCCCGAGGTCGGGATAGAGATCGCCGCGATGACCGAAGAAGGAACCGACGATCGCCTACCCCAACCCGAGGTATCAACATGGCCCAAGTCGAAGAGCTGATCCAAACCAGACTCGCGGCCAAACTAGCCGAACTCGAATCCCAGAAGGCAGGCACTTACTCTCGGCCTATGGGAATCGAGGACGGCCCCCTGTCCAGAGACATCTACCGCCAATCAATGACGGACTTCAAATACCCAACAACCCTTCCCAGCTTCCGGGGTAGCGGCGATACACAGGATCCACACAACTTCGTATACGGGTTCCTCGAGCGACTTCGCCTTCTTGGAGCCACCGATGCAATCATGTGCCGAGTTTTCACCACTTGCTTAACTGGAGAAGCATGGGACTGGTATATGACGCTACCTCGGAGGTCCATCAACAAATTCGAGGACTTCGCGAAACTGTTCTTGGAGAGATACACGATAATCAAACCACCGCAAGCCACGTGCGAGATGCTTTTGGACATAGTCCAGGGACAGCGCGAAAGAACAGGAGCGTTTGTCAACCGCTTCATACAGGCGTCTCGGAGAATTCAGAACCTCAATGAGGAATTCGCCTTAGCCGCAATCAAGAAAGGGCTCCGCAAAGGGGGTCCAGGAACCTTGCGTTACGAAGCTCACATGAAGAAAATGAATACTCTGAGAGAGTTTGTAACCTTTGCGGAGGGTTACATCCGTGCCGAAGATGACAACGGGAGCCCCACGAGACCGAGATCTCGATCCCCCCGCCATCAAACTAACAGACAGCCAGCTCCGGACAGGTTTCGCAACCAAAGGGAACCTCGGAGAAGCCAACCAAACCGATCAACCGAGCAAGAACACAAATCTGGCACTGAGGGGTACCGACCACACTTCGTGAGATACGCGCCTCTCACGAAGAAGCGGCACGAGATGTACAACATCGTAGAGGAGATGTTCGACCTTCCCCCGCCATTGCCAGAAGGCATCTTCACAGTACAAGATAACTCCAAGAAGTGCGAGTACCATGGATTCAATGGGCATTCCACTGCGGACTGCCTTCAACTCAAAGACATCCTGGAGAGACTAGCCCGTGAGGGTAAGCTGATTGAGTTCATCAACCCCGACTTCTTCAAAAAGTTCTCCAGGAAGTACAACGGTCAAGGTAAGGTTTTTAAGAAACCTATTCCTTACAGACAGGATTATACGGGACCTCGGGTTGGAGAGGTCAGTCCCCAAACTCGGGAGGGTCCCGAGACAAGGCGCCAGGAAAGGCAGGGCAGCCCTGTCATTAACGTGATCAGTGGAGGCCATCGCGGTACCGTCCGAATAATCTTACCTCGCGACAATCGAAAGCCGTACCCCACTGTTTTACAGGTTGAGACCGATAAAAAACGACCTCGCCCGGAGGAAGCAATATCTTTCTCTGAGAAGGACTTAGGTGAAATCTCTAGTCCACACGATGATCCCGTGGTGTTAAACCTCAAAATTAACACCCATCGGGTTAAGAGGGTGTTAGTCGACACGGGAAGCTCAGCGGACATCCTGTACTTGTCGGCCTTCACGCAAATGGGCCTCGACACTCGTGCCCTCCAACAGCATATCTCGCCTTTGATAGGCTTTACGGGAGATGCCCTTCGACCTCGGGGCATGATGCCACTCAAAGTAACATTTGGTACGTCCCCTCGTACGGTAGAAGTCATGGTGGACTTCCTCATCGTTAATGCTCCCTCCGCATACAACGCAATCCTGGGGAGAGGAACCTTGAACAAAATCGGTGCAATCATCTCTCCTTCCCACCTGAAAATCAAATTTCACACAGATAACGGGATAGGGGAAGAAAGTGGCCAACAGCAAATAGCGCGTGAATGTTACATGACCTCCATCCAGGGTCAAGGAGGCTCTGTCCATCAAGTCGAACAGTCGGAAGCAAAAACCAACCAACAGCGGTTGCGCTCGAGTACCGAGTATCTACCGCCCAACACCAACCTGACGCTGGATCCAGTTGATAAAGCTGAGACTAAGACTTCCCTCGAGCCGGCAGATGAAGTCGAACAACTCGATTTGGGCGAAGGCAGAACGCTCAACATCGGGAAGGCAATCCAGGGGCAAGCGAAGGACGAACTCATCAAGTTTCTCCGAGAAAATCAGTCCGTTTTTGCCTGGACAGCCGCCGACATGCCAGGGATTCCGAGGTCAATAGCAGAACACCGACTGCATATCAAACCGGGGTCAAAACCGGTTAGGCAACGAAAACGTAACATGGGGGAAGAACGGCAGCAGGCCGTAAAGCGCGAGGTCCAGAAGCTACTTGACGCTGGTTTTATCAGAAATGTCGAGTGTCCAGAATGGACAGCCAATCCCGTGCTTGTAAAGAAGTCCAACGGTGACTGGCGTATGTGTATCGATTATACCGATCTCAATAATGCATGCCCCATGGATCCATTTCCCTTGCCCAAAATCGACCAGCTGGTCGACTCCACCTCGGGACATGCCTACCTCAGTTTTATGGACGCATTCTCCGGGTACAACCAAATCCGAATGAATCAAGAGGACGAAGAGAAGACCGCCTTCACCACCAACTCGGGGCTATATTGCTACCGGGTTATGCCTTTCGGGTTACGTAATGCTGGGGCCACGTTCCAGCGCATGGTCAACACTGTATTCCACGATCAAATTGGGAGAAATGTAGAGGCATACGTGGATGACCTGCTTGTCAAGAGCATGTCCGACCTCGACCACGTCCGAGATCTCCGAGAAACCTTCGCGACTCTGAACTCAGCCAACATGAAGCTCAACCCGAAGAAGAGTTTCTTCGGCTTAACCGGTGGTAAGTTCCTTGGTTTCATGGTTTCTATGCGAGGCATCGAGATTCATCCTTCGAAATCACAAGCCATCCTCGATATGAAACCTCCGAGGAACCTCAAAGAGTTACAATCCCTCACAGGCAAGTTGGCCGCCCTCAACAGGTTTATCGCGAGATCCGGGGACGTCTGTTTCCCCTTCTTCAAAGCCATGCGCAAGTCAGCCAAGTTCGAATGGACAGAGGAGTGTGCCACGGCCTTTGAGAAAATCAAGGCTTACCTCGCTAATCCACCATGTCTTAGCAGGCCGATCACTGGCGATATCCTGGTGTTGTACTTGGCAACAACGGGTCATGCGGTAAGTGCTGCCCTTGTTCGGGAAGAGGGACGAGATCAGAGGCCGATTTATTTCGTCTCTCATGTGCTTCGAGATGCCGAAACAAGGTATTCCCAGATCGAAAAGGCAGCATACGCTCTCGTCGTAGCCGCAAGAAAGTTGAGACCTTACTTCCAGTCGCACTCCATAAAGGTTTACACCGGGATCCCACTCAAGAAGGCGTTCGCGAATTTCGACTCGTCCGGGCGATTGCTAGCATGGGCGCTCGAATTGTCCGAGTTCGATATTTCTTTCCACCCCCAAAATGCTCTGAAATCCCAGATATTCGCCGACTTCATCGCTGAGTATTCCGGAGTTCCTCCCGAGTCTGAAGGACGTTGGATAATTCATGTTGACGGAGCATCTTCACTACAAGGGGCTGGAGCCGGGGTCTCCCTTACTGGGCCACACGGGGAAACCTTGAACTATGCCCTCCATTTCCAATTCCCGGTAACAAACAACACCGCGGAATACGAAGCCATGATAGCAGGTCTGAAGCTAGCTAAAGAATTGGGCGCCCGCGAGGTTCATCTCCGCAGTGACTCCGAGTTAGCAGTCAAGCAGATAAATGATGAATGCCGAGTTGTGGACGAGAAGTTGCGCAAATACCGACAGCAGTTCCACCTACTCAAGAGCCATTTCGACGAGGTTGACATCCAGCACGTTTCGCGCAACAAAAACTGCCAAGCTGATGCTTTGTCAAAACTTGGCGCTGCAGGCAACCTCGACAAAGATCGGCCCGTGATTGTTATGGATATCCCGGAATCCAGCATCAACCTTGAGACCATAACCGTACTCGCAATCGGTGAACCTGGTGAATCATGGTTCACCCCGATGTGGAATTTCCTTAACACCGGGGTTCTTCCCACTGATCAATTGGAAGCTAGACGATTGAAAAGAATCGCACCGATGTACTCTATATTCAACAACCACCTCTACAAACGAGGGTACGTGCGACCTTGGCTCAAGTGTCTCAATGAGGAGACAGCCTCGAAAATGCTATCTGAGGTACATGAAGGCGTCTGCGGCAGCCATCAAGGAGCGAAAACTCTTGCCAAACGAATCCTCAGAGCCGGCTTTTACTGGCCAACCATGCAACATGATGCGGCTAACCTAGTTCGAAAATGCGAGCGATGTCAATACCACAGCAAATTGAGCAACATCCCGGCTTACGATCAGATATCCATCTCGGGAGCCTGGCCTTTTGACCTATGGGGGATAGATATAGTCGGGCCATTTCCCAAAGCTGTCGGACAGCGCCGTTGGATTATCGTAGCCGTTGAGTATTTTACTAAGTGGGTCGAAGCCGAAGCGTTATCAACTATCACTGCTGCAGCGGCAGAGAAATTCATTTGGCGGAACATCATTTGTCGTTTTGGCATACCACATGCCCTCATCTCGGACAATGGAACACAGTTCAATGCAGCACGCACTATGACGTTCCTCTCCAACCTGGGCATTCAGAACAACTTTACCTCGGTCAGTCACCCTGCTAGCAATGGTTTAGCAGAAGTCACCAACCGTACCATTTTGGATGGCCTCAAGAAGAAAGTTGCCGAAAACAGAAAGAATTGGCCCGACATACTTGATGGAATTCTGTGGGCCTACCGCACTACACCTCGAGAAGCCACACAGCAAACCCCGTACTCTCTGGTGTTCGGAATGGAAGCAGTCACTCCAATGGAGATGATGGAACCATCTCTCCGTACTTTGACGTATTCCTCCGATAACAACCGCGATGCCCGCGCCGCAGAACTCGATCTCATCACGGAAGGTCGGGAGAAAGCCCGCATCCGGACCATGGAGTATCAACGCAGGGTTAAACGCGCGTTTGACAAACACGTAGTACCTCGAGAATTCCAGCCAGGCGACCTAGTACTTAAGACCGTGGAAGCGACCGGCAAGCATGTCAGCAAACTTGCCCCTCAGTGGGAAGGTCCTTTTAAGATCATTCGCCCACGAGGTAAAGGCGCTTACGAATTAGAAGACCCGAGTGGTTTCACGCTCACTCGCCCGTGGAACACTTGCCACTTGAGAAAGTTTTACACTTAGTGAATATCGTTTTCGTTTATGTTTTTAATAGAGTCGATGTACTCAGAGCGAGATAAACCTTTGTTTTTTGTTTTCTATTCCATGTATTCACTTAGACCAGGATACAAAATTTTTGTATGGTTCTAAGCTTTTATCAATATATATGATATGATTGTGTTTCATTTAATGGGTCCGAGATAAACGAACGAAAGCCTTTTATGGCAACGAAATTCGTCTCGGGTAATATTCCCGAGATACACAACTAATTAATGTAGTCCTAAGGGACGACGACTGTTCTACCAGTGACATGAATTTTTTTTTTATGATCGAAAACCCATTGTGGTAACGCATACGTTCGCACGACGTACTTGTCCCTCCATATTGACCATTTTTTGTCAAAAATAAAAAAAGGGGGGCAAGGATATACAGTCAAGCCCATCTTGCTTGCTTACAAAAACAAAATCAAAGCATGCAACCGAGATAAAATTGACAAAGAGATCAACTTCGGACAAATAAACATGCGATAAAAATAAGCAAGTTACATCTAAATCGTTCTGTTAAACCCCCACATCCCGGGGGTATCAAATAACATATTACAAATATTTCTGTTATATCCCCCACATCTCGGGGGTACAAATAAAAACAGTTGACAATGTGAGATAATTCTGCTAACCCCTACATCTCGGGGGTGCCAATAAAACAGCAATCTTCAAACTCCTACATATCGAATACACTGCTTGCCATCATCCTTCCTACAAACAAAACAAAAGGAATAAGATAAAGTGTGAAAGCAACATCTCGGCAATCACGATATTAGAAGTCTTTTACTTACAGATGGGGGAGCCTTTTCCGTCTCGAGAACGTTAGCTCCACCATCACGAGGAAAGATAGAAGCAGTCTCCGGTTCCTCTCCATCACCTTGCAAAGCAACGGGGTCCACCTCGACATTCGTCTCGGGGTCCACCTCGACATTCGTCTCGGGGTCCACTTCGACATTCATCTCGGTATTCCTTATGTCGGTCTCATCTTCATCACTTTCATCAGAAGAACTATCGGAAGGAAAACCGTCATCATCTCCTTCAGCCTCATTATCGATGAGCTCGAGATGTTGAGGCCATTTATTTTTCGGCCAAGGATGAATAATTCTCCCACGAGGATGGTTTTCGAGTTCTAACTCCCTTTGGACCGGAGTACCATCTGGATTCAATAGCACATCCTTTTCTTCGTCCCAACCGTAATCCGAGAGATTTTTTATAACGAGCTTCTCGGGTTCCACTTTCGTAAAACCCATATGCTCGGGTTTAAACGGGTAAACCTTGGCCAATTCCCCCATATAACAATACACGGTCTCCGTCATCACTTCTTGGCACGCGTAGGGGGCGGCCTGAGCAAAGGCCTGACTGCCCAAAAACTTGCTCAAAGTTTTCTTCTTAGAACTCTTCATCTCGGCCTTTAGCCGAGCATTTTCCGATCTCACCTCCTCCACCTCTTTTACCTGGGCCTCGAACTTGGAGTTAAGGTCATCGACCTTGTCTTTGAACTCCTTAGCTTTACGCTTATAGCGCTGCCCTTTCTTCGTTTTCCTTCCGCTCTTTGTCAGCCCGCAAACCCACTATCCGCGCCATCTCGTATTTTGCCGAGGCAACGGCGGCTTCGCCAGTAGCTATCTTCCTTTCCCTTTCCTTTAATTGGGCCAACTTGACAAAATAGTCCCTCTCCATGATCGCCTTGTTGATCGCCGCTTGATCAGTCGTAATAGTAAGAGCACTGCGATTTTCAAGGGAATCTTTGAGGAACCCGAAGAAAATCCCGGCATCGTGCAACGACCTTAACACCTGACCGACAACTTGGTCAGGATGCTCTTCGGCCCACTTCTTCTGGTGAGCAGTTGTGGTCAGCCTGAAAGTTTCCCGAGAAAATGCGGCCTGAACCTCGGGATGCTCTTCTTCATCCTGCATGGTGGAGTATCCGGGGAGATACGCCAAAATACTATCAGGGAATCCCTGTGAAATATGGGTCCCCCACACGAATCCGGTCGTTCGCCCCTGTTCAGATATACTCGACTTAAGATGCTCGGCGTGCTCCTTTGCGGGATCCCACACGTCGCGTGCCGCTTCTTCAACAATTCTTTCTAACTCCTTCTCAGCGGCCTCAACCCGAGATTGGGGTGTGTCCTTCGGGGCAACCCCAGACACTTCTAACGCAATATCGGACTGAACCTTTTGCCTTTTCGGCTCAGGTTCTTCCACTTCAACTCCTTTCCCCTTCTCTTGCCGCGCTAAACACACGGGAGAGTCAACGGGAGCTTCTTTCCTCTTCTGGGAACCCCCGAGTTTGGAAGAACCAGAAACACCGCCCTTGGCTCCTTTGGTGGCTGCTGCAGTGTTTGCGGCAGATTTCGGATGAACTGTGGTAGTTCTAACAGACCCCGACTTTACAGTCTTCGGACCCTTGGAAGAGGAAGCCGGCTTTTTAGAGGTCGCAACCTCCTTCCCTTTCGCGAAGCCGTCTTCTGGGGTTTCAAAGACGAGTACTGAACGAGCGGCTTTCCAAGGTAATGCCATAAACCCGCGCCCTGTGGTAAAAACACATTAGTAATTTATGTATAACAAAATGATCGATGAATAAATGCGATGCAAAGGTATATCAGGTATGAGGTAAAACAAAGAAGGACTAACTTGTAAAATAAGTATCAAGAATTTTGACAGCCTGTAAATCAGCCGATGTCAAAGGAGGGGGAGAATTAGGGACCAAAGTTTCCTTCGTTAGGCAACGCCATTTCCTCCGTATCTCGCGGAAACAAGGCAAATCCTCGGGATTCGCAAGGTATACCCAACCCTGATTCCAGTCCTCCACCTTGGATATACTCTCAAAAAGCGAAATTGTACCACGCTTCCGAATTGCAAGATGACTCTCGGTATTATATATAGGAGAAAAATAATGAAAGAACAACCCGACGTTCGGCCAGTACAGCTTTAACTCGGGCATATAATCGAACAAATATTTGAAGCTCATGATATAGCACCAAGCAGGCCCGGTTAACTGTGCAGGGGCCACGTCGAGATGTCGTAATATTTCTCGAACGAACCTAGAAACCCTGACTTTAAACCCACACTTGGGCATCTTTCAATAGATGCATGTCCCCCGTTTCCAGTCATGTGCCCGGTCATCCGGGCCCGGGGCTACCAAATCAAGCGCATGTTGGGGATAATCCTCTCTGTCGTCCTCATTCACAAGTTCCTCGTAAAAAGCATTTGCGTAATCTTCACATCGAACGACTCGTTTGGGAACAATGTCAGCCGATGTGGGGAACTTCAAGTCAAGTGGACGACCCTCGCGAAGACCAATGTTTTCATGAGCCTTTTTCTTTCGTAGCTTCTTAGATGTTCCGGCTTGGGATGAGACAAGTTCTCCCCGAGATTGATCTTCTTTGTCCTCTCTTGCTTCACTATTTTGACCTTCTTCAACGTCTTCTAGTACGGTGTCGGGATTTGGAGGAGCCATACCATACAAACTCTTCCCCCGGCCTGGACGGGGAGGATGATAAGACAGTGGGGATACCTCCCCGGAGGCACCAGATGATTGGTCTCGGGATCCGTCTTGTTCTTCGGCCATTTCTAAATTTTATAAATAAACAGGATTGGCTTAGGTAACCAGCTTTGCTTGGACTACCGGGCTATAAATCGTCATTTCAACATATACATACAAATTGCCGACATGATGAAATTTGTGATAGGCTGTTAACTACATTATCGTACTAAGGTTAACCAGTTCAACCATTTTTTCAAATATGAATACCTACATGCCCAATTATTTAACATAAGGACAACTACCGAGATAGCAAAATTTACCTGGTGTAGAAAACTTCTTCGCACCTCGGTCTCCTTTGTCTGACGCAACTACGAGCAATCACCTGCAAACTTCGTACTCCCTCTGTAATCCCCGAGATCACTTTCGCTTTATGATCACTTTCGCTCTGCTGCTCCGAGATTGTTTAGCTCAAGAAAAACAAGAATAAATGAACGAATCGGGACGGAGAATATATATAGGGGCCTCTAGTTTTTCCCGCTCAATACTCGCGCGAATTTCGAAACGAAGCAGCGAAACGACGCGTTGCCACCCTTCATCATGGCGACGCCTCGTTTTCCGCGCATCGGACTCAAACCGAGTTGAAAGATGCCAGGTGTCGTGCGGGGAATGCGCCGTAACCTCGTATCTCTGACTAACTTGACGGCTGATTTGATGGCTGACGACGGTTAGCGGAAGACGAGGCGTCGACGTAATTAATACCGACACATTATATATGTAACCTCCGTCTCCCTTTAACGGGACATCCAGCGATCCCAGATATACCTTCTAATTCGGATCATAGTGAGATGGCGACTAACCAAAAAATGAAGGACGAGGTTAAGGAGGAGAAAGAAGACATTCCATCACCACGCGCATCTCCCCAACATCAGAACCCCGAGATTAACATCGAGCAACCCCCGATTAACTGGGGGGAAGAAGAAGACCCGTTGGCCTGGGATAAGTGTGCCATTTGCAGAACCCGAGGGAACTATCGATACCTGTTCCATTGCGACGGATGCGAAGAAGCTTTCCATCCCGGATGTCTGGCCCGCAGATCACCTCGGAACCATGATGATCCCCGCTTTACATCCTTCACCTGCAGGAGATGTCGGGATCAAGAACGTCGGGTCAAGCGCGCCCGCCTTGAATAGCCGTAGTCATATAAAGAATATCGCGGGAATAGCCCGCCTTTTGTTAAGTGTTAACTTTTTAATTTTACTCATATGTATTATCTCGTAACATTCAACCGAGATCATTATCTCGTGTTGTTTTAATTATTCTACATGTTTTTCGCATAAGCATTATTTGAGTCAGTTTAACTATTTCGAAAAATACGCCGAAAGCTTGTCATGTCGTATAACTAACACAACGCCCAATGACATTTATGGCTAGTAGCTGGCGGCTACCCATTTAGGCAATATGGCCCACATCATTTATGGCAATATTTTCTCTAAACGACTATAAATACCAGACTCACCATACGGTAAAGGACACATTTTTTATTCTGCACCTTTTACCATTCCTTAAAACCTCCGAGATGCCTTTCAAGAGAGTGGTTTCCAAAAACAAAACACCCCTTGGTCATGGCCATAGCCGCGATGTCCAACCATCAAGGCACGGCCACAACATACCTTCCGCTAGTCCTCGACATTCTCGGGACACAATACGGGCCTTATCTCGTCCCGAGAGATGGACCCTCCTCCAACATTTTCCCGAGAAAGATTTGGATTGGATGCTCGAGAATGAGGACTTCCAAATCGGTGACCTTATTGACCTCACCCTTGCTAACGCACCCTCGTTCACCAAGGAAGACGAGAACGACACTTATAAATTCGATCTCGTGCCCAAGTCGCGCAGGTGCATCATCTGCCGCAACAAAGAAGCCAAGCACGAGATGGTGAAATGTCGGGGATGCTATAAATGGAGTTGCTTCACCTATTACGACATCCAAGGTAGGTCGGACCCCCGTCGTCGGTTTTGGAAATGTCCTGGGTGTTTATCACGCAACCCCGGAGGGCCAACGTTACACACCGCCACCGAATCCGAGCTCATATCGGATAACCTCTTTGAGGATACCGACAATGAGATGGCGTAAGTGTGATTTTCAACTTAGAGAAACGACATCACACCCGTCTTTTTGCTGAGCATGAACACCGTGGTGCCCGGAAGGCGTGACATGACAGAGGTGGAAACATACTTCCTGGCATTGCGTTAAATCATGTCATGTTTAGTCTAATTAGGCGTTGTATGATTTCGATATTTTACTAGATCGAGGCGTTGTATGAATTCGATATTTTCTTATATATTTAGGCTTGTTCTGCTTCTATAATATCAATGATTACTTATTATTTCTATGGTTTACTTCTTTTACTAATCTTGACTAACTCGGAAACCATGTCGTTAAAAAAAAAAAAAAAAAAAAAAAAAAAAAAAAAAAAAAAAAAAACACACACACAAACATATGTTAACACATTAATTGTCGGATACATACCGAGATGGGTACATATTAACACAGTAACCATCGTGCTCAGACATATACCCGACATATGCCACACCCGAGTTATTATAGCATGATTAATACGCTAATGACGGTAATACAAAGAACCTTGACACTAAGTACGCTTAATTGTCTCAAGTTACTCACTATAATACCACATTGATTTCGGGTTACGTGTCCGGGATGACATGTTTCAATCCCAAGATGATACATCACTAACACGTAGATAACATCTAATAAAATGTTTGATGAGTTATCCACCTTCAAGTCGAAAGCATCTCGCTGATGCATTCCGACTTCGGGGGCTAATGATAGGGCCATGTTCCACAGGCCCTTGTTCCAAAATGGGCCATGAAAGACTGGGATTCGGACCTTTACAAGGGCAACCCGACGTCATATGAAAAAGCCCAAAAGCTCGTTAAGCCGGGGCCCAATATGCCGGCCCCAAACCAGAGCCTCGAGATAGGCCCGTGCCAACCGACTTACGGGATAGCCGGGAAACGGCTAGCTTAATGCCCACGTCCCAGAAACGGCTGGTTTAATGACCACGTCCCGATAACGGACGACATAACTACCCACGTTCTCCCATAAACGCCCGAGATGGCAGTTATGGCTAGACTATATAAGGCAGTGATCCCCCATGTAACGGGGGACGCAATTTTGACTAAGAGAGAGATCATACAGGTCAGAGCCCGAATCTCTCACAATCCACCCCGAGTTCCCAACTCGGCCCACATCTCGGTCTGTCATCCCTTGGCAGAACGAATCCAGTTTAGCCCACAACCTCCATACGACCTCATCTCCCGAGATAGGGCGTATCACGTACGATCGGTTGTACGAGGAGTTCCTCTTGCCGGGCAGTGTGACTGACGAGCAGGAGCAGGCGATGTGGTTCTACCGAGGTCCGCTCATATATTTCTGGACAGTGGAGCACCACTACCCAGATCGGGTGCTCCGACAGTTTGGTCGAGCGGCGTTGATTCCCGTAGACCCATCTTTGCCGAGTTCCACGCACAGAGCCCTGTACAGGTAAGTCGTAGTCTATTGTATTTATTGTTAAATACATCATATTACTTGATAGCTTTTTATTGCAACTAACGTCTTCCTTACAGCGTTACCCACCGAGGGCGACTGGATAAGGACTGGAGCACTCATTTCGATCCATACTACAAGAAGGCCGAGGATCCTCAGTATATAGACTTCTATCACGAGCCAGATGTGCTTCAGCAGACCCAGGGGGATCCCCAGTTGAGGTACGATGTATGGTACACGCAGGTCTGCATGGCGAGTGTCTATCTGCAGGGTGATTACGGTGCCCATCTCCGCGACATGATCCAGATGGATGATGGTTACCATCCCACCGGTCGTGGATGGGCTCGCCAGGTAAAGAACCTAAAACCACAAGGTTTGATCTAACTTAGTAATACATCAAGGTTTGATCTGACATGTTAAGTTTTTTCAGCTTTTGTCAGCGATCAAGGAGTGCGGGCATGGGATCCGCATGCTGGGAAAGAAGAACTGGAGACTGCTTGGGTACCGCACCCTCAAGAAGAATGCGAATACAGTGGAGGGTGCCGGGCACGGTGGAAAGATCATCAGTATGCTGCGAGACGCCAGAGAGAACATCAACTGGCGTGAGATAGATCCGCATGAGCCCGATCGGAGCCCGGTTCTGTTAGATGATATGCCATCTTCCCCCGATTCACATCCAGAGTGGGACTACCACCGTTGGGTATTGTCCGACGTTGGGTGGACGGCATGGTACGACGAGCATGGACGTCCGGTGCAGCCTCAGGTATGTCATACTTCAGTATCTGTCAGGTTTTAATAAATTTCTTCATTCAGATCAAATTTAATAATTTATGTGTATGATTGCAGGGTCCGGCAGAGATGCCGCCACAGCCACCACCTGAGATGACCGATACTTCTGAGTACGAGTCCCTCTCGTATAGTCTCCAGGACTTCGGGGTATTCGATGATGATTTCAGCTCGGCACCGAGGGTACCCCGATATGGCACAGAGATGCCGCATGATGGAGAGGCTAGTGGTAGGCTGGTAGCGGGTCTCATACTCAGCCTGCCTTTGGGAGTGAGTTTGCCGCATCTATCTTCGCTACACCTCCGCCAGTACCGACAGTCTCCACGGGCGATGCCAGATGGGATACTGCCGAGCAGATACTGAGGTCTGCCGATGCCCCAGATGAGCCCGAGAGAGACGGAGCCTGACCGCGCGAGCCGCGCCGGGCGAACGCCGGAGTACCGCCTCCGCGATATTCCCCCTCTCCGTTTTAGTTGTATTTTTACTAGTTTTGTACTATTTATATTTGATATACTATTTATGTTTGGTATATTTGGATTATCCTATATTTCGGTTCTTGTGTATGTGTGCTTTTATGGTAATGCTAAACAAAAAATATAACAACATTAAAATAGTAGCACAATATAGCGTATTCAATTAATATAACAACTTGTAAAGTAATGTAATGTAATGTAATTTAGCGTAATTTAACATAATATAGTGTTATTCAATATAATTTCAATTAATATAACATATTTTAGTATAAATATGCTAATTATATATCAAAAGAAGTAATATAACAACTAATTTAAACAAAAAATTTCAAATTTTCAGTGTTAAATTTCAATACTTTGATCTTCATGGTGTCTCTCTCTAAAAAACGGGTAAAAAAAAAAAAAAAAAGGTACATAGCCGGCCATTTTCTGGCCGGCTTAGGGAGGGTACATAGCCGGCCAGAAAATGACCAGCTTGGGTATATATCGATATTGGGCCGGATTCTAGGTATATTTATTAATTTGTATTAAACTTTGGATATTAATAAAAATGTCGGCAAACAAGGAGTTGTATTGAAACATAATAACGTTCTTACAAATACATACTCGCTACAACAAAACAAATGAGAAATGTATATATCTGACATTCCCAGTTCTGTTCTAATGTAATCTGACAAAGCAACCTCACAAAACTTCATCCATGGTTTGACTTCCAGTGCAATCCTGTGTGCTAACATGTGTGGCGGTATCATGCCATCTCCAAAATATCATATCTTTATTTTCTACCCCTTAAAATAAATTATTTTTTTAAAACTAAACATTCATCTTAAAACATTCTCATATTCATTTCCCATCAAATTCTACTCCATGACAAACAAGCCGACCCTAAAAAAATGATCTATATTGCTAGTATTGATAGACCACGAGAGTTCTGGTTAAGGAAACACAACTTGATAACTATCCCACTCAATCCAGTTTCCCCAACAATTCAATTTGCTCATCTGGATATCATAATTGTTTACTGTTCCAACAAAAGGGCAAAGTTTCAAGCAATCAAAAACACTAATTATCAAAATATTAACCTTGTTAAAAGACAATTTAATGTTGTTCCTGAACAATAGGGTACCATGTACGATGTCCGTAGAATAACCTTCAGTTATTAATTTCTTTTTTACAAGACTTTCCTTAATTGAATTTGGCCAATCTGTTGTAGTAATTGTTAATCAAATGATGTAACACAGCAACACAAAAGGGATGAACTTCTATTAGTAACCAATCTGCAAATATATTCAACTAGTTTTAAATTAGATGTAAAGAAAATTCGCAACTTCGTACAATTATAGACAGAAAAATCAGATCGATTGATATCAGAAGGCATCAGTAAATAAGTAGAGTACTTTGTCTACACATTTTATATTCTGTGTGTAGGATAAGAAATTCACATCATTGCCTTTCACAAAATAAGTTCTGATTTCAAATGAAGACAACAAAAAGAAACAAAGATGATTCCCTTTAGAAAATAAAATAAGAAAGATTGATTGATATCAGAAGGCATCAGTAAATAAGCGAAGAATTTTTGTCTACACGGTTTAAATTCTGTGTATAGCATAAGAAATTCACATCATTGCCTTTCTCATAATAAGTTCATATTTCAAATCAAAGACAACAAAAAGAAACAATAACGATCCCCCCCTTCAGAAAATTAGAGAGAATTTTGGTCGGACAATTTGACGCCATTGCAACAGCTATTGCTATGCAATAATGTTGGTAAGCCAAACATTTCCTATATGCACCCGTTATATCCCTTCGGATGTAGTTGGAAGCAACCAAAGAGAGGGTAAACAAGCGCAAAGAACGCAGATAAGTTGAAGAACAAAAGAAATATTAATCTTAAAATAGGAATTTAAACTCAGATAGATGCATATGATAATCAGAGACAAAATCTCATACGTCCAGACATAGAAATTGAGCATCTTCATCATAGTCAACTATCTAACACGATCTGAAACTGTACGAGTTTAAAAAGAAACGAAATTGCAAACAAAAATTTATCTCAGACAAATTGCAATCCCCAGTGGAGGAGTGCGAGTTGCAGACAATCAACACGGCATCAGATTCAGACCGCCCGTCTGCTTATATCTCATCATCGAAACAACATTTGAAATTCCATTAAAGAGAAATTCGGAAATACTACCTTCCTTGCAAAAGCAAAAGAGGGTCGTGGTATCAAACGCTAATGCTACTGAGGCGGCCGTGTTGCATTAGGTCTGAATCTCATATATATAAGGTGCTTTTTTATTTTTTCTGAAAACCCTAGATTTAAAAAATGCTAGAGTTAACATTTCTTTAGACGGCCCACTAAAAATTTATAGGCCCGAAAAAGAAAACAAAAGGCCCAAAACTACAAAGACCGAACGGCCGCAGTGATAAACTTTTCAGGTTTCTTTGTTTGTTAAAATACCAAATAAGACAATTTATCAACAGTATTTCTTATAAATCATAACTTCGATTTAACATCAATACTGACAAAATGAAATTATTGTAGTTTTGATAAATTGCCTCAAATCAATGTAGCGAATACATCCATATGAGAGGCCTTTCAAACCTAAGCACTCACAATCAAATTAGTACTACTTGAACTTGACATGTCACCGCCATAATTGCCATGATTTTGACTTGAAATACCACCAACATAACAACAGACCACATAATTATTATCATTTTGAAACAACCAAACATCTCACTATCACTCAGCAACAGCATCTAACTCTCCTGATTCTCTCTTCTCCGTTCCATTTTTGTTGACTATATTCTCATCAGCAACTTTTCCAAACAACACTTCCATGTCCTCTAAACTCCTCCCCCTTGTCTCAGGTAGAAAAAAGTAGATAAATATGGCCCCTAGAGTAGCAACACCAGCATATAGATAAAAACTACCGGCTATGGTGATCGCTTTGTACAGCGAAATGAAACTCATTGTGATCACCCCGCTCATGATTCTATTCACCGCGGTCCCCAAGCTTGCTCCCTGAGCCCGAAGCCTCAGAGGGAATATCTCCGAGCTGTAAACCCAGGCAAGTGGCCCGAAACCAGTAGCAAAAGAAGCGGTAAAAGTTAGCACCGTTGTAATGCTAAGCGCCCCTGCCCATTTTTGGCGTGGGTAATGGTCAACAATTGTCAGGCTGGACCCAAGTATGAGAAGTGAGATGCTCATTCCAGCTGAACTGGCTAGTAGGAGGGGTCGTCGACCGACCCGGTCGACGAAGAATACGGATATGAGAACAAACGCTGTTTTGCAGAAACCTACGGCCACTGTAGCGCCGAGTGAGTTGGAACTGGACTTCATCCCTGCCTTCTCAAACACTCTGGGACTGTACAGGACCACCGAGTCGATGCCTGATGCCTGTTGGAAGAATTGTAAACCAACAGCTGCGATGACAGTTCGCCGAACTGATGGTGTTGGACGTAACAGTAGCTCTTTCCAGACTCCTTCTCCGCTGCTCCGTTTCAGCATGGAAACTGATTTCTCATCCGAACAGTCGTCTGGTACACCTAGAGTATGTTTAATGTCGAGTAGCCGCTGTTCAGCTTCCTCTGTTGAATCTGAGGTTTTCAACAGCACACGCTTGGCCTCATCGAGTCGGCCTTGCATGACAAGCCAGCGTGGCGATTCAGGCATGAAAAACACACCAACAGCTAGAAACACAGGTGGTACTGCACCACCAAGAAACATCAACCTCCAATTTATGTTGATAGGAAGCTTGGCAAATGCAAAATTAGCAATATAACCGAGTAATATGCCGGAGTTTATGAAAACTTCCGGGAAGGAGGTAAGACAGCCACGAACGGATGCAGGCGACACCTCAGCGGTGTAAACTGGAGCGAGCATTAGGGCATAGCCTGTCCCTACTCCTGCCACAAAACGACCAAGCATGAGAATAACATAATTGGGGGCAAAGCCCATTAGAATAGCACCGGCAAAAAAGATGGCGGCTGCGAGGATCATGGTATACCGCCTTCCTATCCTGTCAGATGTCCGGCCAGCTGCCAACGATCCGACAAGCGAATAAAGGTTGATGATTCCGGCTAAAATCTCGATCTGAGTATCAGTAATATGGAGGTCCTTTTGAATGAATATCTGAGCTCCACTCATCACTGCACCATCTGGAAAGAGACGAGGAGCATGAACATAATTAATTTGTTAAAAAATAACTTAACTATTTTACTTACAACGTTGAGGCCTATATTCCTTTACACAAACTTTTCGATAAGAACTGACCTAATTACATTAAAAAAAATTATTGTTAATTTTATTTTTGAATACAAATTAAAATACAGATTATTAGTTCTATACATGAACACAAAAAATTAGTAGAATTACGGACTTCTGTTCCTTTCTGTTTAATATTGATATGGAAAAACAAAAAGGAAATATGAGCTATTAAATTCATAAAAAGTTCAACAAAAAGAGAAACATCGACCGTCAACCGTAGTAATGTACTATGGTTATTTTGCATTCAAAATTTATGGAATTAAGTAAAATTGACAGTTATGAGCGAAAAATTTAATTGTCACACATTAGAATTTGGGGATATTTACCCAAATTTATTAATTAACAAATAACAATCCCATCATTGTCCAAGAATCTGCTTAAACTATAACCATATTGTCCCTACTTTGTTAGGCTGCTTAGGTGGCCAATTTTCCCCCGTTTATCTTGGAACCGGAAAAAGGGCAACACATATAATTTATATAAGAGGAAATATCTGTTTTCAAGATCTATTGTTAATATTGTTTTTAAGATCCAAAAAATAGATATGAACCGTTCAATATGATCTTCATGTTAAAATGTATTTGAACATCAAATTTTATATTTAAAAAAAAAAATTCTTTCTTTATTATAAATAGGTAGAAAATAACTGTTTTTTGAAAAATCCTGGACCATAAAAAACAGTGATTTTGTACCTATAAAAACATATTACAAATTTCTAAAAAATATAAAATTGTGGTCTCTAATTAAACACTTTTTACTGTGAAAATTATGTTTAACAGTTCAGATTGAGAATCTTAAAATCGCAAAATATGAATCAAAAGTAAAACAAAAGCTGTACTTCTCAAATCACCGTAGCCCACCTATTTAGAGTAGAACTAGGGTGCTCTCGAGTTCACCAAGCCCTTGGTGAACTCAAGTCCAAAACTCATCGGATCGGCTTCAAACGACGAATCTGACCGTTGAAACCCGTCTACCTTACGAGTGATGCGTCTACATGCAAAAATTTTAAATTTTAAAATTAATTTTGCATAGAGTCAAGTGGTCAAAAAACGTCAACAAATGAATGCATTAAAATTAATTTATTAACCTTCTAATTTTGACCACTTGACTCTATACAAAATTAATTTCAAAATTTAAAATTTAAAATTTTTGCATGTAGACGCATCACTCGTAAGGTAGACGGGTTTCAACGGTCAGATTCGTCGTTTGAAGTCGATCCGATGAGTTTTGGACTTGAGTTCACCAAGGGCTTGGTGAACTCGAGAGCACCCTAGTTCTACTCCACCTATTTATATAACTTTAACTTATAACTAAGACATAAAATGAAAATGGGTTTTGAGGAGACTAACCATAGCCTACTAGGACGCAGGTCATGGAGGCAAGAAGAGCACAAGCAATGGCATATTTGTTCATAGGAGGCTTCTTAGACATTGTTGCCTCAGCTGGAGAGTTTGTTTTCTCAATGTTCATGTTGTACTAGTAGAGTGAGGTTTAGAGGAGAGAGCAGGTTTGAGAGGTCTATACTCTCTAGCTAGGTTATATTTATTTGAAGGTGAATCACAAACCTATGATACATTGATTGATGTATCATATGTCCTCTCTTTGATCTGTCCAATTGCTGATAAGGACAGGAGAGGAAATTTGTGGAATTTTGTTAGAGAAAAATGGTACAACTAGTCCAAGCATTTGTAATATTTGAAGTCTGAAGTTGTTTTTTTTTATGGTTGGCGAGAACGCCAACAAATATATTGATATAAAAAAGTTATTTACACGTATTCTAATTTTAAAAATAATTTACAAACTCATAAAATTTATTCCGTTGTACTAAAATGTGCTCATCCACTAACATATCTCAAGTGCTGTATCATTGATCAAGAAGTCTGAAGTTGTTAAATAGAATTCTACAAGAAGACAAAACTCTTCCAATTTTAGTACACATGATAAAAAAAATTCTCACATGTATCTTTATCAGTTAATTTTAACTGAGACTTAAAATAAAGAATAACAAAGTTTAACAAGTTTAAGATTTTCAATAAGAAGTTGCTAGATTAAATCAATAAACGAGATGAGTTGCAAAATAAAATAATACGGACATAATAAAAAAAAAGTAGAACTAGGGTGTTCTTAAGCTCACCAAGCTTCTTTGTGAACTTAACTCAAAATCCATCGGATTGATTTCAAGCGACGCATCCAAACCGTTAAAACCGATCTACTTCACGAGTGATGAGTTTACATGTCAAATTTATAAAATTTTAAACTAATTTAATATAAAATCAAGCGGTAAAAAAATGATGAAAAATAAACACATTAAAATTAATTTATAAACCATCTTTTTTTTTTACTGCTTGACTTTATACTAAATTAGTTTGAAAATTTATAAATTTGACATGTAAACGCATCACTCGTGAAGTAGATCGGTTTCAACGGTTTGGATGCATCGTTTGAACCCAATTCAATAGGTTTTTGAATTAAGCTCACAAAGGGACTTGGTGAGCTTAAGAACACCCTAGTTCTACTCATAAAAAAATGATTAACAAATTATTAAGTGTCAAGGTAGTGATATAAATATTATTTGAAACTCAGTGTCAAATCTTAAGAACATACAAGGTGAAGGATATTTAACTAACTTTGCGGATCTAATTAGATAATTTAGTTAGGATAAACCACTACTAAAGTGCTTGATTAAAAGTTTAATCACGCATAATTAAGAGCTGGAATTTAATTAAAGTTAGTATATGAGGATTCTTTCTACTGATGTTTATCTCAACATAAAACATAGTAATTTAAAACTGTTTAAAAGATTTTTTTAAAGTTAAAATGTTTAAAAAAGAATTAATAGCTCCTTGTTGTGTAAATCTGATATATGCCATTGGAATTGAAAAAAAAAATAAGCTGGACTATGGTGCTTCATAAAGTAAGAGTCATCTTTTACTTCAAGCTCGTATCTCTGTTCTCAAAGTTCAAATAATTAATTTGAACTACTCAATATAATCTTCATATGAAAATATGCTTGGAGATCAAATTTTACATTATATAATATTTTTCCGATAGATAAAAATTCTCTGCTTTTGAATGGTCCACAAACTTTAAGATCAATGGATTTTCTTTCTATCAAAAAATAGTTAAAAAATTCTGAAAAATGTAAATTTGACTTCCAAGTACATATTCATATATAGATCACTTTGAGCGGTTCGTATTGACTGTTTACAACACCATAGCCTAACGTTTGAAAAAAAAATAATCTAAATGTTTATTAGCAGCGTGACCTAAACCGTGTTTTTATGGAAAAGTATCCTCTCCGGTACCGTAAAAGAACGGTTTGAGATTAACTCTCTGCCTCTTTGAGATTTGGACTAGAACAGGGGACAATATTATTAGGCTTTGAGATTTGTGCCAAGTTAAAAAGAACGGTCCAGATCCACTAATTCTAAAAGATTCCCTATTACAGTACCAGAGAGGATATGAATTATGTTTTTACCATGCATGCAGTGAGTATCATGTCATGCTACGCCATTCAATTATTCTCTTTGCGGTGCCAATTTCGTTTCAAAAACCTAACTAACAAGGTTTCGGATCACACAACATTTTAGCATGTGAGCGCGCAGGTACGTATCGTTCGTTCTTCTATCGATCCAAACGCAATGTGTCGGTGCCAGACTTCAAATTCTAGGCCCAAATAATTATATTTGGATGTTTCTAAACTTGTATTCGAATCATAATATAAAACATAATAATTTACTAACTAAATAATATCAAATGTTGTGGCCTTGTGGGATCTGACGACGCTACAAGATAAAAGTAAGATTCTTGTGTGATTGAACAGTATTGGAGGCTTGTGGTTAAAAAGGAAAGATGATGGCTTGATCTATCACTTTTGTTTTTTTGAATGAACACGGTTAGAGTGGTTACCATTTTTTTAGAAATTGATTGGCTGCGAGTTCAGATGTAGAATATCCAAAGAACCACTATGAGAAACTAAAGTCACGTTTACATTTGTACTAGGGTTAAATTTGTGTCTATTTGTGTGTCGTGGCTTATCGTGATTAGTCACACGATAATTTGAATCACATGTTATGTTGTGTTGTGGATTAAATTAAATTTTCACATACTGTGATCATCATAATTGTGCGAACTGATTACCACACTTTACTCATGCTATGACAGAATGTGGCCTGACTAGTCAGGTTAGTCATGTTTTATTTCATTTGATTACACGTTTGATCACATTTGACTATTTTTTATTCAAATTTTAAAATTGTTTAAGGAAGAAATTGAAAAAATAAATATTGTTGTACAAAAATTTATGTGTAAAAAATAAATTTATTGTTCAGAATTTGAATTATTGTCTGAAATAAATAATAATATTAATTTTATGTTGTTTTAGTCATATATAGTCACATTTGATGGCGTATCATATTGTGTCTTGATCAAATTGGTTCGCCACTTCGCGTGTCATGTCATTTTTTTCAAAGAGTGATCACATCACACGATACATGAGTAGGAGTCACGGCAGTGACGTCTTGTGTGCCTTGACACAACCATGCCATGTGCGATCAAGACTTGAACTTTTAACATCCATAATTGGTACCATAGTCACAAGATTCGCGAATAATTTATTTTTTTGGTGATGCGAATCGAACGCCGAATTATTCAGTTAATCAAACTTTGACCGACCGAATTATTCGCGAATAATTCACGAATTTTACGAATTTTTCCTGAATTTTACGAATTATTCAAGAATTTTTTCCAAATTTTTTTCCATAACTTTTTTTTTCCTTTTTTTTGCTCCCTTGTAGAACTGAGATCTCTAATCCGGACAATTTCAAATCATTCCCGAATTATACCCGAATTATTCCCGAATCACGAATTTTTAACCTCGCCGAACCGAACCCAAATAATTCATTTGTCACTATGATTGGTACTACGTACATATTGCTTCCAAATTTTGAAAAGACCCACCAACGTTAAGTTGAATAAGTGATTTATTAACCAATTTGTATTCAAAAACATATTTTAAGGCTACATGATAAATATCATGATATTATAATTTCATGATATTCATATATGAGAAAATATAGATATACAAAAACGTAATTTTACAACTATTTTTTTTAAAAAGTTAAGTTTAAGTAACGATAGTTTAGTTTAATTTTAGTTTAATGACAGAAGATAATGTATTTTGTATGAGAGATCACAAATTTTAAATCGAATGAATTTTTTTTTATAAATATCAAAACAGTTGAATGGCTTTAAGCTTTACTCGAATTGGTTAATAAATCAATTATACAAATATTAATTTAACCCGATTGTTTGTTAAAATCAATATTTTAACTATTTTTTTTCTTGATGTTAATAATTACATCAAATGTATTGATTCTAGTGTAATATCATTAGCTAGTGTATATAATAATTAATTTCTTTTTTCGCTTCATGTTGATGTCTTTAAATTATCTATCAAGATAAATTTTAATCAATATTGCGTAAAATATTACAACATTAATTAAATATTTTCTTAAATATTTTAATCAATATCAGGGATGACAAGCTTAATTCCCTTGGTTGAAAATATTTTTAAAAACATATCTATTTTAGTGCGATTTAAAAAAATATATAATTGCAGTTTAAAATATTATAAAGTTATGTTTTATTCGATTTTTTTTACCTCACCTATGACATATTTTTTGCTCCATATCTGTATGACATCACACAAGTTATGTTTTTATATATAACTTTTCATTATCCTCTGTTCATATTTTTTTATTATTTTATCTACAATGGAATACTGGATTTATTCCTCACTTCTGAAGTCAGGTTCCAAAAATGACTTAATGGGAATAAATTAATGACAAGTGGAATTAATAGAACATACAGAATGAAAGTTATAACTGACAGCTCATCTAAATATAGATTATTTATTCCTAAAAATGAACGATCATGTATTTCATTGCAGGATAATTTTATTTTTTTGGAAGTGGATAAGTTTATATCTATTTTTTGAGTAAAGGTTGCTATCCAATTATTTAATATTGATTCACAAAAGATTGTTTCTTTCGGATCCGACTCTGTTGTTTTTCTCTAAGAAAAACATGCGCTTGCTTTTCCGATCTCAATCATTCAAATTCGTTGAGATTTGTGTATGAAAAAAATTCTTTATCGAGATACGCGAATAGAAAATTTTGAATTGTTGGGATCTGAAAAGCAGCAGAGTCGGATCCGTTTCTTTCGGGTTTCGAACATGTGATCTCCTATACGGAGAGCATTGCATTTGTCACTAGATCAAATGCTGGTTCTCAACTACTATCATTATTGCTATCCTTTTAATTTTTTAAGGTTTAGCTTTATATAATTATGATTCAATTAAATGACTTAAAGATTTTTTCTAATTTGAATAATTCTTGATCTAATGCTGAACTGAAAATATTATGATTCAGTTAAACGACTTAGTATTAAGCTAATCTGAGTAATTTATTATGAATCGATTTGATTCGATAATATCAATAAAGATAACACTCGAATATTTTCCAATTTTGTTTCTGTGTCAGTTTCATTAAATTTTAATAAAGAAGCTCAAATGTACTTGTCGAAACTGAAGGACTCGGTTGGTGGTCCAGTCTTGGATAATATCAAATATCACTATTAAATATTAATTCGCAATTAAGTCACCACAGGAATGAAAGGAAAGGTTTCTCAATTTAGTGAGACCCGTCCGTCAGTAACTTCAATTTCAAAAGATAAATGAGAGTAAGGGTGTCAATGGGTACGGTACGGGTTCACATTTTCATACCCATACCCATTAACATTAACTTTACTCATGTCCTACCCCTATTAAAAATTGATCTTACCCTACCCTATCCTCGTTCGTTAATATTATCGGATAACGAAATGGTAGCGGGTGAATAACGGATAATATTAATATAATAATTAGTTTTATTATATTTTACAAATTAAACATCAAAAACTCAACATTTCACACATATATAATTGTTTTTCTAATACAAAAATAAAAATAAATGTGCAATCAATTCCAAATAAATTGTTTTTTATAAAGCAAGAAAATTCAAAAACATTAATATATATATTTAGGTGAGCTGAAAATTAAATTGAATATATATTTAGATTCTATAATGACCCTATAGGGTAACGGGTACGAAATAGTCATTACCCATAACCTTACTCATTTGGTTAACCAAAAAAAAAATTATCTATACCCATACCCAATAAGCTAACGAAAAAAAAAATCTTACTCATACCCACCTTATCGAATACGATACGGGAAGGGTAAACAACTAAAAAGGTACCATTGACACCCCTAAATGAGAGGTCTATAAAAAAGATCAAATGTCGCAAACTGAATTGTTTCAATCAATGAAAATTGCCCAGGTTTGGTGAGGGAGTTGCTCACTCCTGCAAAGAGGACTTCTAGAACTTAATTACCAAGTTTGGTTAGAGATCTAAATTATGAAATATGTTGTAAAATAAAGCAAAAGAATAATAAACAAGATATTGAGAATGTATAAAGATGGCTATCTTTTATTCATATGTTTTTCTTGTGTTTAATACAAACTTACAATCCTCTATTTATAGATAGAAAATGTAAATAACAAGCCATCTAATTTAATTCAATTGATAAATGAGGGAGATAAAACATACTTCATTAATGAGAAGTTTTGATGCAATTAAATGAACATCCATAACTTAATATATTTATAACACTTCCCCTTGGATGTTCATTATTCATTATACGCTATTAATATGATACTTCAGGATCAATATTAACACGGTACTTCAGGACCATGTACTGCCTCATTAAAAACCTTATCAAGAAAAACCCATTGGGATAAAAACTTGATTAAGAGAAAAAGAGTACAGTGCGTATAACGCTTCCCTCATTTAGATATCATTGAATATTCTTCAATCGATGTAGACCTATCTTCTTTGTGAGTTGTTCAAAAACCTTTGTCGGCAAAGATTTTGTGAATAGGTCTGCCAAATTGTCTATTGATCGGACTTGGCAAATATTGATTACGCCTTCTTTTTGTAGGTCATGTGTCAAAAAGAACTTTGGCGCAATATGTTTAGTCCGGTCTCCTTTGATATATCCTTCTTTGATTTGTGTAATGCATGTTGCATTATCTTCATGCAGCGGAGTAGGCTTTTCCTTGATGTTTTCAAGTCCGTATTCTTCTTGAATATTTTGAATCATTGACCGTAACCAAACGCATTCTCGACCCGCCTCGTATAAGGCGATCAGCTCGGCATGATTTGATGATGTTGCCGTAAGAGTTTGTTTTGTTGATCGCCATGAAATTACAGCTCCACAATAAGTGAATACATATCCCGTTTGGGATCGTGCTTTATGTGGATCTGATAAATATCCCGCATCTGCATATCCAATTAATTTGGATTTTGTATCATTTTGATAATATAACCCCATATCTCTAGTTCCGCAGAGATATCGAAATATGTGTTTAATTCCATTCCAATGTCTTCTGGTTGGTTTGGAACTATATCTTGCTAACACATTTACTGCAAATACGATATCGGGTCTTGTATTATTTGCAAGATATAATAATGCCCCGATTGCACTTAAGTATGGTACTTCAGGACCAACCACTTTTTCATTATTTTCTTGCGGGCGAAAATGATCATTTTCTGCATTTAGCGATCGTACGACCATTGGTGTGCTCAAAGGATGAGCTTTATCCATATTGAATCTCTTTAGTACTTTTTCAACATAATTTGATTGATGGATAAATATTCCATTATTTAGATGCTCGGTCTACAGGCCGAGACAAAATTTAGTTACACCAAGGTCTTTCATTTCAAACTCATTTCTCAATAATTTTGCAGTATTCTCAATCTCTTCAGGAGATCCAATAATGTTTAAATCATCAACATACACTGCAATGATTGTAAAACCAAGATTTGATCTTTTAATGAAAACACACGGACTAATTATATTATTTTTATATCCTTCTCACTCAGTCGATTGTACCATATTCGACCTGATTGTTTTAGTCCGTATAAAGATCTTCTTAATTTTATAGAGTACACATCTCTAGGTTTTGACTTATATGCTTCAGGCATTTTCAATCCTTCAAGGATTTTCATGTATATGTCATTGTCAAGTGAACCATATAAATATGCTGTTACGACATCCATAAGTTGCATTTTTAGATTTTCTGTGATTGTGAGATTTATTAGAAACCTGAGAGTTATCGCATCCACTACAGGTGAATACGTCTCTTCATAATCGACTTCAGGTACTTGTGTAAAGCCTTGCGCCACTAGCCTTGCTTTATATCTCACAATCTCATTTTTCTCATTTCTTTTTATAACAAATACCCATTTGTAACCTACAGGGTACATCTTTGGGCGTTTGGACTACAGGTCCAAATACTTGCCGTTTTTCTAATGAACTTAATTCAGCTTGTACGGCATCTTTCCATTTTGGCCAATCATTTCTATATCTACACTCTTCCAGAGTTTTTGGCACATTGTCTTCTTCATTTATAACATCGCTTGCTATAGCGAATGCAAAGATTTCATTAATATATGTTTCTTCTGGAACTTGATCAACCTTTTCTAGGGTTTTATCAACTTCTTCAGGAGTTTTACCATTAATCTCTTCTGGAATTTTATTTACTTCTTCAGGAGTTCTACTACCAACCTCTTCTGGGATTTTATTGACTTCTTCAGGAACTTTACCATTAACCTCTTCTGGGGTTGTGCTAATTGCTTTATTTTGCTCTTTCCTTTTACGTGGATTTACATCTTTAGAACCAAGTAGTCTTCAACATTTTCTATGCACATTAGATTCATTAGATATTTTTATAATATCAATTCGAGCAGGTGCGTCTATAGCTGGAATATGCGATTTAGTAACTCTATTTGTATCTGTAAATACATCAGGCAATTCATTTGCAATTCTTTACAAATTTATAATCTTTTGAACTTCGAGTTCACATTGACCACTTTGGAGGATCAAGATAAGATAACGATGAATTCTAAGTCACTTGTTTATCTAGTTTTTGTTTTTCTTGTCCTAAATTTGGGAATATTTTTTCATTAAAATAACAATCAACAAATCTTGCTGTAAAAACATCTCCTGTTAATAGTTCCAAATATTTAATAATAGAAGGAGAGTTAAAACCAATATAAATTCCCAACCTTCTTTGAGGTCCCATTTTTGTGTGTTGTGGAGGACAAAATGGAACATATACTGCACAACCAAATACCTTTAGATGGGACAAATTTGGTTCTCTTCCGGAGACCAATTGTAACGGGGAATACTTATGATCTGCAGTTGGCCTTAACCTAATTAGTGCAGCAGCATGTAATATGGCATGTCCCCATGCAGCAGACGGTAAACTAGATTTCATAAGTAAAGGTCTAGCAATTAATTGCAACCATTTAATCAACGATTCTGTTAGACCGTTTTGTGTATGAACATGGGCCACTGGATGTTCTACCGTAATTCCAATAGACATGCAATAATCATTAAAAGTTTGAGAAGTAAACTCTCCTGCATTATCAAGCCGGATTCTTTTAATTTGATAATCCGGAAAATTAGCTCTCAATTGGATAATTTGTGCTAATAGTCTAGCAAACGCAACATTTCTTGTTGCTAACAAACTCACATGTGACCAGCGTGTTGATGCATCAATTAACACCATAAAATATCTAAATGGTCCACATGAAGGTGTAATAGGCCCACATATATCTCCTTGAATTCTTTCTAAAAATGAAGGAGCTTCAGGTCCAATTTTATTTGGAGATGGCCTAGTAATTAGTTTTCCAAGAGAGCATGCTTCGCATGTCAATTCTTTTGATAATAGGATCTTCAGGTCCTTTAGGGGATGCCCATTTGCACTTTCAATTATTCTCCTCATCATTATACTTCCTGGATGACCCAATCTTTCATGCCACAGTGTAAATAATTTTGGATCAACTAACTTCTGGTTAGTAACCATATTCGATTCTATTGTACTTATATAAGTACCATATAGTCCAGAAGACAATGCTTGCATCTTTTCCATTATAATTTTCTGGCCTTTTTTAATAGATGTGATATGAAGATATTCGCAATTTCTCTCATTCATAGTTTCAATATGATAACCATTCTTTCGAATATCTTTAAAACTTAGTAGATTTCTTCTGGATCTACTTGAATATAATGCATCATCTATTATTAATTTTGTTCCTTCAGGTAACAAAATACAAGCTCTTCCGGAGCCTTCAATTAAATTAGTTGTGCCAGATATAGTGTGGATATTAGTCTCACCAAGATGCAATTGTGAAAAGTATTTCTTACCTTTCAATATGGTATTAGTTGTTCCACTGTCTACCAGACATGGATCTTCTTTACTTATCACTGCGTCAGCCATTTTCCTTAAAATAAAAGAATGCAAGAATAAAAATAGAATAAAAATAAACTACTTTTATTCATTAGATTTGTTTATATAAAAATTAAAATGTAAACTAAACCTTTTATTAAACATAAACATAAACTTCTACATTTTATTTTCTCCCTTAGTAAAAGTGTCTATTTCTTCATCCACATTATGGAAGAAATCTGATACATCAAGGTGTGTATTGTTGAGTATTTTAGATATAGAGATTTCGTACTCTTTTTGCCTTTAAATTTATAAACCTTCGTACTCAAAGAATAGGTTAGTTGCAAGCGCACAACCTATCGATTGTAGTATTTAGGTGTCGATCCGCAGGGAGAGAGGGAAACACTAATTTTTAATAAAGAAAACTACTTCTAAAACAAAACAATAAAAGTAAAATGGGGGGTTTTGTAATTTCGTTTTTAAAGGAATATTAAAGTAAATTAAAAGTTCGTAAAAAGCAATAAAAGTCGGGTGACAATCAAGTTTGAGAAGTCTAGGGGTATTCGGTCCACAATCCCTTGCTAATTCTATCTACTCGGTTTGTTTAAATTCATGTTTGATTATGACGGGGTTTCTAACCTAAGTTAGCCTTTGGAACAAATATTAATACGAATACCTTGGGTGGACGGATTAATGTGCCTCGAATTCTAGGGCTGTCACTAACCTAGAGGGATATTTAATCACGTGCTTCAAGTGTATATATCGATATTTGTTCTAAGGTGTCCCAATCAAGTTTTGGCTTCACCGCTAAGTCCTTCACCAAACCTAACCTTAATTTCTATATTTCCAGATATGAATAACAGAGTTCGGTCGCTTCAATATTCAAATCCCAAGGTATTTGCAATCACAATTTATACTATCCTATATGATCCTAATCTACTTTTAATCAAGAAGACTTAAGCGGGACGCTACAAGTCAAGCACAACAAGTTGCACTATCCTATATGATCCTAATCTACTTTGGGTCTAAATGATCAAAGCGGGACACTACAAGTCAAGTTGTAAATCATGGAACATCACAAATGATAAATCACAGAAATTAACATCAAATCAAACAATCATAATAAAAACTAAAATCCGAGTAAAATAGAATTAAACAAGTTCATGCTACATGACCTAAACCCCTAGAGAGAAACTAGCCTCTCATGGAGAAGCAAGTATTCATCATGAATTCAAGTACAAGAATAAGTAAAGACAAAGAGAAACTAACTAGAGAAATAGAATACACCCTTTCCCTAATCAAAACCTTAGTCTTCCTTGCAGTTGCTGTGAGAATTCGCCTTCTTCTTTCTTGATTCGCTCCTGTGGTTGATGCTCTATCTCGTGAATTTCTCTCTTAGAATGGTGATGATTATGGAGAAGAAATCCCTTTCCTTTTATAATGGATCTGGAGCATATGGACGTGGGGAATCATTCTAAATCTGTCCCAACATGTTCCCCACGTCTCCACCTTCTATTTCCCACCTTTGGGTCGTGGTCTGAAGTGCCGAAAATAGAAAATCCTCCGAAATAGCAGTTTTTAGGCTGAATGCGGCCCAAGTGCGTCCACACTGCGGCCGCACGGGTTTTGGTTTGAGTTCTGGATTTGACTCCAAGTGCTGAGTGCGTCCGCACTACTTCTCAGTGCGCCCGCATTACGCTCGGACTTTTCTGTTCTTCTTTGGCTCAGGAGTGGAAATTTCTCTAAGTAGAAAATGCGGGTCCCCTGCGGTCGCACTCCGGTCGCATTTTCCTTCTGAGTTGCTGGATTTCTTCACCAAAATTCGGCTAAGTAGGAAATGCGTCCGCACCAATGTTTAGTGCGTCCGCATTCCTCTCGGACATTTCTTCTGGAGCATGCTGGACCTTGGAAATTCTTCTAAGTGCTTAGTGCGGCCGCACTAAAGTTCAGTGCGTCCGCACTTTGGTCCTTTTTCTTGTTTTCCTGCGAATTTCACATAGACAAATGCAGTAACTTGATTCTAGGGGTATTTAATCCTAAATTATACTAAAATACATGATATTTGGTGCTATTATGCGATGAAAACCTGATCGAACATATATATAAATTATACCTATCAAATTCCCCCAAGCTTGAACTTTGCTTGTCCCCAAGCAAAATCTAACTTGAGCTATCAATTCGATCCCATTAGTACACCTTATATCAAGTATATTTAAATGAAAAATTTGTATGATCTTGTCAAAAATTAAAAACCCTCATGCAAATTTCCCAATTTTCAAGTTTAACCCTTGGATAATTTCGACTCAACCACATAATTCGATTACTCTAACTTTTATTTCCTTAAAGGTCTAGAATTCATGAACTTTGTTTACCCGAATTGATTAAAAGAAATGCTATCTTAAACATGGAATTTTCAAATTCCCCCAAGCTTGAATAAAACTTAGGTTAGAAATTTTGCGGACTACGTGTGTTGATACATGCACATTCACATCTTTGTTGCTTTTGATTTTCTCATTTTGATTTCTCTTTTATGATTTAGCACTATTTTCCCCATCCTCATTTAAGCACCGGTTAGTTACAAGTAGTTAACCGTACCCAACCGTTCTAATTCAAGGGTGCTTTGCATGCTCTTAGTCTAACCCTTCCACTAACACGAATGTCAATTTTATCGGGAGACTAGCGGAGCAAGAGTGCTACGGACTCATAACCATAAGTACGTCATGAAGCCGTAACATAGGTCATTGGAGTCATCTTTTTATTTTTCAAAGTTTTTCAATTTTTACCCAATTTCTCAACTCATATGCATATATCATGAATACACACATCCCTAAGTATTCTTTCATACTTGTGGATATCCCAATTTTTCTAAATTTAGAATCCCCAAATCTAAATAGCTTCCCTAATCAATTTAAATTCCAAATGTCCTAATTTCATCAACCTTTATTTCCACAAAGTTTTTCGCCCAATTATGTGGTCATTTCAAATTTTTCCAAGGATTTTACTTAAAATTCGAAAAAATTGCATGAACATCCCTAATTTTTGTCAATCACCCAAATTTATCACAACTAAAATTTTTAAAATTACTGAAATTAAACATGATCCTAAATGCACATGCAAGATACATTTTCTTCCCATCCCCCAAGCTTAAATCAAGCATTGTCCCCAATGCTAAAAATAAACAAAAGTAAATAAGAAGAAATATGGACTTAACTTATTGGCGGAAGTCGGTGGTAGTACGAGGCAAAGAGGCCTCACGGGGCGTTCTCATCGCCCTCTTCATCCATGTCATCATTCCCTCCCTCTTGATCTTCCTCCTCCGTATCGTTACCGTCATTTGGAGGTGCATTTGCTGCCGCAGCTTGTTGTTGTTGCTCCGCTGCTAGGCCTGAGCGCCTCACATGGGGTGGAGTAGGTGGCTCATCCTCAAAATCGGCATTGAATTGCTGGCAGGCCATTCTAGAATAGTACATGGCATTGTTGGCTGTTGTCTCAATTTCATTGAGACGCCCGTCGAGGTGTAGGCGGAAATCCATCATGTACTGCATTAGTTGTTCGTTGGTTGGTCCTGCTTGAGGAGGGGGTGCGGCTTGAGCTGGTTGTGGTACTTCAGGTGGAATTGGGTCGTCGGCTATAGACCATGTTGCATCATTCAACGGATCAATCTCGATTTGAAGAGGTAGCCGGTGTCGAATTGTCCCTGGACCAACGTTGATCCAATATTCATCATACATGGATCGCTCAATCAATGTTGCACGGACTAAGCCTTGCAAATCGACAAGGGTTGGACCATCAACAATGTCATTCCCAAATGGCACATTGAGAGCTCGCGCAATTTTTGTGATAATGCCCCCCACTCGGATCTTACCATGCTGCTGCCTATTGGTTGCTACGGTGTGGAGATGCTTGGCCAAATTGTAGCCAATGTGGGGCATGTAATTCATTTCTCCGTTGTTTCTTCGCAACATGCAACACATGTAGAAGAGTTCCTTGATGTTTATTACCGAGGCGGTCTCCCCCCGAGCGAATAGGGAATAGCTAAGTACTCGCTGAATGTATCGCAAGGTGGGGTGGAGGATGTTCTTTGTTCTTTGGTGGCCGAGAATGCTATCTTCACAAGTTAGGCGCCGGAATTGTGCAACGGACATGTCATGGAAGAAATCGGTGGTTGTGCGCATTGCATTGACATCGGCATTAGGAATGTGGAGAAGAGACATGAGCTCGGCGGAATTCATGGAATGGGCATAACCTCCGAGGTTGAATTCAAGGATACGCCTACCTCGGTCGAACTCAACGGAGGAGAGGAACTCGAGTGTGATTCCCTTGTAGGTTGGGACTTCATCGCTAAGGAAGTCCCAAAGGCCGAGCCGGGATGTGAGCATTTGGACCGAGTTGGTGAGACCGAGTACATCGAGGGCCTCAACATCGATCCAGCGAGACGGCTCAACAGTTCGGCGCCTCTCGTTGAAATTCTTCCGGCTTCGTTGCTCGTCACTCAATGGTTTTGCCGGTGGATAGTTAGCTTGGCTACATTCACCTTGATTGCCTTTTCGTTTCTTGTTGGTTGTTCGTTTAAATTTCATCATTGTATCTGCAAGAAAGTTCTCAACGAAGAAAATTAAACACCAATTCCCAAACCGCAACTCAAAATAAGAATTTTAACCTAAACAGAGGAAAAATGCGGCCCTAGTGCGGACGCACAGAGGTCGCATAAACAAGTTAAAGAAAATTCGGTTCAAATTTCAAATTATTGACTGAGTGCGGGTTTAGTGCGGCCGCACTATGGTCGCACTTTGGGTCTGACAATGGGGAACCGAGGGTTTTGGTGAAATTTTGGTCAAATTGGCCAAATTTGGTACCGATCTCTAAGTTCTAACAACGAAATAGTGAAATTAAAGAGTTAGAGAGATCAAACCCGGTTGTAGATCGCAAAATCCCGTGGTGTGGTGCTTGAATGGCGAAAAGGTGGCGAGGTGGCTTGAAGGCGAGAGGAGAGCGGCAATGGCGGCACCTAGGGCTAGGAGAGAAGAGGGAAGGACTTGAGGAAGGTGAGGAGAAGAGAGATTTATAGTGGGAGATGGAGAGAAGAGAGAGAGATAGACAACGCCTATGTATACCATCTACCCCCAATTGAAATAACAAAGGTTCATCCCAATAATAGTTTTTACCTCCTCTTGTGGTACACAACGCCTATGTATACCATCTACCCCCAATTGAAATAACAAAGGTTCATCCCAATAATAGTTTTTAACATCTGAAAAGAATTTCTTCCTTTGTGTGTAAGAGAGTTCCGGGGGTACCAACCCACATGCTAAATAATTAACATAATCCGCATACCAAGGGGCGTCTAAGCTTTGTACCGCGTATAGTTGCTCATCAATGAATGAATCGTCGATCGGCAAGTCCCCTTCTTTTGGTGCGGTATTGATGCGTGAAAGATGGTCCGCCACCGAGTTTTCGGTCCCTTTCTTGTCTTTAATCTCTAGGTCGAACTCTTGGAGGAGGAGGATCCACCTAATTAGGCGTGGTTTGGCATCTTTCTTGTTGAGAAGGTATCGGATTGCCGCATGATCGGTGTACACCACCACCTTAGATCCCACCAAGTATTGTCGAAATTTGTTGATGGCGAAGATTACCGCTAGGAATTCTTTCTCGGTTGTGGTGTAATTCATTTGAGCCTCATCTAATACCTTGCTTGCGTAATAGATCACATGTGGCTTGTTATCGGCTCGCTGTCCTAGGACGGCTCCCACGGCGTAATCGCTTGCATCACACATAATTTCAAAAGGAGCATCCCAATTCGGAGGTCGGAGAATTGGAGCTGAAATTAGTGCTTCTTTAATCCTGCAAAAAGCTTCAATGCAAGGTTCATCAAATATAAATTCTGCATCTTTCATTGTTAAATTAGTAAGAGGTTTGCAAATTTTCGAAAAATCCTTGATGAACCGCCTATAGAATCCCGCATGGCCTAGAAAGCTTCGCACATCTTTTACGCATGTTGGGTAGGGCAATTTCTCTATCACCTCCACCTTGGCTTTGTCGACTTCCAATCCCTTAGACGACACCACATGGCCTAGGACAACTCCTTGTTGCACCATGAAATGACATTTCTCCCAATTGAGTACTAGATTGACCTGCTCACAACGTTCTAAAACTTTGATTAAATTAGTCAAGCAATTGTCAAATGAAGTACCGAACACCGAAAAATCATCCATGAAAACCTCCACAGAATTTTCTAACAAATCAGAAAATATAGCCATCATGGCTCTTTGAAACGTGGCTGGTGCGTTACATAAACCAAACGGCATCCTACGGTACGCGAACGTACCATAGGGACAAGTAAATGTTGTTTTCTCTTGGTCATCGGGATGAATTGGAATTTGAAAGAAACCACTATACCCATCTAAGTAGCAAAAATGTGAATGGTAAGCGAGTCTCTCGAGCATTTGGTCGACAAAAGGTAGAGGGAAGTGATCCTTCCTTGTTGCATTGTTTAGCTTGCGGTAGTCGATGCACATTCGCCAACCGGTCACCACCCTTGTTGATATCATCTTGTCGCCTTCGCCTTTCACCACTGTGGTACCACCTTTCTTGGGCACGACATGAACCGGACTTACCCATTTTGAATCGGAGATTGGGTAGATGATGCCGGCATCTAGGAGTTTGATGATTTCCTTCTTCACGACTTCTTTGAGATTCGGATTGAGTCTTCTTTGGGATTCGATAGAAGGCTTGTGATCATCCTCCATTAGAATTCTATGCATGCAAAAGGAGGGACTGATTCCGGTCAGATCTTCGATTGTATACCCGATAGCCTTCCTATGCAATCTTAGTTCATGAAGGAGCTTTTCGGTTTGATCTTTGTTGAGCTCGGAATTGACTATCACCGGATATGTCTCATCTGTCCCGAGGTACTCGTAGCGAAGAGTAGGTGGCAATGGCTTGAGCTCGACCTTCGGTGGCGCGGCACTGGTCGAATTGGCTTCGATTTGAGCTATTTCGGCCTTAGTGCGGACGCACAGATGTTCAGTGCGGGCGCACTGCGCTCGGGTAAGCAAAATCTGAGCATCTGCGGCCTCAGTGCGGGCGGGGTGCGGACGCACTGAGGTTAAATCGGCAAAAGTGCGGACGCACTCAGGGCTGGTGCGGGCGCATTGCTCTCGGTCTGGCGAATCTGACTCCTCTTCTGTGAAAGTGCGGACGCACAGTGGGCTGGTGCGGTCGCACTGAGGGTTGTTTTTGCAGTTTTCGCCTGTTTCGAGGTCGGTTTCTTCCAGGATTTCGTCCAGTTGTTTTCCTTTCATCATCCTATCTAGATGATCATCAATTATAGAGTCTAAAACATCAACCCTACATATTGAGTCATTATCATTAGAAGGAAATTTAATAGATTTAAACATGTGGAAGTCGACCTTTTCTCCACCAATGTCAAAGGAAATTTTTCCTTCTTTAACATCGATGTTGGCACCTGCAGTTATGAGGAAATCACGCCCTAACAAGATAGGGGTATGAGTGTCCTCTTCCATTTCTACAACCACAAAATCAATAGGCACAAAGTATTCACCTATTTTGACAATTACATCCTCAACAATTCCTTCGGGAAACCTTACCGTTTTATCGGCCAATTGCAAGGACATTCTCGTTGGTTTTAATTCCCCTAAGTCTAATCTTAGATATACCGATTTTGGCATGAGACTAACACTTGCCCCTAAATCACATAAACACCTATCAAATTTGGTATCACCTATCTTACATGGGATTACGAAGCTTCCCGGGTCCTTAAGCTTTGGAGGTAGCTTGTTTAAGAAGAGGGCGCTACACTCCTCATTTAGGGACACCGTACCCACTTCCTCAAGTGTTCTTTTGTTGGACAAAATTTCTTTTAAAAACTTTGCGTAAGTGGGCATTTGGGTAATTGCTTCGGTAAAAGGGATGGTGATATTCAATCTCTTTAGGTGATCTACAAATTTGGCAAATTGTTGGTCTAGTTTTTGCTTCACTAACCTTTGAGGAAAAGGTACAAACCTATGCGGGGGAATGTACTTAGGAGTTTCAGCATTTGTTACCTTTGTGGAGCTAGAATTACCCATTGTTTGATGCTTTTCCGATGTCGGTGCATCCACTCTTGTAGGTGTTGCGGTTGCATCTAGGGGAGTTGCAACGTCGTGTGTTTCCTTGGGAGGTTGTTGCTCCTCTTCATTGGGCATGGTAGGTCCTTCGTACTCCTTGCCGCTCCTCAAGGTCACGGCATTCGCATGCTCTCTCGGGTTGATGTCGGGTTTGCCCGGAAGCGTCCCTTGTTGACGGGAGGATGAAGATGCTTGTTGTGCAATTTGTGTTTCTAGCATCTTTGTTTTGGTCTCTAAAAACTCAAATCTATTGTTCATGTTTCTCAAGGAATCCGAAATATCGGTATTGGTGCTTCTTTGTTGGTTCATGAACTCGTTTTGAGAGATGACAAGGCCCTCTATCAATTTTTCTAATTTGTTGTTTTGAGAAGGTCCTTGGTACGAGTTTTGGTTTGACCGATTTTGGTATTGATTGGAATTACCTTGGTATTGGTTTGAGTTTGAGTTTTCATTTTCAGCCCTCCACTTGAAATTCGGATGGTTCCACCTTGTGTTAGGGTTATATGTATTCGAATTGAAATTATCGTTAGGCCTAACCTTATTGTAGATCGGGTCGTTTCTTTTATCACCTTGATTGTAAAACATTGCATTGACTTGCTCAACGTCTTCTCCTTCTAAAAGGACTTTGCAATCGGCGGTGATATGAGTCGACTCTCCACAAATGCCGCATGAAGCCTTGTTCGTCACGGATTTGACGTTTTGCATTTGTGCCACTTGATGTTGCAAGGCTTCCATTTGGGCTCTCAAGGCGGTAACTTCATCGGTTTTCAAGATTCCCGGTGTGGTTTGGGTTCGTCCACCTCTTTCGGCCGTCCATTCCCTTTGGTTGATTGCCATGTCCTCGATCATTAGCATGGCTTGTTCGGGATCCATCTTTGACATATTACCTCCTGCGGCTGAATTCAAGTGAGTCTTAGTGGCTATTGTGCAACCTGCAAAGAAAAATTGAAAAAGCAACCACATGTCAAGGCCATGGTTAGGGCACAAGCGCTGGAGCTCGGCCCATCTATCCCATGCCTCGGTCAAAGACTCTCCCTCGGCTTGTTTGAACGTCGTGATCTTTGTTCGGAAGTGCTGGGTTTTGGATGGAGGGAAGTATTTTCCTAAAAACAACTTCTCCATGTCGTCCCATCTTCTTATGTGGTCCCGATTCACGGTCCTTAGCCACGATCTTGCATTATCACGGAGGGATAGGTGGAAGCATTTGAGCTTGAGGTTGTCTAGCTCTTCTCCTTCTCGAGCGAAAGTGCCGCAAGACTCTTCGAAGACCGCCAAGTGAGCATGTGGATCTTCGTTTAGGGCTCCCCCAAACTGACTTTGGCCAAGCAAGTGGATGAGAGAGGGCTTGATTTCGCGTGGATCTTGGCCTTGAGGAATGAAACCGAAGCGGTGGCCTTGTTGGCGATTACGGCCATTTCCGTTGTTGTTTGGATTGACACCGAAGAGAGGATTGTTATTGAGAATAGGAGGTGGCTCATTGTGATGTGGATGTGGTAGCGGTTGGTTGTTATTTAGAGGAGGAGGAGGCGGATTGTTATCGTGAAGGTCTTGATTGAGAAGGCCTTCCGGATAGTCTTCCACTTCTACCTCAAAACTGCGAGGCATGCCTAGATTGGGATCTAAACCTGCCATTGGTTGAGAGAGAGAGAGTTCGCCGGCTTTGATTTTCGCGGTTTGACTCCTTGTGACCGGTGCCAGCGCTCAAATCTATGAGAGAAAAGAGATGTGAAAGAGAGAAAATAGAGAATAGTAAAGTGCAGAAAATTAAATAAGGAAAGTAAATTTCAGAAATTGTAAAAAAGGAAATAAACTATTTTTGGATTTTTAATTTTTCTGAAAAGTAAATAAGGAAACTAAGAATTAAAAGTACTTTCCTAAAATAAAAACTAGTATCTATCCTATTCTCCCCGGCAACGGCGCCAAAAAGCTTGTTGAGTATTTTAGATATAGAGATTTCGTACTCTTTTTGCCTTTAAATTTATAAACCTTCGTACTCAAAGAATAGGTTAGTTGCAAGCGCACAACCTATCGATTGTAGTATTTAGGTGTCGATCCGCAGGGAGAGAGGGAAACACTAATTTTTAATAAAGAAAACTACTTCTAAAACAAAACAATAAAAGTAAAATGGGGGGTTTTGTAATTTCGTTTTTAAAGGAATATTAAAGTAAATTAAAAGTTCGTAAAAAGCAATAAAAGTCGGGTGACAATCAAGTTTGAGAAGTCTAGGGGTATTCGGTCCACAATCCCTTGCTAATTCTATCTACTCGGTTTGTTTAAATTCATGTTTGATTATGACGGGGTTTCTAACCTAAGTTAGCCTTTGGAACAAATATTAATACGAATACCTTGGGTGGACGGATTAATGTGCCTCGAATTCTAGGGCTGTCACTAACCTAGAGGGATATTTAATCACGTGCTTCAAGTGTATATATCGATATTTGTTCTAAGGTGTCCCAATCAAGTTTTGGCTTCACCGCTAAGTCCTTCACCAAACCTAACCTTAATTTCTATATTTCCAGATATGAATAACAGAGTTCGGTCGCTTCAATATTCAAATCCCAAGGTATTTGCAATCACAATTTATACTATCCTATATGATCCTAATCTACTTTTAATCAAGAAGACTTAAGCGGGACGCTACAAGTCAAGCACAACAAGTTGCACTATCCTATATGATCCTAATCTACTTTGGGTCTAAATGATCAAAGCGGGACACTACAAGTCAAGTTGTAAATCATGGAACATCACAAATGATAAATCACAGAAATTAACATCAAATCAAACAATCATAATAAAAACTAAAATCCGAGTAAAATAGAATTAAACAAGTTCATGCTACATGACCTAAACCCCTAGAGAGAAACTAGCCTCTCATGGAGAAGCAAGTATTCATCATGAATTCAAGTACAAGAATAAGTAAAGACAAAGAGAAACTAACTAGAGAAATAGAATACACCCTTTCCCTAATCAAAACCTTAGTCTTCCTTGCAGTTGCTGTGAGAATTCGCCTTCTTCTTTCTTGATTCGCTCCTGTGGTTGATGCTCTATCTCGTGAATTTCTCTCTTAGAATGGTGATGATTATGGAGAAGAAATCCCTTTCCTTTTATAATGGATCTGGAGCATATGGACGTGGGGAATCATTCTAAATCTGTCCCAACATGTTCCCCACGTCTCCACCTTCTATTTCCCACCTTTGGGTCGTGGTCTGAAGTGCCGAAAATAGAAAATCCTCCGAAATAGCAGTTTTTAGGCTGAATGCGGCCCAAGTGCGTCCACACTGCGGCCGCACGGGTTTTGGTTTGAGTTCTGGATTTGACTCCAAGTGCTGAGTGCGTCCGCACTACTTCTCAGTGCGCCCGCATTACGCTCGGACTTTTCTGTTCTTCTTTGGCTCAGGAGTGGAAATTTCTCTAAGTAGAAAATGCGGGTCCCCTGCGGTCGCACTCCGGTCGCATTTTCCTTCTGAGTTGCTGGATTTCTTCACCAAAATTCGGCTAAGTAGGAAATGCGTCCGCACCAATGTTTAGTGCGTCCGCATTCCTCTCGGACATTTCTTCTGGAGCATGCTGGACCTTGGAAATTCTTCTAAGTGCTTAGTGCGGCCGCACTAAAGTTCAGTGCGTCCGCACTTTGGTCCTTTTTCTTGTTTTCCTGCGAATTTCACATAGACAAATGCAGTAACTTGATTCTAGGGGTATTTAATCCTAAATTATACTAAAATACATGATATTTGGTGCTATTATGCGATGAAAACCTGATCGAACATATATATAAATTATACCTATCATGTATCTATATAGCATTCATTTTCGGGATCATTTTCAGCAAGGTTAGTTTTCACATTTTTTCCCTTTTTCTTAATTGAGGCTTGATAAAGCTCTACAAAATGCTTGGGCGTACGACAGGTACGCAATCAATGATTTGTCATCTCACATATGTAACAAACATCTTCAGGATGTTTTCCTTTCTCATTTTTCATTAATACGTATTTATAATAAAATACAACTTCAGGTTATTAATACCATAACTTCGAGTTATGATAAATGAAAAAGGAGATAAATTCAAACTTTGTGAGATTTGTCATATGTACTACAAAATAGATACGTATTAATAATTTCAGATTATTAATATCATAACTTCAGGTTATTAATGCCATAACTTCAGGTTATTAATGCCATAACTTCAGGTTATTAATGCCATAACTTCAGGTTATGAAAATGGAGATAAATAAATATAAATAAAAGAATATGTAAATTGCATAAATAAATAAATAAATTTAAATGTACTAATAACTTCAGGTTAATATTATATAACTTCAGGTTATAATAAATATTTATTTAATAACTTCTGGTTATTAAATTACTTGGCTGCGCAATTGTAAAATTTAATTTGAAATAACTTCGGGTTATATTTTCATCTAGTGACTTATAATAACTTCTGGTTATTATATTGATTTTATATGTTTCAAATAAAACTTCAGGTTTTAATTGGGAATAACTTCAGGTTATTATTCATCCAGTGGCCTATAATAACTACTGGTTATTATATTAATTTATATTAAAATTTCAAATAGAACTTCAGGTTCTAAACAATAATAATAACTTCAGGTTATTATTCTTTTATTCTCTTCGGGTAATAAGAACTTCAGATTCTTGATAAACTTTTATTTTTTGATAACAACTTCAGGTTATTATTCTATCATTCACTTCAAGGAATGATTCTTATTAACTAAAACAAATATAATCAAAAATTTAAATGAAATTTAAATTAATGAAAGATATAATAATCAATCCTACAAATTACTTACGGAATAACTTTGCAATTTCTTCCGAGCAATTCGTGCTGATAACGTGTTGTAAAATAAAGCAAAAGAATAATAAACAAGATATTGAGAATGTATAAAGATGGCTATCTTTTATTCATATGTTTTTCTTGTGTTTAATACAAACTTACAATCCTCTATTTATAGATAGAAAATGTAAATAACAAGCCATTTAATTTAATTCAATTGATAAATAAGGGAGATAAAACATACTTCATTAATGAGAAGTTTTGATGCAATTAAATGAACATCCATAACTTAATATATTTATAACAAAATAAGAGTTTTAAGTCACTGTTATTTAATCAAACGTAATTAAACATTAGACTAATGTAATTAGACGTGAATTTAAAGTTAAACGGGTCTAAATTAAATCTACCTCTCAGGTACTGTATCTTTTCTCTCTCTTCAGGTCCAATTAATTTTGTTTTTCGTGAGATATGTCCCCTCTTTGTGCAAGTCTTCCCCTCTTTTCCTCTCTCTCATGTCTTCCACTCGACTCTTCTTTTGATCTAATACACATATTTAATCAATTATATTTCATTAGAATTTATTCATCAAAATTACAATTTTTGGAGTTTATTCGGTATAGGATCAAGAGGCGAAGTAATCGATATATGATATTAATTGAAATAGCGAGTTTATATTTACGTCTTTGTATTTTAACAAATAATTATGTGAGTATATGCGAGGGTAAAAAATAACTATTGTCGAGAGTAAGCCGGCAAAAACTGTTATTTCTGAGGTATCGCTACTACTGACGGAAATATCCGAGAAGATACCGACGCTGTTAAGTACTTTTACTCTCGCAGATACTTACAAATTCTTGTATTAGAGTGCACATTTTCAAATGGACCTTTCGGTGCAGGACGTGTTTCGTGTAGATTTGAGCTGTTCATTTGCTTTGATAGTCGAGCTAACTAAATCTCAAAAAACATCCTCTAATAAGCAACAACACGGATGTGCATGAGACACGTCTCACGTGAGAGTGCTCATCAAGTGGCAAATGGTAATAGAGCGAAGCTAAAAAATTTAGATTGGAGGGACTTAAACTTAAAATGCATAATGCATGGTTGAAAATCGAACTCAAATCTCCACAACCACAAATTATTATACCCACTAAGTTACAAGCACCTATTTAACATTTTATGCGAGAGAACGGACTAATAAAGCCTTAAAAAAATTAAATTTCACTATACATGATAAAAAATAAAAATTCTTTGAGTTAGCTAAATACCTCTTGACTTGATTTTAGATCCGTCTCTAACACTTCATGTGGAAGATTGTGAGTTCGAAATTCAAATGGAGGTTCATTTTGAATATTAAATAAAAGTTAAAATATTAAATTTCCATCTTTCTATCTCAAAAAATAAATAAATATGACTTACACTGTCATTTGGTTGGTACTCGGTTCTTTATTTTAGACTAAAATGAAATTAGTGAAATATTTCCCCATTTATCAAAAATAATAAGAAGTAATTAAGCACTTCAGAGAAGAAATGAGCAGGTTTAAACTTCAATCTGTGTAGAATTGCGCGCAAAAAGAACAGAATTGCGCGCGAGGCGGGCCCGTTCAATTGATCTGTTGATTCTGTTCAGCTTTGTCTTTTTTGGTTGCGTTTTCAAGCGGACCCCGGACCCCCACTCTTGAATCGAATTCGCATCCTCTGAGATATCTCATATTTTGCGTGACTTTTTGGAAAATCTCAACTATTCAAATATGTTCTGCACGAATCTCAAAGCTCAAATAATATTGGCCCCTGCGCTATCCCCGAATAGACACCGGACACATCGGTCACGCAAAATATGAGATATCTCAGAGGATACGCACTCCATTGAATCATCAACACAAGAAGATTTCTTTGTTGCCTTTGATGTGTGGTCCTTGGTGTCACACATTAGTCATTCCTGAGGTCTCTCCTTTTTCATTCAAGCACCTGACCTCATTTGAATCAAATTTAATAGTTAGAACTAAAACAAGCTTTTTTTTCTTCTTCTTGAAAGTAAGGTTACTAGCGTAGTGCCAAAAAATGCCTTCCGTGCGTCTTTATATTTATAGTTTAGCGCATTAAAAAAAAATACATGCATGTTCAACATTAGGTTTGATTTTCTTTTTCATATCTAAGAAGTCTTAGGTTGTGGATAGATGCGATTGCATATTAATTCATAATTTGGTCGGTGTGAGAAAAAAAAAATAATATAGACGTAGAATTAATGTAACTTTTCCTTCATGTGCAATTTTCTTCTCTAGCTTTTTTTCTCATATGAAGAAGGACCGAATTTTTTAAATATGCCATTCACAAAAAAAAAAAAAAAAATCAAATGACCGAAATTCTAAAAATTTCAGATTTGACACGTCCGTCATCTGAGGTTGCGGACATTAAAGAGGTGTCCACAATCTCAGATGGCAGACACCAAATTTATCAAAAAATTTGAAATTCAACGGCGGCGTTAAATATATTTATTTCCGAAAATGGATGGAGAAACTTATAATTTGAATATAAACATAAAACAAAATAGATAAAATATTTAGATGTACTAGAGTAATACGAAACATTTTTCATGCAAGATTTTTTGCGGCTATAAAAAAAATTAAAATATTTCTTAGTGTGTTACTGGAAATAATAAAAATATTTTGAATCTGAGTTATTGATCCCGATTCAAAAATCACTTCTGGATATATAAAAAAATTATCGTAATCTTTGTAGTACATTCAAATTCTAAGGTACTCCATCTAAACCCTAAACCCTAAACCCTAAACCGTAAACTATAAGGTACTCCATCTATTTTTCTAGAAGTGACTTTAGAAATATATTAAAATAGATGTAGTACCTTAGAATTTGAATGTACTAGAATGACACTTCTAGAGAAATAGATGAAGTATCTTAGAATTTGAATGTACTAGAATGACCACAATAATTTTTTTATATACTCAAAAGTTATTTTTTGAACCGAAATCAATAACTCAGAGCAAAAAAAAAAAAAATTCCAGTAACACAACAAGAAATAGTTTAATTTTTTTTACAGTCGCAAAAAATTCTGCCTAAAAAATGTTTCATAGTACTTCTAGTACATCTAAATTATAAGATATTTTATCTATTTTGTTTGATGTTCCTTCTAGTATATTCAAATTATAAGTTGCTCCATCCATTTTCAAAAATTAATAAAAAAATATATTCAAATTATGCGTTGAATTCATAATTTTTGATAAACTGGTTGTCCGCCATCTGAGTGGTGTCTGTAACTTCAGATGGCGGACGTGTTAAATCTGAAATTTCTAAATTTTCGTAGTTATTTGGTTTATTTTTTTTTTGGTGAATGGTATATTTAAAAATTTCGGAAACAAGGATTTGTTCTAAAATTCGCAGGAGCAACACTGTCTTCATTTATTTGTGGACACGAGCATTACAATACTTGTATGCAAATTATGAAAAGAGGGATTTCGAACAAATCGTAATATGGAGTTAACTAATTTTTATTTAGAAATCACATGTTCGAGATTCAATTTAAAGGTCTCCTGTGAATATTTAAATTTGAGAGACTTAATCTTATCTTTATCTAAAAAAATAACATCAACAGAAAACATTAGCAAAAGAACTCTTGCCTTATTGCTCAGCCAAAAAATAGGGTTCTTTATTTATTCTACTTTGGATTCAAAAAGTTAATGTTGAAATCCATTGCTCGGACTTTATTCTCCTTCAGCAAAGACAAGATCAGAAGAGCAGTTAGATCACATTGCTTGATGCTTACAATTGACAGTGTCAGGATTACAATATAAAAGAAACTCAAATGACAGTGTCATGCTTACCTTTCATTGCCATCATATTTGCAAACTATCCTTAAATAATTATAGTATTAAGTAAACAAAGATACTGGAATTAAAAGATGAGCCGTGGTACGGATTGCGCTCCAAAAGATTTCAAAATGAGGCCTCCAAACTTAATTCCACAAAAGGCCGAAACAGTTCTCATATGGAAGATCTGATCAATCATTCGGCCCAAATCGCATCCGAGAAGTCTGAGAGCCCGCATCTGCTGCCATAACTTGTGATGGCCGCAGCGACAGAATCCATATCCTCGACGGTACCGTAAAAGATTCCCTTTTACAATTAGCTATTTACGGTTTGAGATTAACTCTCAGCCGGTTTAGGATTCGGGCTGACTGAGGGGGCAGTGTTATTGGGCTTTGAGATTCGTGCCAAGTTAAGAGAAACGGTCCAGATCAAGTAATTGTAAAAGATTCCCTTTTACGGTACCGTAGGTGATATGAATTCGCAGCGACAGAGTTCATGTAAACAGTTCGATCAAAATTAAACGTTTCAGATCACACCTTGATTTGTAAAGAGAGAGTTCCTTTTAACCAGATCATACCAATTCGGCGGTTCTAACATCCAGTCTCGCCACCTGCCCAACCGCAACAGCATGTGCCCAGTGCGTTGCCCGTACTGTCCAGGCACGCAGGGCCGGTGCGCCGCCGCCCCCGCCGGGCGCTTCTTGACCGAGTGCTGCTCATGCGGCCGCGTAGTCGACGAGCGCCAGACCGTCACGCACCCTCTCTTCCACCTCCGCGCCGTCGACTCGCCTCTCCTCCTCGTCACACCCGATCTCAACCTGCCTTCCTTGAACGACCCCACCTCCTCCTCCAACTCCGACTCCGATTCCGATCCGTTCCACCCGACCGGCTTCATCAGCGCCTTCTCCACCTGGTCTCTCGAGCGGGTCCCAGTTTACGCGCGCTCTACTACCTCCTTCTCAGGCCACCTCTCTGAACTCGAGCGCGTTCTAGACTCTTCTTCCTCCTCCTCCTCGTCCTCGTCCTCTTCCTCTTCTGGCTCCTCTTCATGTACCGATTCCTCTGGCCCGATGGTGTCCATGGATAACCTGAGAGCGTACCTTCAGATCGTGGATGTGGCCTCAATTTTGCGTCTAGATCAAGACATCACCGATCACGCATTTGAATTGTTTAAGGATTGTTCTTCTACCACTTGTTTGAGGAACCGTAGTGTTGAAGCCCTCGCTACTGCTGCACTTGTTCAGGCTATACGCGAGGCTCCAGCCTCGCCGAGGACTCTTCAGGTTTGACTTTGTTTTCTGCCTATCACCTGTTTGTTAAAATGCTCACTGGGTAGTTGACTTCAGTAATTACATTGTGCTGGAATTGACAAGTCGGTATGATTCGACTGACGAGCAGTGAAAACTGGATGGTTAAACTTGGTATTGATATATGAGTGTGGATATAATCAGTGTATTAAAGTTCGGTCTATGCGGCCGCATAATTGTATTAAAGTTCAGTCTATTGGTTGCAATCCAAATAGAAAATCTGTATTCGGTCAAATATGCAGTTTTGCATTTTCGGCCGCATATTTGTTTGTATGATACCGCATATTACCGCATATTACTGCATACTTGTTTATATATATATGAATTCTCATTTAAAATCTGCATATATAAGTCCGCATATGCGGCCGCATACCGCATACTGCATAAAAACCGCATTTAAAAACATTGGATATAATAGAGTAACCTTCTTTAACAACTTTTGTAACCAGGAAATATCCACAGCCAGTAACCTGCCTCAGAAGGAAATAGGAAAGTATATAAAGATACTAGGTGAGGCTCTGAAGCTCAGCCAACCTCTCAATAGCAATTCCATAGCAGTTCACATGCCTCGGTTTTGCAATCTCCTGCAACTTAATAAATCTGCACAGGTAGTCACCTACTTTTAAATTTAACATCATTCAAGTTATGTACGTTGTGTGCCTTCTTGAATTTGAAAAATTATCATGATATAGTTTTAGAGAAGGTAATATATGGGTTGTGTAGTTGGTATTTGTGGATATCTATTTTAGCTTTAGCTGTGCTGTGTTAAAACAATTAAACCTATAATTGTAAAATAAATAAATCAAATAATGGATGAGAAATTTCAAACGGCTCTCTACATGATATTGTGAATTGAACAACTGTTCTTTAATAAAACCAAACGGCTCTCTATGTGATGAAATATCGTGCAATTCAATCCGGTTGGCACTATGCAGCTGTACCAATTGATGCAGCCGCATTTCATCAGATACCTAATGAGCCATCTCAGGGTAAGAATAAAAGCACTGCTATGGCCTTTTCAATAAATTAAGCAGGAATATTAGAAGAGGAAGTGGAATTAATCAACGATTACATCCAATGGTCTTTGTTGACTGAAATAATAGGAAATAGCAATAGTCATGTTTGCCGGATAAAAAAATAGTAGCAACGGCATGGAAATGGGCCAAAGCATGCAACAGATCAAACCATTTAATGAAATTTAAGATACTGTATAAATGCACTGACTCTAGGAAAATGCTATAAAACATTCAGTGCACAATAATCTTAAATAATAAAAGCCCTTGTTTCGCAAAAGTGATTATTAGAAATAACAACATCCATTCATTGTATCAATCTCACAAATTAAATTATTAGTTTTATCAAAAAATTAGTTGCTAGAAATCTTAAAACAAAGATATTTAATCTATGGAAATTTTAACATACCTACTAGGACAATGCATATACTAGAAAAAAAACACAACTTGCCTGTAATTGGTTCTGGTATCTGCCTAAGACATGCATATAACCATATAATAGACTTGCTCATCTATGCTAACTGTTGAGAGAATTACTTGAGCCATACCAAAGATCGAGAAATGGTCTATGAAGAAGTCCAGTTAGAAAACGCGGAAGCAATCAGCTAAAATAAATGGACCTAATGCAGCATGGTTTACGCATTGTTAGCTGTGTGAAAGGGTGCTAGTTACCTTTTTAGGAAGTACTTATCAATCAATTTCAGAATAAATAAATTCTCATTTTCCAACTGTTCATATAAAATGGGTCCATATTTTTAAAAAATATTCTGAAATTCGTAGGAACTAGCAGCTCACATTGGTGAAGTGGTCGTCAACAAGTGCTTTTGCACAAGACGTAACCCGATAAGCATCTCAGCAGCAGCCATCTACCTGGCATGCCAGCTGGAGGACAAGCGTAAAACTCAAGCCGAGATATGCAAAGTTACCGGTCTCACAGAGGTCACCCTCCGTAAAGTTTACAAAGAACTATTGGAGAACTGGGACGATCTGCTGCCCCCAAATTACACCCCAGCCACACCCCCAGAGAAGGCCTTCCCCATGACTGCTGCATTTTACTCTGGCCGTGCATCAGTTGTGAAATCTGATGTAATTGAAACCCCATTTGGTTCCGGAACTGACCAAGGTTTTGATCTCAATAAGAGCGATAAGACCGAAAAGGATGTGAAGATAGGCAACAACGAAAGATGGATGAACCAACTGAAAGAAAATACTGTTTCGGTTTCAGGTTCAGGTTTGGGTTCAGGTGCAGGTACAGGAGCTGGTTTGGGCTCAGGATCCGCTGGTGGGAAGAAGCTTGCTAATCCATGGCAGTATAAGGGACAAGCTGGTGGCGTCTCAGGGTCGTCTTCTTATAATAGATTTGGGGAACAGCAACTGGGACTTGATTTTGTTACAGCACTTAAAGGGATTGGGAGGAAGAATGGAGAGCATGATGCCGAGGAGTCCGAAAGAAAATGAGATCCATGAAAGTTTTTGTTGTGGTCTATAGTGTAATTAATTTTGTGTTTAAGTGTTGACTCTGTATCCGGGGAAACGAGTTCCTTTCCTGCCTTCTTCGTGAAATAATTTGCTTAGGTTTGTCGTTTAATTTACTCAGGTCTTAGTAGGGAAATGACAAGAAAATAGAAATAATTAGCTTAACTGCAAATAACCCTGTCAATCTTATTTTGCATTGCGTGTCACTCTACCTTTCGAATGCAATGGAGAGAAAAGTAGTATAATACCACCGGTTTAAGGTCCGAGCAAAGTTTTACTAATTTGCTATGTTCTTTCCCTTGCAGATTTAACCAATTTGGATATTGTCCGTTTGCTTCTTTTCACGCTTGTGTAAATGTGGGAAACGTTATTGTTTACAAACTGTTTCCTTTTCGCATCATTTTTTTATCTGGCACAGACTCTTTTTGCAGCGTATTGATTGCAGGGGTAGTAACGTAATCTTATCTTACAATATTTTCTATACTTATAGTACTTATTACAAAGGGCTTTTGAAAAATAAATTTATCATATTAATTTATTAATACTAACAAAACATGCAACAGTCACACGAGTACTAATAAGTAATCAGCGAATGCAGTCAACATATTCAGTAATAAACAACAGTATATGTAAATGAACCTCTCAATGAGAGATAGACAACAGCAAAACGAGATAGAGATCGAGTGGCATTATTTTTTTGTTTATTTGAAATGCTGTGTATGAGACATTATCCAGGGCTTCCCCTGGATTTGAGTAGATTAGAGTAGGAAATCTTACATAAACAACTCTTTCATTTTTTTCTTAATACAAATTGTTAGCAAGCCAATGCTTGCTGTCCTTCAAATAAAATGAACCTCTCAAGCAGGGAGATCTATGTCCTACTGCATCCTTTCATAAATCAGACTGATAAATTTTGCATTCTGATAGTATGGAAACCCGTATAACAAAAAAGGTACAAAAATAATAGTATACAAATCCCAAATTTTCAACCAAATTTCTTGCTATGTTTACTGATGTTTGCAGACCTTGTAGATTTTTACCTTTGGAACAGGTTCAATCTCCTTCTCTCCTCTGTTTTTTGCTGAATAACTCCTCCATCTCCTCGAGCGGGTGCCCTTTAGTCTCAGGACAGAGGAAGAAGAAAAACAACCATGCCAACACCGCAAACCCGGCAAACAAGAAGAAAGCACCACCAATTGTGATTGCATGGTACAAGGATATGAATGACATGGATATAGTTCCATTCATGACTCGATTAACGGCCACACCCAGACTAGCTCCCTGGGCTCTTAATCTCAAAGGAAAAATCTCGGAACTGTAAACCCAGGTGATGGGTCCCAGCCCGATAGAGAAGAATGCAACAAAGGTGAATACTGTTGTAATTGAGAGTGCAATTGCCCAGACCAATTTATCGGGCGTGCGTTCAATCATTGTCAGACCAAACCCTAACATAGTCAGAGAGAGGAACATCCCTGCCAAGCTAGTGAGCAAGAGAGGCCTTCTCCCTATTCTATCTAAGAGAAAGGTGGCAACCAGGATGCAAATTATTTTGGTTAGGCCTACTGCCATGGTGGTGATCAGAAGGTGGTTTCGGTCTTGTATGCCAGCCTTGTTGAAAATTCTCGGGCTGTACAATACTACTGCTTCTATACCGGTTGCGTGCTCAAAGAAATGGATTCCCAAAGCAGCTATCAAGATACGCCTTACAGAGGGCGATGGTCGTAGCAAAAGCTCCTTCCATACCCCCTCTCCTCTAGACGGGTTCATCGGTTTAGATACACCATTTTCATCTACTGTAATCCCGGCAGCTTCTTTGATTTCCTGTAACCGCAAATTGGCCTCTTGTTCCGAATTACTTACCCGCAAAAGGACATCATGCGCTTCCTTTACACGGCTCTGCATTACAAGCCACCGTGGCGACTCAGGCATGGCAAATATGCCAATGGACAGTAAAACCGAGGGGAGAGCGCCTAAGCCGAGCATAATTCGCCAGCCATAAATCAGAGGAAGTTTTGCAAATAAATAGTTGGAAATATAACCAATGAAAATACCGATGCTGATGCATATCTCTGGGAGGGAGGTGAGGAAGCCCCGAGTGGAGGGAGAGGAAATCTCAGCGGAGTATACCGGAGCAATCATAAGAGCGTAACCGACACCTACACCGGCCACACAACGGCCAATGAGGAGAACTGCAAATGAATACCCAATACCCATGAGTACTGAACCTACAAAAAATATGACCGATGCCAAAACAATTGTGTACCGGCGCCCGACCCAATCCGAGAGCCGGCCAGCAGTCAGTGAACCGACAAGTGCACATATGTTGAGGATTCCTGCAAGCACTTCCACCTGAGTCTCGCTTATCTTGAGATCTTCTTTAATGAAGAGCATTGCACCGCTCATAACTCCGGTATCTGACATGTATATATATGTTTATATACTTGGTCATATATATATATGTAGAAACGAGATTCACATATAAACAATTGTCTGGATGCTTATTAATTAGAAACCAAATAAGAGCTGAATTTATATTATGGTGTTATATATTTTGATATATAAGTTTACCATAACCCATGAGGATGGAGATGATGGAGGCAATAATGGCACAAGCACATGCATACTTATTTCTTTTCTCATCGCTTTTGTTAGTAGTACTAACACCGAACTCATTTGTTGCTCCCATTTCTTTGATTCAGGCCAGGGAAAGTGTGTTGATTTGGAGGTTCTGAGCTTTAAGCCCTCATAGCTATTTATAGGTTTTAGAGGTTAAGAATTGTTATAACAAGAGAAGTGCTCTGCACAACAACTTGTACAAAAAATGTTAACTATTAAATTTAACCATTCCCTTAATAAAGCAACAAATAAAGAAATTAATATAATACTTATCTCTTTTTTTAGAACAAATCTTATCTTAAAAAATTATGGACTATGTCTATGTGTTGTAACAATATGTTAGACAAGTATTTCATTGAACTTAACTAAAGTAAAATCATCTAAAAAATTCTGCACAGCAAATTACATCCCCGCAGATTCACCTTAATTATCTAATAATTATGAGCACCAAGGTTGTAAAGTAAACCTAACAAATGCTAATAACACCTGTCTGGTTCAAGGAAACTTTTTGGTGCTGTAACAAAAGAGGAGAGATTCGATTACAACACTTTTGAGTTTCCACAAAGTTGCCATAACTATTTTTTTCATTTTTAAAGTCCAAATCGTCGATCCAAACCGTTCAACATAATCTCCACAATAAAATGTGCTTGCAGATCAGATTTTACAGTTTTTTGAATTTTTTTACTATTTATTAAGTATTTTACAAAAACTAGTCAAATTCGGACCATTGAATTTGGTACCCATCTTAATAAATAGTAAAAAAATTCAAAAAAATGTAAAATTTGATCTGCAAGCACATTTTATTGTGGAGATCATGTTGAACGGTTTGGATTGACGATTTGGACTTTGAAAATGAAAAAAATAGTTGTGGTAACTTTGTAGTAACTTAAAAGTGTTGTAGTCGGATCCCTCCTCGTAACAAAATTAAGCATCCCCAAATTTAACCTTATGTAGTCAGCAGTATATAAACGATTGTATGGTTGACGTCGAGATGATGCACCATGCACGCATCGATGAAATTGTTTGCATCTGCAAATGATGTATATCCACACTGTCGCCGATCTAACATTCCAAATTGAGTCCATTTTTCTTTTATTATTTCAGTCCAATCTTGCTTTTATAAAGCTAGAACTGTTAGATAGTACGCGGTGTGAGGACAATCTTGCTTTCAGTCCAATCTTGCTTTCATTTCATGTAGTCACCAAAACATATTTGTTCCACTGAATGTGGTTGAGGTGTGAGGACAATATTTAATGAGATCACATGTAAGTATATTTCTGACATCTGTCATGCGGTTTGGATCAACCATATGTTGGAAAAAAAAAAAAAAATTAAAAGAGGCATAAGAGCCCATTTCATTTCTGAAATATATAATTACAAAAACCAGTTTAACTAGCCAGAAGCTAGGCTGAGACATCCAGATTCATAACAGTGAATGAAATATAGCAAAATTAACAGCCAAAAACAGAAGCTGTCTAAACACCAAAAATATGGTAAAGTGGAGCTAACTAGGCCACATAGTAAGGGGCTAAGTAAGTAAACTACTAAAACAAAATAGCAGCACTTGGGAGTCTTCATGCAGGAGGCATCTGCTCATCAGGGTCCTCATAGACCACCATTTATAGAGGCATACCATATGTTGGAAATTAATTTATAAATTACATTTAGTGAGGGCTTTAAAATTCTGAAACTAATCAAATCTAATAAATTGTAAAATAAATTAATTAGTTTCTGGTAGCTAGCACTATCATGGATCAAAAAGTAATTAGTTTGACAAAAAACTAGCACCGTATGGTTCAACACCTCATGTTAAAATATATGAGATAATAATGGTATTTTTGGCAATAATTTTATGTTATTATTCTTATTCTGGATGCTTTGTTCTTATTATAATTGTATGTCCAATCTGTTATGTATTTGTATCCGAATTGATATCCATATATTTTCATTTGTCATCGATTTATCTCCATATCAAATCAGTTAAGCGTGCCACATATCTTTATACAGATAGAACACCCAAACAACATATTTATATATATATAGGCTATCATGCTTTGGAAAGTAAATAGAGTGTTTTACTTAAATTCCGCTCATATTTCTATTTTCAAAGTTCAAACAGTCGATTCGAACTTCTCAACATGATCTTCATATTGATATGTGCTTGGAGATCAAATTTTACATTTTTTGAAAATATTTTACTATTTTTTTAGAATTTTTGAAAATCACAGCTTTTCATTAAATAAAAAAATAATAAAAAATTCACAAAAACACTGATTTTCAAAAATTCTAAAAAAATAGTAAAAAATTTCCAAAAATTATAAAAGTTGGTCTCCAAGCACATATCAATATAAAGATCATGTTGAGAAATTCGAATCGACTGTTTAAACTTTAAAAATAGAGATATGAGCGGAAAGTAAAACACTCTATTTACTTCCCAAAGTATCGTAGCATCACTCATATGGAGATAGGCTATCACAGTTATCTTTCTCCATATATACTATTTCCTTGTTGGAATTATTCCATTAGCTGGTGTTTGGTTGTAGTCTAAGATTAATGAAGCCTAAGTTGATTATTCCAATTTAGGTCGGTCAAAATTATTCATATTTGATTGAGATTTAAAGTTAAGTCATAGCTTAAATTATTTATTTTTTGTTAAAGTTTGTGGTTTAAATTATGAGCCAAAGTTATTTATATTACATTTCATATTAATTTTTTATTTAGTAATTATGATAAAATTTATCTAACATTTTATGCAGATTTTTAATTAGTAATTTTTGACCAAATTAATTTACACAATATTTTATGCAAATTTTTGACCATATTAATTTACACAATATTTTATGCAAATTTTTGACCAAATTAATTTACACAAATTAAAAGAGTCGGAAAATAACTTCATTTTCTTATTTAAACGAGTTGAGAAACAAACTAAACCGGCACAAACCGAACTAGATCAAACTTAAACATGCTAATGACAAGTCGAGTCAAAACCGAGCGAACTATATGAGATAATTTTTTTTGCCAGTCTCAGTTTATTCGTACAAATAATATTTTAGCCTTTTAATTGAGCTCGTCGAGGAAACAAACTGCGATATAGGAAGATGGATACAAAGCTGCTGAAACACCTCTCTGTTAAACATGTAGATCTAGGCAAATTTAATTGAGCTCTGTAAATAACTAGGAACTTTAATTACTCTTCGGCGACCGACATTTTTATTAATATCCAAAGTTTAATACAAATTATTAATTATACCCAGAACTCAACTCAATATCGAAATATACCCAAGCCGGCCATTTTCTGGCCGGCTATGTTCCTTCCCTAAGCCGGCCATAAAATGACCGGCTATGTACCTTTTTTTTTTTTTCCCGTTTTTTTAAAGAGAGACACTATGAAGATCAAAGTATTGAAATTTAACACTGAAAATTTGAAATTTTTTGTTTAAATTATTTGGTATATTACTTCTTTTGATATATAATTAGCATATTTATACTAAAATATGCTATATTAATTAAAATTATATTGAATAACACTATATTATGTTAAATTACGCTAAATTACATTACATTACTTTACAATACGCTATATTAATTGAAATACGCTATATTGTGCTACTATTTTAATGTTGTTATATTTTCTATTTAGCATTATTATGATAATTTATTTTGATCTGTAAAATATAAAAATAGTACCATAAAAGCACACATACACAAGAACCGAAATATATGATAATCCAAATATACCAAACATAAATAGTATATCAAATATAAATAGTACAAAACTAGTAAAAATACAACTAAAACGGAGAGGGGAATATCGCGGAGGCGGTACTCCGGCGTTCGCCCGGCGCGGCCAGCGCGGCCAGGCTCCGTCTCTCTCGGGCTCATCTGGGGCATCGGCAGACCTCAGTATCTGCTCGGCAGTATCCCATCTGGCATCGCCCGTGGAGACTGTCGGTACTGGCGGAGGTGTAGCGAAGATAGATGCGGCAAACCCAGTCCCAAAGGCAGGCTGAGTATGAGACCCGCTACCACTAGCATCTCCATCATGCGGCATCTCTGTGCCATATCGGGGCCATGTCGGTGCCGACATGAAACTCTCCTCGAACTCATGGAGACTGCACGAGAGGGACTCGTACTCAGAAGTATCGGTCTCCGCAGGTGGTGGCTGTGGTGGCATCTCTGCTGGACCCTGCAATCATACACATAAATTATTAAATTTGATCTGAATGAAAAAATTTATTAAAACCTGACAGATACTGAAGTATGACATACATGAGGCTGCACCGGACGTCCATGCTCGTCGTACCATGCCGTCCACCCAATGTCGGACAATACCCAACGATGGTAGTCCCACTCTGGATGTGAATCGGGGGAAGATGGCATATCATCTAGCAGAACCGGGGTCGGATCGGGCTCCTGCGGATCTATCTCACGCCAGTTGATGTTCTCTCTGGCGTCTCGCAGCATACCAATGATCTTTCCACCGTGCCCGGCATCCTCAACCACATTCGCATTCTTCTTGAGTGTGCGGTACCCAAGCCGTCTCCAGTTCTTCCTTCCCAGCATGCGGATCCCATGCCCGCACTCCTTGATCGCGGCCAAAAGCTGAAAAAAATTTGGCATGTCAGATCAAACCTTGATGTACTACTAAGTTAGACCAAAACTATGTGGTTTTAGGTGATTTACCTGGCGAGCCCATGCACGACCGTTGGGATGGTAACCATCATCCGTTTTGATCCTGTCACGGAGATGGGCACCGTAATCACCCTGCAGATAGACACTCGCCATGCAGACCTGCGTGTACCATACATCGTACCTCAACTGGGGATCCCCCTGGGTCTGCTGAAGCACATCTGGCTCGTGATAGAAGTCTATATACTGAGGATCCTGGGCCGTCCCGTAGTATGCATCGTAATGGGTGCTCCAGTCCCTATCTAGTCGTGCTCGGTGGGTAACGCTGTAAGGAAGACATTAGTTGCAATAAAAATCTATCAAGTAATATGATGTATTTAACAATAAATACAATAGACTACGACTTACCTGTGCAGGTCTCTGTGCGTGGAACTCGGCAAAGATGGATCTCTGGGAATCAACGCCACTCGACCAAACTAGCGGAGCACCCGATCTGGGTAGTGGTGCTCCACTGTCCAGAAATGTATGAGTGGACCTCGATAGAACCACATCGCCCGCTCCTGCTCGTCAGTCACACTGCCCGGCAAGAGGAACTCCTCGTACAACTGATCGTACGGCGTCCACTCAACAAGAGGCTCAGGCAAACTCTGAAGCTCTGACCGGACTGGCCTGATCCCAACGGTAGCACCGTGGGTCCGATCCTGGTAGTGGTGGAAACCGTGCCACTTCTTGGCGTATGCCGGGCAGTGAAACACATCTGGCTCTCCCCAATCCGGCGCCTCATTGGGGATAGGACGGCCCACCGGTAGCCGTGACCACGACCAGTGCTGAAGCAGGAGTACCGGCCCGTACATCTGCTTCGCCGTCGGCTTCATTTTCAAGAACATTACACGTCAGCCTATTTTGATGGATTGATTGATTAAATAATTTACACTAAAATAAGAGTTGGTGACTTACCTCACTACTACGACACATGTGGTAGTATAGATACGCCAGGACAGCTCCACCCCAGTTGTACGACGACGGCCGCTCAATGTCCATCAGCAACGGGAGATACATCATCGGAATCTGATCACCGCTGGAATCAGGAAACATGACAGAACCAAAAAGGTCCAGCACGTAGCCCCGTGTATATCTGCAATACAAAACATATAAAAATTCTAATAGAATCATCGTATTATAAATTAATTAGTAGAAATTAATAAAAATTTACCTCTGAATCTCCAGCTCGATGGAATCTGCCGAGAGACCCGCGATGAAGTGCTGCCGTAATCTCGTCATCCGCAAATGGAACTTCGACCTCCCATGTTCCCCAATGATATAGGAAGGATCAGCTCCCAATAACTCCTCGACATAACCTGCGAATCTGGTGCTGTCAGAGACGCCGCCGACGGGTGTGCCACGGATAGACAAACCCCAGAGAGCACTCACATCCTGGAGAGTCACTGTCATCTCTCCGAATGGCATGTGAAACGTGTGCGTCTCGGGACGCCATCGCTCCACCAGTCCAGCGATGAGAGATGCATTGATGATGCTCTTCTCTGTCCGCACGATGTCCACAACCTGGTAGAGACCCAGGTTGACGAGGTACGGCTCCATCACCTCGTAGTACCTCATGTGAACGCACCTCAACTTCACATCTAGAAGATCCGTGTCCTATGTTGAAAAATGTAATCCGCATGGTGACAACATAATAAAATTTAAATCCAACAAAATTTAATAAAAATATAAGAAAAGGAACGTACCTCACGAGAAGCCAGTGAGACTCGGTGCTCGCTGTGGGGAATCCACAGGAGAGGACTGATGTGCTCCGTGCTGCTAGTACTGATCGGCTCGTCCACTACTGGACGCTGGGTAGGCCGTGCTCTAGGCATCCTGATATCTAAAATAACCTAAATTCGGTGAAATTACGCTTGATCAGCATAATTATGGTAAAAAAGGCCAAAATACCCTAAATATTGGTCACCTGTGCTAATTACACTAAATTATGCTTAATCAGCCTAATTATGGTAAAAAAGACCAAAATACCTAAAAATTGGTCATCTGTGCTAATTACACTAAATTACGCTTAATCAGTCTAATTATGGTAAAAAAGACCATTATACCCTAAAAATTCTTTCCACCGTGCTAATTACACTAAATTACGCTTAATAAGCATAACTATGGTAAAAAAGGCCAAAATACTTTAAATATTGGTCATCTGTGCTAATTACACTAAATTGTGCTTAATTAGCCTAATTATGATAAAAAATACCCTAAATATTGGTCAAACGTGCTAATTTCGGTAAAATTACGCTTAATCAGCATAATTATGATAAAAAAGGCCAAAATACCCTAAATATTGGTCAATTATGCTAATTACACTAAATATTGGTTAACTTAGCTAATTACACTAAATTACAACAACATAATCTAAATTATAACACCTAAAACCTAAATCCTAAACCCTAAAATAAATAAATTAAAAATTAAATTAGATAAAAAAAAATTTACCTTAAAGAAGAGAGAATTCGGTTGAAGATGGGAGAATTGTGAGAGGAGAGAGAAAAAAAGGGGTATATAAAGGGTGAAATGCGGGGAAAAAAAAAAAAAGGTACATAGCCGGCCAGAAAATGGCCGGCTTGGGTATATTTCGATATTGAGTTGAGTTCTGGGTATAATTAATAATTTGTATTAAACTTTGGATATTTAATAAAAATGTCGGCTTCGGCGATGTACAAAACTTTTTTATTAAATGAAAATTGTAAGCTGGCACTTGCCACTTACCATCAAAAAAATTCTTTTAGACTTTTATGCAAGCCGGTGGAAAAGGCCTTTTGATAATAAAGAAACAGGTACCATAATTTCAATTATGAATATAGAGCTGGGCTATGGTGAGTTGTGAAGTAAGGTGTCATTTTTACTTCACGCTCATATTTTCATTTTGAAAATCCAAACAACCGATCCGAACTGCTCAACATGTTCTCTATATTGAAATGTGCTTGGAGACTAAATTTTACATTTTTTGGAATTTTTTTACTATTTATTAAGCCACTTTGAAAATCGCTGATCCGGTGGTCCAGAAAATTTTACTGTTTTTTACTGTTCACAGTGGATCAGCGATTTCAAAGTGGATTAATAAATAGCAAAAAAATTCCAAAAAATGTAAAATTTAGTCTCCAAGCACATTTCAATATTTATAAAAAGTTGAACGGTTCGGATCGATTGTTTGAATTTTCAAAATAAAAATATGACGTAAAATAAAACGACATTTTACTTCACAACTCACCATAGCCTATCTCTATAAATATATATATAGCAGAACTTTTTTGATCACTTTATAAATGTTTCATGAGATGCTTTTACTTTTGGAAAGGGACAAACGTTCGCCATGTATTAAAAGATATATTGGCAGCAGTCTAGAGGTATCCAGAGTTGCACTTAAAATATATTTGAGGACCTAATATATTAATGGTATACAATTCTTTGGTAGGGTTTGGAAACAATCCAACACCTAATTTTGGCGGTGAGCACTATTGTTCCATTTTTCGGGTTAGAGATAGCCCTCTGCTCCTGAATTCTGATCAATATAAAGCACATATTAATTAATGGATCATACATTATTTTTAAAAATAATTATGAGTTCGGTATGTACATCTTAAAAGAAAATTCATCTATTTTGTTGAATTTATATTTTAAACTTGTAATATTCGGATTTAAATCCGTTATGAGATCAATAAAAGAATATCTCTAGTATTTTAAATTTCACTAATCCAATCAATAATACTGATGAAAAAATTCTCTAACTTTTTATTAGTAAGATAAATGTTGTAATTCATTGTGAATTTTCTCTAATATTTTAATAAAAGAATATCCAGTGATGTCATATAATTAAGTTAGTTAAATTAGAGTCATATTCTCAATTTGTACCTCTATAAAGTAAAATGATTACCTATTCATTAATTTAATGCAAGAATTTGGTTACTTCGAATATATTCTTATAAAATTTAAAAATAAGATCTAATTCCGCTAATTCAATTAAAGAAATTAATCACATTTGAATTCTTAAATTCCAACTTAAAAAATTACATATTAATTTTATAAATACTCTATGAACTCGCATTTTTTTTGTTTTATATGAAAAACCCGTAGGCACAATGAACTCGCATTTGAATTGGATCCGTATCCTCCAAGGTACCTGACTCAAGACAATTGAAAGGGACTGCCTAGATTTACTCTCAGCCGGTGCATATTCGGGCGCAGGGCCAGTATTAATTGTGCTTTGAGATTCGTGCCAAGTTAAAAGGACAATTCTAGACCATCCATTTGAATTGTACTCAGTCAAGTAATCTGAGGTGATGTGAATTCATTTGAATCATACTAAAATCCGATCCTAATTAGGCACGTGATGCAGAAATAAATCAACTTCTAAGTTCTAACTGCCTACTTCATAACAGATAGTTGGGCTAACTCACCGCAAATACACCAGAAAACACAAGTCCAATAGGTCAAGGCATGTTACTTATATGAAGATCTCCACTAGAGCGGAAGAGAGGTCGGAGGCATCCGATTCACATTAAGATTGTGCATACTGCTTTAAAATCCGTGTAGATCGAGTTTGTGTGAATCTTAACGCCAATCAGACAGCTCCGATTTCGATAGCCGCTTCAGTTTATTTTTCTGGTTGTATTTTAAGATTCGTCTCCGTCCCTTTCAGATATATACAAACCCATTATAGGACCAACCCTCTCTTGGGCTTATCAAGAAAAGTCCATATTAAGTAATCTGCTCCAGGCTTCGGCCTTGTATAATGACCCAATGGCCTAAATTTACGGCCTGTTCAAATATCGGTTCTAATTATATTTTGGGCTTGGATGTAAGATCCAGTCCCATTTATTTTCTAAACTTAACAAAGCAACTACCATCTCATATCACATACACAGTTTTAGAAAAGAAGAGTTATATAGTAAAGGAAAATTTATTTTAGAATTGATAAATGCAATGTCACATGTCCACCAAAATCATCCATTGGATTCAAAATCGGAAACTCCTGTCGGAGATTTCCTTGTAACAACTCGTGTACCGGTTCAAACATTGAACCCAAGTGGGAATTCCACATGCATCAAAACCTTGGATTGAAAACATAGTGACTTGGTAGACCAAGTACATCACATAAAGAGCTATAGAAAACCGGTTACATCGTACGGTACAATCTGCATGCCGAGTCTCATTCATAGCCGTCCACTCAAGAAACGATTTAACGCCAGTGTAGGTCCTTTCTTTCTTAGAAAGCGAAATGAAGAGAGAGAGAGAGATATATACCTCTTGACTCTTTGAGACAATTTGATCCGTTTGATTGGTATCCAACGGACAGTAATTCGTCAATGAGCCGATCTTCTCATCCTGCAATGTGGGACCCACGAAGCCGGGAGGTAAGGGGGGTCTCCTTAGTCCTTACTTTTGTCGCGTATTTGATGGACTATTCTGACATCCTGTCGACCAGTAATCTCAACTCTCTTCTCTCTTCTCTCTTTTTTTTATGAGAAGACTAGTAATCTCAAGTTTGCTTGGTTCTTGCCTTCTTGGGATTCGTGTACTTGGGTACTAGTAACTGTAGTAAATAGTAATTGTGGAAACTGGAAAGAATGTTGTCCTGCTTGGCACCTCTTTTGGAAGTTTGGCCGATATTTTTATTAAAACCCCAAAAAAAAAACAAATTATCAAATCTGCTCCCACTCCAACTTTATTTTTTTTTCTACCCTAACCGCCCGTGGGCTGGGCGGTCCACTTTTTCCACCTGACCGCCCAGCTGCCGGGCGGTCCACTGTGCACAGCTGACCGCCTAGAAACTGGGCGGTCCAATTTCCATAGCTGACCGCCCAGCAGCTGGGCGGTCCGCTAGTGTTTTTTTTTTTTTTTTTTTTTTTTTTTTTTAAGATTAGATTAGAGACAATATGAATATAAAGATGCTGAATTCTTAAAACTAAAAGTTCGAATTTTTTTTGTAAATATTAGTTAGATTACTTCTTTGAAGCATATTTATACTAAAATACGCTAAATTACTTGAAATTATGTTAAATTACGTTGAGTTACACTATATTAAGTTAAATTACACTAAATCACATTACATTACGCTAAAATACGGTAAATTACATATGAATAGGGACGATATCTTCACTGAAAAGGCGAAAAACGACGACGAAACTTCAAACGGTCATAAAACGGCGCTCGAGTGTCCGATTTCAGCAAATGAGCACTTTTCGGAAAGCTTGAGAAAATGCGCATGCGTCCGTTCCGGCTATGCCGGATTCTGAAATTCAGAATCGCCAAAAAACAAAGGGAAGACCCTCAAAACTTGAATTGAAGTTTCCGATTAAGATTTTCATTTCTATTATTCAATCCAAGTAGTTCAGTAAATTAGTTACATAATGAACTTGTAGAATACCAATTTTTACTATTTTTGGAATTTTTTTACTATTTTTTATGATTCATGAAAGATGGCACAGAATCGGTCTACTTTAGCGTAATTTTGCGTAGTTTAGCGTAATTTACCGTATTTCAGCATAATTAGCGAAGTTATTGTTATTTAGCGTAATTTAGTGTAATTCAACGTAATTTAACATAATTCCAAGTAATTTAGCGTATTTTAGTATAACTCACTTGAGTAATTTAGCGTATTTTAGCGTATTGAGTAATTTAGCGTATTTTAGCGTATTGAGTAGTTTAGCGTATTGAGTAATTTAGCGTATTTTAGCGTATTGAGTAGTTTAGCGTATTGAGTAGTTTAGCGTATTGAGTAATTTAGCGTATTGAGTAATTTAGCGTATTTTAGCGTATTGAGTAATTTAGCGTATTTTAGCGTATTGAGTAATTTAGCGTATTGAGTAATTTAGCGTATTTTAGCGTCTTGAGTAGTTTAGCGTATTAAGTAATTTAGCGTATTGAGTAATTTAGCGTATTTTAGCGTACTGAGTAATTTAGCGTATTGAGTAATTTAGCGTATTTTAGCGTACTGAGTAATTTAGCGTATTGAGTAATTTAGCGTATTTTAGCGTATTGAGTAATTTAGCGTATTGAGTAATTTAGCGTATTGAGTATTTTAGCGTATTGAGTAATTTAGCGTATTGAGTAATTTAGCGTATTTTAGCATATTTTAGCGTATTTTAGTGTCCGATTTCAGCAAATGAGCACTTTTCGGAAAGCTTGAGAATAACTCACTTAAGTAATTTAGCGTATTGAGTAATTTAGTATAACTCACTTAAGTAATTACATATTGAGTAAATTACTTAAGATTTTCATTTCGTCGTCGTTTTTCGCCTTTTCAGTGAAGATATCGTCCCTATTCATATGTAATTTACCGTATTTTAGCGTAATGTAATGTGATTTAGTATAATTTAACTTAATATAGTGTAACTCAACATAATTTAACATAATTCCAAGTAATTTAACATATTTTAGTATAAATATGCTTCAAAGAAGTAATCTAACTAATATTTACAAACAAAATTCGAACTTTTAGCATTAAGAATTCAGTATCTTGATATTCATATTGTCTCTAATCTAATCTTTAAAAAAAAAAAAATGCACAGTGGACCGCCCGGCAGCTGGGCGGTCAGGTGGGAAAAGTGGACCGCCCAGCCCACGGGCGGTTAGGGTAGAAAAAAAAATAAAGTTGGAGTGGGAGCAGATTTGATAATTTGTTTTTTTTTGGGAGTTTTAATAAAAATATCGGGAAGTTTGGACAGATATAATTGTCGCAAGTTAAATGGTTTAAGATAAAAACAATTTCAAGATGAATTAAAAAAGTCTTTTTTCCGTCAGTTTAAAGTTTAAATGGTGCTTGTTATTTTGAAGAATACAAGTGGATTTATATTAGCCTTATTCGGTTCATTTCCCCGGCAAAATTGGGGCCTCTGTCGTCAAATTTCTGTAGGAACACGCAAGAGGTACTATTATTTCCCTCGGAATTTACGCACGATGTGCGACGATTCTCTACATCTGATCGTTTATCGACTTGTGTGTGGTGCGTACATGATTTATAATTGTGGGACTAAATTGATCCGAAAGATTCGGACGTGCTCACGTGCATTCTTTTTTTTTTACAAATTACATAAGAATTTAAATAGAAATTAAATATGTGAGCTCTCATATTTTGTATTTTCAGATTCAATTTGATTTTCAATTTTCGGATCCGGATCTCACATATTTTAATTTGTTTTATATTGGTGAGAAATATATATTTTTATAATAAATCAAGATTTCCTACCACTAATTTCACGCTACAATCGAACACTCATTTCAACACAATCTCATAATTAATCATGTGTATATCTGTACCTATGGGTTCCCACTTTTTCAAAAGTGAGTTCTGATCCCGTCAAATCCTATCACGTGTAATCCTGTGACAAATGAACAGGCTCTAATATTGTTCGTAATTATCTGTTTTCTGCATCTTTTCGAATGAATTGGGAAATTAAAGGATTTCAGATAAAAGAATGTTTATGAATTATATATTCACAAGATACTCTGAGGGTGCGTTTGGATGAAGACTTGGGTTAGTGACAATAGTGAACTAATTCAAATTTGAGATGGTGAACTAACTCAACTTTTGTTAGTATAATAGTATGATAACTCATAAAAGACAAATAAAGAATAGTTCCTTTTTGCTAACACAAACACATTCAAATGTAGAATAATAGTTCGGAACATAGTCACAAGATTCGCGAATAATTCATTTTTTTTGTGATGACGAACCGAATGCCGAATTATTCGATTGACCGAACTTTAACCGATTTATTTCCGAATAATTCGTGAATTTTACGAACTTTTCCCGAATTTTATGAATTATTCGCGAATTTTTACCAAATTTTTCCCATAACATTTTTTGTTATTTTTTTTTCTTCCTTGTAGGACTGAGATCTCTGATCCGGATAATTCCGAATCATTACCGAATTATACCCGAATTATTCCGAATCACGAATTTTTAACATCGCCGAACCGAACCGAATAATTCATTTGTCACTATGGTTCGGAATACTCGCTAACCCGAGTTAGCACTATTCTTTGCCTCATCCAAACGCACCTTCAATTATCACAAATAATTCGCAGAATATTTTACTTCTTTAAATTGCAGAATTTTCATATTCTAAGAAAGCAAATTATTCACAATTTACGTATGTATTATACGAATCATCTGAAAGTTTTGATGCTTAGATAGCAAGGAATAAAACAAAAAATTTTATTCGACTCAAAACAAACGATCTAGTTATTGTAAGTGCAAGAAACAATCTTATTAGCCTAATGAAGAAGAGAATAACATAATACCTTGGATTTGATCTCCAAATCAAATCAAGAAGGGTTGTCTTGCTTAGCAACTTCTTATTCCCTTTCTCTTTCAACGGTGGTTGTGCTTTAGCCCTTCAAATGACGAGCCTCCTTAGGTATCCACCGAAAGATTAAAGAAATACTTGTATCTCTAAGGCTAGTAAGAGATTAACAAGTAGAACCTTAATCCTAGTTTAACCCTCTTCTTAATTTCTGAAAACTTTTAGAGGATTTCTAGATCTCAACACATGAGAGAAAAATGGGAGAGAGGAGAAAAGAGCAAATTTCGGCCAAGATCTTTCTCACAGAAAAATTCTGACCTTTCAGTACTAAAACTCTTATATTTTTTTCTAGGTAACTCCAAATGACTTGAAATCTTCACCGTTGAATTCTAGACTCCAAGGGCTACAGATTACATAGGTCATACGTCCAGAATGATTAGGTTTTACCCTTTCAAATTCCAGTTCAAAGTTACCTAAAAAATCTGTCCAGAAATTTCTTTCCTCTTTAATGAGATTGATTAGATTTAATGACATATTTAAATATCCCTTAAATCATGCCATCACTAATCAATTCTCTCCAGCATATATTTGGGCTTTGAGCTTAAAAATACTAATCATATTAATATTTAATTAAGTCCATAATCCCATACATTAAAATGCCAACATATAAATTAATATTCTATGTTAATTTATATGCATATCTCATGTGTCAAAAGTCATTTAAAATATGTCACACATACTTTAAATATTACTAGGATTATTTTACAACATCTCTATGTCATAAAATTGTTCATATATTAATAACATATAATTTGTACAAATTAATTATAACTCCTTATAATTAACATAGCACATATTATATACATATCACATATGCTTTATTAATATATTTTCTTTTAATCTTTCATATGGTGTGACCCTATGGGATCCCATCATTATGGCAATGGAATTAAACTTTTAAATTCCATAAATCAATGATACAACTAGCCATGGTATATTGATTACCCAAATGATGTGGATGAAAAAGCACAATGCAAAATCACGATCCCTGTAACATTAAAATGTTGTTGTGTCAATTCCTTGCCACATGATATCCAAATAATCGTAAGGTAGGAATGTGTCATCCTTACCAATTATTCTTTCTTGATTTTCTTGAAGTTTAATTATGATATGATTATCATATAATCATATTGCATGCACATAATATAAACTTTATCAAGGGGCCCAGAGATATCATCGCTTATATAACATATAAGGGACAATGGTTTCTTGATACGTATCGTTCTTCCGCATAAGTTATATGCACTGCAGTAACTGCCTTTATAACTCCTGGTTAAAGAGAGCGTTGGACAGTACCAACAATACACATCCCTTATGTAAGAAAAATAAATATCTCAACCAAAGAATTCTAGACACAATGAAATATCAATGACACAGAACACAATCCATATGATATTTCATTCTTAGGTCTGTCCAGTGCCATACATCTCCATGTATGCACATGTGTGATTAGATCGATAACTCCTTATCGTATAACCTGTAAAACATGGCCATCATCTAATCACTACACTTATCTTATATGGTCAACCAGTGTACCTTGTTGATTGCCAAGATAAGGGACATTTAAGAGTAAACAAATTTATTCATTGTGAAGTTCTACAATTTAAGTCATCAACTCAAATGATCCACTAATATGAATACTCAAGGTACAAAATGATAAAATCATTCACTAATAAACTAAACATATCATACATATGATCTGGGTCTAGAACACCAACACTAACATCATCAACTAGTATACCATATTAAATTATTTTAGAATATCTAATTGTCGCCGTAATTATTATTTTATTTAATTGTGTCCGATGGGATAACAATTAACATCCACTTTTTTTAGTGCAAAGTTTGTCTCCGCACAACACACAAAATTAAAAAGCATGAATCTGGTTATGATTATATTAAAATTCTAATATTCGCAACAAGAGACCACAATAAGAGACATGCTAGTATCATCGACTCGCAGTTTTGGCTATATTTTAGTGTAAGTTACAACAGTGATTTAGTGGCAGATGCGATTATTATGCTTAAAAAAATAGAGTTAAAATTTTAACCAAGCAGTTTTGACTTCATACAGTGTACCATTTATAAAATTGTGCGGTGCACAGAGGCAGAGAGCCTTTTGAGTAATAGGAGTAAAAAACATAGAAGGAAAAAAAGTTTCAATAACATAAATTTGTTTCTATAAATTAAATATTAATAATTTCAACATTTACATATTTCAAGTAGAAAAGTTTCAATAGTCCAAGTTGTACACATTATAGTAAGTTTTTTCTTAAAAAAGAATGGGTGTCGAACATATAAAATTTCATAAAAAATATGAGGGACAATTTATGTACTTGAGAGTAGGTCCGATGGGCATCGGACCTACTCTGGTTCGATGAGTTTAATCACCGTAGATTTACTTTAAAATTCGTGCGGAACGCTTTAAATTTCGTGCGTGTTTGTTTTAATTTCGTGCGCACAAATCTTAAATTAAATCGGACGGTCATATGCTCGTTGAACCTAAAAATAGGTCTGATGGACATCAGACCTACTCCGTTCTCCAATTTATGATACCCGTGACAATTTACTCTAAAATAAATAACAAAACTATATAGTGTACTCTTTTTTAAAAAAATATGGAGATTAATTGACCTCATTTGATGCATGTTCCTCCGCCTCTGACGGAATGAAGTTAGAAGTCAAAATTACTCTGTTAAAATCTCAACCCAAAAAATTAGCTCTTTTAATTAGTTTGAACTGTCCAATTTAACATGTCCGGATCAAATTTGATCTCAAACCTTATTTGGAGAGAGATTTTGTTATGCAAATCTAATATGTCCTCTTAATGAGACGGTTTAATTTTTTTTTATTTTTCTTTTTGGTGTCATTGAGACGGTTCAGATCGAAAAGACAAATAACAGCAGAAACGATTCCTACTGACTACTGACTACTGAGTACTGACCTTTGTCGTAGAAGATCAAATTATAAGTACACATTTGAAATACACGGATTGGCACCCTCCAGTCACGTGCAATTGTACAAAACATCAATAAATAAATATCATTGCAAACTGGACTCGCTCTCTCTTGACGGACATCATTAGGTAGTCGAATTTAGTCCAGTGTATATTCCGGTGTCTTGGACTTCCGAGATTTTTATTAATATCCAAAATTAATTAGAAATTAATATTTATGTCCAGAATTTCTGACTTTTGCAAAAAATGTCCAAACCAGTTATAAAATGGCCGGTTTACTCCCCCAGTAAACCAGCAATTTTATAGCCGGTTTACTTTTTTTTTTTTAGACACTATGAAGAGCAAGATAATGAAATCTAACACTGAAAATTTGAATTTTTTTGTTTAAATTATTTGTTAGATTACTTCTTTTGATATATAATTAGCATATTTATAATAAAATACGCTAAAGTACTTGAAATTATGTTGAATTACACTATATTAAGTTAAATTACATCTAAAATACGCTAAATTACGCTAAATTATATATGAATAGGGACGATATCTTACTGAAAAGACGAAAAACGACGACGAAACTTCAAACGGTCATAAAACGGCGCTCGAGTGTTCGATTTTAGAATTACCAAAAAACAAAGGGAAGAGCCTCAAAACTTGAGTTGAAGTTTCAGATTAAGATTTTCATTTCTATTATTCAATCTAAGTAGCTCAGTAAATTAGTTACATAATGAACTTGTAGAATACCAATTTTTACTATTTTCCGATTTTTTTTACTATTTTTTATGATTCATGAATGATGACACAAAATCGATTTATTTTAGAGTAATTTTGCGTAGTTTAGCGTAATTGGACCGTATTTCAGAATAATTAGCGAAGTTATTGTAATTTAACGTAATTTAGTGTAACTACAAGTTGTCAAATATTTGTACTAGCTCAATATAAGAAAACTTTCTGTTTAGGAAAAGCATTGAACCAAGAGAACCTGTATGCCTCAATTCCAAAACTTTCAACATAATTTATTATAATATAGTGTAATTCAACATAATTTCAAGTAATCTAGTGTATTTTAGTATGGAAGCGACTAATTGTCCCCAAGCTTCTATCCCCAGTTTTTCCCCAAAAAAACTGTCATTTGCCTTGCGCGAATACTGTAAAACTCTATAACCAATACTGTGAACTTCAACAACAAATCATGTATAATAAGAAGTTTAAAAGTCCAACAATCCAAGTTAGTTGGGAGTGGTCCCCAAGTTAGTTGCAAACAGTTAGCAACTTGCAAAAACACTGTACTTCCAGCTGTACTTGAAAAACCGACGGCTTCTAGAAGGTTTCAAAAACAGGCCACTTCTCAAACTTGTAGTTATTTACAAATAACACCTAAAATTGTGCAAAATTAAATTTTTTTTTTTCAATATTAAAATTTAAAATTTATTTTTATTTTTTTTCGTATTTTTCTTTTTTCTTTTTTCTTTTTTCTTTTTTCTTCAATTATTAAATTTTAATAGCAGATGCAACTATAAAACTGTAAAATAAGGCTTACATACTGTAAAATTAGCAGATGCAAACTATAAAAATGACATATGTTAATAGCAAAACTTCAATACTGTAAAATGGTATCCAAATAACATATACAAGTTATAAAATTTCATTAATCACAAAATAAACTGTTCAAAACCATAAACTATAACCATCAACTATAAGATGTCACCATCCATAACTGTTACCACCAATAATTGTTACCACTGATAATTGTTCACAAGCACAGAGAAAAATTCAATAAAAAACATGGCTAATACATCAATACAAACAAGGCTTCTTCACTTCATAACCCTCTGGTGCACATTATTCGGATGAATGAGAAGTTTCATCGCTAGAACCACACGTTCTTTTGATATATCATTCTGCAAAAAAAAAAAAAAAAATAAGCAACGTTAAAAATTAGAGTTATGAACCATTAGCAGATGCAAACAAAGCAACATACTGTAAAATTGTTATATGTATCCCGCAAAATTGTTGATGTATCATGTGCAATTTATCATGTAAAATTGTTATATGTACCCTGTAAAATTGTCCTACATATCCTGTAAAATTGTCCTATGTATCCTGTAAAATTGCACATATGCTGTAAACTAAAGTGAATCACAGTAAAAGAATACTGTAAACGAAAGTGTATCACAGTACAAACTGTCTAAATTATGTAACCTGTAAATTTGTCCTATGTATCCTGTAATATTGGCGTATGTATCCTGTACAATTGCACATCTGCTGTAAACGAAAGTGAATCACAGTACAAACTGTCTAAATTATGTAACCTGTAAATTTGTCCTATGTATCCTGTAATATTGGCGTATGTATCCTGTACAATTGCACATCTGCTGTAAACGAAAGTGTATCACAGTACAAACTGTCTAAATTATGTAACCTGTAAATTTGTCCTATGTATCCTGTAATATTGGCGTATGTATCCTGTACAATTGCACATCTGCTGTAAACGAAAGTGTATCACAGTACAAACTGTCTAAATTATGTAACCTGTAAATTTGTCCTATGTATCCTGTAATATTGGCGTATGTATCCTGTACAATTGCACATCTGCTGTAAACGAAAGTGTATCACAGTACAAATGCACATAATTTGTATCCTGTAAATGTATTGCATGAATCCTGTAAATTACTAAATAACTACTGCTGGCATTAAATCAGAATCGAAAGTGAATCCTAAACAAAACAATCGTGTAAAATAATAACTACAACCTGTAAATATATTCCATCAATCCTGTAAAATAAAATCATTAAATAACTCACCGAATTTAAAGTTCACTGCTAGCCTTCAATCCAAATCGACTCTGATGAATTCGAACGTGAAATCGAATACTGTGAAACAAAATACAGAATGAATCAAACAACTGAAAAAAAAACGATATTAAGACAACGATCGGTGTAATTTTGATTTCAACAAAAGAAACGAGATCGGGAATTCAATTCAAATAAAAAAAATGAAATTAACAAAACGATCGGTGTAATTTTGATCAGCAAAGAACTCACTCAAATTGTACATCGATTTCTTCGCCTGAAGCTTCCGTCGCCTGAAGCTTGATCCGTCGCCTGAAGCTTGATCCGTCGCCTGAAGCTTGATCCGTCGCCTGAAGACTCCGTCGTTTGCCTGAAGATTCCGTCGCCGTGATACTTTGCTCTCGGCGAGGTTCCGTCGTACGCCTGAAGGCTTCCGCCTGAAGGCTATCGCTCTCGCCACAAAATCGCCACAAAATCGCCACGAGATCGGAACAGAAAAGGAAGAAGAGATCGCGAACATAAAAGGAAATTCAAAAAAAAGGAAATATGCGGGGAAAACGGGTTTTAAATGACGTTATTGTGGGGACCACAATTACCGTTAACCACTGTTTAAATCAGTTGGAACCCTATCCGAATAGTTTGGGGATAATCCGGGGATGAGTCCGTGGGTATAGAAACCTTTTCTCTTTTAGTATAAATATGCTAATTGTAAATCAAAAGTAATCTAACGAATAATTTAAACAAAAAATCGAATTTTCAGTGTTAGATTTCACTATTTTGCTCTTCATAGTATCTCTAAAAAAAAGAAAAAAGAAGAAGAGGAAACTGGTTTACGTAAGCCAGCCATTTTATGGCCGGTTTGAGCATTTTTGGCGAAAGTCGGAAATTCTAAGCATAAATATTAATTTTTAATTAACTTTGGATATTAATAAAAATCTCGGCTTGGACTTTAGGTTTGTTTTCATAAAAATGTCGACTGGAATGAAATTAAATTCTTTTTACTGCTTTTTAAGTTCTTATTTTCTCACACAAAAAGACAGCTCTACAATAACGGAAGAGTGCAGTATTTGTTGGTACTGGAGACGAGCTAACAATAACTGAAAACAGGTAAAGGAAGAGCAAGAGAGCAGAGAGCAGAGAGCAGAGAGATGAAACGCATGAATTAATGAACATCAATGAGGTCCTAACACTTTCAGACCTTTTTCTTACTCTGCTCCTAGATTCCCGGTCAAACAATCTCAACACATTCCCGTTTTCTTTTCTCCAATTCTCCCTCTCCTCTCTTTCAAGTTTAAACCCCCACCACTTCCTCCGTTGCAAGTCCTACACACTCAGTGCTACACTACACCTCTCTCATGGCCAAATTACGCTTTCGCCTCCGCATCTCTCGCGTCATCCCCTCCTTCAACTGCCGTTCCAAAGACTCCACAACCACTGCCACATCGAATCCCAGTTCCTATACACCCACCTCCTACAATCTCTCTCCCTTTCACCATCGCCGCCGCCAGCCTCCGGTCGTCTCCACATCCGGCAACTGTTGCTCCCGGGGTGTTCATCACCGCCGCCTCCTCCGACCGGCGTCCTCCTCTGGTGGCGAGGCTGATGCAGAGGCAGACGCAGACGATCTCCCATTCGCTAGAGGCATTCACGCCAATTATCTCTGGACTAAAAGTGAAAAATGGCATGTCGTTTGTTGTGCAAGCTCTGAGAATTACCCCTCCTCTTCACCCCCTCGTAGCAAGATAGACTCCAATCTGTTTACTTGTAGAAACCCCCGGTGCACCAGAGAAAGCGACTCGTCCGGGGACGACAGTGGTTGGTTCAGCACCGACGAGGAGTATGGCTATGAAAATCGCGAGAATTACGAAAGGAACTGTTTTGCGGTGTCAAAGGTGTCGTCGGACCCGAGAGAGGATTTCAGGCGATCAATGGCTGAGATGGTGGAGGAGAGAGGGATATACGATGTCGAAGGGCTGAGGAGGCTGTTGCATTGCTTTCTATCCTTGAATGATTGTCGCCATCGCCAAGCAATTTTAGCTGCCTTTGCAGATGTCTGGTACGTGATCTTCCCATCGGTTGCTCTGGCAGCTACTTTTCCAAATATGTGAAACATAAAAATGTTTGCTAAGTTAAACTGGATTCATGTATGTTGTTGATGTTGTTGCTATATTAATTGTGAATGCTTTCTTTATAATTACTTCTTTGTTTTTCTTGGAATTTTGGAGATGCTGGTTTTTATTCGGCAAATCAATCCTACTGCAATAATTTTATATACCAAAAAAGGAAGAATATTAAACTGTAGTTGACAATTTTGGGAATGAAATTTTGCAAAAAAAAATAATAATTTGAATGTATGAAAATTGAAAAACCATGAGAACAAATTCATGTAAGAATGCATGAGAATTAATTGTTCAAGTGTATTATGGAAATACTTGTAGAAATTCTTAAAGTTTGAATTTTGTTTCTTTCATTTCGTATTATTTTTATTTTGTATCATAGATAATTTTTGCTCTTGTATGGTTTCTAATTGAAGCTCATAGCAAATCTCTGTTTTAACATAACGTAAATTTAGCTTTTACAAATTCTGATTTAATAAAATTCTAAATAGGCAAATTTTCATTATGCGTAAGAATGGGTAACAGTCTAACAGAAGCAAATGTAAATTAGAACAGAGTTTGTATGAGATGAGAGCTTGGTGGAGAAAAAAAAAAAGGAAAATACTGGAGATACAACTTCTTGTTCATAAAACGGAAAATTGGTAGTTCAATCCTTAGAATTGTAATGTAATATAAAATAATGTTTATCAATGGGATCTTAAATATCTTTGTTCCCCGAACAAGACCAGCGTGAGACAAAAAAAAGAAGGATCAAATAACAAGAAATTTTAATGGCCATAAAAATACACTTATATAAATTAAATTGTTATCTAAAATATAACAATATATTTTCTAAACAACCAACACATAAAATAAAACAATATACAATTTAATAACTATTTTAAGTCATAACTTGAATAAACAACAGTATTTTAAGTCACCATCAAATAAGCATAATTCAAGTCATCCTAGTAAGCAATTTATTTCGTCTTTTAACTTCAACCACCATCAAACAAGGCTTAAAATAATAATAAGATTGATAGTTCTTAGCACAAATTGGGTCAGAACAGACTGGCAAATAATCCTTGTATTGGGCTCAAAGTCTATTCTCTTACAATACTGCTATAGTGCTGTTGGTCAAATCAACGATGATATTTAGATAATCGTTTGAAATTTTGGGCTTCTTCAATGGCTACTTGTCTGTTTGATATGGCCCTTAACTCTCTCTTCATTTTTTCTTTTGAATCAAACATACCGCCTTACTGAACTCGTTAACAGTCCATTGACCATTGTTTCCATTTTACAGAAAGAAAAACTGGAGAGCCCGACATTGATATATATATATATATAGAGGGGGGGGGGGCTAATATTAAAATCTGCTTGGTCAAAAACATTTGTACCAAGGTCCTCTTGCAACCAAGTCGTTTTCGGATTTTCAAAGTTAAATAGTCGATCCAAACCGTTAGATGTTCAATCTATATTAAAATCTGCTTGGAGACCAAATTTTACATTTTTTGGAATTTTTTTACTATTTATTAAGCCACTTTGAAAATTGCTGATCACATGGTCCAGAATTTGGTTGCACTGTTTTTACTGTTCACCCGGATCAACAATTTTCAAAGTGGCTTAATAAATAGTAACAAATTAAAAAAAAATGTAAAATTTGGTCTCCAAGCAGATTTTAATATAGATTGAACATCTAATGGTTTGGATCGACTGTTTGGACTTTGAAAATCCGAAAACGACTTGGTTGCACGAGGACCTTGGTGCAAACGTTTTGATATTAGCCACTCTCATATATATATATAGGAAATTGCTAATATGCTACGCGTAGCATAGAGGGCCTCCGTGCTACGGTTCAATATTTGAGTTTTCAAAATCCTAACGGTCGATTCGAACCGTTCAACATGATCTCCATATGAATATGTACTTGCAAATCAAATTTTACATTTTTTAGAATTTTTTACTATTTTTTTAGATAGGTAGAAAATCACTTGATCTGAAAATTATGTACCATTCAGATCAAGTGTTTTTCTACCTATCTAAAAAAATAGTAAAAAAATTCTAAAAAATGTAAAATTTGGTTTGCAAGTACATATTCATATGGAGATCATGTTGAACGGTTCGGATCGACCGTTAGGATTTTGAAAACTCAAATATTGAGCCGTAGCACGGAGGCCCTCTATGCTACGCATAGCACCGTAGCCAACTCCATATATATATATATAGAGAGAGAGAGAGAGAGAGAGACATGGGCTATTGTGCTTTGCAAAGTAAAACACCTCTACTTCGGGTCATATTTTCATTTTTGAAAATCCAAACAACTGATACGAATCGTTCAACATGTTCTAAATATTGAAATGTGCTTGGAGACTAAATTTTATATTTTTTGGAATTTTTTTACTATTTATTAAGCCACTTTGAAAATCGCTGATCCGGTGGTCCAGAAATTTTTACTGTTTTTTACTGTTCACAGTGGATCAGCGATTTTCAAAGTGGCTTAATAAATTGTAAAAAAATTCCAAAAATGTAAAATTTAGTCTCCAAGCACATTTCAATATTTAAAACATGTTGAACGGTTCGGATCGGTTGTTTGGATTTTCAAAATAAAAATATGACCCGAAGTAAAGTGGATGTTTTACTTTGCAAAGCACAATAGCCCATCTCTCTCTCTCTATATATATATATATATTTATCCACGGTAGATCATAGAAAAATATCAAATATTAATAGAATAAATTACAATAAAATAAAAGCTATTGAATATAAGATGTAAATATTTCTATGACTTTTTATATTTTCTTTCTTATTTTTCAGGTTTTCTCCCACTTTCTCTTTTTTTTCTCTATATTTAAAAAAATCGAAACATTGTAAAAAAAAATTATGTGATATTATTTCAATGAATTTTTCCTTTTTCTCTCTTACTGATTTTTTTTTAAAATTTAGTTTTCAAACTTATTAGCAAAATAAGAAATATTCAAAAAGAAAGATATACTTGGAGTGCGATGTGCATTACTTTTGTATGAATGTGTGGTTTCGAAACATACCGAAATTTCCTATATCGTTGTGTGATAAGACACGTGTGCGTACATGTCATGTGGTGCCGATTGAACGTGCATGTCATGCAAACATGTAGCGCGATATTTCGAATTTCAAACGCATAGTAACAGAGGTGGAACAAGATTTTCGAACTATAAGAGTTAAATATCGTACGGAGTCAATCATATAAATATTTTAGAGCAAAGCTAGGGTGTGATGTGCTCACTAAGAGATATTGGTGAGCACAACTCCAAAAGTATATCGGATCGACTTCAAACGACGAATCTAAACCATTGAAATTCATGTACTTTACGAGTGATGCATGTACATGCAAAATTTTGAAAGTTTCGAATTTATTGCTACAAGGTCAAGCGGTCAAAGAAATGAACATTTCATAAGTTATTTTATAAGTTGTTTTATATATTCATTTTTCATCATTTCTTTGACCGCTTGACCTTGTAGCAAATAAATTCGAAACTTTTAAAATTTTGCATGTACATGCATCACTCGTAAAGTACATGAATTTCAACGGTTTGGCTTCGCCATTTGAAGCCGATCCGATATATTTTTGGAGTTGTGCTCACCAAACTCTCTTGGTGAGCACATCACACCTTAGCTTTGCTCAAAATTTTATGTGAAAATGAAAATCAATTTTATAGTACCATATTATTTTATTCTAAATTATATAAAAAATTATATATAAATACAAAAATTCTGAAAAAATAAACTAGAATCAATTCACCCATAATTCCTCCTTCCTCTGCCTCTGCATAGCATAAATATGTGATACTAATATACTATGGGTGCCGTGCAAACACGTCATGTAGTGCCAAATGTCTACATGATACGTAACATGTCATGTAGTGCCAAATGAAAGCACATGTCATGCAAACACGTAGCATGACTTGTCGAATTTCAATACCATACGAAATTCCATTGGTATTAACGCTAAAATATATTAAAATTTTTGTGCAATATCTTTTGTTCGACAGATATGTTGAAATATCTTTAGAGCCGACATTTTTATTAATATCCAAAGTTAAATAGAAATTAAAAAATATACCCAGCTTCTCTAATTTCGATAAAAATATTCTTATTGGTCATTAAATAACCGGTTTTGAACTTTTTTGTCTACTGGCCATTTAATGACCGGTACCCTCAATTTTTTTACTGACACTGAATTCATGTATTTAAGAGCAAGTACTGAAATCTAACACTAAAAATTCGATTTTTTTGTTTAAATTATTTGTTAGATTACTTCTTTTGATGTATAATTAGCATATTTATACTAAAATACGCTAAATTACGCTGAATTACACTAAATTATGTTAAATTACGCTAAAATATGGTAAATTACACTAAATTACATATGAATAGAGACGATATCTTCACTGAAAATGTGAAAAACGACGACGAAACTTCAAACGGCCATAAAACAGCGCTCGAGTGTCCGATTTCAGCAAATGACCACTTTTCGAAAAGCTTGCAAAAATACGCATGCATGAGTGACAACGCTATTTTTCAAAATTCAGAATTGCCAAAAAACAAAGGGAAGAGCCTCAAAACTTGAGTTGAAGTTTCTAATTAAGATTTTCATTTCTATTATTCAATCTAAGTAGCTCACTAAATTAGTTACATAATGAACTTGTAGAATACCAATTTTTACTATTTTTGAAATTTTTTTTATACTATTTTTTATGATTCATGAAAGATGGCACAAAATCGGTCTAATTTTGCGTAGTTTAACGTAATTTACCGTATTTCGACGTAATTAGCAAAATTATTGTAATTTAGCGTAATTTAATGTAATTTAGTATAATTCAGCGTAATTTAACATAATTTCAAGTAATTTAGCGTATTTTAGTATAATATGCTAATTATACATCAAAAGAAGTAATCTAACAAATAATTTAAACAAAAATTCAAATTTTTAGTGTTAGATTTCAGCATCTTGCTCTTCATAGTGTCTCTAAAAAAAAAAAATAAGAGGGTGCCAGCCATTAAATGGCCAGTAGACAAAAAAATTCAAAACCGGCCATTTAATGGCAGATAGGGATATTTTTATCGAAACTCAGAGGAGCTGGGTATATTTATTAATTTCTATTTAACTTTGGATATTAATAAAAATGTCGGTCTTTAGAGCAAGTCGCAAGCATATGTTCGTATATTTTTTTTTATCAATGTGTTGTATTTAAGAATCTAAAATTATCAAAACTGTAATGAAATCTCTAAATTTCATCATTAACGTATGCATACATCTATTTTTTATTAAATTAAAAAAAAACACAAATTTAATTCAACTAAAATCCGCCGATACATTTACAGTGCATTGAGAACATCTATTTCATAATTCAAATTCATAAATTACAACAAATGACAAATAGTCTTATCATTAAATACCTTCGCAAATTTATCTAAAGGATACATCAACTATCATGTTAACAAATCCCTTGAAATATATTCACAACAAATTTGCATAATGCATTTCATTTTCTAAACCAATCTGGTCCCCATTGGGAATCCTAAATTTAAGACTCTTTTTGTGTGTGTGATTTTTTAAGACCCAAGTTGGTTAAAAAGATGAATAAATAAATATATAATAAAAGTATTTGACAAATCTCATAGAATATTTCTCAAAATATATTTATAATTGTTTTAAAAAAAAGTTACTCCTCTTTTAGTTCATGGCCCTTTATCCTTTAAGCTCATATAATAATAATAATAATAATAATGTATATCTCTAAAAATTGAAATACCAGCTGTAGTGGCTGCAAATGTCCCCTTATTTTTTGCACATCTCTTTCTCTTTTTTATGTAAAGAATAAAGTTAGCGGTCCAGATTTAATGAACCCACTTGTGTAGGAATGATCCCCGGCAGCCCTTAAAATTCGTCAACAATTCCATATTGGGTCCACTGCCGACATTTTTATTAATATCCAAAGTTTAATAGAAATTAATTAATATACTCAGATCCGCTGGTTAGTTATAAAAATACTCATACCGGCTATTTTCTGGCCTGTACCCAATTTAATCAATTACCAACCGGAAAATAGCCAGTACTCAAAAAAAAATTTGGGTACCGGCAACTTTCCGGCCGGTAATGGATTAAATTGGGTACCGGCCAGTAATGGATTAAATTGGGTACCGGCCGGTAATAGATTAAATTGGGTACCGGCCAGAAAATAGCCAGTACGGGTATTTTTATAACTTTCCAGCGGATTTGGATATATTAATTAATTTCTATTAAACTTTGGATATTAATAAAAATGTCGGGGTCCACTGCATTGGATGCCTATTTAGTTTTCGATGAAGAACTAGATTCAATCTTCATCACAAGTTGCACTATTTTGTGGATGGAGGATTATTAACTTAAAGAAAATAATTAAGAAATTATTTAAAGTAGTCTTTGTATGTTCGCATATTTTATTTTTTCAGGTAATTAAAAATTTACTATACTCTCATTGAGAACAAAATTAACTTAATTCAAAATCTCAAATCAACAATTTAAGTTTCGGTTCTTAGGATCAGGAGGATCACAACTTTTTAGTTTACTTTTTATTTTATTACATGTTTTATTTCACATTTTGCATTTTAGTACTCAAATGTTTTGAGTACCTTTTTCTTTCCAATTTTGTTACAGATACGTGACTCACGTAACTGATTTAATGAAATCAAATGCGGACTAGACTCACATTTTTTTCTCAAAAAAAATTAAGAACTTTTCCATTTGACAATAAAATAATTCGATAATACTATTAATATTTTCAGATTAACTGAAAATATTGAAAACTAAAAGATAATTCGATAATCCTGACATCTTATATTTTCAAAATTTATGTAATTTGAATATTGTTTGCTATTGCATCAGATCTCGATAGTTCAAATTGTTTGCTGAATGATAAAAAAAATGTACCTATTTTTTTTATGGGGCATAATTTATGTACTACGTATGTCATGGTAATGCTAGATTTTTTTTTGTATGCAACCTTTACTTTTTGTTATTGTCGAAATTATCAAATTAAATTTTTTGTTAAAAAATCTTAACACCTTAAAACGAGGCATTATAGTAGATGGATAATGTTGAAGTTTTCAACTTTTCATCTCTAATTAATTACTGACTTAGGATGACGAAAATTGAGCGAAGCTGATTGCAACAATATCTAATACAAAAAGATTTTATAATCATTAGATTTTAATCGGACAGTCTTTATCACTTTGCTTTGTTAGCATCTATAATAAAAAAGTAAATTAAATAAATAAATTAAAGTTAGTTGGATATTTGTTTATACTAGACTGGCAAAACTGAATTTGTTGGATTGATATGTTTTTTTTATTATGCTCCGAAAAATATTATATTAAAGAAACTATTTTTTCCGCAATATTAAACATTAATTGATAGTTATTTAAAATGTTAAAATTTTGAATAATAAAAATGCTTGGGAACTAGACTCATTTTGCACGAAGTATATAAATGGGGGTGACAGTATCCTATAATTAATTAATTAAAAACTGAAGGTCTCCTAACTAAAAGCTCTTCCCATTTTGTTTGAAGTTGCATAGGTTGCGACAGTATCCTACAATTAATCAAAAGCTAAAGGTCTCCTAACTAAATCTGCTCTGGTAAAATTATAAGTTTGAACCGTCTCCCTCGCTCGTTCGCTCGCTCCCAGCCTCGAGTCCTCGACCAATTTAGCTTGCCTCTCATCAACTCACTGTTTGTCACATTTGCACGACACCATATTCCTTTTCGGTTTTCTCCAAGATGAAACCCTAAACCTCTCTATAAAGTATAAACAATTAATCCATACGCTTCCAATTAAGCTGGTCGATTCTAAAATCAGATAGTTGGATTGCGCTATGGAAGGTAGAGAGAGAGTCGGAATTCCATCATGGCTGAATCCGATAAGGACGCGACCGGATACACCCGGATCCGACGAGCAGTCGAGCTCTGGCGGAGATGACTCACCAGCTACTCCCAATTGGACCCCGGGGAATTGGGATTATGGTATTGTTTTTTTTTTTCAATTGTTTGTGGAATTTTAGTTTACGATGAGCATTTTTCTAGTGGTTCGTAAAAGAACATCTCTTGTCAGCACGGGAGTCCCGATTAGTTGAAGCATTTGGATAAAAACTTTTATTTCGGTGGATTTTCTTGTTGCATCTCTTACCTGACTCCCAATCGATCTTTGTGAACATGAAACAATGATTTGCACAACTCAGTTGTCTCTGAGTATATTTCATCGTCGCAATTTGTTATTTTCATGATGTAAGATACAATGCCAATGCTAGTTTCTAATCAAGCTATGGTCTCATGCTTTTGGTAAATTGGTGCCTGAAAATTTAGATTCTGCTATGCATTTTCACTGTTAAAGATATTTTCACAATGAAATTCCATGATTTATAATAAGCACTGTCTCCTGTCTGATAAGTCAATCCTACAGCTGAGTTGAATCCAATTAGTCTTTTAAAATTTGCTAAGACAATTAACTGGGATAAAGCATATTACATCTGAAGATTTAATTTGACCCTTAGATTTGATAAAATGCATATGAAGTTCTCATGAATCCCTTTTAAATAGCCTATTTCGTTTTTTACCCATATGGAAATTTGGATTTTTTATGTAAAAATTGCCATGTACCGTTGCTAAGCTATGTTTGAAAAGGTACTTAATATTATAACCGCAGTGTGTATCTATTGTCCTCAGTTGCTTGCTTTACCTTGGAAGATGCCATTTTCTCAACTTTATTTTTTTATTTTAGGTTTTCCTAGAGGAAGGAAGATTGCTAATTGGTTTAGTTCATATTTTAGCCCTAAGAGCGGTGATAAACCTAATCACTGCTTTCTATCCATCTCAGAGGTAATTGTAATCCCATTGATTAAATGTTTTCATATATATATATATATAGAGAGAGAGAGAGAGAGAGAGTTGGGCTATGGTGATTTGCGAAGTAAGAGTCTTGTTTTACTTCACGCTTATATCTCCTTTTTTAAAGTCCAAACAGCCGATCCGAACCGCTCAACATGATCTCCATATTGAAATGTGCTTGAAAACCAAATTTTACATTTTTTGGGAATTACTATTTTTTTAGATGGGTAGAAAATCGCTGATTTTGGATGGATTCTGGACCATAAAAAAACAGTGATTTTAAAAAATTCTAAAAAAATAGTAACAAATTTCAAAAAAGATGTAAAATTTGGTCTCCTAGCACATTTAAATATGTAGATCATGTTGAGCGGTTCGGATCGACTGTTTGAACTATCAAGTGTAGAAAATATGAACGTGAAGTAAAATGAGGCTTTTACTTCGCAACTCACCATAGCCCAACTTTATATATATATTAAGAGTGAGGCTATGGTAATATGCATATTACGGATCGACCCGTGCTATGGATCCATATCTCTATTTCAAAGTTCAAACAGTCGATCCGAACAATTAAACATGATCTCCATATGAAAATGTACTTACAGACCAAATTTTACATTTTTTAGATAGGTAGAAATATACCTACTTTCGGATGGTCCAAAAATTTTAGATCAAGTAATTTCTACCTATCTAACAAATAGTAAAAAAAATGTACAATTTGGTCTCCATGTATACTTTCATATGGAGATCATGTTTAACGTTCGGATGAGCTGTTTGAACTTTCAAAATAGAGATATGGATCCATAATATGCATATTACCATGGCCTCACTCTATATTCAAATATTTATTTTGTGTCATTGTGTGTTGTGAACTTGCTCTCTCTCTATTTCTCATTTCAGGCTAACAGGTTAGCTATAAAACATCAATCTGATTGCACAATACTCCACAAAAAGGGTTTCAAAGGAAAACAGCCATCCTCAGGAAGCCACAATCAAATTCCATATATGCCCTCCCCATTAAAAAGTTTTTCATGTGAATTGGGGTCCAAAATTGGAATTCAGCGACAGTCCTCGCTCCGATCACGCAGTTTTGGTGATCTGACGGTACATATCACCATCTAGATTTTATAATAGCCAAATATTCCTTTCAGTTTTTTTTTAATATATTTGAATATACTACAAAAGTCCTCCTTGGCAAATTTCAGGTTCTTTTGGCATCATTTCAAACGAAATTTGATGACGCAAAGGAAATGGTGAACTTGGATCTGGAGAAATTTGCAAAGGATTTGAAAGATGCAATGGATAATGGGTTCTTGTCAGAAGCACAGAGCACAGCTCAGGAATTGTTAAACCTCTCCAGAGAGTGTGTGGAGATGATTCCTTGTGAGTTCCGCGAGAGGTGTGAAAAAATTGTGTGTGACCTGGTAGAGAGGAAGCACCAGTCAGGGTCCTCTCCTCTGGAAAAATTCAAAACACGGCTTCTGTTTGTTTTGACACACTGTACAAGGCTGTTGCATTACGGGGAAGAGAACTGGAAGGTTGATGGAGAACCCTTTGAGAAGTTCAAGAAGTGTCTTGAAAGCGTGCCCTCATATGAAATGAAATGGGTTCCATCACCTGATGTTGAGGTACTGTTTACTTAGTCTTGGTTTGGTATCTGTAGTAGGGGGGGTTCAAACAGTCAGTTCTGTTAAATTCGAACTAAAATAGTCAAACCAAATTTTATTCGGTTTTCAAAATCTAACTGAACCAACCGAATTACACTTGTCAAACGAATAAATACTGAACCAAAAAAACCGAAGTAAATTTTGGTTTGTTTGGTTGAACCAAAATAAGAGAGATTAAATTTTAAAAGGTCAAAACTCAATACATACAGAAATACATTTAATAATTATTTAGAAATAAATATCAAGATATATATATATATAGATGAGCTATGGTGAGACGTGGAGTAAAACCAAGTTTTTACTCCATGGCACTATATTTCCATTTTGAAAATCCAAACAACCGATCCGAACCGCTCAACATGTTCTCTATATTGAAATGTGCTTGGAGACCAAATTTTACATTTTTTGGAATTTTTTTACTATTTATTAAGCCACTTTGAAAATCGCTGATCCGGTGGTCCAGAAATTTTTACTGTTTTTTACTGTTCACAGTGGATCAGCGATTTTCAAAGTGGTTTAATAAATAGTAAAAAAATGTCAAAAAATGTAAAATTTAGTCTCCAAGCACATTTCAATATAGAGAACATGTTAAGCTGTTCGGATCGGTTGTTTGGATTTTCAAAATGAAAATATGGCGTGGAGTACAAACTTATTTTACTCCACGTCTCACCATAGCTCATCTCTCTCTCTCTCTCTATATATATATATATCAGTCGAACCGAAATAAGAGATTAAACCGAACCAAATATAAAAAACCAAAGTAGATTTCGGTTTGTTTGGTTGAACTGAAATAAGAGAGATTAAACCAAACCAAATATAAAAACTGAAGTAATTCAACAATTCAACCAAACCGAACCAAACCATTTAATCCAAAATTTGTTGGTTCGGTTGAAAACCAAATAAACCGAATCCAATGAACACCCCTAATCTGTACTGTTACGTGGCTTCTTCTGCACTGATTTTTGTCAACATCTTCATGTGTAGGATTAGTAATTGTCATCTATACCCGAATAACTCCAATCAGTACTAATATCCAAATTACTTTGTCAATTATGAATGGAAAATTTCCAGTATGCCAAGGTTCCTAGCAATCAAATTTTCAAAGACAAATTTTTAATCCTTCATTTGTTCAGGCTTCCGTTTGCTCGACCGATAGCTTAGCCACAGAAGAAGAAAGCAAGAGCATCTCCAATGCATCACAGAAAGATCAGAGGCTCCTGCAGGACTTGTTAATTGATTCTCCTCAAAACCTCATCAAGGAGCAAAATGTACTATTGGATGAGTGGGCCCAGCATACAGTCATGTGTAGGATATGTGAAGAAAGTGTCCCGACATCACACCTTGAGTCTCATTCCTATGTATGTGCATATGCCAACGAGTGCGACTTAGAAGGTCTAACCATAGACGAGAGGCTTCACAAAATTGCTGACATGCTGGAGCAAATTGTCGAGTCGTGCAGCCAGAGTTTTGACCAGTTGTCTGGCCAAAGCGTTGACTCTTTAGTGAAGTTGGGGCATGAGTCACCTCAGATGCAGGAATGGCACAACAAAGGTAGTTCAGATCTCAAAATTTTTGGAAAATTGACATACTACTATATCATGTTAATAGTACATGAAATCGCTACAGCAGGAAATTTTATGTATGGAAGTTTCCAATACACTTTCAACATGATGTCCAAAATACAAATGAAACATTTATTTTAATTTTTCTGAATGTAGAAAATTATTAAAATAATTGCCTTGCCTGAAACAACTTGTAGAGAATGACTGTCCTGCCTTTTGTCTTTGAAAATTGTTGAATTGCCTCCAAATATCTCGAGGAGTGTGAAGCTAAAAGAAAATTTTGTAACAAGTTGTGGTTAAATTTATAAAACTGCCAATTAGGCTAGGTGAGATATCTGGTGTATGACAGGCACTGAGGGGATGTTCGAGGATATACATGAGCTAGATACGGCCCGAATTGACGAATTACATCTTGGAGCCTCGAATAGTGTTAAGAGCCTTTTAGCGATGAAGCTTTGTGGTGGGGACAGTAATGCAGGTAGCTCAAATGGTAGTGTGACCTCAGCTTCTTCTAACAACACACCCAGGTCAAGCCATTTTGATTTGTTCTGGATTGAGCAAAACAACCCATCTGAGCAAGAGGATATCAATCAGGTATTTTTGAACTATGATCTGTTTGTCTGCCATGGAGTGTGCAATTCAGTACCCCTGGATTTTGAAAAAAATTTAGAGCCCAGGTACTGTCCAGGTATTGTCGGGCTTTTGCCTACCCCTCTTGAAGCTGGTTTTGAAAGATGACTACAAAACTTACATAGAATGCTCCATGTATCCTGGTAACTTGTGCGAGGCGGGAGGCACGCTTATCTTGGTAACCCTAATTTTTGTAGAGGAAGAGGGCATTTAATGCCCGGTCATAACCGTCTGATCTACTATAAGATTTGTGCGGACCTCCTCAAGATTCATGCTTATCAAGTACACATGAATCTGACACGAATCGAACTGCTCCGACCAATTTTTTTGCCTACTCCTAACCAAATTCCTGGGTCCGCCCCTGTCAGCACCACAATCATCTCGTGGAACGACCAGACAAAAGAAATAATGAAATTTACTACTTAATTTGATTGAAATCGAAGGCTGTTACTGCAAACTGGTATTGCGGGTCTGGCTTGAATTTTTATGAGTTTATTTAGCACCAAATTACAAAATTGAGACCTCTTCAGATTAAATTTAGTGGAGACTAGTTTCCTGACTTCTGATTATTTTACAGGTGAACAGATTGGCTATCATAACTCGTAGTGTTGCAAACCTAGATTGTGCAAGTAAGGCTGCATCAGAAACTCTGCTTGCTTGTTTGCGTGAGTTGCTGGATATCTTGCAACAAAACCAAATCAAAGCTTTAGTTATCGACACTTTTGGCTGCCGGATAAAAAATTTACTTAAGTAAGCCATTTACACCAAATTCTTAAATTAATACAATTTCAAGTACCCATCATGTATTGCAGTTTTAGAACTGTAGCAATCAGTTCTAATGCAATCAGTATGACTGTACCAGTCACATGTGACTTTCCTTATATTTCCTTTTCCTGATTTTGTTATCATTTGAGTTGTCTTCATATTGCTAAATCAGGAAACTATCATATAGGTTTCATGGGCAAATAGAAGTGTCTTGTACCCGCTTAGTTTTAACATATTGTTCTTTTTGCAATAGTTCATACCAGCTACTGATTTTTTTTTAATTGGCAATAAAAAGGAAGAAATATCTGCGGGTTACTCGAGCCTCAGGCAAAAGATGTTACAAGAGGCCGGTTCAATCTGAAGAAATTAAAGGAGAAGTATATCCGAGTTTACGTTCTTCTTCAGAATATAATAATATTCATGTCCTGCATCCATTGGAAAGCGAAAGGGTAAGTATTGATGATTTCGAAAAAATAAAGCAGATCAGCAGAGGGGCTTTTGGCAAAGTATTTCTTGCACGAAAGCGAACTACAGGAGACCTCTTTGCAATAAAGGTAGGTAACTAAACTTGTAATGTTTTGAATTAATAATATTTGAATTTTGAACTACCTGTTTGGATTTTTCACTGATTTGAATGTTTGAACATTCAAAATGCAGTACAAGTGTAATGATATTACTCCAAAGTCAATAGTATAATCCTAATTCCTAAGCATATATTCTAGCATGGATTGTACTCTTCGGATAGTGACTATGTACTTTGTGTACATTTTGTACAAAATACAAGTGATATTACAAAAATATTCTCTAGGTGCTCAAAAAGTTGCACATGATACGGAAAAATGATGTTGAACGAATATTGGCAGAGCGTGACATTCTCATTACTGTCAGGAATACATTTGTGGTAAGAGTTCTCTTTGAGTGTATCATAAAAACATTTGTTTGAATCTTATCCTGATGTGGTAAGAGATCTCTTCACAAAAAATAAAATCACTAAATTTAACTTTTGTATTTTTTACAGGTTCGCTTCTTCTACTCTTTCACCTGTAGAGAAAACCTTTACCTGGTTATGGAATATCTGAACGGAGGTGATTTGTACTCATTACTCCGAACAGTTGGTTGCTTAGATGAGAAAAATACTCGCATATATGTTGCCGAGTTGGTGCGCTTTTTGTCTTCATTACTTTTTTCTATATATTATAAGTTAGGGTGTACCACTTTTGTCAAATAAAAAAAAATTAAAGAAAAAGTGATCAGTTTATACCATAATAGTACTTCCCTTTTGTGTGGTATTAGGTTCTTGCACTGGAGTACCTTCATTCACTGAGAATCATCCACCGTGATCTCAAGCCTGACAACATCCTCATTGCGGGAAATGGGCACATCAAGGTTAAACTTGAAACCCAAATCTTTATTCCTGTATTAGATAGCTGAGGAACTGGGGTCTAGTCCAGTTACTTTTTTTTCTGACAGTCAGTAAAAATGCATTTTACAGCTAACTGATTTTGGTCTGTCAAAGATTGGGCTCATTGCTAGTTCCATCAATATGTCAGAGTCTAAGACAGAAACTCCTAGATCTGAGAATTATCGAACAAAAAAGAGGCGGCGGTGTTATGCTGTCGGGACACCTGACTATTTGGCCCCTGAAATTCTTCTGGGAACTGAGCATGGTGAGTTTACTCTTGATTTTAAAAAGCAATGCTGATTTTCTTTGTTTCGGATGGCAGCAGTGATCTACCATACCAGGACGATACTAGTTTCCCCTAAAGCCGTCAACTAATCCCTCACTTATCAATTGTGCAATGTTTTCTGGTGGCATATTTAACCTAAACCAATTTTGGTCAACAAATAGACTATTCGGCAGACTGGTGGTCTGTGGGAATCATTTTGTTTGAGCTGCTAACAGGAATCCCGCCTTTCACTGCACGTTCTCCTGAGGTAATTTCTTATGAAACCTTTCACTTTATAAGTATTAAATTACTGACACTTGGCCCACAGAAGAAAGGCACTTAGAGTGCACAGGGCAAGTGCCACAACCATCAGGATTTTTTTTATTTAGAAATAAAATATTATTTTCTGCTGGAAAGGGAAAGAATCGAGCCAAGTACATGCATTTGGGACATTAGTTCTGTCTATTTGATTTCAGTACCCTTAGTAGTCAATTTTGTTTCCGTCAACTAGACTGAGTTGTTTAAATGTTCAACATGAGGCTAGATAAGAGCTTGGTTGACGCTTGAACAGTAAGATTCCGATGAATGAACCCAAAATAGCAACCTGGACTGGTACAGTACTTTACAAGTGCGATTTCTGGCCAGTTGTTGAGGCTAAAGAAAGTTGCATTTTGTATGACTCTGCAGATGATATTTGACAACATCCTAAATAGGAGAATTCCCTGGCCTGCTGTGCCCAATGATATGTCTTACGAAGCAAAGGACTTGATTGACAGGTTTGTGCTCTCTCTATCTCAACCACATACTTGTACACAAATTAATGGAGTAAATCTAGGATGGGTTTAATCTTACCAATGGATCCTGAACTTAACCTAAAAAAATCGTTGGAATGACGAATTTGAGCCATTGATCTTGATCTACTCAACAAGGCGAGTGTATGTTTTTTATATGTTACATGTTTTTTAGTTTGCTTTGTAAAATCAGGAGGTTGAAAGATGAATTATTTTGATGCATTTATTCTTTCAACAATTCAAAATAAAAAAGTTTGTTACTTAAATATATGGCTTTGCCAAGTAGATCAACAGTTCAAAATTGTTGTTTGAAGCGAATCCGATGATTTTTTAGGGTAAGCTCATGAACCTCCCTGATGAGTTGAAGCCATAAAAGTTTTACTCCAAATTAATGTAAGGCAAGGGTCTGGACCAGCTACTAACCACAGGAAAAAGAAAATGAACACATGAAACTCTAAACAGATTGAAAAATATACAACGCACAAACTTCTAATTACGTATTGATAACATATCACACAGGCAAGAAATTCTAATGTTAAATAGAAGGGGTGGTAGGCAGGGAAAAATCCATCGTTACCTACTTCCAGAATTCAAATATGTCATCAAATAATGAAGAGATTTTTGCAACAACATGATATGTAATAAATGTGCTTATTTTTTTTATGCAGGTTACTTACACCTGATCAAGACCTGCGGCTAGGTGCCAATGGAGCATCAGAGGTTTGTTTTGCACATTGCGTGATTCATTTTTTTTGTCTGTCGAGGAGTTACTGTACTTACTTTTCTTTAATTGATTTCAGGTAAAAGCGCATCAATTTTTTAATGAAGTAAACTGGGATAACCTCGCCTTGGAGAAGGTATGACCTCTTAACTTCTTGACCTCATGAGTGGTTCAATGAAAATTATGCTATTATTATATTATAATTAATGATTAACAATAATGTTATTACATGCTCGTGACACAACGCTCTCTTGTAGGCTGCATTTGTCCCTTGCCCTGAAACTGTAGATGACACTAGCTATTTCTTGTCACGGCATCCTCAAAGTTCGTCTGAAAATTTGAATTTGACTTTGAAAGAAGAGAACTCCAACTCTAGTAGCAACCATGCTACTGCGACATCTACCAGTGCAAGTTCTAACCCTAACTTAGATGTAAGTATACATAAGTAGGGCTGCTACTGAGCTGAGTTATGAGTGAGCTGAGGACAACTTGGACTCAACTCGTGAACTCATGAACTCATGAGCCGAGTCAATCCAGAACCGAGTTGAAAACCCAACTCTGAATCAACTCGTGAGCAACTCGAGTCAGCTTGTAGCTCGTGAGCCAACTTGCTGAAATTAGTGATTTTGATTTTGAGACAAAATAACAGTCTACAAATTACCATGACAATCCACAGTACATAATAAAAGTCTAATTACCAAAAAGAATCAACAGTTTACAACACTGTCTAAAAAATTACCAAAAAAGTCTACAAATATACTAACTCGAGTTGCTCATGAGCGAGTTGGGGCAACTCGGACTCAACTCGTGAGTCAGCCAAGTCACTCAACTCGAGTCAGTTCCAACTCGAGTTGTTGGTGAGTTGAATCCGAGTTGATTCCGATCGAGTTATGAGCCATGAGCATTTTGTGTTAGCCCTAATAACATTATCATTGGAGTGAGGCTATGGTACTATGCATAGCGCATATTGGTCCGTATTGTAGATTAATATCTCCATTTTCAAGTTCAAACAGTTGATTTGAATCATTCAACATGTCTCCATATGAAAATGTACTTGCCAACTAAATTTTACATTTTTTAGAATTTTTGTTAGGTAGAAAATCACTTGATCTAAAGATTCTGGATCATTCAAAAGTAATAATTTTCTACTTATCTAAAAAAATAGTAATTCTAAAAAATGTAACATTTAGTCTGTAAGTATCATGTTGAATGGTTCAGGTTGACTATTTGAACTTTGAAATGGAGATATTGATCCATAGTATGGACTAATATGCGCACTCTTATCATTAAGTTTAACATCATTGTAGTGTTTTTCACTAATTGAATTGTTTCTTCTCTCTCTTCCCTCCTTTCCCTTCCCCCTCCCCTGTAGAAGGATGACCACTATGAAGAGGAAGATATTGACTCGGGTAGTTACGTGGATATTTCCTCGATTAATTTCTCTTTCAAGGTACTACTATAAATTGTTTTTTTTTTTTGAAAAATCTGGCAGTAGCTGTCAGATGTACTATAAATTGTTGTTAATGAAGCACTATTCTGATTTTAATTTCTAGTAAGAAGCATTAGAATATTAGAGCTAATACACATGATTTTTTTGGCAGAACCTGGCACAATTGGCATCCATGAATTATGATGTACTGAGACAAAGTAGCAAAGTTTCCAGGAGTTCATCGGCAGATTAGTTTGTGTCTAATTATAATTGATCCTTGACAGGTTACCGTTAGTTTAGTCACCTATGAACCTTGATTAGTCTTTTTTTCGTCTAATTACAGTAGAGTCCATTTTTTTCCTCTGTAGGGTATATAGCTTGTGAAATTTTGATAATTAGCATTCAATAATAGGTCAAGTTGTCAAATTTTAGATCTCAAATTTAGGCATCACTCCATTGAAAAACAGCTTGGGACTATGCTCCTAGTTGGATAACAGAAGCTTGTATTTTAAAAATCATGGCTTTTCTTTTCCTTTCTGAATTGTATATAAGCTTATATCTGGATTGCTTTCTGCTTACCAATTTAATTAGCTAATTTGTATTTTTTTTTCTGACCTTATATTGGTTCTGTCAGTAGTTGGATCCCATGTTATTAACATGATATAGCAAAATATAGCAATTCTTAATTAATGGAATATTCTAATGTAAGGAATTTAAAAACTTGAACCCAAGTATGCATTTGAGTGTTTCCTTCTGTCCTTTTCCCCCCTTTTCGCCGATTTGGGCACGGTGTCTGTGGCAGTGTGTGAATTCAATTTCAAGTCGATCCATTTAAACTAGTGGTGGCCAAACGGGTGGGCTGGGCAAGATCAAACCGGATTTAAGTCATTATTGCCCGAGTAAATGAAGTCCATATCCTCTGCATTAATTTAATTTTGAATTTAGAATCTTGACATCCAGTTCGGATTTAGGTTTAGAGTATCTCCATTCCAGCACTAAATAAAACTTAAACATCTCTTAATTTCTAAACGAACGCATCCCAAAAATTAATTTTTAAGTTTCTACTATGCCGCGTCAGTGATAAATTAAAAAGGAAAAATTTCATATATACAATTCAAAAATTATGAAATTACGTATTCACTGTTCCAAAATATATAATTACGTAGTTAGGTTTGTGCTCGGTTATTCTGATAGATATATATAGTGAAAAAGGCAGAAAGGTTGTCATCGTCGGAGGAGGAAAGAGAAAGAGAAAAAAAGACAACATCACTCTCAACAAAACATAAACAAGTATCTTATTTACAAATAAAGAGAGAAATTTTCACCTCCTAAGACAAAAGGTAATTTTTATCCGCACGCCACTGATAATTCAAGCATGACCTGGTGTGATCGTGTGGAATGTGATTTATTATGCAATCTATTAATATTTTTGTCCTGTTAAGATGATATTCATATTTGTTGAGAAAAGGGACTAATCGGATTCAATAACCCTCAGATCCATTAAGGATATTCATCATAGGGTTTAGTTATACAAGAAGAAGAGCTACTAGTTAAAAATAAAAGCAACTCAATTCTCATGTACAGTAATTGTAAAAGTTACCGTTGGTACTTTTGTATAGGGTCAGATAGGCAACCGTTATTTTCTTTTTCTCTTTACTTAGCTTCCAGCATATATAAGCACAGTGTAACATACAGAAATACTAGAATGAAATCAATATTTCTCTCATTCAATCTTTCTGTCTCAAACTCATAAATTCAACATGGTATCAGAGCGGGACTAAGACCTGACTCAAGACAAAGAAAGTAACCAAGCAGCAGTACCAGCAACTGCAAACTGAAAAACCAGCATACAGAAGTGCTATTTCTCTACCAGAAAAAAATTCAGAGAAACTGAAAAACAGCACCAAACCTTGCAATGGCGCAAAACCATGAAAAACTCACAGGTGTCATGCTCAATGGTAAAAACTACCATTTATGGGCAAGACAAGTTATCTTTGCCTTAAGCGGCCGAGAAAAAAGTGATCACATCAACCCAGAGGGCAAGGCTCCCGAGCAATCCGATCCTCCAACTGAACCAGAAAAAAAGGCACTAGCAAAATGGAGAGTAAGCGATCATACCGTGATCACCTGGTTACTCGCAACAATGGAACCGAAGGTAGCTGACTTACTTTCATACAAAGACACCGCACTAGAAATTTGGCAGAGAGCCGAAAAACTATATGGCCACAAGAAAAATTATGCTCATATCTATCAAATTCAAAGAGAAATCCAACAAGCAAAACAACAAAATGGGCAATCGGCCATGGATTTATTTGGATTCCTCCAAAAGAAAAAAGATGAAATTCGAGTTTATCGACCCCCTACCACTGACCTTGCTGAAATTCAGAAACGAGAGGAGCAAGATGAGGTCTTTCAGTTCCTCGCTTGTCTCGACTTGACTTATGAGACAGTCAGATCTCAAATTCTCCTATTAACCGAACTTCCATCTCCGGATGAAGTAGCCTCAATGATACAAGGAGAAGAAACAAGAAGAGAGGTAATGGGGGCTCAACCACCAGAAAATCAAGAATCAAAAGGGTTCATAGTTAGACCGAACCCTTACCCTAATTATCGGACGGAGGAGAGAGGAGACCAAACCACCGAAAAATGTGAGCATTGTAAGAGAGAGGGGCACCGCAAGGAGGCATGTTGGTTTCACCACCCTCACCTCCGACCGAAGTGGCACAAAAAGGGAGGAGATCGGAGCAGAGGCAGCGGCTACGGGGGATTTGAGAAGAAGAAGGGGCTGTTGGCTGAAACAAAAGAAGGCGGCGAAAGGGTTAAGTCTAACCCGGGTCCGAGTCCGAAAGAAAATCCCAGCGCCTCTACTTCGGATCCCATGTGGCTGCTGCTCCAACAGATCACTGCTCTAATGAATCAACAACAAGAAAATACAAAAACTTCTGGTATGATTTGCATCTCAAATTTATCTTTTCTTCAAAAAAATTCTAGATGGATATTGGATTCAGGGGCTACTGACCATATGACCGGTAACATAAATTTATTGACCTCATTTAAAAAATACGAAACTAAAAAATTTGTTACCGTGGCAAATGGTGATAGAATGGAAATTCTTGGAGAAAGCTCAATAATTATTTTCTCAAAAATAATCCAAAATGTCTTGTATATAAAAGATTGCTCATCAAATCTATTGTCTATTAGTAAAATCACAAAAGAGTTGAATTGCGAACTTATTTTCTTGACAAAAAATGTGATTTTTCAGGATCGATTAACCAAGAATTTGATTGGTGAAGGATTTCTAGAAAATGGGCTTTATTTTTTGAAAGAAGAAAAATTCAACCTCAACACTACAAAAAATGAAGAATCAAGTATACTTTGGCATAGAAGAATTGGGCATCCTTCCGACAAAATTTTAAAGAGTCTTTTTAATTTTTCAAAATTAGATAATAGTAGTTGTGAAACATGTAAGCTAGGAAAACATACTAGATTACCTTTTAATTTATCAAGTTGTAGAAGTGAAAAACCTTTTGATTTGGTTCATTCGGATGTATGGGGTCCCGCTCCAATTAATTCGTTTAATGGATACAAATATTTTGTTATTTTTATTGATGACTTTTCTAAAACAACTTGGTTATATTTACTAAAAAACAAAAGTGAAGTATTCTTACAATTTCTAGATTTTTACAACTTTATAGAAAACCAATATGAAGCAAAAATTAAAACCTTTAGATCCGATAACGGAACGGAATTTGTAAACCAAAATTTCTCAAATCTCTTTAAGGAAAAGGGAATTTTACATCAAACAACATGTATTTATACACCCCAACAAAACGGGGTTTCCGAAAGGAAAAATAGACATTTGCTTGAGATGACTCGAGTCCTTTTATTTCAAAATAATGTACCAAAAACGTATTGGTCGGATGCCGTTCTCACCGCAACATACTTAATAAATAGATTGCCAAGTGCTAATTTGAATTTTAAAAGCCCATTAGAAATACTTTATCAAAGAAAACTTAATATTGAGCACTTGAGAATATTTGGTTGTACATGTTACGTACATAAAAATAAACAAGACAAGTTGGATTATACACCTATTAAGGCCATTTTCTTGGGTTATTCATCACAAAAAAAGGGATATAAATGCTATGATCCCAAGGAGAAAAAATTATATATTTCTAGAGATGTAACTTTTTTAGAAAATGAGCCATATTACAAAGAAAAAATTCAAGAGGAATTTATTAGAGAGCCTTTCAAGGAAATTACACTACCCCAATTCAATCCATCAATAGAAGATGTAAGACCAATGAGGATTGAAACTTCAACCGAAAATGAAAATGAAAATGAAAATGAGGAGGAAATAGAGGAAATCCCCTCAAATAGAGGAGATCAAATTATAGGAGAAACACCGATAAGAAGGTCCGTTCGGACAACACAACCTTCAACAAGACTAAGAGATTTTATAACATACAAGGTACAATATCCTATTCAAAATTTTATTACATATGATAATGTCTCTTCCAACCATAAAACCTTCTTGACATCAATTGAAAAAGAACAAGAACCAAACCGATATGAAGATGCCATCGAAAATCCCGTATGGAACAAGGCCATGAAAGAAGAATTAAAAGCTCTTGAAAAAAATGAAACTTGGGTAATCGTTCAATTACCAAAAAATAAAAAACCCGTAGGATGCAAATGGGTGTACAAAATTAAATATAAGAGCGATGGTACCGTGGAACGGTACAAGGCTCGCTTGGTTGCTAAAGGTTACACACAAACATACGGTATATATTACTATGAAACATTTGCACCCGTTGCTAAAATGAACACCGTAAGAATTTTATTTTCCGTTGCAATAAACCAAGGGTGGAAATTGTACCAAATGGATGTTAAAAATGCATTTCTTCAAGGAACACTTGAAGAAGAGGTATATATGTCATTACCACCCGGTTATGAAAAAAACCAAAATTGTGACTTAGTTTGCAAATTGAAGAAGTCAATTTACGGGTTGAAGCAATCTCCTAGAGCATGGTATGAAAAATTAAGCTCTCATTTAATCTCTTGTAATTTTAAAGTTAGTAATGCCGACCACTCACTATTTGTCAAAATTGAAAAAGAAAATACCACTATTGTTCTAGTATATGTAGATGATATTATCATCACCGGAAACAATTTAGAGACCATTAAAGCCATAAAACTTCAATTGAAAGAAAAATTTGATATCAAAGATTTAGGCTATTTAAAATATTTTTTGGGGATAGAAGTAGCATATTCTAGCCAAGGCTTATCGATATCTCAAAGAAAATATACTCTAGAATTGTTGGAGGAAACCGGAAAATTAGGGTGTAAACCAACTTCCACACCAATAGATGGTAAATACAAACTAAACACCGAGGATGGTGAGCCATTAGATGATATAAACCAATTTCAACGACTTGTAGGAAAATTAATCTACCTTACGGTAACCCGTCCGGATATATCATACTCGGTTAGCCAAATTAGCAAATTTATGCATAGTCCAAGAACACCGCATTTAGAGGCTATAAACAAAATATTAAGGTATTTAAAAGGGACACCCGGTATGGGAATTTTTATTAAATGCAATAATTCTAACAAAGTGTGTGGCTATTCCGATGCAGATTGGGCCGGTAGCTTTGATCGAAAATCAACGACCGGTTTTTGCACATTCGTAGGCGGAAATTTAGCCACATGGAAAAGCAAGAAACAAAACGTAGTAGCACGTTCAAGTGCCGAGGCGGAGTATCGCGCCATGGCGTCAACCGCTAGTGAATTAACATGGATCAAACAACTCCTTGAGGATATGGGAATTAAAATCCAAGAACCAATGGAGATGTTTTGTGATAATCAAGCGGCACGACACATTGCATCCAATCCGGTATTCCATGAAAGAACAAAACACATCGAGGTGGATTGTCATTTTATTCGAGAAAAAATTCAAGCCAAAGTAATTGAGACTCCCTATGTACGAAGTGAAGATCAATTAGCGGATATATTTACCAAAGGTCTTGATTCTAAACCATTCTCCAATAATACGAGCAAGCTAGGGTTAATCGATATCTACAACCCTAGCTTGAGGGGGAGTGTTGAGAAAAGGGACTAATCGGATTCAATAACCCTCAGATCCATTAAGGATATTCATCATAGGGTTTAGTTATACAAGAAGAAGAGCTACTAGTTAAAAATAAAAGCAACTCAATTCTCATGTACAGTAATTGTAAAAGTTACCGTTGGTACTTTTGTATAGGGTCAGATAGGCAACCGTTATTTTCTTTTTCTCTTTACTTAGCTTCCAGCATATATAAGCACAGTGTAACATACAGAAATACTAGAATGAAATCAATATTTCTCTCATTCAATCTTTCTGTCTCAAACTCATAAATTCAACAATATTACATGTGAACATAAACTTTTTATTACATCTTTACAAAAAAAAAATACGAGCCATAAAGTTTGTCTTTTTTTTTTCCAACACAAGCTCTTACCACAGCGAATTGATTTGTGAGTTTTTACTGATTAGCATTTCTACTTTTGTATTGTTATTGTCGTCAGTCTCCATAACTTAGATTTGTTTTTCTATTATAAACAGTTTCTTATTAAGAAACTTTGCTGCATAGTTTTTAAATAAGAAACTTTACTGCATAATTTCTAAATAAGAAACTCTGATACATTTTTGAAACTAGATTAGAAACTGCTACATCAGATTAGAACTCTAATAATACCAGAGATGTAGATGCTCTAATGACCTTTCTCCGTTCTTAAAAAATTACAAGGACCCCTAAAAGCGAAGAATAATAAAAGAGTGAGCTTATGGTGCATATTACGTAACAATATGTACTACAACTCATATTTTATTTTTAAAATTCAGATGAATGATCTAAACCATTCAAAATAATCTCCGTAGAAAAAATATAATTACATATCAAATATAATATTTTTTTAGATGAGTACAAAACTACTTGATTTAAAAACTCTGAATCATTTGAAACTAGTGATTTTTTTTATCTATTTAAAAAATAGTACAAAAATTTAGAAAAATGTAAAATCTGATTTTTAAATACTTTTTTATATGAACATTGTGTCTAATAATACAGATTTACTGTTCAAACTTTAAAAATAAAAATAAAGAGATTCATAAATCTATGGACTTTAAAAATAAAGAGATTCAATGAATCTATGGACATGGTAGGGAACTAGGGATCGATTCATAAAAAAATTTGCTCAACCCAATACGGTCCAATTTACAGAAAGCCCATTTAACTTGGACCTAGCCTCTGAGTTATTTTCGTTCATTGAAAGTTTGAAACTAAAGATTTAGAGGCTTAAAAAAAAGGGAAAATTGTCAAAATGCCACTACAAAACCTTCAAATCTTCAAAATGCCACTCCAAAATCAGAAATTGTCAAAATGCCACTGCAAACTCACATAATTCTTAAATTTGCCACTTATACTGTATTAGTCATGTAAAAAAAAAAAATTTTAATCAATGACCGAAATACCCCTGAGAGAGAAAACAAAACTCAATCACAGCTTCGAATTTTTTTTAATTAATTGCTTCATCTTCTTCTCTCAGAGACCGACCCTATATTTCCCCTCTTCTTCTTCCCCGCTCAGGGAGGCCAAATCCACCGAGAAAATTTGGGCCTTCTCCGACGGGGTCTCCAACTGGGTAATACCTTCTCCTCTTCTTCTCTGACTAGACCGAAACTCCTTCTCCTCTTCTGCTCCGACTGGACCAAAACTCCTCCTCCTCTTCTTCTCCGACTGGGACCGAAAACTCATTAATCAACTAGATGAGCGACTGGGCTATACTACTCTTCAAGGTTCGTTGATCACTATTTCGTTTCACCTATTTTTCTTCTTTTTCTGTTATTTCTGCTCACCGTATAAACTCTAGTTGAAGAATTGAAATTATAATTCATATGTCTCTGGTGCCGGCTGGAGTAGAGAAACCTCCAGTCCTATCATTGCTATCGATTATTAAGTCATATTATGCAGCGAGAGGAAGGCAGATTGAGCTCCGTTAAGGCTACAGTGTTCTGTTATTTTTCCCTACCTTAGTGTTCTGTTATTTTTCCCTACCTTAGTGTTCTGTTATTTTTCCCTACCTTGTTTCTATTATTTTTCCCTACCTTGTAATCCTCTATAAAAAGGGCATTGTATTCATTGAACGAGCATGAAATGAATAAACAAGATTATTGAAATTTCTTTATCTCTGTCTCAATTTCCATTCTCCTCGTATTCTTAATTTTCCCAGAATTATCTTCCCTCTTGTATCTTTCTACTCAATTTTGAGTTTGTTTAGCTGCTGCTGAGAGCGAAGATCGCTGCATATTATATCTGTTTGTATTGAATTGAATTGAATTGTATTGATTATGTTTCTATTGAATTGAATTGAAATTTTGTGCTTTATGTTTCTTATCACTGCAGTAGTTGAAGATAGCAATGGATTTTTAACTCCAGAACCAGTTCGGATCCACTTCATTTAGCCACTGTGCCTCCACTGTGAGTAGATGACATGGACAAGTCATGGATTCCTATTGGGTAAGTGTAAGATTGAGTCTGTTTTTTGAAACCCTTTGAATTTGATTTTTTTTCCTGTTTGTAAATTAAGTAATTAACAAAAAAAGAGTTGGTAATCTAACATTTTACTTATACATATAGGGTTGACCCAGAAACTGCTTATAGGATAGAGGTTAAGACCGAAGGATTTTGGAACAAACAAAATGATGGTAGGAAGTTATATGTCAAGGGAAGGACATTAAAATGGGTTGTGGATTCAGATAGGTTCTCCTTGTGTGATATGATTAGTGATATATCCGATGAGATATCTTGGGGGAGTTGTCAAAAGCTAAGAATATGGGTGTTTGACAAAAATGAGGGGAAAGATGTGGAGGTATTGTCTGAGTCACAAATACCAGAGATGTTTAGAATGTACCAACAGGAAAGGAAAATATTATTTGTTGCAGTAGTGTGTGATACGGACGGTAGCTCAAACTGTAGTGGTACTAGTCCCACTTTTCCATGCACTCCATCGCAGCCAACACCATCCATTGCACCTGCTAATCAAAGCCAAGTTGAGAGCTCTCAGGGGTGTAACACTTCATCCCAGCCAGCAGAACCATCTATTGCACTTGGTAGTCAGGTAGGGGTATCTCAGAACAGTCAGATTGAAGGGCAGCCTAATCAATTTGACGATCCTGATCCTGATCCTGGTGAATATGTGGGTGTTAATGATGAGCATATATATTGTCACGATGATGAGGATGTACATGAGGAGCCCATTGGTCCAGATCATATTTTGGAGGATGAGGAGGCAAGTATAGATGATGCCGTTGACAGTGAACGGGTTATTGCATTTGACCCTGAAAACTCTAAAATAGAGGTTGGTGCATTATTTCCCGATGTTGATGCCTTTAGGAAGTCGTTGAGGCATTTTGCAATAAAAAATGAGTTTGAAATATTTACGGTGAAGTCGGACAGGACCAGGTTCATAGGAACTTGCAAGAGTCCTAGTTGTCCTTGGAGAATTCATGCTTCTAGACTCCAAGATAATAAAACTTTCATGGTATGCATGCAAAATTTAGGCACACATATATGTGATGAAAATGTAAATATAACAAAACTTTTTTGTTTGCAATTACAGGTGAAGGTATTACCACACGATCATTCTTGCCCATCCACTACCATGGTTGACGGAAATATGACTTCTAAGTCTTGGGTTTCAGATAGAGTGGGAGATTGGTTAAGAAAGAATCCCTCAGCTGGAGCCAAGGATGTAAAGAATAAGTTAGAAGACGAGTTTCACGTCAAGGTGTCTTATGCCAAGGCTTGGACGGGAAGGAAAGCTGCTCTTGAGATGCTCCACGGGTCGTGGGAGGAAAGCTTTCAATTGATGTACAATTTTAAGGGTGAGTTGGAGAGAAGATGTCCTGGGAGTATTGTTGAGATAGATTGCACAAGGGTTGGCAATAAGATGATGTTTAGCAAGATATTTGTGGCTCTGAAACCATGTATCGATGGGTTTCTACATGGATGTAGACCATATTTGGGCGTTGATTCAACTCACTTGACGGGCAAGTATAAGGGTCAGTTAGCGGCTGCCGCGGGTGTTGATGGGCACAACTGGTTGTATCCAGTTGCATATGCAGTTTTTGACTTGGAGACAACCGAAAATTGGGTATGGTTCATGGCTCAGCTGAAAAGAGCAATTGGAACTCCACCGGGTTTGGCAATATCTTCAGATGCAGGCAAGGGACTTGAAAGTGCTATAGCAAGGGTATTCCCCGATTCTGAGCATAGGGAGTGCATGAGACATTTGATGTCAAACTTCAAAAAGAGGTTCCATGGTGATATCTTTGCTACTCACATGTGGCCCGCAGCAAAGGCTTATACCATAGAGAAGACCGAATACCACTTGAGTATGGTTAACGAAGCATCACCAGCAGCTATTGAATTTCTCGAAAAGAATCACAAGCACCTTTGGTGTAGGAGTAAGTTCTCTGAGCTAACGAAGTGTGAGTATGTGAATAATAACATATCGGAGAGTTTTAATAGTTGGATCAAAGAGTATAAGGGTTTGTATGTCGTTGATCTTGTTGATCAGATTCGGCAATTGATAATGGTAACATTTGACAAAAGGAGAACAATAGGGAGTAAACTTGAAGGTGTTATTCTTCCAAATGTCATCCAACAATTGAATGCAAAGAGTAGGAATGTAGGGAAGGTCAGAATCAGTCGAGGTGGTAATAACTGTGCGGAGGTGAGTGGAATGGACTCCGAAGGCAAGCCATGGAGGCATGCAGTGGAATTGGAAAGACAAGAGTGTACATGTAGAGAGTGGCAACTTACTGGCAAGCCATGCATGCATGCCATTGCATTCATTTGCACACTTAGAGGAGCTTCTATGGAGGATTATGTGCATGAGTATTTCTCAATTGCAAAATTCAGAGTTGCATACGAGGGTGTGATCAGACCTATGAGTGGCAGGTCACAATGGGTAAGTGTTGATACTGGATTCAAAGTGCATCCACCCCAACTGAAAAGACCACCCGGTAGGCCTAGGAAGGAGAGGATTCCTGGTTGTTTGGAGTTGAGGCAAAGAAGACAAAAATGCAAGAGATGCAAGCAATTTGGCCATCAAGAAAGGACATGCAAAGCTAGTATTTCCCAGGATCCCGAGGATGCTCCAAGTTCTGGACCAAGCACCAGTAAGAGGTAAATAATAGTTTAATTTTGATTTTTTATAAAATAGAAGTGGCTGTTAATATTAGGTTGATGTTACAAGCACCAATCTTGGTTATATATATTGAAAATATTTACACAATTTTAGAGGGGTAAATATGATATTGTGAATTTTAGAAGGGGTAAATATGATATTGTGAATTTTAGAAGGGGTAAATATGATATTGTGAATTTTACTGGTACAAGGTACAATCTATTTACTCACAAAATTTTACCATTTTTTTACAGGAGAAGAAGATCAATCAATGCTTAGCCGGAGAAGAAGGTCAAGCACTGAGAAGAAGACTAATGTCATTAGTAGGAATTTAGTGGCTTATTGAACTCAAAATTTATTAGGAATTTAGTTACTGTGTGTTTATTGAACTCAAATTTCAATGTTGAACTTCATGTCTCTGTGTTTATTGAACTTCATGACTATCTGTTTATTGAACTCCAATTAATGTATGTGTTTATTGAAATTCATGACTATGTGATAACTTCCTGTTAAGAAAGCACATGGGATAATTGCACAAGAAAGCACATGTATCTGTTTATAGAACTTTGACTATCTGTTTATTGAACTTCATGTATCTGTTTATTGAACTCCAATTCTTGATTGAATAATTGCACAAGAAAAAAGGAATTGGTACAAAAAAAAAACAGAAAAAAAAAACTGCATAACACTGTACTGCTACTGCACTGGTACAGCGGTACAGTGTACTGGTACAGTGCCTGTACCAGGGCAACTGCAGCGATCTTCGCTCTCAGCAGCAGCTAAACAAACTCAAAATTGAGTAGAAAGATACAAGAGGGAAGATAATTCTGGGAAAATTAAGAATACGAGGAGAATGGAAATTGAGACAGAGATAAAGGAATTTCAATAATCTTGTTTATTCATTTCATGCCCGTTCAATGAATACAATGCCCTTTTTATAGAGGATTACAAGGTAGGGAAAAATAATAGAAACAAGGTAGGGAAAAATAACAGAACACTAAGGTAGGGAAAAATAACAGAACACTGTAGCCTTAACGGAGCTCCAGCTTTTAATTCTTTTAGAGGAGGACTGATGGCGATGCATGCTCAGGTCTCACTGATCTCTCACTGATGGCGATTGCGTAGAGGAGGACTGGAGGCGATTTCCTCTCACTGATCTCTCTCCCTGAGGTTGCGATTTCCTTCAGATCTCTCTCACTGAGGTCGCGATTTCCTCTCTGGCTGATCACGCCATTTCCTCTCTCACGCGATTTCCTCTCACAGAGGCGATGTATATTGGGGAAGGCGATACTTGTTAGAGGGTACGAAGGGTATAATTGGCAATACAAAAATACATTTTCCAAATCAGTATTTTTCAATTAATTCTTAAAAAAAATAGTATAACAATACAGTATAAGTGGCAAATTTAAGAATTATGTGAGTTTGCAGTGGCATTTTGACAATTTCTGATTTTGGAGTGGCATTTTGAAGATTTGAAGGTTTTGTAGTGGCATTTTGACAATTTTCCCTAAAAAAAAAACCGACCTCTGAAAATAGCTGAGAGCCTGAGACAAAACCCTTCCGACAAGAAGAAACCCCAATCATCGGAGCAGGGAGGGAGAGAGAAAGAAGAGGAGAGAATGGAGAGCGCATTGGCTATCGCGGCGGGGATAGGCGAGCAGAGGCAAAAGATAGAGCAGTACAAGCACATCCTTGCCTCCCTTCTCTCTTCCTCTCCTCCCGATGTCTCTCAAGCCAAGCGCTTTATCGACCACAGTACGTACTTTTCCTTCTCTTCCCCATGCCCTTCTATCATTACTTACTTTCTAATTTTGTTTTTTGATATTTTTCATGTAATATGTTAGTGGTTTCCGACGAGGTGCCTTTGGTGGTTTCGAGACAGCTGCTCCAGACTTTCGCGCAGGAACTAGGGAAGCTCGATCCTGAGGCGGAGAAGGAGATTGCGCAGTATGCTCTTGCCCAGATCCAGCCACGTGTCGTCTCTTTTGAAGAACAGGTTTGCACTTCTCCCCTTCATCGGGTTTTGTTTTGCTTTGTTCTGTTATTGCTTTTCAAGGTGAAGGAAAATGATACAAGGTGTTTTACTGTTAGAATTTGAGAATGAATTGAAAGAAAAAATAATTTCATTGATTGGATTGATATTCATTACATTGCTTAGATGAGTTTATATAGGCTAATTAGCTGTTATGATATTTCCTAATTATTCTACTAGCCGTTTGGCTTTGTTCTTACACAAAATCTAATCCAGCAGATTGATCCTAATTGATTGGATATTAATGTGATTGATATTGTATTCGTGGATGTACTAAATGGTAAGCTTCCTATGGTGCTGCAAAGTGTCTCCAACAACATTTACAATGTGGTTATTGACTGAGGACCAATTGTGAAATTTCCATTGTTTATATGAGACGAATGGTTATATTATCAGGTACTAATTATCAGAGAGAAGTTAGCTGAGCTGTACGAGTCCGAACAGGAGTGGTCTCAAGCTGCAAAAATGCTAAGTGGGATTGATTTGGACTCAGGAATTAGGTACATCAATAGAGGATCTGTTGTTCTTTTTCCTTGTATTCAGTGCAATAAGGTTTCTAATTTCTAATTTATGGCATTACGGTCCTTATTTATTTTATTTTTTTTGTCAGGATGCTAGATGACGCGTACAAGCTGTCTAAGTGTGTCCATATTGCACGCCTCTATCTCGAGGTAAGCAGCTCTATCCTGTATCTGATCTAGCATGTAATTGAAATTGAGGTAAGTGGTTGACTTGTGTATGTTGCTTTTTAGGATGATGATGCTGTAAGTGCTGAGGCCTTTATCAACAAAGCTTCTTTTCTCGTCACAACAAGTCAGCATGAGGTTCTCAATTTGCAGTATAAGGTAAGTGTTGCTACTTGCTATACTGCCCCTGTAATTCATTATATTTATTATTTTTAGATGTCTAACTTTTATTTCCCTTTACAGGTTTGTTATGCTAGAATACTGGATTTAAAGAGGAAATTCCTAGAAGCTGCACTTCGCTACTATGATATCTCCCAGATCGAGAAGCTTCAAATTGGAGATGAGTAAGTACATATTATAAGAGATATAAATCAAATTGCAATAAGATTGGGATATTTCATGATGCAATGTATGCGGATATGTTAGGGAGATAGATGAAGATGCATTGGAGCAAGCTCTTAGTGCAGCAGTCACATGCACTATATTGGCTGCTGCCGGGCCCCAGCGCTCTCGTGTACTAGCAACACTTTACAAGGTACTAATTAATCATGTCTTATTACTGGAATAGTTAGTTTTGCGTTTGATGTGTAATGTGAGATTTTGTTACTTCTTGTTCAGGATGAGAGATGCTCGAAGTTAAAGATATACCCTATACTACAGAAGGTAGTTACTCTTGCTATGATAAATTTTGTATATACTTGTTTTGTTATCTAAGATGTATTTCTTTTATTTGATCTTGTGGGGGAATGCTTGCAACAACCATGGCAATGAAGTTATTATGTGTTAATATATTTTAAATAAAATAATGTGGCAATTTATTATAGCACGTTATGCCTTGAAATTTTCTTTATATCTGACTCTTGGATGTGATCGCGGATTTGTTTCTCTCTGCACAAATGAATAAAAATGAAAGAAATGAACAGGGCTTGCCTCGGTACTGTATAACAACTGTTAATTGTCCTTAATAAGTTATTCAGCATGTATTAAGATCACCTCCTTTTGCCTCCATTGGCCGCATATAAGCCTCATCTAAATTCTTAAGCCGCCTCTACCCATGGATTAAGCCTCCTTAGCTACTTTTGCCTTCTTAAGCCTTATGTCCATATTTCCGGTTACCAGACACAACATCTAACAGGGAGTAGAGAAGGAAATTAGTCACGTCTTTACCAGTCACATAACATCACAGCACGTCACGTGTATTCACATGACGTGACTCGCTTGTCGCGTGACGTGACTGTCCTCCACCATTTTAGTCACGTCGCGTAAATTGATTCAGTCACGTCATGTGACACGTTACGTGACCAATTTTTTAAACATTATTTCTTAATTATAATTATTTTGGAACAGTTTCTATTTTTCGGTACATTTTGTTATCATTTTCTTTGAACTAACTTAAACTTGAAAACAATAATTAAACTCAATCAGTCACGTCACGCGAATAGTCACGTCACTGCCGTGACCACACGTGACGTGACTGTCCCCCACCATTTTAGTCACATGACGTGACATGACCAAGTCACGGCGTGATAGTCATGTCATGTCACGTCACGTTTTTCCTTCTCTAACAAGGACTATTATTTAAAGTAAGTTTGTAAATATGTTTTGTCTAGTCTTTGGATCTTGTAAAATTCTGATATATGTTAAAGCACCTTTGAAAAGGGCCCTTTGAGCTATTATTTGCAAGGTCATTATGGTTTTGTTATAACAAGTTAGTTCAATATTCCAGGTGTATCTTGAGAGGATTTTGCGAAAGCCAGAGATAGATGCATTTTCTGAAGAGCTGAAACCACATCAGGTTTGAGATAACTCATATCGTCTTTACTGTTGTCTTCTTTATTTTTTATATTATGTTGTCCCTCGTCTCACGGTTTTTATTTATTATTATATCCTTTCCGAACAGAAAGCTCTATTGCCAGATAATTTTACCGTGCTGGACCGTGCAATGATTGAGCACAACCTCCTGAGTGCTAGCAAACTCTATACTAACATAAGGTTTGGTAATATTATTATTTATTTTACCAATTTGCTGTTTTGCATTTATTTATGGGTTCTCTTTGTTAACTTTTTCTTGCAGTTTTGAAGAATTAGGAGCTTTACTAGGCATCCCTCCTCAGAAGGTACTTGATTTTTAATTCCTTGCATATTAGTTCCCCTTGTTCACACTTTTACATCTTGAAAATGTTCTATTATTCTATACTAATATTTGAGAACAGATAAGGTTTGGGAATAAAGGCTTGGTTGTTGTTGTAGTTGTCACAAGTACATGAGCTGTCATAGTTGAAGCTTTTTTATTTGTCCGCTAGTACTTGACAACCAAATTTAAAAAAAATATGTTTGTTTTGCTAGGCTGAGAAGATAGCATCTAGGATGATTTATGAGGACAGAATGAGAGGTTCTATCGATCAGGTATACTCCATTTCTGTTAATATAAAGGCCATGATTATGAAACTTTGTCGTACTTTGGAAAAGAATATGATCAAAATCTTGAACATTACATTATATTACGAAAGTTTGGTACCAGAAGAAAGGACCCATGGCCAAATGTGCTTGGGCTGGTTCAATTTTGACTTCGATTTTATTGTCCTGAGCTCACTGTTTCATTTTTCAGGTTGAAGCCATAATACATTTTGAGGATGACACTGAAGAATTGCAACAGTGGGATCAGCAGGTATGTTATTTAAAAATTAAGACTGGAATTATGATTTAAGCTGGTGTCACAAAATTTGAACCACTTTATAATAATTAAATTACAATCTGGTATCAACATGTTTCTTTAATGGGATATTTACAACAGTCAGTGGCATAAATTGGAATTGTATGCAAAAGAGAAGCACAAAATAGACTATGGAACTTAGGGTAGTAATTATAGTCTTATTAGGGCCTAATTGGTAAGAATGGTACCAAAATGTGGTTTATCATTTTTCTTTTTGGTTGGTCTTGATCAATTTTATACCTGTGACGGAATAACTTGTACCTGACTGTCCCTGATAAATTGCAGATTGCTGGTCTATGCCAGGCTCTAAATGATATCCTTGATTGCATGACAAGCAAGGGCGTGACTATTCCTGTGTGAATTTGTTGATTCCGTGTCTTTGGGGTTAGTTTTAAGTTCATGAAACTAAAGTTGGTAGTCATTATGCCCCCTCCGTAGTCAGTGTATGTTTAAGAACTATTTTTTTTTTCTTTTTGTATAGTATCATAAGATTTTTGTGCTATATCGTTTGAGCAAGCGCGGAATGTTTTGCCCCATTTTGCCTGTTCCGCCTCTACTTCATCAAAGTTCATGAAACCATACCTTTTTCAGGAAACAGTGAACTCAAATACCAGATCTACTGTGTAATTAAATTGTTTTGCTGGATGCATTACAGGAGCTCTAGTATCCATTCGCCCTGCTTCCCCATTTATTGTAGACTTGTAATGGATATCAGGAGTGAGGCTATGGTGCTATGCATAGCACAGATGGCTAGTGTACTACGGCTCAATATGGTACTTTTTAAAATCCTAACGGTCGATCCGAACCGTTCAATGTGATAACCATATGAATATGTACTTGCAAACTACATTTTATATTTTTTTGAATTTTTTTACTATTTTTTTAGATAGGTAGAATTTTGATGGTACAGAATTTTCAGAAAACACTGATTTTTCTACCTATCTAAAAAAATAGTAAAAAAATTCAAAAAAATATAAAATTTAGTTTGCAAGTACATATTCATATGGATATCACATTGAACGGTTCGGATCGACCGTTAGAATTTTAAAAAGTACCATATTGAGCCGTAGTACACTAGGCATTGGTGCTATGCATAGCACCATAGCCTCACTCTGGATATCAGTTTGCAAAGTAGAAGTCGGGTGTTCTTGAGCTCACCAAATCTTTGATGAGTTTATCGTCAAAATTTAGCGGATTGATTTGAGCTCACTAAATTCATCAAAAAAATTTAGCTGATTGATTTAAGCTCACTAAATTCTTTGATGAGCTCAAGTCAATCGATAAAAACAATTCAATCTACGCCAGTGATATGTTTACATATTAAATTTAATATAAAACTAAAGAATGATGAAAATTAGATATATTAAAATTAATTTGTAAATCTTTTTATTTTGATCGTTTAACTTTTCACTAAAATAAATTAAAATTTTATAAATTTAACATGTAAACTTATTATTGTTGAAATAGATTAATTTTATAAGTTCAGATTTGTCAATTGAAATCATTTCGATAAATTTTGAAATTAAGCTCATTAAATAATAGAAAAATTGGTGAGTTCAAGAACACCTAGTTCTACTCCAGTTCGCAAATATCAATTCGGTGCCAAATGTAAGGTATATATGATGATTAAATTTTAAACAAAAGTTGCACATAACACAAACATAATTGACCGTAACGAACCGGGGAACACACCAGCTTCACAACAATGGTGTACTAGCCCAACAAGGGCAAGTACTAATTAGACACTCCCGGATAAGGCATTACAGTCGAACGGAGAGTAAAAGGCCATTTCCAACTGGTTGGTTACAATTTACAACTCACAGAAAACAAGTTTTATTTATATACTACCAGTTCTCAGCTAACCAGGACTTGTTAACACATCTTTGTACTCAACAAAACTAGAGATAATTATTTCCATCCCCCCAGCGGCCTAGCTTCTTTCTTCTTTCTAATCCATTGCTCTCCTTCCTCTTCTTCTTCCTCTCTTCTTCTCGCTTTCTCTTCTTCCTCCTCTCTTCTCCTGGCCTCTTCTTCTTCTTCTTCTTCTTCCTCTCTTCTTGCTTCCTCTTCTCTCCGAGCTTGTTCTTCCTCCCTTCTCTTTGCCTCCTCTTCTTCTCTTCTTCTTGTTTCTTCCTTTTGCTCTTCCCTTCTTCTTGCTTCTTCCTCTTTCTCTTCTCTCCTAGGTCGTTCTTCTTCCCTTCTTCTTGCTTCTTCCTCTTTCTCTTCTCTCCTAGCTCGTTCTTCCTCTTCCTTTTGCTCTTCCCTTCTCCTCTCCTCTTCTTCCCTCCTCTTTTCTTCTCTTCTCCTCTCTTTTTCAGCCCTTTGATGTTCCTCCTCTGCAGCCTTCTCCATCAAATCCTCTGCACAGGATGTGCAACCCAGTATTATCGCATCACGCTGTGAAGACAGCAATTCCTCCACAACTGTAGAGTTTGGCGCACTAAATGCTTCTTTCAAAATTTCTCTATCGATCTCCTTTAGCACCGACCTCTCTCCTGCCAAAAACTGTGGGTAATTGTTTCTAGCATTGGTGCTGAACCCCACAAAGACAAATGAGTCGTTGTTGAATGATATTTGAGTCATTGGATGGTACTTGGGCACGATGAATACGTCTCCTTCTTTGACCCGGTACAGAGAGTTCTGGCACTTGACATGCCTCGTGAATTGGCCTTCAGGATTTGTGGGACAAATTATTTGCACCATGCCTTGGCCGCGGGTCACTATAGAGATCTCAGTCGCCTTTGGATTCCAGTGAGGTCCCATCATTGAACCCTAGTGAATATAGAACTCCAAGTTAGCAGATGTTAACAAGTTGGTTGCTCTAACTGCTAGGAAACATTTTTCATAAAATTGAAACTTAATATCTCCTCATATGGATGATTTGTTAATTATGCCAAATATTAATGAAATACATATAGTTAAAAGTTTGGTTGGGGTGCAATTTGATCATAAGACCTCAATCACTAGTGGACTAGAAGAAATATCAATTCAGTGAGAAGATATTACATGTATTTTAATCATATTGGTACATGACATCTAAAATTTAGTGAACATGCAATGCATATCATAACAAAAATAAATTTGATTCACAGTTTTGATCTTTTCCTTTCTTTTTTAATTTGGAACTTCTATTTCAGTATACGTTGGACTATTAGTTGTCTACTTGTTTTGTTTTTCATGATAAAAATAGCCTCTAAAAAGTACAAAACGGAAATCAACCAACATCAAATCCACCAAACTACCCAGCAGCATTTTAGATTATGTTATGAATCTTTTGAAGAGAGTCAGAGAGAGTATAATTCAAAAGGTCTAATATGAAAATAATGTGATAAACAAAAAGACACTCAAAAGTACTACTCACTGTTGTAAGATTGACCATGAAAGCACCGATATCAATGCTTTCTAAAGCTTCGAGCTCCTCATGTGTTATTGCTGTGCTCCAACCATAGCAATTCTTCACATCTGGTTTACCAGAGTAAAAGTTAAAGGTTCTAGTCTTTGACTTTTTCTTCTTGTTCAATTCTGCCGTTTGGTCTGGAAATCCAACCACAGATTCAATGATCCCTTCCTTCCAACTCCTTTTATCTGATTCGTTCCTCAGCACATATGGTACAATCGGAGGAGTTCTCTCTGCCCATTTGATGCTTTGCACTAGTTCTTCAGATACCTATTTTTTGGGAAAGTAAACATCAATCGGAAGGAAAAAAAATGCTATAAAAATAGCAATATCTCATTTTTATGTTCTCATGACTATGTCATGTCAATTACTGGTACAACATCTGTGTACCTCATTTTAGAATACCTTTACAAGAAGTATAACTGCAAATAAATAGTTATTGTAACAGCATTTTTTAATTCTTAACTTCTGATATGTTGAGTAACTGCTATATATGCGTTCAGCAACTAAAGTTTATTTCTGTCTGTTACTCATCTCTATTGTACAGGTCAAATTCCACTTAGACCTGTTACCGTTGTAAAGTAATGCATGTGAATAAGGATATACCAGAAACTGATTAATTACTTACTCCAAAGCCTGTCTGAAGAATCCTTTCATCAAAGCCTCGAACAAGGTCACTTATGTTTGAATAAGCTCCAAAAAATTGCTCCTGGTTGCATGTCATATATAAAAAAAATTCCAGCAATTAACAGCAAGGTAAACCATTATTAAAAGAAATCACAAGGAACATACACTTTAAAAAGTTACTCTGTTTCATATGAGAAAGAAAATAAATAATAGATTGATAATTCTATTCTATTCATATTCCAGAGAAATCCATTAAAGCACTGGTAAACCCCCATAAATTGTACTTCTGCATTCAAGCAATAGGAAAAATATTTTACATCAAATAACAAGTTACGTGAGCTTGATTAAGTTTTCTAAGAGTACTTACCAGATAAAAATTAATAATTATACCAAAAACTTTATGTTATTGCTCATTACTGCTTACCCTTGAATTTTGAAAAACGTCACCAAATCCGGTGCTTAATGTGAAAAGGAGTTCTGTGTATGTGGCTATTTGTTGTTCCATGTTAAGTTTTCAGGTTACAGAGTATATATATGACTGCATGTTTAATGGGAGTTTGGTTACCAAGTAATAATAATCAGCCTTGAGCATTGTGCCTAGTAAATTGGGGTTGAGTATGTGCCTAGGCTTTTATATGTTTAATTAGATTCACAGAAATTATCAATTCAAGCAGTGATCAGTTTGCCTCAACATAAAAAAGAAAGAAACAATGCAAATCTCAATAACTACAAAATTAAAGATCCTTACTTGAGGATCCTCAACATTAGCAATGTTAAAGATGGCATAGATCCTAAATTTCACTCGTGTCGGTGCAGGATAGCTTGTTATATAGAATGTTGTGCCCTGTTCAAGCCTGTAAACATCTCCTCGTTTCAAATCAATTGACCTGGATCCATCACTGCTTTCTTTTTTCTTATTTTTACTGTCACTGCTTTCAACCTCCATGTAATTTATTCTTGCTTTCCCTGCAACAGGAAACTGGTCAATAATACATTCAAAATGCTGTTGATACATCAACTAGCATGCTTAATTAAAGTAACTCTTGAAACATAAATTTCATGTTTTGTTAAAATAACTGATAGTTTTAAAATTGAGTAAATCAGAGCCCGTATTATAGAAAGATTACTATTACATTTTGTTTTTATTATAAGAATATCCAAATTAATATACGCAACACCATGTTTTTATGCTTTCAGTCTACAGAGTGATTACAATTACTTACATTACTATGATTTGTTTTTGCCTTCACATACAACATGTTCTCCTCCACTATTCATTATTTAATTTCTCTTACATTGTATTTTTTTTCTATTAAATTATTCATGCATTAGACGCACTGAGGTGATTTGTGGGCTCTAATCCTTTTTTTTTTTAATTTCAAAAACGCCCGTATGTCTTGTGGGCAAGGGTAAGGATTTTTTTCGTTATCTTACCCGTTACCCATTATCATGTAAGATAAATTTTAAAAATAAAATTATATATATAGATATATATTTGTATGAAAATGATACATGACACAATAAAATTTTGTATTTTATTAAATTTTAATAACACAAATTAGTTGTATTTATTATTATTTTTTTTCTTGTTCTGAAAAATATTTTATCGAAAGCACAAATCGAGATGTCAATGACACTTTTTTATCCGTTTACCCGACCCATACCCCATACCCCCATACCGTATTTGAAAAAACGGGTATGGGTGAAGATTTTTTATAACGGGTACGGGTATGAAAATGTCTCCACCCGACCCGTACCGTACCCGTTGACACCCCTACTCTCATCTCATGCTATAAAATCATGCATGCATTAAATTCAGGCTAATTTATATTATTTTGCCTCTTCTACTTGTAGCCATTTCGACCAGAATTTTAGTATAATATATTGTTCAAGTAGCTAGCAAAAGCACTTAGTAACAAAAGAGTATTAACGAATTTATTTCAATAATAAGTTACCACTGAAATTCATGATGCGAGAAGGAAGCAAACAAACCTGAATGCACATAAAACACCATATCAGCATGAAGTAGCACTGGGAGAAACAGTGAGTTGGGTTCCATGGTAATGAACTGGAGATGATAATTAGTCCCTCCAGTCCAATCTCTCACATCAACGGCTGAGATCGAACCCGATTCACACACAGACACCACTCTCCGCTCCTCTTTCCTCACCAACACCTCATGATGACCAAGTACGCTCCATACACAGAGAAACACCACAGCCAGCGCAAACAAAACCTTCTCTTTCGCCATTTTACTGGACTATCAAAATCTGAATTAAACCCGGTGTGGTGTCTCTGTCTCTACGGGATTAATCATTTAAAAAGGGAAAGGAGAGGAGAGAGAAACGCGAGGAGAGCAGTGACGAAGCACTTGCATGGCTGCCACGTTTCACTGAGGAATGGAGAGTAGCTCACTCGAAGCACCACGTCTTTGGATGAGGGCAATGATCCATTGGCCTTGACCGTGTTTGACTTGGAATGGTTTTGGTTTGGTTTGGGATGAGATCGGCGAATTCACATCCTCCCCGTACCGTAAAAGGGAATCTTTTATAATTAGTGGATCCGGACCGTTCTTTTTAATTTGGCACGAATCTCGAAGCCCAATAATACTGCCCCTGCAGTAGCCGAACTCAAAGCGGTTCGAGATCGGCCGCGTAAGGAACCCGCCGAATTGCATGCGCTTTGTGATATCTAGGGGTGTCAGATAATCACATCTTTTTATCTATTTCAATTTTTTTCGTTAACACAATGTATAAAGCTACAAAATCGAGGTACAAAATTTATTTATATCAATATATTTTTTTTGCAAGTTAATAAAATTGAAATGTTATAATTTTTTATATAGGTACAAAAAAAATAATATTAATCAAATTTAACGGTTTTATTTTAATATTTGAATTTTAAATTTTAATTATTAAAATTTAAAAAATAAAAGTATCATGACGATAAAAATAAAAACATTTGAACACTCTTTAATTATATATAATATAACTTTAAATTTATTATTGAAATGCAAAAAGAATAAATTATCTAGCTTAACGAGTATGGATCCGAAAATCCGTACGTACCACCCTGGTGTATCCATTTGGAAGCATATACTATGAGCTGATTACGGGCTGATATGTCCAACGGGCTAGCGCAAGTTTCTAGGAGTCAAATATGGGTTAAACCACCGATATGGGCCTTTATGTCAATACTTTGACCCAACCAATAATGGGCCAATGGGCCTTTCCCGTCAGAGCAGGATTCAGCGAACTCTATGCAATTCTCGCCACAGAAACTCTTCGCCGAAATTTTTAATAATATCCAAAAAAATAATAAATTTTGAATTCTACGTTCTGTTTGACAAGATTTCGAAAAATGTCCAAATCACAATTTTATTTCACGGTTTTGAGCCAACTTTTTGCAAATTAAATCTACGAATTTAGCCCCTCCAAATCCGCAGAACAAATCCACGAATTCCAAAAACCGGAACTTTTTACGGTTTTAGACTAAAACCATAAATTGAATACACGGTTTTAAGTTTTTGGCATTAAAAAATAATTAGAACCGTGAATTTATTCTAGGTATGGGATTCAATGTCAAACTAATTATTATTTTTTTAAAAATAGAAGGATTTTAATATTTTCTGTATTTATCTAGAAGTGACTTTTGAACCGGAATCAATAACTCAGATTCAAAATATTTTTATTTTTTTTCCAATAAAACACAAGGAAAATTTTAATTTTTCTTATAGCCGCAAAAAATTCCGGTCTGTAAAAATATTGATCCGGATTATTTGTCATAGTCTTTATAATAAATCAAAATATATAACATTTCATCTATTTTCAAAAAAATATATAAAATATTTCTAATATTTTAATACAAAAAATAATAAATTATAACATTTTCTATTTAATTAAACAAATAATCAGAAAAACCTAAAACCGTGAATCAAATTCAAGGTTTCATGAAAAATAAATCTATTTTGAGATTAAACTGCAATTTTAATTTCTGATTTTACGAAACTGTAAATTTATTCTGCGATTTTGAAAGAGCTAAAACTGTAAATTAAATTTACAATTTTAGTATCTAAAACCGTGAATTAAAACTGCAATTTGAGTATTTTCGAAATCTGATCAGAATTCAAAATATATTATTTTTTTGGATATTAATAAAAATTTCGGAACTCTTCGTCTCCAACCAAACTCTCTTAAAAAAATAATAATAATAAAGAAAAAATATCCGACCAAAATCCACTTCCTCTCTTCCCCTCCACAATCCCGCCTCCTCTTGGGCCCCACTCCCGCAACGGATCCATATCCTCGACGGTACCGTAAAAGATTCCCTTTTACAATTAGCTATTTACGGTTTGAGATTAACTCTCAGCCGGTTTGGGATTCGGGCTGACTGAGGGGGCAGTATTATTGGGCTTTGAGATTCGTGACAAGTTAAAAAGAACCGTCCAAAGTAATTGTAAAAGATTCCCTATTACGGTACCGTCGGTGATATGAATTCCTCCCGCAACCCTCTCTTTCTCTCTCCTTTCCAGTTCTCAACATCTACTTCACTTTGTAATGTCAAAAAATAGAAAGAAGCAAAGGGAAGGTTAAAAGTTAAAACATGGAAGAGAAGCACTCTTTTAAAGATCCATTCAGCACAGTTCAGCCTCGCAAATCCGACGTAAATTTCCAGGATGTGTTCGGGGGCCCACCGAGGCGGCACTCCTCGATACATGAGCGGGATCTGACCCGTGCAGACTCATTTGATTTCTTATCAAATCAAAGGCATGATTTAATTCCTCCAAGGAGACACTGGTCGGGACCGGGAGAGAAACCGGCGTTTGGTGAGGCGGGTCGCAACAGTGCCAGTAGGAGGAGGAATTTTGGTGATGAGTTCTTCAATGATATTTTTCCTGGGAGTGATTCCCCTGGCTCTACACCGAAGAGAGTTGATCACGATGTGTTTAGCTCAACTTCCGGTTCGCGGGTTCATAGCCCGAACCGCCCCAGTCAGACCAGATATGAGCCAGTTTCTAGTTGCGGTTCATCTCTCCCTGCTCAAGTCAGGTTGGAATATGGTCATTTGCTTTTGGAAATTGAACTGTATTTATTATATCTTTTGATAAATAATTGTGGATACTATTCAAATAGTTGGTATTTGCATTTGAACAAGTGAAAGTGCACTTCCGATTCCAAATTTTCAGCCTTTAAGCTAGAGTAGTCCGTGCTTACTGGTACCAGGACTACACGGGTACATGACAATGACATTGCGATTGTTTTTAATGTAAAGTTATTTGGGTATATGCAGACTTTTAAGCAACCTCAATCTTCCTTGGTAAAGAAAGCAAGTAAGAAATAAAAATAGAAATTTTGGATCAAACAGTATGCATCTATGTTGGCGAGAAACTTTTCTGGTCTGCATAACGTGTAAAAAGAGAATGAAATGTAAATAAAAAAAATTCAAGAATAAATTTATGGTATGCTTTTCCACGGGTTTTGTGCCTTTCGCTTCAAATCCAATTCTGCTAGTGTGGTAACCATTTGTGTATGTATAAACTCCTAACTCTACGAAATCACTTATATTTCTTCAACATCTGTAAATATTACAGCCTCTCTTTGAAGTTTGCCAAGGGTCAGCACAGGAGTGATGATGCACAGTCTGAATCGTACAGTTTCCCATCCTCACCAAGTGCATCCGTCTCCAGTTCAACTGCAAATCTCAGAAGTGACATCCATTCTCTTTACCACCCGACTTCCTCTTCTCGCCTTGGTTCATACGCCACAAAGAACGAATCTAAGAAGAGTGGGAGGCCCACTAGTCTGGAGAATTACATAAGCAGCAGTAACTTCCACTTTTCCTTTTACAGATGGGCAGGCAAAGGGGTCTCCCTTAAATTTCATAATACGTTGAAAGAAGACGATGATGAAAGTCTAAGTGAGATTACAGAACTGCCTGAGGTTGTCATACAAGGAGTGGATCTCTTAACTGATAATGATGATGACAGCATGTCAACTGCCACTGGAGTATCAAAAGGGCCTATTGAAATGGAGAGGATGGATGAAATACATTTGCTTAAGATGGAAGAGCTTGAGAAGGAATCACTTCGCAGTGATATAACTGTAGAATCAGGTACATCTGCAGTTTCAAATGATTTAGCAACTTTATTTTTACTTCTGAAATCTCAAAATGTCATTTGCCTTTAAAAACATCAGAATTGCCCTTTTACTGTATTTTTTTTAAGCATTACTAAAACTATGTGTCCTTTTCATTTATAAGGGGTGAGGGTGATTTCGGTATTTGAAGAAAATAGGGTAAAGGTGGGGGTGCAGATTCTTTATCTTTTGTGTTGCCGATCCATTATCATGTACGGGTTTTCTTTTACTGCATAGGATGCCATTGGTGGAAATAATATCACTTGTTGCTAGTTGATTGTTTTATTCTTCTCAATTACGTGTAGGCCATAGCACTCAGAGAGAAGAACTTCAAAGCACAGCTGAATCCAAATCTCATATAAGGAACCTCCAGCAGCTCATGATGGATGATTTTGGAAAACCAGGTAGGTTATTGCACATTTTCACTTACCATGTGTATAAAGAAGGAAAATATTTTATGTCCAGTGCAATAATTGACGTGTTTCATTTTAGAACTTAGTTTCACCTCTTTTATAGGACATGGGTCTGTGGATTCACAAGTTGAAGAAAATGAAGTTAAAACTAAGCTAGAACGTGGCACAGTATCAGAAGAGAAAATGCTTGGTAAAAAAGTGAAGGTGAAAGTAAGAGATTTCATTAAAAGGTTCAACTCTGAGGGCTCACCAAAACGTGATCTGAAGATGAGAAAGAAAGATAAAAATAAAATAAAAGGAGATGATCAAGGTCATCTCAGCCCATCTGTTTCTGAGTCAAATGGAGAAGGGAAGTCTACTGAGCTGAAGATCGAAGAAGCATTTGTCTTTGCCTCTTCTCAGTTGTCTCAAGTATGTTTGTTTCTTGCAGAATTTACCGTGCTTTAGCAACTTTTTTTATAATCTCGGTCTTTGGTATCATTGCATCTTGTTTGGTGCTATCATAAACACCTGCACTGCTCCAACCGCTAGTCTATGATAATCTTTCTGCCTGTTATCTGAGATTATTTCATTTCAACATTTTTTTTCATTCTGTGGTGTAAGTTGAATACTTCAGGCTGATTTGAGTTTAATTAAGCATATGTTAAACTTATATGATAGTTAGGATTAATCGAGGCATGCTTACCTGTTAATTGAGATCATTTCTCATTTTTTTTGTTTTTCATTATGAGGTGTAAGTTGCATGATTGAGGCTGATTTGGGTTTAATTGAGCATATTTCAAACTAACATGATAGTTAGGATTAATTGAGGCATGCTAATGAGTTGAAGTGTTGTTGCTTTAGATCAACGAAGTACAGCAGAAGGTGCAGGAGAAGGTTTTTGAGTCAAATGGAGAAGAAAAGTCGACTGAGTTGAAAATCGAAGATGCATTTGTCTTTGCCTCTTCTCAGTTTTCTCAAGTATGTTTGTTTCTTGCCGAATTCACTGTGCTTTATCAGCCTTTTTTTAAATATCTTCGGTTTCATTGCATCTTGTTTAGTACTATCACAAACACCTGCACTGCTGCAACCACTTGTTGATGATAATCTTTTTACCTGTTATTTGAGATTATTTCTCAACTTTTTTTTTTTTTGTTTCATTTTGTGGTGTAAGTTGCATAATTGAGGCTGATTCGGGTTTAATTGAGCATATTTTAAACTTACATGATAGCTAGGGTTAATTGAGGCATGCTAATGAGTTCGAGTATTGTTGCTTTAGATCAACGAAGTACAACAGAAGGCACAGGAGAAGGTTTTTTATTCCAGTTTGGACTCTCAGAGGACTGGTGATCCTTCTTGGGAAACAATTCAAACATTTCAACCAATCTTAGGTGCGCGATATGAATTGTAACTTGTCCTCAATCTATTATTATACTTCTTCTTCCCTTTTTTTTTTGTGCTTGGGCCATTTCTGTTTGTCTTTTTAATTGAACTTTAACCTTAGGAAAACAAATCATGTAGGAAAGTGCCTGAGACAACTACACCAATAATGATGTTTTTTAACATTTTTTTCTATTTTTTTTGCAACAGTAGAACCAACACATGAGGTGCAAAACGAATCCCATTTTGAAGATTTTGAAGAATGTTTGGTATATATATATTCAGCTTTTTTTTAAGAGGAGGGATACACTTACAACAAATTTGAGTTACAACAAAGTTACAACATTCATTTTTTTCATTTTCAAAGTCCAAATCGTCGATCCAAACCGTTCAACATGATCTCCACAATAAAATGTGCTTGCAGATCAAATTTTACATTTTTTTGAATTTTTTTACTATTTATTAAGTAGTTTACAAAAAATAGCCATACTTAGACCATTGAATTTTGTACCCATCTTAATAAATAGTAAAAAAATTCAAAAAAATATTAAAATTTGATCTGCAAGTACATTTTATTTAGATAATCATGTTGAACGGTTTGGATCGACGATTTGGACTTTGAAAATGAAAAAAATGAATGTTGTAACTTTGTTGTAACTCAAATTTGTTGTAAGTGTATCCCTCCTCTTTTTTTAATTCAGAATTCTTGCTAATCAGCTGTTCAACTCCTTATTTCATAGCTAGGTCTTATTGAAGATTCAATTATTTTTTACTCTTTAGATACAGGTTGAGCATTCTATTGAAGAGCAACCTTCAGCTTTGAATAGTAACACAGATCAAGATCAAATTAAAGTAACCATCTGGCCTGATCTCTTAAGTAACTTATTTTTTTTTTTTCAAAAATCAAAATAACACTCTTGTGCCTTGTTTGTCCAAAATCTATATCAGATATCGGAATCTAAAATAAGGGAATGGTCAAAAGGAAAAGAAGGAAATATCAGATCCCTACTCTCGACTCTACAATATGTGAGCATTAGTTAAATTTTTGTTTTGTTGTGGTTTGAAATAGGATATTAAATTTTTTGGGTTTACTGTTTGTTAAGTTTTTTTTTTTTTTCCTTTTGGTAGGTTCTTTGGTCTGGGAGTGGTTGGAAGCCGGTCCCACTAGTCAGTATAATAGAAGCACCAGCTGTCAAAAAAGCGTACCAAAAGGCACTTCTTTACTTGCATCCTGACAAGCTGCAGCAGAGAGGCGCAGCCCCGCATGAGAAGTACATTGCCGAACAGGTGTTTGAGATTCTACAGGTACATGAGAGTTTCTAGGTCCCTTTGTCCCAAAGTCAGTTGTATATGTTGGTAATAAATTTGACCAGTGCGCTCTAGCATTGACCTGACCAGGATTGACACTGGCACATACATGCATGTGCACCAGAGAGATATTGGGAGGGAGGGGGAGGGGATAGCGTGAGGGGAGAGAGAGATGTCTCTTGAATGTCATATAATAAAATGTATTTTTCTCTTTTATTGCAGGAGGCATGGAATCAGTCGCTTATGTAAATCTGTGGCATACAGTTCTGTAGAATAGGACTAGAGTATACAAGGGCTCTGTAAAATATAAAAAGAAGAGTCGCATTTGAGCTTTATATGTTTAACTGGTTGAAGAGGCGCATCTCGTATACACATGAACCAAGCGCCGTATATTCAATGTGACTCCTTATGATCAAGAGTTCTGAGTTAATTGAGAAATTTTGTCAGATCAAACAGAAGGGACCTGAGTTTTGTTTGTGTCGAATGAGCGAAGGCTCTAAAGAAGACAGGAGCACCTCTCTAACTTGTTTTCTCTGCCCAGTTATGAGTGAGGCTATGGTACTATGCCTAGGGCACATTGATCCGTACTTTGGATCAATATTTTTGTTTTCAAATTCCAAACAGTCCATCTAAGCCGTTCAATATGATCTACATGGGAAAATGTATTTGCCGACTAAATTTTAAATTTTAATATTTTTACTAATTTTCTAAATATGTGATTTTGAATGGTCTACTGTCTTTATAAAAATTTTTATAAAATAATGTAAAATTTGATCCACAAGTATATTTTCATATGATGATCATGTTAAAGAGGTTGAGATTGACTATTTGAACTTTGTAAACTGAAATATTAATTCATATTACAGACCAATTTGTGTAGTTCATGACCTCAGTCACCCAGTTATAGTAGAAAGATGTCATATTCAAAGAATGCCAAATAAGATGTAATTGTCTTCATACTTGCATAAATTTGAGCAAGAAACTTAGTTTTACTTTATGATAGGCATGCATACGTTTTATCAAACAGACGTTGAGGTCAAATTATACAAAATGTCTATGTTTCTGAAAGGAAAAATACATTAAAGTCGTGAGCTAAAATGGAAAATGCATTGAAGTTTTTGGACAATCGATTTGGACCATGTGGTTTTTACCGGAGAAGATAGCAATATAAATTACCACCCGGTGAAGCGACCTTTGAATGGAAATGTGTAGAAAAGATGTAGCAATAAGCATATCTTCATTCCATTATTAAGCACGTTGATGTCCTAATCCGCCAACGGCTACGATTGAAAGATGAATTTTCGGATTAAATATCAGCCCTCTAATCAAATAATCTGTCATCTTTTGATTAAACGCATCTGTTTTACGTGTAGAAGTCTAAAATTAGTTAAAAACATACTCGCCACATGAACGGTCACACAATATGTTACAACTAAAATTAAATACACTGCCTTTTTCGCTAAAAGTTCTTTTTTTTTCTCGAGAGAGACTGCTTTGTCTGCTCCCTTTCTTCTCCCACCGCTGCAAAACCTAACACTCTGATCAGAACATGAAAAAACACGAAGGAAATAGAATCAGAAATGGAATTCATGGCAACAAGTTGATCGGAAGCGGAGAAGCGATAAGAATCGATTTCACTCGATGGGATTTCAACGGGGCAAAATCACGTGGCCAAATCGATGGTATTTGGCAAGAATCGCACAGATAAAACTCTGAGACGGTGAAGCCCTTTTGGCGCGGTGCTTTTCGTTTCTCTCAACGATCAACGACCTCCATCGTAGCCAAGTAAATTCTCTTCTAGGTTATATTATTTCGTTTCAGATTGCATTTTATGTGATTGGACATAAGAAAAGTGAGATTTGGTTGAGTGTTTCACTTAAATTAGTCTGTATGGGATGCTGCCTCATATGCATCTCAACTTAAAATTGTAAAATTTGAAGACCACTATTTTCAATTGATATATTGTAAAGATAGTTGAGAGTTTCAACAATTTTACTGAAAGTTAAGTCACCAAGTATTTTTTAGATGAGGAGGTTCAAATGCCTCTATTTTTTTGCCTCAACTATGCCTCCATTTTAAAAACTTCAATAACTCAAATTTAAAACTTAAAAGTCGAAATAAAACCGTTGGATATGATCTACATCATTTTATCTATGTGCTCATAAAAAATTATCACATTTCGATTTTTCTTTTATGTGAATCAATAAGTTAAAAAATCAACGTTTAGATATTATCCAGATTAGTACGTTTTTTTACAAGCTCATGATGACAAAAAAAAAAAATTGAAATATCATAATTTTTTACACGTGTATAGATAAAATGATGTAGATCATATCCAACGGTTTTATTTTGACTTTTGACTTTTAAATTTTGAGTTATTAAAGTTTTTAAAAGATGGAGGCATTTGAACCCTCCTCTTTTTAGATTATGTGTGTTATAAAATCATTTTGTGCAGTAGATATCATATTTTTCTTAAAGATTGCGAGCTTGTTTTTGTCTTTGAATTTGCATTCCAAAAATTAAGTTCGAGTCTTCTTATGCTTTTTCTGTAGCTACATATCAGTTGTTGTTCTTATATAGTAAAGGTCTGTATAAATTTTTTGTGTCTTTTTCTTATTTTGTGTAATTAGTGAAACACCTTCCTAATTGGTTGAATTTGGGAGTAGAACATCCAAACTTGAAATATCTCCACATAAGTAATTGTACTTGCTTTGAATAATAGATGCATAAGTAATTGTGCTTGCTTTGAATAACAGGTGCATATGCAGGTGTGAGTTGTGTCAAACAATATAATGTAAATATTAGGGTCTATTTGCATTTTTGCATTTTCCTATTATCCTGTCAGATTCACTTACACTGAAATATGTTATATAAAATTGAGAAGATAATTTGAATTCTATAATTCATTCATTGTATTTCGTACTGATCAATACTATTATACAGAAGCTGCTTATATAAAGAGCAAAGATTATTTCTAACTATACTCTGACTGTATATGGTTAGCCAGCTGTAATTCTTATTCTGGTTCTGACAAATTGATTTACTGGTATCCTATTTTGTGATGTGCCTCTTATTTGTGTTGCTTTGTTCTCCAGTGATGTGGACGGAGAAAGAAATCTTAGACAATAGTACTTTCTTTTTATGATTTAGTAATAGTTAAAAAATAGTACTTTCTTTTTCTTAATTAGATGGATGAGCAAAGAAACGACAGATGAAGATTGCTTTATCTGTTGGTAGTCGAATACAATTGTCTTCGTGCCTACAAATTAATGATTCAATGGTTGAGGGAGAAATTTGTATTACTAAATAAGTTAATCTTATTTTTTTTTTCTCATGTGCAGTACTGTTGGTGATGTTTAATAAAGCTGCGTTATCATCATATAATTTCTCAAGTGCTGATGTTATTACTCTCCTTCAGGTACTGCTACTATTCTCCTCTAAATATTTCTCAATTTTGTAAATTTTTGTGAGAAGTTTATAAACGTTACAAAATGTACTGGGTCAACTTGGTACTGGTATTGGTAAATTGTGTTGTTGATTTGAACAAATCATTAATTGTGATAAGGAAATAAGAAAGAGAATGTTTAATTTGCAAAATTACTAAGAATTGGTAAATATAGCTTGTGCGACTTTAATGCAAAGAGTTCATGTTCGTTACCAGTTGTATATCTCAATGTCATACTAAATTGAAATTCATTAATCATGCTTAGTGTGTTTGTTTCAGATTTATGAGTTGCATATTGGTACATTATTCAGAGGCGAAGGACATCCATAATGATTATTTACTGACATTCTGATGGACTAACTTATCTAGATAGTTCGGAGCTTATTCGACTTACTTGCAAGTGTTTTTCCTGCAAGCATGGGAAAGACGAAGGAAGGCAAATACAGGAGTTGGACAGTCTTGAATGAGGCATTCTTCCTCCCACCACTATACAATATAACTTTAATTCAATTGATGTTTTTTGGTTGTGTTATGCATCAATCTCTTGCGCTTCTGAAAAGAATAAGAGAGCCAGTGCCTTACATGTAGAGCCCAAGACGAGGAATGCATGTGCTGAGTCACACGACCTGCCTGTTCAACCTTGTTGAATGCATGGGATGAGCAATACAGGGAGAGTGCAAAATATTTTTCTTATATGGTACTGCTATGTGCAACGCTTTGGTGACATTTGAGATGAAAAATTATATAAACTTCTTTTTATTGATATGAGGGTAAAATAGTCATATCAATATCAATTAAAAAGATAAGGTGATATGTAAGGTGAATACATCTCTAACTAAGTTTTAATGTAGTTATTATTCGATCATTGGTACTTAAAAAATAATCATCACATCGTCAAATTATTATCTAATTATCATCAAATCACAGTTCAAGGTAATTAAAAATACAAAATCATATAAATTCTCTATTAGAATGTTTCTCAATTTTTGAAAAAATATTATTTTTGTTGATTTTTTTTTTTAAAATATGTTATTTTGTATGAGAATTGTTTTTCTCCTCTTATAGTATGTACCCGTTGCAACGTACGGGCATGATACTAGTATCAGTATAAAAGCAAACTCCAGTTGCACTTGCACAAGCCACAAAGCATTCATCTACCAGACTACCACTGTAAACTTTTTTTAATCGGAAATTTTATAAGAAAATGCTATTTTCGATTAGAAATTTTGAGGTTCTTTTGCGGGTCTACTCGCCAATCTATTCGGATATTTAACCAAACATGCATTCGGCCCAGGATGGATTTGCAAGTCCAAGGGATGCTTGTAATTTAGTGGTTCTAATTCTATTTGTAGTACATTATGTTACATTTCAGTCCTCCCATCTAAATTTTCTAATTCTGTCCCTGCATCCCCATTAATTGTTTAAGCGCCAAATGGTGTGGATTGCCATCTGCACAAACCATTCCGTTATTTACTGATTCAAGTAATTGCCACGGTATCACGGTGATGGTACTACGGACCTACAATATTTAATGTCCTTGTAGTACTCCATAGCATTAATAGGTTGTTTTTATGGGTTTGTGATGTGATCTACACTGCTACAGTACAAAGATTACTTGCCCATTTCTTGATACAAGTTTAGAATTACAAAGTTACGTTGTAGGGGTCTTCTAAATATCTTCAATCATGTGTTTATTATGCAATAACAAAAAATACATTATGAATAGTCTAGTATGCATTAATTATAATTATCTATTAAGCTGTGAGCGTTTTGACTTGCTAAACAATTGTCAGCAATTAAAATAAACTAAGTATATAAGTGTATATTATGTATAATTAAATGCGCATTAGAAAGTGCGTAAAAAATCATGCAGAGAATCATTAATTAGGAGACAAGAATTGAGTTTATGGAGACTAATTAATAGCGTTTGTTTTGACTTTATGTCACATTTAATAAAATCAAAATAAAAAATATATATAACTCATGTGCTACATAAAATCAAAACACCATAGTCAATATTTTTATCTAACAAAAATGTTTTCAGCATTTGAGTTTACTAATTGACTATTTGAAGGATAAATGGGCAACAAATCTATTTTATTTGAATCATTTTTCTTGAAATTTTACGAAGGACATTTGAAAAGTTGCATCCTACGTAATTTATCACTAGGGGAAAGGTTCAAGCCACAAATTAATCCAATTATTTTTATATCCAAAATTCACATTGTTTTTTTAACGGTAAAGAAAGAATTCAAGTCCCTACATTTTTATAAATTTTCACAGATGTTGAATTTTAAACATGCAACTTTTCTAAATACAACATCTTAAATATTTATAAGTTCAATTAACCATTATTAAGACAATGGTTTTTTTTTTAAAGTTAGTGGCTTTAAATGCCTACTAACGATTTCATTAATAAAAAAACATATTTACAATGAGTCAAATAACTCTCATCTCTAGATCTCCGCTCGAGAAGGTAGAGACGATTGAGAGGGAGATATTGTTGTGTCGAGAAGAGACGGTGAGGCCTAAAAAGGGGTGTTAGGGTTTGCTTTTCGATTTTCTAGGAGGGATAGAGTGATTTCGCTCTTAAAAGAAGGTTTGTAGATTATATTTTTAGATTTAATGTATTAGGCTGGTTATTGTTTATGTTGTTCATGGTCAATCAAATTTATCTGCTTTGAGTGACTACTCCGTGTAATTGAACGCATATTTATACTAAAATATGCTAAATTACTTGAAATTATATTGAATTACACAATATTAAGTTAACTTACACTAAATTACATTACATTACGCTAAAATACGGTAAATTACATATGAATAGGGACGATATCTTCACCGAAAAGGCGAAAAAACACTGAAAATTTGAATTTTTTTGTTTAAATTATTTGATAGATTACTTCTTTTGATATATAATTAGCATATTTATACTAAAATACGCTAAATTACTTGAAATTATGTTGAATTACACAATATTAAGTTAAATTACACTAAATTACATTACATTACGCTAAAATACGGTAAATTACGCAAAATTACATTTGAATAGGGACGATATCTTCATTGAAAAGGCGAAAAACACTGAAAATTTGAATTTTTTTGTTTAAATTATTTGATAGATTAGTTCTTTTGATATATAATTAGCATATTTATACTAAAATACGCTAAATTACTTGAAATTATATTGAATTACACAATATTAAGTTAAATTACACTAAATTACATTACATTACGCATCAATGGAGCCGTTCAGCAATAAGAAATTAAGAGTGAAGGATTAAGAGCTTAAGAAATGCTAAGGAACTAATATTCGGTTGTCTTAATCCGTGAGTGAAAGCTAAGAAAGCTATAGGAAGGGTTAGAGGTGCAGGTTTGGGCAGAAGATTAAGATCCGGACAAAAGGAGGCTAAAGGAGGTGATCTTAATCTGCGCTAAAGAATCGGTGTTAGGCAGAATTAAGCTACTAAGGAAGCTAAAAGAAGTGGATTAAGCCTTAATCACTTGTTACCGAACAGTCCCAATATAATTATTAGAAAAAATAAAAATTAGTCTTTATCAAATAGTAGTATTTGGAATGGCTTCGTTTTTTGAAAGATTAGCTAATAGTGATTGAGCGTATCTAGGATATTTAGAAAGATTTGAAAGATTAGCTAAAGATATCAAGCGTATCTAAGATATTTAGAAGGATTTGTTTTTACTATATATAAAGATTTGTATCCTGTAATAGAGGAATCGAGTATACATATAGGTGGTGTGACTCAGTGTAACAAAACAACAAAAACAATCATTAGAAAACAGTTTTCCACATTCTCTTTTCTTATTATGGTATCAGAGCAACCCTAATTCATCGCTGTGCATCTCATGGCTACCGACGGCGGCAATGGTGATGAAATCAGAAAGGAGAAAACTCCATCTAATATTATTGATGGGTCGTCTCCTTTCTTCCTCTACCCGTCTGACAATCCTGGCGCCATGATTAGTTCATGCGTGTTGAAGGGAGAAAACTATGATTTGTGGCAGAAGGCCATGCGAAATGCACTTCGTGCCAAAAACAAGCTTGGCTTCATAGATGGCACGCTGAAACAAACCGATGCACCAGAAGACAGTACATGGGGGGCCTGCAACTCCATGTTGGTATCTTGGCTCTTCAACTCCATTGATCCTGCACTTCAACCGAGCATAGCATATGCAGAGACGGTGAAGGAACTGTGGGATGATTTGAAGGAGAGATTTGCCATAGGTAATGCTGCACGTGTTCATCAATTGAAGGCGGACATTGCTGCTGCCAGACAACAAGGGCAGAGCGTGGTCGCCTACTTTACACGTCTCAAGAGCATGTGGGACGAACTTAGCAACTACAGCAAATTGCCGGTGTGCACGTGCAAGGGCTGCACCTGCGATATGGTCAGAGGACTTGTCAAGGAACGTGAAGATGAGAAAACCCATCAGTTTCTCATGGGACTTGACGATGCTGTTTTTGGTAATGTGAGATCGAACATCTTGAGCATGGAACCGCTTCCGACCTTGAATAAGGTGTACTCCTTGGTCATCCAAGAGGAGCGCCATAGGTCTGTAGCACGTGGTAAAGAAGAAAGGGGTGATGCAGTTGGGTTTGCAGTTCAAGCCTCCAAACCACGTGATGGGCTGCCGATGGATCGCAAGATGAGTAAAACCGGGTCAGGAGAACGACCGGTGTGCTCCCACTGTAGCAAAGTTGGTCATGAAAAGACTCAATGCTATGAACTTATAGGGTACCCTGAAGGTTGGGGCCGTGGTGGTCGTGGAAGTCGTGGAGGACGCAGCGGCGGCCGCGGTACAAGAGGTCGTGGACAAGCACATGCAAATGCAGTTCAAGGTGCAGGTGTATCTGGTGAGAAGGAAACACATACCTCTATACCCGGACTCTCTGATGCACAGGTGCAGCAGATTATGGCTATTATAGCTAATTCCAATGCAAGTGCATCCAATGAGAAGTTGCATGGTAAGAAAACTCAATTAGAATGGATACTTGATAGTGGAGCATCTCATCATATGACAGGCAACTTTGCTTGTCTTAACAATGTTTGTGTTGTGAATGCAACAACTGTTGGTCTTCCAAATGGAGAGCAAACAGTGGCCAAACACGAAGGGGAAGTGGTGCTGAACGAAGGACTTGTTCTTGAAAGAGTGTTATATGTTCCTAGTTTGGAATGCAATCTCATTTCTATTAGTAAATTGGTCAACACCAAAAATTGCCTTGTTACTTTTACTAATGAGCTATGTCTGATCCAGGACCACAGTACGAGGACGCTGATTGGTGTGGGTGAGCAAAGAGATGGGGTCTATTACTATCATCAAGTTGCATCTGTAGGAGCATTTCATGTGAGCACAAAAGGGTCTTATGACTTATGGCATCAACGCATGGGACATCCTTCTAGGCAAATGACTCTGTTTTTGGCTGGAATTAATAATAATAATTTTTCTAAATCTATTTGTGATGTTTGTCTGCGCGCAAAACAAACTCGAGATATTTTTCATGATAGTTTGAATAAAGCAGCTGAATCTTTTGATCTTATACACTGTGATATATGGGGTCCATATCGGGTTGGTTCCCATTGTGGTGCTCATTATTTTCTAACTATTGTGGATGATTTTACCCGAGCTGTGTGGGTTTATTTGATGGCTGAAAAGAGTGAGACGGGTCAACTGTTGAAAGTATTTTGTCAAATGGTTCAAACACAGTTTGGAAAGTCAGTTAAGTGTATTCGAAGTGATAACGGTTTGGAATTTAAATCGCGCACTATGAACCAATTTTATGCAGACTCTGGAATATTGCATCAAACATCCTGTGTTTTCACTCCTCAACAAAATGGGAGAGTGGAAAGAAAACATCGTCACATCCTCAATGTAGCAAGAGCTTTGCGTTTTCAAGCTGACTTGCCACTTGAGTTTTGGGGAGAATGTGTTCTGACTGCTGCTTATCTAATTAATAGAACGCCTTCTCAAGTGTTGGAGAATCAAACCCCCTATGAGCTGTTGTTTGGGAAACCCCCTTCATATGCTGCTGTGCGTAATTTTGGATGTTTGTGTTACATAAAGTCGCGTACTTCTGATAAATTTGCGAGCAGGAGCAGAAAATGCGTATTTGTTGGATATCCGTATGGAAAGAAGGGATGGAAAGTGTTTGATTTGAAAACTCATGAATTTATTGTCTCTCGGGATGTTGTGTTTTGTGAAGACATATTCCCTTTTTCTCACATAAGAACTGAGAGTGCACCTGCATCGGGTCTCTCTGGTCAAAATGCACCAGCATTGGGTCAGAATGATGATGCATCCTTTATGCCACTCTCAAGGGAGAATAGTGCAATATTTGCTGAGCGTATGGAAGCAAGGGGGAGTAGTGTACTTTTTGATGACACCGAAAGTGCCGATGTGGCAGGATTTGAGTCCGATCAAGCATCGGGTCAGGATGCAGCTGAAACAGGTCTTGACACGAGTGAGAATGTACCGGTATCGGGTCAGAATAGACAGGCATCGGGTCAGGATGCACCTGAAACAGGTCTTGACTCGGGTCAGAATGCTTCTGCATCGGGTCAGACTAGACAAGCCTCGGGTCAGAATGCACCCAGACGATCTCGCCAACCTCCTGCTCGTCTTCAAGACTATATTTGCTATACTGCTAAATGTGACCCCTCTTATGCTCACCCCACATCAGCAGCTACCTCAGGTACTCCTTATCCTATAGCTCATTACGTAAATTGTGACCAATTTTCTGTGGCACATAGAACCTTCTTAGCTGCAGTTACAACAAAGAAGGAACCAGAGCATTTTGGAGAAGCCATGAAAGACAGTAACTGGCGAAAAGCAATGCAAGCTGAAATTGAAGCACTCGAGCGGAATGGCACCTGGTCTGTTGAGGATTTGCCATCTGGAAAGAAGGCAATAGGGTGCAGATGGGTGTATCGCATCAAGTATAATTCAGACGGGTCAGTTGAAAGGTACAAGGCTCGGTTAGTTGTGATGGGGAACAGACAAGTTGAAGGAATTGATTTTAAAGAGACGTTTGCTCCGGTTGCAAAGATGGTTAGTGTCCGCACTTTCTTGGCGGTAGCAGTGGCACGAGGGTGGGAGTTGCATCAAATGGATGTGCACAATGCATTCTTGCATGGCAACTTGCATGAAGAGGTGTATATGCGCTTACCACCTGGCTTTGCTTCTAAATATCCCGGGAAGGTGTGCAGACTTAGAAAATCTCTCTACGGTTTGCGCCAAGCACCTCGGATGTGGTTCTCTAAACTCACAGAAGCACTACAAGCTTATGGGTTCACTCAGTCATATGCTGATTATTCATTGTTTACTTTTGAGAAGCAGGATACATTTCTTGCTATTTTGGTGTATGTCGATGACCTGGTTATAGCAGGCAATAATTCGGAAGCTATAATTCAGTGCAAGAAGTATTTAAGTAGTACTTTCTATATGAAGAGATCTTGGTGCACTCAAATACTTTCTTGGTATTGAAATAGCGCGAAGCCCGACAGGTCTTTATTTGTGCCAGAGGAAATACACATTAGATATTGTGGCTGAGTGTGGACTTTTAGGTGCGAAACCTGCGGCATTTCCTATTGAGCAAAATCACAATTTGTCAACTGCAGCTGGCAAGCCTATGCAGGATCCTGAACGCTATAGGCGCCTCATTGGACGGTTGATTTATTTAACAATCACTCGTCCCGATTTATGCTACTCGGTGCATATACTGGCGCAATTCATGCATGCGCCGCTTGATACTCATTACGATGCAGCCATCCGTGTCATGCGTTATTTGAAGGGCAGCCCGGGACAAGGAATTTTGTTGCGTGCCAATAGTGATTTGACTCTATATGGATATTGTGACTCGGATTGGGCAACATGCCCATTAACTAGAAGGTCTTTGACTGGATATTTTGTGACACTAGGAGATTCACCCATTTCATGGAAGACCAAAAAGCAGCCCACCGTGTCTCGGTCATCAGCAGAGGCAGAGTACCGATCAATGGCTACTGCTGCTTGTGAATTGACTTGGCTCAAGACACTTCTTCAATCGCTTGGTGTTTCCCACATTCAACCAATGAAGCTCATGTGTGATAGTCAAGCTGCTCTTCATATAGCAGCAAATCCTGTTTTTCATGAGCGTACCAAACATATTGAGATCGACTGTCATTTTGTGCGAGATCAGATTCAAGCAGGGCACATTGTTGCTTCTCACATTCGCACCAATGAGCAGCTAGCTGACATTTTTACAAAGGCCCTTGGAAAGCGACAGTTCCACTATCTACTTGGCAAGTTGGGCATTCATAATCTTCATGCTCGACTTGAGGGGGAGTGAAAGATTAGCTAATAGTGATTGAGCGTATCTAGGATATTTAGAAAGATAGCTAAAGATATCAAGTGTATCTATGATATTTAGAAGGATTTGTTTTTACTATATATAAAGATTTGTATCCTGTAATAGAGGAATCGAGTATACATATAGGTGGTGTGACTCAGTGTAACAGACAACAAAACAATCAATAGAAAACAGTTTTCCACATTCTCTTTTCTTATTATTAATAAGCATATGGCGTTGGGTACTAACACCGTCTGTTTGATCGTGCGCTACTGATGACATATCGATTAACGCCATCTGTTTTGAGCCGATGACATATGTATATACCTTTCCTATCAGGGCGATAGTCATCGTTGCGGATTGCGATTTCATCCGACGGCGAACTGTTTTTTGTAGTAGTGTATGAAATATAAAGAATATGATGAAGAAAATAATTTATTTTGTATTAACTTTAATCCGCGATCAAACATGACTGATAAGATTAAATCCAATTTAAATTCTCGCCCCTTTAATTGGAAAGATTGATAGTATTATTATTAGCACTACCTGGATGATTATAAAAATTTAGCACAAAGCGCGCCTTCTGAGGGGCTCTCTTTGCCTGGCAACTTTAACCCGAGATAAATGCGGAAAAGAGAATCCAAAGCTCTGCTATCTCACAGGCGCAGGAGAGAGAGAAAGAAAGAGAGAGACTGAGAGAGGGGTGGGGTAATTGGTCTCCTTTGACTCCTTCCCCTCCTTTTCTACTCGCATTCCCTCGCGTGGAGGGAATCTCTGCTTCTTCTCCTCTTTCCTTTCTGAATGTGAAGGTGGCGCGTTTCATGTAGCCCCTCTCAGATTCATCCCTCCTCTTCGCCTTCCCTTTCTTGCCTTGCTTCGACTTCGATCCATCGTAAGTACCCCTTTCTTTCCTTCCCCATTATGATTTTTCTTTGTCATTTTTAACAAGTTTTACCCGATTTGATTGTTTCTCTTTGGGATTTGTGTTGTATTTGTTCAAATCTCAGCATATTCTGTTTTTAGATCTTAGCATCTTAATTAATAAATGCAGCAAGGCTCGGTGAGTCTTGAATCAAATTGCAAAAGTGTTGTATAATTTTCATGAGAGTTTGCTTCAATTACAAAAGTGCTGTATATCAATAGAATGAAATTGATTGCGGAGCCTATCCCACGAGTTGGCTTCTCAATAATTAGGTTTTGTAAACAATACATTTTATCCACGGAATGCTTCGATAATTTTGCTTTATTTTTATTCATCTGCATTGTTTTGTTTTTGCTTTACATTTCCGCTTTTATCTAGCTTGTAAAAGCTGGAAATGCTAGAAGATAAGTAAGAGGAAACAAAATGTGTTGAAACTTCAATGCAGTGTGTAATTATGTTGTAATAGATCTAGATTTTTTTATTACCAAGTGATATTTTTTTTACCTTCATTGAACCTTAAGAATATTGCCTTTGGTAATAGCTGTATGCTTGTATTATTAATTGATAGTTGTATTGTTAATTTCATTTGATTAGCTAAGGAACCTGCATATTATACGAAGCTGGAGTTAGTTGTATTATTAATTGCATTTTGATTAGCTAAGGAACCTGCAGATTATACGAAGCTGGTTTTAGTTGTATTATTAGTTGCACCTATGACCTATAATTGATCTCCCCCCACCCCCCATCCCACACACACACACACACACAGAATGGATTAATATACATAATAAATGGATCAAAATATACATACCATTTTTATAGATATTTTCAAGAGGGTATCCAATCTTTTCATGGTTCTCTTTCTTTTTTCGAGAACCATATTTGAGTTATAGCCCCTGGTACACGTCATGATCTGACCTCAACTTAATTGACTATGACTCAAGAAACTTGTCATTTTCTTCTTAAGATAAAGAACTCAAATCGAACATAAATTGGGCATGAGTAGCTGTTACCTGTCCACGGGAGAAAATTTTAATTCCAACGTGGGTTGTTCTTCTAGTGAATGTAGGGTAGGCTCTCATCTCCTATGGATAGCAATTAGCAATTTCATCATTTAAAAACAAGTCAGGGAAGTTAAGTCATATTAGAGCATATAAATGATTTCTTTTTTAATGACTCTCTAATCATTTGTTCTGGCATATAAGGATCATGAAGTTTGGTTCAAGAAAGGGATGGAAATCCCTTGTTCCATTCAGAGTGAACAAGAGACCTACCACCCGCTCCTGTTTGTTTCCTAAGGTCAAAAGAGCCAGTCAAACACCGGGATATGCACCCGTTTATCTCAATGTCTATGATTTGACACCTGTCAATGGATACATTTGTTGGGCCGGCATTGGGGTATTTCACTCAGGAGTTGAAGGTATGCTTTCTTCTTCATCTAGTAAATTTAATTCGCAACATAAGAGTCAACAAACAAGCTTGTCAGCCCAAGATGTTCATAGATGAATAAAACAAAAAAGAAAGAACAATTGAATTAGTTTAAAAAGTCTCCTGTATTTTCTAGAAACAAATTGCAAAAGGTCCTTACTGCTAGCTAGTGTACAAGATTCGGTGTTCAATTGCATTAAATAACAGAGATATTGAAAAGAAAAAAAAAACACCTCCCTTTCTAATTCCAATAAGTAGTGGTGGACCACATGCATCGTGTTGAAGCATGCTACTGTTAATTCTGCTAAGAAATCGGAAAATAAAAATCGTCCCAAGAGTTACTTTTTAAAGTTGAAAAAACATCATCTTGTTCTAATATTTAGATATAATTGTGCATTTGATACATTCCTATTATCCTAGAGATGTAGACTGAATATATTTTTTGTAGCATATTTAAAAGTGAAAAAGAATAGATTGTTTTTATTCTACGTGGATTTTTGCGGAACATGATAATGTAATTTCACCCTTTCTCAAATTACATGCCAAAAAGGTAGAAAAGGAGAAGCATATACTAATGGCAATGTAAACCCACTTGTTAGAAAAGGCACCATCTGCATATTGGTATTGCTCAGCCAAACAAAAGTACGAACTAGTATGGTATTAATGGTATTAACAAGCGCATAGTCAGGATTTGTGAATGAGGGGGGAATAACCATTACCATCCAGTCCAAATCCTCACATGCATCTTAACTTTACCTCACATATCCGAGCCGATGCAATCCATCTGCATCGACATACACGCTTCACGGATCTTGACACAGATGAACGGCTTGAGTTTAGTTTTCTTTTTCTTTTTGTGTGTTCTTGAGTGGATGTGAATTCACGGACCGTTTATGCAGCAAAACTATGTTTAAAAGATCTTTCAAGGAAAGTGGTTTATGATATTAGAATAGTTTGATAACAGGTTTCTTATATTTCATAAAATAAGCAGGTTAGGAAAATATACACACATTGCAAAGTAGACACAAATTTGTTAAGGAGAAGGATTATGCTCAACTTAATATAGCTACCGAAGGATTTTGGATTTGTCAAATATATGTTAAAATTGAAGAACGAAATACAATTTGTTAAATAGTAGGCTACTACTTATTAGAAAAACAAAAGGGTGAAACATGTAACTTAATGACCGATATTGTTTTGCAACTATGAAATTTCATTTTAAACAATAAGTTTTTATTTTACCTACTACTAGTAAATTTCAAGATTCTACGTAAGCTAAGCACTGTTCAGAATTTTTTATTCAAGAACAACGATATCAACTAATTGAAAGTAGATAAAAACAGGAGTTGTATTTAGTAACTTGGATTATATATGAATATCCATGTACCTTGTTTTCTCTGTTTCTCTGGTTAATACACAACTTTTCTCTCTTTACTTTAGTTTTGTTGTTGTTTTATGCTGAAGGAGGGGGGGAAATAACTGTGTTTTTTTTTTGGTTAACTTGCTTCCCCATTTCTTTCATCATTTCCTAATATTATACTTATTTTGATATAAATTGGCTATGCAATTTTGGATAATGATAAATAAGAAGGTTAATGGGACAGTAAATTTCCAATTTTCATTTACTTGAGGACTATATCCATACAGGGTGTACAATAATGTAACTTTGTATGCGATTATACAGCATATATACACAGCCGTGCTTTTTACTATATAGGAGCGTTGTAATTAATTAAGTACATTATGTTCGTTTATGACTCCGTAAAACTCTTTGTATTAATACAATTGTTAATGGCCAACTAGCCCACTAACCTTAAAAAAATATATATGCACACAGAGCCTGGTGCTCCATAAAATTTTTTTGGGCTTATATTGCTTATTTACGAAAGTAATGTATGTTTTCAAACACTATGCAATCACATGCTAAATTGTTCAGCTGCAAAGTCTTTTCTTGTAATTTCATTGTTCAATTGCTGTATACTTACTATGGAAGTAAAAAGGTTCGAATTAACAAAGACGCTTACTAACCTAAAGCAATTTTTACAAATTTCACATTTTCTTTAAGAAAACTTATCTCTTATTTCAACTTTGATGGGATAATGGACATTTCGTTGGAGCATTGAATCAGGCCAATTAATATTCTATTGAATTCTTCTTAATGGATTTGCATTTATTATATGAACTAAGGTGTGACCAAATCATTTCACATGTTGACTCCTTGAGCTGTAGGTGGAAAACAAGCAAATCTGGCTCGATTTCAGTCAGGTCATGTTTGGGTCCATATCCGTCCGGTTGGGTCACTTCCAGATCTGAGTTAAGGTTGGTTTGGATAATGGGATCTTCAAAAGGGTCATTTAGAGTTCTGATTGTTCCAATTTTCAAGTGTCTGGGTTTTGGGTTGAGTCGGGCTAGCATTCATAGTTGGTTAGGGTTTATTGTTTAGGTCATTTCGGGATTATTCAAATCAATTTGATCTGGATTTGGGCTTGAGGTTTTTTGGGTTATATGTCTGGTTCGATGAGTTAGCTCGCTTGAATTGTAGTTTTGATTAGGTGTGGGTTGATCTGGATCAAGCTGGTTGGATAGATTTTAAGTTTGGTTAGATTTTGCAGTTATACTGTAGCACTACAGTATGGAAACATAATGTGCCTTTTTCTTATCCATTCAATTTACAGTTTTGTACTTTAAGCAAGGGTAGCATTCGACTCATGGGATCAAATTAAGATTGAAATCTTAACCCCCATGAATACCTAACTGAGGGATGTTACACAAAAATGATAATTAGAAGGTAAAGAAAACCTAAATAAACCATTTTAATTGGAGATAATTTTTTATATATTTGGCACCGTTTGGTAGATGTCAGTAGCTTATCAGTTGCAAATAGGATAACAGAGAAATATAGTACTAACCAGTTGATGGCCAATGATACATATAAGAACCACACCCCGCATTGTGTGTCCAAGGCATCATCCACTATTTAAACCTTTAGACAAGATAATGTAACACTAAGCGACCACAAATTTAATGACAATCTCCTTTTTCTCAAGTTTTTCAAACAAACAGCAGTTATCAAAATAAAGTATGCATGAACCAGTTAGATTAGGACAGCATGCCGAAATTTCTCTTGTATATCGAAAGATACATCTTGCAGATAATATTTCAACACAAGGGACACGGGAAACTGCAAGTTACTAAAATTTTGGGATCTATTTTCTAAATTGAACACTTCCTAGAATATGAATTCAGATTCTTCAGAGTTCAGATTAGATAATGTGCATTGGATTTTGAAAATATAACTATCTAGAATATGAATAATGTAAAAAGAAGAACAAACAATTTATACAGAAACAATTATGCCTGTACCTGAAAGACTCCTTGCCTTTCCATCAATTGTGAAAATATTACTTCTGTTCTGTTAGATTTTAGAGACTCACTTGTGTAATATTCAAAAGTAATGAAAAAGGATAAGGTGAATATAATTGTCTTGTGACTTTGTTTTTTTTTTTTTTGAAAGCTTGGTAGGTGCTACCAAGTGGTTTGCATTAAATAAACAACATTACAACAGTTAGTATCATGTGTACCAGCTAACCTTCATGCAACAAGCTGCATGTGCTTACATAGTTACATCCACGTAAAGTGGCACTACAGAACTGTTTTATTTAATAACAGAAATAAATCTTGACACTAGGAAATTTATGAAACATTGTATCAACATTCTTGTCTCGTTTTGTTGGGTGCCTGTTAACAGATCTATACTAACTATTTCTGATCACCTGCTAAGACTGTTTGTGTTATTTTGCTTTCTGGTTTCAGTTTACGGTGTAGAATATGCATTTGGGGCCCATGACTTCCCTTCGAGTGGGGTCTTTGAGGTTGAACCGAGACAGTGCCCTGGTTTTAAATTTAGGAAGTCAATTTTAATCGGTACCACACGCCTTGATCCTTTGCAATTAAGGCAGTTCATGGAACTCCAATCCCTAAACTACAATGGAGACAGCTATCATTTAATCACCAAGAATTGCAATCACTTCTGTAAGGACATCTGTTTTAAGTTGACGGGCAACTCCATTCCCAAATGGGTGAATCGCCTTGCAAGAATAGGTAAGATATTTTTTCCTTTTTTCCATATATGACTGCTCAGTTCCTTTATAATATAATAATTCTGGGAGTTAGGCTATGCTACTTTGCAAACCGCGGATCGGTCCGTGCTATGGATATATATCTCCATTTTTAAAGTCTAAACAATTGATCTGAACTGCTCACTATGATCTCCATATGAAAATGTACTTGGATACCAAATTTTACATTTTTTTCAAACTTTTTTACTATTTTTTTTAAGTAGTTAGAAAACCCTACTTTCGGATGGTTCAAAATATTTAGATCGGATGATTTTGTACCTATCTAAAAAAGTAGTAAAAAAATTCTAAAAATATGTAAAATTTGATTCCAAGTACATTTTTGTATGGAGATCGTGTTGAACAGTTTGGATCCATTGTTTAAACTTTGTAAATGGAGATATTGATCCATAGCACGGACCGTTCCGCGCTTTTGCAAAGTGCCGTAGCCTCACTCATAATTCTGGATACAAAAGTTATAGCTAGAAAAAATTCTGGTTTTTCATTTGTTTTAATGAAGCTGAGTCTGTTGGGTTATTAAATAGAGGAGGCCTTTGTTTCAAATCCTATGTTTACCAAAAAGCCTGATTGACTGTTACTTCCATTGTCAGGTGCTCTTTGCAATTGCATTCTTCCCGGTGCACTTAAAATCTCAGCTATCCGGCAAGATCCAGATTGTGTGTCCGAAGATTCCGAGAGGAGGCAACTTATGGGTTCCTTTAATTGTTTCTCTTCCATTTCTCTTAGTCAAAAGCAGCCCTCTCAATCCTCTTCTTCTCTTTTGGGATCTTCTCGTGTGCAAAAGAGTTGTCCACCCGTTTCCCTGAAATTAACCTAGAACTCACAAGGAAAAGAGTGAACTTCACTTTTAAAATTTACTTCAACAATGAAAGAATAATCTTTTGTTGTGATGGTTTCTAAGTTCAGGGAAGGGAGTACATCCATCTTTTATGCATGTTTAGTTGTCACTCTAGTGATACACACCTGATGCCTGTAAAGCTTGTTTTTTGTTTGCTTTTCCTAGTGAGAAATCAAATCCTTAGCATGGTTCTCCTGCCTTTGTGTTAATTGTATGTGATCGCTTACAATGAAATCTGTGGGATGATGCCACGTGGCTGGAATTGGTACTTGCTTTTCCAGGTTTCATGCGAACGTTTGGCAAGGAAAAAATGTTCCATGTACTAGTACTAGTCCTGTGGGCCCATATTCTTTCTCTCACTTGTCATTTTTTCACAAAGAATCTGTGTATTTGCATTCTTAATTGCTGCATTGCCATTATGTGTCATATGTTGCAATGCATGATTTTTGTGCCAGCATAAAGAATCAAACGATGCTATCGGCAGAGGACTTGGTTCTTCTTTACAAGTGTAACTGGCATATTTGACCACGTTCTCTTAGTTTGTTATATAAAATGGGGTTAAATTTTGAGGCGGAGCCAGATTATGCAGTTACGGGGTCATATGAAATTTTCATGCTAAGTATGATAATCACTTTGACAATACTCATAATATTTTATTCTAAATTATATGGAAAATTATTTATAAAAACAAAAAAGTTCAAAATGAATATTCACTTCCATGTAGATCCGCCCTGATTATATTCACATAGCCTCGTACTCGACAAAATATGAAATGTCTGTTTTTATGCGTTTCCACAGCCCTATAAATTTCCTACAAGTTTATGAATTGCGGCGCAATGGAACAATTTTGACATTATATCCTACCCTGAACTGAAAATTTCGGCGTTCATATTTCAAACGTAGTTATGAAATTCACAAGCCACTCTCGTTGGGGTTCAGAACTGACGTTTTTGACAGCGAACATCATAAGTTACTTTTTTTACTTTACAATTTTAACTTTATAAGGTTGAATTGTGATCCTATGACGCGTCCAATGGTAAATATCTAGTCCATATCATAGTGACAAGACTTGCGATTTATTCGTGTATTATTCGTTTTTTTGACTTTACCGAACTGAACTCCGAATAAAATGCAAGAAAAAACGTATAATACGTTTTATTTGAGAATAAAACGCAAATTAACTAATTATTCGCGATAAAAACGCGAAAAAATATTTTCTAATTTAAAAAAAAAAATTTGTTTTTTTGTTTTTTGTTGTTGTTTTTTTTTTTTTGCTTCCTTGTTGTACCGAATCATTTCCGATTATACCCGAATCACAAATTTTTGACCCCGCCGAACCGAACCTGAATTTTTCATTTGTCACTATGGTCCATCCATATGAGGCGTCCAATTATATATGCTACTATAGATCTGACTTCATTCAGTCGCACTAATCATTTAAACGACAATTGATTTTTTGATTAATTTGAATTATCTTAAAATATATATGCCTCACCAACAAATTAATTCCATCCTATCAGTATGTGGTAATATGCAGTCGAATATGCAGTAATAATATGCGGCTACATATGCAGAACTGCATATATAGACTACATAAGAATTTTTATGCAGAATCCAACCACATACGCATATGCGGCCACATAAACCGCATTTTGTGACTATGTTGCTTTGTATTGCAGTTAAAACCCCCACACACAACCAGATTCATATCACCTAAGGTAACTCAAATTTTTAGATCTGGATTGTCTGATCTGTTTTGATATAGGATGTGTGCATTACACCTTCATCAAAATTTAGATTCTGATCGAACGGTTATGATCCAAATTCAAAATTTGAGTTACCTCCGAGGATCTGAACTCCACCCAACCCCCACCCCCACAAAACACGGAATCATGTCCTCCGAGTACTATAAAGGTACTGTTCCGTGGAGTAATTAGATCTGGACCGTTCTTTTAACTTTGCACGAATCTCAGAGCACAAATAATACTGCCTCCTGCGCTATCTCAAATAGACATTGTTTTTGAGTTAATATGGACCGTAAAGTAATGAACGTTATCCGTGCAGTACTACAAAGGTCCCACAACCCAAACAAAAAAATATGGATCTTACTCAGAGATAACACTATTACCTTGATGACTCTTTCTGGGCTCTAATGTGGAAATTTGGGCCTGGCCCACTATGTAAGTAGATTGGGCAGTACTGAATTTCTTTTTTCTTTTACCTTTTATTTCCCCTTGAAAGGATAATGTATAATCAATCCATGACATGAATAAAGAAGAAAGCATTGTCCAATCAAGGCCATCAACAAATGGTCCCGCCTAAAAAGGCACAAGTACACTCATCATAGCCCCAATCTTTTCAAGATAAAACAGGTAACAGCAAATTTTCCGGAACCATAATCATGACAAAGCAACTTGAATTACTACAATTATTACTTGGAAGGAATATCGGTACGATTGAACCAAATGCACTCAATCACTTTGTCATATACAGATACGCTGCACTAAAACCAAAGTTCAGTAAGCATTCAATTAAACAAAGATATTTATCAGTTTAATCAATATTCTCTCAGCATAAACTTGTTTAATCATTATATATTACAGAGCTTCATCCTTTAAACACTCAATGCAAACGTGATGCTTGCGCATTTAATTCCATGGGACCAAATCTAAAAATAAGAAATTTAGTCCTCACTTGGACCGTCAAATACGAAATAGTTAGATCAATCTATGAAGATGTTAGAACTGAAAACGAACGAGCTGAGCCGAGCTAGACGATGCTCGAAGTCACAGCACGTGACTATAATGAGCCGAGCAAAACATTAATTGGAAGCTGAAAATACTGGCTCGTGATTCTTAGTCGAACTGGCTTTCTCGTAAACCAATTTTTCACAACGTCAAATATCATATATGTTGTCCTAAGTTGAGACATAGTAATATAACCCTAACATGTCAACAATTCAGACTAAATCAAAATATAATCAACAATTCATACCAGCTCGTTAACGAACTGAACCGAGTTAAGCCAAGCTCGAACTCGTCACACAAGGGACTGAGATGGAACAAACAATCTAATTTTAGTTCAAATCTAGACGACCTGTTTTTGAGCCGACTTCAAACGAATCACGAGTTACGTGTTTTTTGTTAACCCTAGCTAGATGACGTAAGCTTAACTTCAGACAATCAGACTGACCTAAGTTAAACCATTTACTTAAACGGAATAACTTGTGCCGCATGTGGAGCCCGCTTTAAATAAAAGAATGTTTTTCCCCTTTTCTCTATCTTGCTTAACTTTAGGCAATCTAACTCTTTTCAATAACCAAATAAGAAAGGTTAAACCGACCTAACTTGAAATAAATAACTTGGATTAGCTGAACTTTGTTCCGTAACCAAACACTCTCTTGGGATTTTTATTATGTCATATAACATGAATGATTGCAGAAATTTTCTGCTTGTTGTGCGGCTTGCTACAATAAATCTGGCTCAATTTTTTGTTTTTCTTTGTTGGGCCTTCAAACCATATGATTTTGTTTAAAAAAACTAAATTAACAAACATTACATCATATAATTAAAAATTAAAAGCTAACTCTTAAATAATAATCAGGACGGTAACTCAAGATCCGGGAACTAACTTAGAAATTCGCAGGGCTATCATCCAATTGTTTCTCATCCTCAATTTCCACCTCCAAAATTTCCTAATAAAAACACATTATCTGTAATCAATCATCTGAACGAAGCATGAAACATGGATTATAACATAACATAATGATACGAGAAAGAAGTTAACTTACTGGGATGCGGTTTTTCAGGTAATTACCGACACGCGCTAGAACAAGGGCACGAGTGTGCCAGAATCTGCCTGTAAGCCTCAATTTCACATAGGGGCCATCCAATTCGGCAAGTTCGACTACTCCTATATTATTATGGTTAATATCTTAATACACAGTTAAAATGGACAACCCAAGGAAGGTAATGAAAATTGTTAATACAAAAATAACTATCTTAATTCCATATGTATATATGAATGAAATGTACCGGTCATTCCAATTGAAGTATCGAAGATCTGACCTAACTGAAATTAAGGCAAAAAAGGTTAATTTTGGGGAAGTTGCAAAAATAATAAAATGAAGCAAGCAGTGGGAGGAAACAAAAACAGGCCACCTCAGATCTGGCATCAATTAGGACCTGACAAATATTCTCCTCTGTCAGATCAAGTGCTGGTAGAGACGCCGACACTGAATTGAATCGCAATCTCTGCTTCCTAAACCGATTGCTTCTGTTCTTCAATGTAATGGTTTTCAAACTCTGAAATTTGTTATATAGCGGTGGAGAATTGAGAGAAGAAGGAGAAGAGAAGTGGCGTAAAGATGGAGAAAATGGATGCAGATGGATGTGATAGGTCAAGGCCATTACTGAAATTTCCGATTTCTTCTCCTAATTTTGTTTTTTTTTTCGATTTCTTCGTTTTGAGGCGGGAAGGCCATTACTGAGATAATGATAGAATCACTTACCTCAAGCGAGTTCAGATTCTCTGATTTTGTCCGTAAATAACTCATAGTGCAGCGCTTCACTGACAGGCAAGACATGCCATATAAATATAGAAGAAAAATAGAAAAGAGATCGTAAGTGCGTATAATGGTGAGCCCAAAACCTTGGGCCTCTTGGTCAGAATAAAGGAAATGACAAGGCCGAAATACATTTTGGGCCGTATATCAGCCGAATTAGACTTATTAATCGGGCCACTGGATTTACTTGGCATTGCTACATGGAGATCGGCGATGATGTGTAAAACGGGCGGCCGCCCGTTTCTCGTTTCTTCCCCTTTCGGCTTTCGCTTCTCGTTTCCTCCCCTCCGTTCTAGGATAACATAACAGACCATGCTGTCAAAACTTTTCAGGAGATGCATTTTTTTGGTTGCAAAAGAACTGTAAAATCTTTCAATGCCACACTCAAGGTTCTCTCTCAAGCCAATCGGTTTCATGAGCTGTGCCAACTATTCGATAACGCCCCTCAGATTTATGGAATTCAATTGGATGAGATATCTTACAATACACTTATCAAGGTCATGTGTGAGATGGGTAGTTTGGATTCAGCTTACAGGATCATGTTGGAAATGGGTAAATCAGGTGTCAAACCCGATGTTGTAACTTACACTACTCTGATTTCGGCTTTTCACTGTGCAAGATCGGTGATGGTTTATGGAATTTAATGAGGCTTAGAGGTTGTAATCCTACTCTTACCACATATAATGTTAGAATACAATATTTGATTAATCGGCGTAGAACTTTTGAAGCAAATCATTTGGTGCGCACCATGGATAAATCAGGGATAAAGCTAGATAAGGTGACATATAATCTCATGATAAAGGGGTTTTTCATAATGGGTGAAAGTTAAAATGGCTAACAATGTGTTTTATTCGATGAGTAGAAGGGGTTGTGAACCGAATGGGAAGATTTATCAGACAATGGTACATTACCTTTGTGAAGAGAGAGATTTTGGTCTGGCGTTTAGACTTTGTAAGAAGAGTATGGAGAGGAATTGGTACCCAAGTGTGGAAGAATTCCTCAGTATTCATCTGAAGAAATTATATCATTTCAAGAGATTATGTCTCATTAGGAAATCAAAGAGATTGATAATGGTTCCAGGTTTTTTTAAGCAGCTAGAGTTTCTATCTGTGTTTCCAATTTCAAAAGAGGAGCTTTATTTTTTTTTAAGTGTCATATACAGCTAGAGTAGCTTCAGCAAGGAATTTTTCAGTTGTTTTGATATGTCAAAGTTAAAAAGGGTAGGTCTGCTTCTAGATTCGTGCCAGATTAAAACAGATGGCTCAGATCTCATTCTACACGGTCAGGTATCACACTGGACCAGAATTCGATCTTTGTAGTTTAGAAAACTCTTGCGGAGAGAACAGTAGGTGTACTTATTTTTTTTTTCTTTTTGTATGAGAGAGAGTTGGTATGACTGAATTGTGGCCTGTTGTGGACGAATGCGGATGCTGTAATTAGATTATTCACTAGCAGTAATTTTGTCCGGGTCATTTTATTTGATGTATTGTCTCACTTCTCACTTCTCAGCATTGCTCCTTTTTCTGTTTTATTTTCTCACGAGCTCCCAATTAAAGATGGAGCATGTAGTTCCGTTCAATACAATCATACTGTGGACTGTTTTGGTTCTTAGAAATTGTTTTAATATATTTAATTATCTAAATGTACAAGTTCAGAATGATCTGTGAATGCATGCATTAAAAAAAATTGACATAATGTTATGAGAACAAGAATATTATTGTCGAAGTTTTTAAAAATGAGGATAGACAAAAATATAAAATGCATGCGCCTAACAGGAGCTCGGAGAGCATATGTTTTAATGTTTTAGGCGGCATTTCTCAGTACACGAGTCTATATATTAATGTACATAGAGAGAGATTATTCCTATTACTTCTATAGAGAGATAAAAATCAATTCAGCTACCTTTGCATATGTATCTACTGATATTATCAATTCAGAGCAATTACTGCACTTCTATATTCATAGTCAGTATAAAACACTTTGTATTGTACAAAAAATATAGCGTGTCGGTAGACTGAAGTTGGATGCATGATCCTTAGCCGCTTCACATTCATACCAAAAAATATAGACGGGGAAATATTTTGAAATGCACACAATGAATACGAATCTAAAAGTGCAATTATCTTGACTCGTATTAGGTGCCCTGTGTACATAATAGACATAAAAAGGGAGGATTAATACCGTCTAATTTAATGTACATGTTTTAGAAGACGGACGAAATGTGTTGGTGGGCTTAAACCCCAACCCAACTTCAAAAAAAAGGAAGACGGACGATTTAAAATTCAGTAGAAGTTTGAATGTGGTTCATCTACTTTTCTATTAACAGGCAGCTTCAATATTCGTGCTAAACGGTCCAGATTTTGACTGCCCGTGAAATCCGGCTTTTAGTTGGTCTGGCAAAGCCTTTGCACAGTTTCTCCATGCACAAATAGCTACACAGAAAACGCCACAGGAAAGTGAAATAGGATATTCTCCTCTAAACAGCGCTTTCTTCACGGATGTCTTCTCTTTTGCTTCCTTCTCACCTTTGCCGGGGTTAGTGGTTGAATGGAGAAGAAACCCCATGTCGACGGTGGCGCGCCAGCGGAGCTTGTGGAGAGGCTCCCACAAGCGCTACTTGTGGACATACTGTCGAGGCTGGATCTCTATTCTCTCTGCTCCGCCGCGCCTGTTTGTCGCACTCTCAACTCCTCAGCCTCTCAGGCGCTCTCTTCTATCTCCTCCCTCGACCTCTCTGTTAGTTACCCCCCCCTCCCCTCCCCCCCAATTTTCTTTGTTCATTGCTGCTCATGTGGATCTGCGAGTCAATATAAGCTGCGTATGATTCGAAATACGGTCCGATCAAACCAAAATAATTAATTAGTTCATTGTGTGGGAGAAATGGTGTCAGAATGTTCAGAAAAGCTAATATAACACTCAAAGCACGGCCTACCTCTGTTAATTTCACTACAAAGGAGTCTGTTGAGGAGTTCTCCTTTCTCTTTTTCTTTGTTTTTTTTTTTTTGGGTAATGATCGTTGGAGTTTTACAGAATTTTTCTCCTTTTTTAAATCCTTTTGGTTTAATTTTTTTACACAACCAGTTAGTATTATGGATTTTATTTTTGTGCTCAGAATGTGCATGTTTAGTAAATGTTGCAATGTTTATCTGATTCTGTTCAAATTTTTTAGGGTTTTTCTCCCACAGTTCAGATCCTTAGCCGAATCCTTGGCGGGAATAATGCCATTCAAAGTCTTGCCCTTGATTGTAGCCGATTAGATTACACTTCGATTAACGACTTTGCAAAGGAGCCCCTGATTGAACTCTCCTTGCTGAAATGTTCGGAATTTTCTTCTTCCATATTTGCAGCCATTGGTGAAAGGTGCCCCAATCTTAGGTAGGAGTCTTGATGAAACTGTATCACTGTATGTGCTCCACCACTTGTTTTCTGAGTGCTTCATCAATTGAACCCTCATCTATCCTTAATTGGAGTTAAGATTGCTTGAGAAGATTATGTTTTAACCTTACAGACAATTTTCTTTGGATATGGCATTGCATGGAAAAAGGAAGGATGCATCTATAGCTGTCAACAATGCCATAATACAGATGCTAAAGGGCTGCTCGCAGTTGGAGGTCATTAATATATTTTTTCCCCCTCTTTCCTTTTTTTGAGAATGCTAAAATTTCTTGTCACTTATTTGGTTTTATGTTATAATCATTGTAGTTCCCAATTCTATATTTTAATTTTAAAATGTTTTTGGGCCATAAAATCCTAGGTGGCCAGTTTTACTTTGAAAACATCCTCTTAGGGTTTGACCATACATTGCCACAAAGTAGGTCAAAATGAAGCCAAACCGGGTGAAAAGTTTTTGGCCTCGCAAGCCAATATGACAAACTAATAAGGTTAGGAGGGAAGTGCTAAGTCAACCAAACTTGTACATGCCATACATTATTTCAATAGTTTGATTCAGTTACTTTGATTTTTGCAGTCTCTGTCTTTGAAGTTCCAACTCCAGTATCCTGGGACGGTTTATTTCAATTCATTTTGGCTTGCTTTGCCAAAAACCATCAAAGCTTTAATACTTCAGCCAGTATCCAATAGACAAGCGAGAATTCCTATGCCAGCAAATACTCAAAATGCTGCTTTAAATTATGTCGGTCTTCGTTCACTCTCCCTTGTGTTGGATGTAATTACCGATGAACTAATTTTATCTCTCACCTCCAATCTTCCCAATTTAACCGAACTATGCCTTGAGGATAACCCTCCAGAACAACCTACTTTGCATGAAGACTTAACCAATAACGGCCTTCAGTTCCTTAGCTTTTGTCACAATCTGATCCGTCTCTATCTGACACGTGACAAACAATGGACCTTCCAAAGAGTAAATGATATGGGTATGCTTCTACTGGCCGAAGGGTGTAGAAAGCTTGAGTCGGTGAGATTTGGTGGGTTCTCTAAGGTAACTGATGCCGGTTACGCTTCAGTTATCCATTCATGCAAGAATTTGAAGAGATTTGAGGTCACCCATGCTCTTTTCTTGTCAGACTTAGCATTTCATGATTTAGCCAATTCAGCTAGTTCTTTAGCCGAAGTCAGGCTGATGTCATGCAACCTTTTGACCAGTGAGACGGCAGTTTCTCTCTCTTCTTGTAGAAGGTTAGGGGTTTTGGACCTATCAGTTTGTCGCAGCATTGCTGACTCTGGATTGGTATCAATTTCAGAACTTCAAAATTTGACTACTTTGGATTTGGAAGGGGCTGACATAACCGATGCCGGCTTATCTGCACTTGGTAATACCTCTTCTCCTATTTCTTCTCTATGCTTAAGGGGATGCAAAAGAATCACCGATAATGGCATATGCCAAATGTTTCATGCAAATACCACAATTAGTTCAAACATATCAACTCTTGATTTGGGTTATTTACCCAGAGTAACAGATAGAGCCATAAAGGTAATTTCAGAGAGTTGCAAGAGAATCACCAAGCTATGTCTCAGGAGCTGTTTCTTTATCACCGCAACTTCAATAACTAGACTTGGTTCAGCGGACCGGTTTGCCAATGGTGCAAGTGTGATAAGGATGCTAGATTTGACACATTGTAATGGGATTTCAGCTGATGGTTTGAGGCTGTTTGATCGGCCATATTTCCGTGGGTTACATTGGCTTGGAATTGGCAGTACGAGGATGGTTCCTCGTGGAAATGGAAGAATTGTTGAACTCTTGGCAGAGAGACCTGGGTTGCAAATATGCAAGGATAGTTGTGAAATGGGTTGTAAGAATGAATGGCAGTATCATTCCTAATGGAACACTGAGAACTATGATGTTTCTTGTGTTATTGTTGTAATTGGAACTCGTTTTAGGATATTTTAATTTTTTAGTGTGATTGTTTTTAACATTTAGTGTGTATTATGCAACTTTTTTTTATATCATGTACTCTTGTGTGACCTTATAATATCTGTCTCGTATAGAAGTATTTGCATGAAGGAATTATCCTAGAAATCTGTCTTCTGGATTTGAACAAGTGGAATTTTTTCGAGTGTGCTGGGGTTATGATGTGCTGGGAATCTCTTATTTTTGACAGCAGCTTAAACGCATCTTGACGCCTGAAAATCTGGTACACTGGCCCTGATGTAAAGACTAATAGTGGAAACTTATGTGAAATACGAGAAGCTGAAACCTTTTTTTTTTTAACTTGCATGACGTGATTTGTAATGAAGATTTTCACATTTTTTTAGACGGAGAATGATTGCTTGATTGCATTCGTATCACAGATAGATTAAGCTTCGTGCACTCATTTTTTCCAGTGAGGAAATTGGGGTCCGTTTAATCCAGTGGGACTTCATTCAAATAATCCCATCTGGCACGACTTTCAAAGAACCCTGGTGCATCTAAGACAGGTTTGAAAAAAAATCATTCGGCTGAAATTTCCTCATCTATGTGTGGCATCTAAGGAGACACTCACTTTGAATCCACCTAGAAAGATTAAGAAAAAAAGGACGCCCACTATGTGTTGCAACTACAGCAAAAACTAGCCGAAGCAGAAAAGAAGAAAGGGCCACAGAGACATAGGAGATTGCTTCAGAAGTCAGAACTGGCCTAAAAGTCTTTTCATGAGCTATATTCTTCAATGGCTAAGCACCGGTTATTTTATTAGTAATTTCGGATCAATATCTTTTTCTCATCGTTTTCAATTCAATGCACTCTCGACAGAAGTCACATAAGCCTCAACTTCCTTATCTCCAAACTAGTAAAGGGTAATTCAATAAAAGGCCTAGGCTTCGTAGAGGCTTTGGTGCCAGATAAAATGGAGAGATGGCTCTTGTTCCAGCATTTGAGACTATAAGGTTCTAATAAATTGTATATCAAATTTGCTTTCTGTGAAAATATAGGAGTGCACAACGATGTGCACCAATATCTGCTGTAAAAAGTCAAGCTGTGGCTCCATTACAAGTTTCGACAACCAAGGACTTGATGCAAAATGACTATACATCAAAGCGGCATATCTGTTGACTGTAGTCTTTCTTTTAGTACAAGATCAACAGATCGTATGAGAATTCAGACTTTGTATGTATCAGAACCAGTGAAACTGTCAAAGTGTATTCAACATCCACTGCAAATCCATCTGCCACACCAAAAGGTACCAAACACAACTGAACCCTCCAGTATTTCCTTCAAAAGCATTAGGCTTTCTACATAAACATCTATTCATCATATTCATTTCAGAAGCATCAGAATTTAACAGGAATATGTAGTTATGTACTCATCATTCAGCAATTGTCAGTTGATAAAGGTTTTCAGTGGAAGAAGGCATATGAAGAAGAGGCTATCACTTTAGGGAGAGGAAAATGAACACATAATATATATTTTCAAGGCACATCAATTAAATAAAATTGACCTAGACAATTGTCACAGAGTAGGAAAAAAAACAAAAAAAATCAACCTAGACCATGATGGTAAACTCCATAATCTCCATGCTAGCAAGGATATCCGAAGAAAACATCCCCCCAATGCAGACTCTATCAAAAACTGCACTGAAGAGTGCAACTGCAAGTGTGAAGCCTTAAACAACTTCAGTTCAAATAAAGGCAGTTCGGCCTCCCCTTCTACTGTGCCGATCATATGCAATATTAAACTTCTCCACCACATCATTCATTGTACTGCAAAATAGTTAAAGAAAACGACATAAAACAGTAGATAACAAAATGCATTCATATCCATTGAAGTTGAGTCTTCAAATTAATGATTTGAATAGAGTCACTACATGAAAAACTTAGATTCACGAGTCACCATTCATAGTTTGGGTTAGCAGGATAAGACCCGCTAAATTTTTTTAAATGTACATGCCAAGCTTGTATTAGATTTTCTGCCTCCCAAGAGTCCCTAGTGTCTTTTTTTGCCTTTTTGGTTTCACCAGCCGAGAAAAGCACAAGAGAAGAACCATGAGAGAATGAAAAGTAGAAGATGCCATATTGTGAACAATTTGCGCACGTAACTTTTGTTTGTAATGTGAATTGTATTTAATTTTACATCATTTTTTAAGCTACACAGACTTGATATAATGTGGTATTATAAGATTTTGTAATGAAATTCATTTGCTATATGTGATAGATATTTGTACTAATTCATTTCTGTAAAAGTTAACGAATCCTAATGATTTGATTTGATTCAGATCATGATTCAATGCAAAATAAAATGATTCACATTTTAACAATATTGTTCTATCAACCACTAATATCAGAAATTAGGTAATCTGTGCTGAACATCGCAACCTATCACTTCAAGAGTCCCCAATTAATGCTATTAATAATTGAAAACAAACAGTGTCATAATGCTATTTATTTATGTTACTATATAATTAACAACTAATAGTGTCATAATGCTATAGGAATTTTATTTTAAACATACCCGGTGCAGTTGGTGAACATAGCAAGATATGTCATTAGAAGAGTGTCATTGAACTCCTGCATATAAAAATACAGTTACCGTTAGTTAAAAATGAACAATAAATTAGCAATAGGTCATATTCCAGAAAAAAAATTCTACGAGATAAGCTTATTCAGATTTAATAATAATCTAGTAAATATCCTTAAAACAAACCATTAAGAATTCGTCCTGAAATTTCTCAGACTCAATAGTTGGAAGCCGTCGTAAAAGGCTCAAGACTTGCCTCAGAAGTGAATTATCAAGAGGAACCTCTCCTGTATCAGCACAGCACAAGATAAATAATAGCTGGATATGTTAAGTTGCTAATAAATGATGCTACCAAGCCAGGCAGTCATGAAGGTGCCTCCTTTCTAAACATGATGCAGCGAAATATTATCACAGCCAAAATTTATGTTTATAGGTCTTTGTTATACCAAAAATAAGACAACAAATTATTACAATTTGCTTCTTACATTTCAGTAAATGATCAACATTTCCATCAATAATTACTTCAATAAATTATATCTTTACTTTGGAAAAGATTCAGTGATGATATATTTTACAAAACTTGAGTACATACAATTTATATTTTGATCGACAACATACATAACATTGCTCCAAAAATTTGGCCTAGGGGCTATTCTCTGAAGGATCAGCAAGTATGAAACAACAAAGAAACGAATATGGAAGGATCATGAAATTAAAAGTGCATTTGCAGTATAAAACACAATAAAATAAGAAGTCATGACCCACCTCTTTGCATAGCACCGAGATACTGGTGGAGTATTCTCACCCTGCTATTAAGCATCTTAATAGCACTATGTATTCCTGTGAGATGAGCTGCCACTGCTCAATGAAGGGTTTATCAGTGATGCCTTTTGGCAAATATAAGAAAGGGGGATGATATTTATTTTTATCACGGTAAACAATTATACTATATAAACAAATCTTACACTGGGTTGCAGCAGAGCCACCATCAGATGGTTTGAGATGTGCCACATGATCCACAGATATCCTTTCTGCCTCTACCGTCTTAGCATAAGAAAATAAAAATAAAAAATACAAACAGGTAAAACAAATTAATCTAAAATACTAAGTTGCCAACCAGATATAGTTTCATAAATGAAGATGCAAACCTCAATGTTATAGCTTGATTTGACGAATATGAGTTGAGGATTCCCATCAATGACATGCAACTCTTTTAAAGTCGAGAAATAAAAATGTTAGAAAGAAAAAACTAAAAAGAAAAAAAAAATTAAAGGATAAAAACATAAGCATACCTGTCTCGTAAATAGAAATAGGCAGGTCCTTCTGAGAGTGGATGATTGCAGGGTTCAAAAGGACATAAATTGGGTTTTCATTTATATCCATAAGCTGTGTACATTTAAGAGAAGAATGATACGTCATGAGAAATGAGCATGTCTTGCATAAATGAACTTTCAAAATAATGATGGCAATTTAAGGCTTACTGATCTATGAATTAGCATGTCAGACTCCTCTACATCGCTTCCAGTTGAGTACCACCCGAGTATATAGAAAGTTGGAAATACCTTCTTATCTGCATTATTATTGCCAACAAATGATATTATGTTGAGGTAAAATATTGAACCAAAGAAACAACTATACGAAAACAAAAAAAAATTGCAAAATAACACATATCACCTTAACCCTGATTTTGGGCGTTCTTTCCCAAGAGGACCAAAACTCCAGATGGTGTAAATAAATCAAAGAATGTCAGGTGATGAATTTCACTCATTTTCAATTGTCAAGAGAAGAACTTTTAACAATAAGTTGCCACAAAAAAAAAAAAATTCATAAATTCACGCTAAAACATGAAAAGGCACCAGAAACTTCAGTATAAGCCCAATCAAAATCTGACAAGTCTGCCTAAATGTCTTAAACCTAAATTTATCTTCTATTGAGATTTTGAATAATTCCTACATAATAGAACAAATCTGCCTCTTCTCAACAGTGCATGTTGTATGATCATTAGCAACATAGAATTAACCGCAAGACAAAACGCAGGGTACATTTTCCCTCTCCAACCCAAGATATGATTACAGCCTAAAACCCTAGAGAGCTAAAACCAAAAAGGAAAGCCATAAACAGATAACGGAGACAGAGAGAAATACAAAAACATACAGAGCTCTTGCTTTTTCTCAAGGAAGGCACGGTCGAGGGTATGAGTATCCGGATCAAAGAGGAGCTCGAAGCTATTGAAGATCTCCACGGTGCGACCACGCTGGACGCCGATGACGCAACCGAACACACGCGGCGGCGCAGGAGGCGCGGATCCGGTGGCACCGCCGTTGGAAGGAGCGGCCGAGGAGGAAGACTCGCCGGAGTGGAGGGTTTGCGCTTTCAAGCGAGTGTAGTGGTCAGAGATGTTGACGATTACAAGAGGGTGAAGCTTGAAGGTTATTCCGCTGCTTGAAGAAGAAGCCATGGCTGGTTGAGAGGAGGGAAGGAGAACGAGCGGGGGTGTTTTGGGGTTTTTCTTACTTTTTCCTCTGTTGCGTGCAACTAGAGCAGCTCCGATCGCTCCCTTGAGAGGTTTATTGTACCGAGCACGAGAGAGGACAGAGAAACATGAACAAATTATGCTGAAATTGGAAATTTAATTTTAGCAAGCCCTATGTTATGTCTTTACAGTCTTTCTCAATTTTAGCCCATTACAGACCACAGCCCGTTTTCTCATCATGATATATAGGGACGAGGAGTTGGGTTGGAATGGGGACCGGCGAGAATCAGTTATCAGTAGGCCTAAAATTTTCTCTCATATAGGTAGTGTTTGGTTGTGGACTAAAGCTGAGGTCTAAATTGATTATTTTAATTTAGATCAGTCTAAATTATTCATGTTTGGTTGAGGTCTAAAGTTAGATCACGGCTTAAAGTATTTCTTGTTTGGTTAGAGTTGGTGGAGGACTAAAGTTTTGGAAGCCTAAGTTAGTTAATTATTAATAATAAGATACTAATTATATAATATTAATAGAGTAAGGCTACCGTGCTTTGCAAAGTAAACAGCCCATTTTACTTCGGATTTGTAGCCGTTTGATCTGCTTCAATAATCGTGCAGATCATCAGATTAAATCTGAAATTTTCGGAACTGGACGAGTCCAGTTGAGAGCAAAATCACACAGCCCTGTCCCCAGTCCGATATCTCTCCTCTCCCTCTCCCTCTCTCTCTCGCGAAAACCCTAAATCCGCAACCCGCCCAGCGACGCTCTCCTCCGCACCAACCCCTCTCTCGCAAAATCACCCAGCACCCCCCCAGTCCGACCCCTCTCCTCTCCTCTCCCTCTCCAGCGACCCTCTCCCAGCGGCTCTCTCGGGTAAATATTCAAAGCCCCCTTTTCATTTTCTGATTTTTGCTGGTTTTGCCGACTTTGGTGCTTGGCTTGATGGCCGCCTATTCTGATTTGTGCCGACTTTTGTGCCGACTTTGGTGCTGATTTTCACTGACCCTTGTTTCTGGTGTACTGGTACTGTACCATTTCTGGTGCCCATTCTTCAACAACTCAAAGCGCCTGGAAATTGTGAATTCGCTTTTCTTTGTCTTTGATCTGGCACCTTATTTCCTTCATCACTCACCTAAACTACATGAGCTCACATTAGGAACCTCCATTGTAATCTCTCTCTCTCTCTCTCTCACACATTAGGACCATCTGCAACAAGTCCTTTAGCTTGAGAAAAAATCAAGCTTACTGGAGCTTAATTGTACTATTGAGGGGTTATTGTTATGAGTAAATTGGGTTAAAATGAGACTCAACTTTGTTGGTCGAATTTGGTACCAGTATATGTCCAACTTTATTGAGGGGTTAATTGTACTGCATTCTAAGCGAAAGGGCTTTAATTGGAGGCTCCATGGCTGATAAATGTGTGATATTTGATTGCACTTATTTCCATCATTACAGGTCCAATTGGAGGCGCCATTGTTAGAGTCAAGTGACACATTGGTTTTAGTTGATGCTGCCGGAATTTCATTTTCTAGATAAAACTGAAAATGTTATTTTATCACTGCTTAGATGAACTGAAAATGTTATTTTTGTTACGTGGTTGACTTGTTTAGATTATGAGTTATGTTGTTATGTTGCTTAGATTATGAGATTATTTTATGTTTTAAGCATGTTGTTTAACATTGTTGTTATTGTTTTAAGCATGATGCTCAATCCATATGTGTTGTTATACTATTTTCATTTCCATATCTTTTTTTCATTTTCAATAATACACTTCTTTGCTATTGTTATTTTCATAATATATATGGTGATTTGAGTATGATGAAGTACCATCTATTATTAAGTAAAAGTTCATTTGAGTATGATTAATATCTAGACCATATCTAATATAATTGTGATTATCATTGATATAATGTACTTTTGGTATCATAATAGAAGAGCTTTTTGTAGCATAGTGATTTAGAGGCTTCTTGAATTAAAGGACTATTATGGTAAAGCTGTTAATTACATATATTTAATTTATTAATCTGTGCTTCTTGAATTCATTGTTATAATAATTAATGAATTATAGTTCCATTGGTGCATTTACTGGTACCATCTTTGAGGAATTCTATTGCTAAAGATATGCGTGCATATATCAATCAAGTATAGCAAACTACCATATCATTGACCAAATATTCTAATTAAATGTTTCTTCACTATAGTGTGACATCAAATACATTTCTTAAAACATCAAGATTGCATAACTTGTATCACAAAGTTCATAACAAAAAATGTCGTTTGAGCCTAACTCTGCATTACTAGAAAAAAATGCCACATGATGACATCAGAATGGAGATCAATGCCTATCAAAAATAAATATCAATTAGTACATACAAATCTAGTTGTAAACAATACTACCCAATTCTCAATTAGTACATATCGAGAATAGAGAATCCGAGATTAGATGCTCGAAGAATACATTCCTCAGAGAAACTGAGAAAGAGAGAGGTTTGTGATAAATTTGACAACGAATTTCAGTAAACAGTAAGAATAGGAGAAACGATGTTTTGTGGTTCATCTAATGTAGTTCTGCCTCATATCGCCATCTCAAATCGCAAGAGTCATCGAGAGGTTCGAGGTTTATTTTTCAGAAATGCATCTCATTTTGTTTTTTATTTCAAGCGGTTTAATTGTGGTAAGCTTGGTTGATCAAGGCCTTTTATTGGTTGCTCTCCAGTAAGGAGGTTCTGGGAAAGCAAGCCACTTGGGAGAAATTGTTAACATTGCCCGATTTCTTGGTTGACCAAAAGGAGAAATTGTTAAAGTACCTTATAAGGTACTGATTCCACTTTCAAAGGTAAAGAAGCCACACCGAGCAAGAATGTCGACAAGCTGGAAGAGAATTATCTGCACATAGTAACGATAGATAAGTTTGAGTTTTGGTTCTCGGGCTTCATAGTTCTTTAGAGCATTATCAGCATAAGTGTGATTTTAGGCTAGTTTCCAGAGATCCTAGAATCTTGTTAGTAATGAAATTTGTATTTCAGTATTGTTTAGGTGTTACAAGAACAGAATACAGTATTACAAGAACAGGGTACGGTTGAAATTGTTAGAGATATTGTACCAGCAATTGTCTTCTCTTAGACAGCATCACAAACAACTGTTGTGCAGCAGCAAAACAGTCCCGTACCAGTACTGGTACAGGCAGAAATCAGCACCAGTTTTTCAACAAGAAAATTGATTTAAAACAACCATAAGCAAACACACAAATTCTGAAACAGAAACACTTTTAATTGATGACCATCAAGGTCTTTATGCTTACAACTGTACACACACATCTTCATCTTGTACAAATTGCAAGAGGGAGAGATTAAACCAAATAAGCTAAACAAAGAGAGGTCAATAGAAGCTTGTACCAGCCATCAATACCAACCAACGTACCCTCTCTCTTTTATTTAGCTTGTACCAGCCATCAATACCAACCAACGTACCCTCTCTCTTTTAAATGAGGAGAGAGAGGAATCGCAGTTCGCTAGAGAGAGAGGAGAGCAAGTTCGCTGGCTTCAGAATCGCTGGAGAGGAGAGGCGCCGAGCAAGTTCGCTTAGGGTTGTCGCTCGGATTGCGCTGGAGAAGAGAGCTTCTTCGCTATAGCCTCTGAAATTCGATTTTGCTCCGAACTGGAGCTGTCCAGTTCCGAAAAATTTGCAAAGTTCATCTGATGATCTGCACGATTATTGAAGCAGATCCAACAGCCCTAAACCGAAGTAAAATGGCTGGTTTACTTTGCAAAGCACGGTAGCCTTACTCATATTAATATATTAATAATAACTATAATATATTAGAGGAGGGTTCCAATGCACCCTCTTTTTGGTGCACCCTACTTGCACCCTCTCCTCATTCGGCCATTTTCAAAGTTCAAATCGTCGATTCGAACCTTCCAACGTGTTCTTCATATTAAAATGTGCTTGGAGACCAAATTTTACATTTTTTTGAATTTTTTTACTATTTATTAAGTATTTTACAAAAAATAGCCATACTTAGACCATTGAATTTTGTACCCATCTTAATAAATAGTAAAAAAATTCAAAAAAATGTAAAATTTGGTCTCCAAGTACATTTTATTTAGATAATCATGTTGAACGGTTTGGATCGACGATTTGGACTTTGAATGGCCGAATGAGGGGAGGGTGCAAGTAGGGTGCACCAAAAAGAGGGTGCATTGGAACCCTCCTCAATATATTATAATATTATTATAATAATTATTTAATATATTAACAATATAAGATATTAATTATATAATTATATATTAATAATAAGATACTAATTATATAATATTAATATATTAATAATAACTATAATATATTATAATATTATTATAATAATTATTTAATATATTAACAATATAAGATATTAATTATATAATTATATATTAATAATAAGATACTAATTATATAATATTAATATATTAATAATAACTATAATATATTATAATATTATTATAATAATTATTTAATATATTAACAATATAAGATATTAATTATATAATTATTAATCATTATTATTAATAATAAGATACTAATTATATAATATTACTATATTAATAATAACTATAATATATTATAATATTACTATAATAATTATTTAATATATTAAAAATATAACATATTAATTATATAATTATATATTAATAATAATTATTAATAAAAATATACTAATTATATAATATTAATATATTAATAATAACTATAATATATTATAATATTATTGTTAATAATTATTTAATATATTAACAATATAACATATTAATAATATAATTATATATTAATAATAATTAGTAATAAAAATATACTAATTATATAATATTAATATATTAATAATAACTATAATATATTATAATAATTATTTAATATATTCATAATATAATTATATATTAATAAAAAAGTACTAATTATATAATATTATTATAATAATTATTTAATATATTAACAATATAAGATATTATTTTATAATTATATACTAATAATAATTATTAATAATAATATACTAATTATATACTAATAATATATTATTACTAATTAATGAGGAGAGGGGTGAAATGGTTGAAGGTGAATGACAGTGGGCCCCAGTGGCGTAAAATTGAAGAAAAATTTAAGGCACCTTAAGAGGTGGTTTAGTTTAGGCTTGTTTAGGCCGGCCTAACTTTTAGGCTATTTCATGTTAGACCAATCAAATTAGATCTCGTTTGGTGGAATAGTTGAGCCTAAAGCTTCTTATTCCACCTTTAGTCCACAACTAAACATGGAGATATAGTTTTTATTTTTATTTTTTGCTCGAACATAAAATCAGTCTTAATTCAACTTTGTCCGGACCTATTGTAATAGTCAATATTCCGTGTGAAAGGGCGCCGTCATCTATCTATCTATATCTATATATTTAATTTTGGATGGATGAGTTACTGTAGCGCTACGGTACTGCTACAGTAACGTCTCTTCTTTTCTCCGTCTGATTCCTATTTGATGGTTGAACATGGACTTCACTGCCGCCCTCTCTTGCGCTTACACCTCTCGTTCTTTTTTCACCCGTGTCGCTCTCAGTAATTACTGGTATAAGAATATCGAGGCTACCAACAGCCTCAAGTGAACCATCTACAAGTGGAGTTGTGACCGATTCCATGATCAATTTCATAAGAAACTGAGGTTTGTATTTAATTATAATCATGGTTATTTAATTATTTATAATTAGTTTCATTTCATGTGCCCACTAAAATCTGGTTTATGAAGTCGAATATCCGATTTAGATCACTACAAACTCAGTAATTACTGGTATAAGAATATCGAGGCTACCAACAGCCTCAAGTGAACCATCTACAAGTGGAGTTGTGACCAATTCCAACAATTGAGAGTTCACAAAGAGTTTTGATTCTTTGGACAATTGAGAGTTCCAATTAGAAAAGAGATGGACAATGTGAACATACTTTTGATGTTATAACTGACGTTGTAGTACTACGTTAATGATTGATTTGTTTGGTTATTATTTGGTTAGGATAAATTTTTTAGGGTATTTTGGGAATTGGTCCTTGTAATTAAAAGATCCTCTAAATTGAATGTTGTTAAGTAAGATCCACTTATTGCAACCATGCTGAGTATTTTGTTTTATTATTTGTTATTCAATTCATGTGTTTCGTATATATTTTCATATGTCGGATATCACTCTATGTATGATATTCAATTCATGTACATTTTACTGCTAATATAATTGTAGTTTAGTTTAATTTCATTACATAGCTTTTAGTTTGGTTTAAAAGGACCAATGGTTTTTTTTAATTTCAGCAACTGGTGAGGTTCTAAATTTTTCAGTTACGCCAGATTACTATTTCACAACACAAACACGTAACGTCACACAATAACTCCACAAATTACAACAGATTAAATTACTATTGTTGGGCACACATAAATTTCTTATAGCATAGAGACATAAAAAATCAATAGTTCATACATGTTCAAATTAAGAAAGATATACAAAAGGGACTACAGAAGCATCCAAGCATAGGTTCACAACAGCATAGATTCACAAAAACTATAATTTATATTGGTACAACACCTAATTTAAACATTAGCAACTAAACTATAGCTTGGTACAAACAATGTAAACTAAATTTCACTTGCTTGGTACATCAATACATTGACCCAACAACTGTTTTAGTACATCTCCACGGGAATGCATTGGACAACAGCTGTTTCTATACCAGTGTGCTATTCTTTGGCAGCACCCCCCGAATTGTGTTCAAATTCTACTAGTCTTCTCTGCAACACATGACAAAATTAAAAAAAGTTTCTAATTACCACGAACCAGATTTGAATTTAATTACAATTAAACAAAAATGACAACAATTGCAATAGGCTATGAAAAATTACACAAAAATTCTTGAAAATTATAAAAGAAACAAGTACCTTGTGTATTCTTCTATTTTACAATGAACCAGATTTTTGTACCAGTTACTTCTTTTTGTGTTGTTACTGTTTGGATAAGATACTAAGTAAAAGTTGGCTCAAATTTGGATCAAATTTGAAATATTTGCAAATGTGAAACACATGAGTGGTACATTCAATGTATTGTGGTAAGAATTCAATGAAAAAGAACATCATAATATTGCTATTTGCTACAATATTTAAACAACAATATTGCATCAAGTAAAACCAAAGAAAAACCTTTTACATGATTAAACCTTCCATCTGGAGAAAAGAACCTCGAAAGAAGCCTCAGAATTGCATATTAAGAAGCACTCGCTCAGTAAAGAGTTGAAATATCTGGGTACAATTGTAAAATAATATTAAATTAGACTTGTTGAGAGTTTTTTAATCTCTAACTCCTGCTAAATTAGAAATATCACATAGCCCTAAAAAGTAGGAGATATGTTTTGCATGTTTGTTGGACTTCAGATATTGTGTGAGATCCAATACAGAAGTTATATGTGAAATACTTGGATTGTGTATAATATCCTAAGCCCATGCAGTGTGAACAACAGTTCTTGCAGGTTCAGATATAATAAATATTATATCAGCATATAATCACCTGAAATTAAAGACAGGACGAAAACTGCAGGCAACTCTAAGACTAATCCCAGAGCGTACGGATCATTAAATGATCCCATTTCAAAGCTTTATTTACAGCAAACCTGCACAAGAACACTTAATTTTATTAATATTTTTTCAAATTAAGAGATGCATAATATTTCAGTAAGGCTATTATTTGTTGCGCAAACACTAGCCAAAATCTATGAAGAATTTAATCAAACAGTTCATGAGTGGCAGAAAAAGAGAGAAGTGTGGCCAATGGAGAGAAGAGACTCACCGTCGGAGTTACGTCGATTCTTCCTTGTTTATGACTGAGTGTTTCTTCAGATTTGATTTTTTTCCCGATTCTTTGATCCCTCGGAGATGTGCGAGAGAGAAAGCCGGCAAAGTTGCGCGGCAGAGAGAGCAAGCGACCCGACGAGAGAGAGCTAGACTGCGAGAGGAAGCAGGCGACACGGTGTGGGTTCAATCTATTTGTTGTGTTTAAACTTTTAATGGATCAAATTCGTTTTAGAAAGATCCGTTAGTTCATTGGACCCTTTAATCAGATTTTAACGAGTGATGGGATCCTACGGTGATGCCGCCCGTCGAAACTAAAGTAGTTTCGATGCTCCCGTCCAGCAGAAACAATTATTTGTTCCCTGGTCTTACCTTGTAAACTTTTTTTTAGAAGAAACCCGCAGGCATATATTAATTCAAAAAGTCTGAACAGATTACATTTCGAAAAATCTAAAAGAAAGAACAAGCAAAAGAGTAGAACTAAGGTGTTCTTGAGCTCATCAAGCCTCTTTGTGAGCTTAATTCAAAAATCTATCGGATTGACTTCAAACGAAGTATCTAAACTGTTGAAACCGATCTACTTCATGAGTGATGCGTTTACATGTTAAATTTTTGAACTAATTTAGTATGAAATCAAGCGGTAAAAAAAAAAATGATTTATAAATTAATTTTAATGAGTTCATTTTTCATCATTTTTTTACAACTTGACTTTATACTAAACTAGTTCGAAAAATTATAAATTTGACATGTAAATGCATCACTACTGAAGTAGAACGGATTCAACGGTTTGAATATGTCGTTTGAAGTCAATCTGATAGGTTTTTGAATTAAGCTCACAAATAGACTTGGTGAGCTTAAGAACACCTTAGTTCTGCTCTATGCAATGCCAATATGATGCACAATGGTGCCGACTATGCTGTTTATATTAACACTGCTCAGGAGTTTGATGGCAGTGATTCGGGTGCGCAACCTGACGAGGCAGTTTCTTGGGGAAAAATCAAAGACTCTGCCAAACCTATTAAGGTATAATTTGTTTTTCTTACAAAATTGTCTTTACTTAGAAAGCAGTTGAAATTGAGTTTATGTATTACCTGAGACTTGGTGCCTCCTCCGCTGGTATGAATCTGTACTTGTCTAAGCTAAATGGTCAATGCAAAACAAAGGGTATGTACTGAATGCAAAACAAGCTGTGACAAAAAATGATTAAATTACGATTAGGCTGTTTTGTGATGTTCCCCTAATTTTCTATAGTTTTCGTGCTTGATTTTACCTTCAATTAATGTTGGTGCTAATTATATTTTCCAAACTAGGTGCATTGTGATGCAACTATAGCATTTTCCCTGCTGGTAGCTGCAACATTTGCCAAAAGATTTCACGACGGGCAAACAAAGAACATTCCTTGATTTATTTTCTTGATGATTTTGTTGAGGCAGTTAAGAGAAAAGATGGCTTTTGTGCTCAGATAAACTTGTTTTGGTTATGCTTCTGCTTCAGTTTTGATTCACAACGGTGCTCACTTAGGGCATGTTCACTTGTCACGAGATTGTGTGAGATGAGATTTTATGGGTTCGAGAACCCAGTATTTCATTTGCGGAAATCTATACTCATGGGTACGTACGAGATTCATTTAGGAATATGTTATGAGTATTTAGTTGTATTATGAGATTAGTTGTGGAAAATCTTAATTTATTTTTAAAATATATATTTCTATTTAAAATCTTAATCAAATAATATTTTATTAGTGACAAATAATTAAATAATATTTTATTTAATAATAATATTTATAAATTCTAAATCAAAATATATAGCTGAATGTTAGTGACAAATAATATTCTCAATGAATCAAATCATTTAGCTAAAATGTGGAAGAGCGTTGAAAGTGTTCCACGATGATTTATTGAAAAATAGGGGATGTAGGTAGCTGAGCCAATGTTGTTTCCTTTAATTAATCGCTTGTTCGCCTCTGACTGCCCCATAACTTCCGGATAGGATTTTTTATCTCAGGTATAATACATAATGCGCAATTGTATGATTCTTTGACAATAATTTATCCCAGGTATAACTATCTTTGATTAAAATTTGGACCTGCAATTGCTACGAAGCCTCATCCAAGCCGCTTGGAAAACAAAGCCGATGGACTTTTGAAATTGAACCCCTGAAAATTTTATTGAAAAAAAAGCCGAGGGAATTCTGATACAAAAATGAATTATTCGGTGCATCCAGTTTTTATAAAAAAAAAAATTCAGCCACTTGAGAGCTGCGGACTAAGTGTAATCGGGTAATTTAATCAAAATAAAAAACTTCAACCACTTTATTTTATACGGCATTTGTAAAATAAAAAAATTGAACCAAAATGCTTACCTCGTCAAGTAGGAAAATTAACAGTTCAAAATTTGTCATTCTCAAGTCAATGCGAGCGTTTATGCTCACAAGTCGCAAACTCTCTTCATTGAGTTCAAGCTTACTTGCTTCAGCCAAGAGTTATCTATAATTTTTCCAACTTCAGGCCCTTAGGTTAGGCCCGTCTCTGGAGCAATAAGTGGGTAGAGACCTTCGGCCCATTCATTAGAAGATTGAATTTCTCATCAATGATATATAGGGACGAAGAGTTGGGTTTGAATGGGGACTGGCGTGAATCAGTAGGCCTAAAACTTTGTGTATAGCTCACCGCGGCCTCACAAGAGTAGGTCCGATGCCCATCGGACCTACTCTGGTTAGATGGATTTAATCACCGTTGATTTACTTTAAGATTCGTGTGGAACACTTTAAAATTCGTGCATGTTTGTTTCAATTTTCGTGCGCATAAATCTTAAATTAGATCGGACAGTCATCATGCTTGTTGAACCTAAAAGTAGGTCCGATGGGCATCGGACCTACTCCGTTCTCCACCGCGGCACGTGCACTCACTTCGCGAAAGTAAAGTAAAAAACAAACTAATCAGATCTGAGCCGAACGTCAATTTTTAATACATGATACAACAAAATATTTGCAATTAATAGTGCTTTGCCCAGACCATATTGTGATAGTCAATATTCCGTATGAAAGGGCGAGAGGAGAATGAAGTCAACTGATTTTATCGGTGAATTTCGCGGAAACCACACGTCCACATCAAACGTGCTATGTAGTGCTGCTGCTGTATATTGCTAGAAGAAGTTTGTAAATCTTATTATTATTATTTTTTTGGTATAATAGATGAGTAATGCAAACAAGTGATCCAATCAATGTTACTCGGAGTAGTTTTGGTCAGAATAATGTTACTTTTATGGAGGGCTAAACCATTTGTTAAACGGCGGCGCCACGAGGTATGAACTAAATAATTTACGAACCTCTTTTAGAGGGTTATCGGGTCCACGAGCTAAGCAAGTCCAATCCATACCATTTAGTTGGGCTCGTCCCTCTAGGAGGATAAAAACAACTGTGTGGCGTCTGCTGTTCTCTCCGCCAGAAACAATTATTTGTTCCCTGATCTTACCTTGTAAACTTAAACTCAGCACCATATATAGTCTCCAGACAAAATAAGCAGACGGTTCTCTTACAACCGTATACATCGGTATACAATAAATAGTGAACCAAAGCTTGTGAGGCGGTGACCTTTACCTTCGGTCAACAGACTCACAACTCTACCCGCCGCGAGGCCGACCGTGCCAAAAAGAGTCGGGTTTGTTTTTATTTGCAGAGGAACTCCGAAATTTCCATCCGCTCTCGCTTCTTGCTTCGCAACTATCATCTGCTTGCGAAGCTAAAACTAGGCATAATTAGGAGATTAATTGAGTAGAGTTACTAATTGGATTAGAAAGAGATGGCGATGAGGGATCTGATCAACGGCGGTGCCACCTGCGCAGTGCCTGGCTCGTCTTCTTCCAATCCTATTGGTGCCCTTGCTAATGTTATGTTCGGCACATCTAACAAAGCTGAGGTTGATTATTAACTTTAGTTCTTTGATTGCCTGGGTTTTGGTAGTTAATTAGAATCGATCAATTGTGATCCTAGATTATTATAGCAGCCTTTCTTGTTCTTGAGCTCCAACAGAGATTTAGTTGCTTGATTGCTTGTTGTAGTTCCTTGTCAGCTAAGTTCATATTTGGTTTCCCCTAAAGTAATTAACTTTTGGTGCCAATTTGCATTATTATATTATGGCAATTCATCAAAGATGGGGTTCTCAGTATTTTATAGAACATGTTTTTCCTATTTTATCTTGTTTACTCTTTCTTATTTTGTAACAGGAGTTAAAAGGACTTCCTTCAACTGGAGTTAGTGTGCCTGAATCTTCTCCTGACTTCAGGCCGGACATTCCTCTCTCGGCTATTCCTGGGTCTGAATTTGAGACCCAACAGAGCCGGCTGCCAGATGCACGGGTGAATTCTTTTTCCTGATGTTGTTATTAACTCTGTCCATGTAGTTTAAGATAATTCAATACCTTGTTGGTGCCACTAGCTGATAGTCTCTAAGGAATAACCAGCCAACATCTATATGGTTGCTATTGTGATTTGATTAATTGATGAAAGGAGCTGGTATCTGGAGAAAGGTGTTTGTTTGTGTGTTAATTTCTCTCAGTAGGAACCACAGTTTAGACCTTGTTCATGACTTGAATAAAAAAAGAAGAAGCCAAATTCACTTAGTTGGGGTGCAGTCTGAGAATTGAGGATGGTCATGTGCTCACCATTGGTACAGAAATGCACATGCTGGGGCAGGAACCTACCAGTACAGTTACTGCTTAAATGATGTTAGCATTAATTGGTAGACGATTATATAATTTCTATGCAGTGTTGATAACAGGCAGCTTTGATTATTCTAGTTTGCAAAAGTAATCACCAGCTGTTCATGCTAACTATTGGTTAAACTAACTCTGCAATTACACTTGCACAGAGCAACGATTTTCTTCGAGGATTTCACTCTACAGACCATGTAGGATTTGCCGATGCTTGGGATGATGTTCAACGGCCTCCAGTTCTCCCTCCTCCTCATTTTGCTGGAAGTGAAGCACGATTTAGCGAGTTTGAGAGGATATACGATGCCCCTCCTGTTCAGCCCACTTGGGATGGTATTCTTACATCCTTATTTGATAAACACCTTTTTTTGTGTTCCTTGACAAACTCATCCAGTTTTGTTGTTTGCTTTGCTATATATCCTATGCCATAGGAATAGCTGTGCTTTACAGAGGTGTTAATTTTACTTCTCGTTGGATTGATGCCAGTATTGCTTTGGACCTTTAGTTAGGGTTTGAACTTCTTTTAGATTTGATAGTTCCAAAATGTCTCTGCAAATTGATAGTGGAGCTAAGCAGATGACCGTACCTTACCAACATATTACAAGTAGGATGGGCACAGGCATGATTTTTTCTTTTTAGCTCTTTTTTTTATCACAAATCCATGGCTGGGCTCATGTTGTTAGTCCCTTAAATTAGTTGGTTTACTTGATTAATAGCTTGGGTCATCTCCTACAGTATGCTGTAGCTGAATTGAGCACAGTTTAGATTCTATTCAGCCAATTCGATTTTAACAAAAACGCACCATCATTTTTTCTTCTGCTTTTATAGGGCCCCCACAGAGAGTGCTGTCAAGTGTGCTTCACTCTTTTGTGGACAGTGGCCGGTCTGGTGTCCCTCTCCGTCCAGTAGCACTTCCAATGCTTGGATTGTCAGAAGGTGACAAGCAGTGTATACGTGATAGGAGCTGCATTTTGGCACGCCATATATATGGTGACAAGAGTGAAGATTACATCAGTGCTCAGGTTTCTGTTTGGCAGTCTTTTTTTTTTTTTTTCCAGCTGCCAATGTATTGGTCTGACTAACCTTGAAGTACAATTATAGTTTTAAACTTTTAGGGCATCCTTTTCCGTAGTCTATAGCTATCAATTGACTTTGGGGGTGGGGGGGTTCTAAATATGAACAAGTCATCTCAAACCAATTGTGTGTGATGGATCGTGTGCTGCAGCCGTGCCGGATGTTGTCATATGGACAGTTTGATATACTATCAAGCATCACAAGCTTTTACATTGTATTATGATTTGTAATTCTTTAAGGACAATGTTAAAATGACTGATATTAACTGGAGAGGCTCTAAGCAAACAGTTGGTCAGCTCCTGTCCAAGTCACATTGGATCTCCTTTCATTTAACCAAATTTTCATGAGCCTAATATCTCCCAGAAATTACAAATTCAATAATTAAAATTGTTTTTCAGGTAAACACTCTATTGCAATCATTGGACATAGATAGTAGTCGAATGAGGGGCCCCATGCCAGGGCAGTTCCGAGAAATGGAGGAATATTGGAATGAGTCCCAAGGTCCCTTGATCAGACCACCTGGCATGGTTAACCATGCTGATAAATGGATCACTGAGTTTAATCAACAGAGGAACAATGACAATCCTGATGCTTGGGCCCAGTCTTTTGAGCAACAACATGGTGCTAATGGTTGGGCCTCTGAATTTGAGCAAGTAAGACTATAGAAATTAAATTTATCATTGGTTGTGGCTCCTACTAGATAAAAAGGTTCCTTGTATGTCTTCTAACTATATAGGGTTTGTCACCAGGAACAAAACCAGATGGCATTGGGTCAGTTGAGAGGTGCAGCAGCACCTAACATGGCAATGATGGAGCAATCTCGGATGCTTGCACATACACTTTCGCAGAATACTAACCCAAATTTTCAGGTTCCTTTCTCTCACCTGCTTTGCTCAAAATAACTTTAAACTTACTGGTAGCATATTATGGGATGATTTGCTCTAATACAATAGGTCAATATCTTATACTTGTGACTACTGTCTTTGTGGGCTTACTGGTTATGTTAATCTAGATAGGGAAAATGTTTCAGGAGTTTTCTTAATACAAATCTAATATCAATCTAATATCAATCTCCTTTTTTCATTCAGAATTCACAATTTCTCCAATTTGTTTCTAAGATGAGCCGTGGGGAGCTGATTATTGACGACAATCAAATCAAACCGGCCAATACTGATTGGGCTGATGAGTATCAAGCGCAGCATAATGCAGGCCCTGCCTCCTGGGCTGATCAGTTTGGTCAGGAACAGGTATATATGTTGTTTACTTCAGATTTTACTCACAAATTCAGCACTTCAATAATGTTTTATACTCATCTGTCTCTCTGAACTCCTGTTCCTATTCTTAGTGGCTACATAGACTTTTACATGAAGAGCTTGTAAATTTTGTCCGACTTCATATTTTCTAAGAGTTGAAAATTTAATTAAAATTCATCTCTTTCGACAAAATATTAATTAAATAAAGTTTGTTAAAGACAGTAAAATATTAAGACAAATTAAAGTGCATTTAATAAATGGAATGTATAAAGAAAAAGCAAAGTACATCTCATTTTAACTTTAATGTTCATTGTTACATCAATTAAAATTCATTTTTTTCGACCATATGTTTACAACAACAACAACAACCAAGCCTTTAGTCCCAAACAAGTTGGGGTAGGCTAGAAATGAAACCCAATCGGATATGAGTGGGTTTCATCTCCACAAGAAAGGCTGTTTTTTAACCATTGACTCGCCACGCCTATCACGACCCTCCTCCTTTTTCCTGGCTTGGGACAGGCTGCGTAGAAACTACACAGGCGGAGTTCTTTCAAACATATGTTTAATAAATAAAAATTGTCAAGTAACATTGAAATCATAATCAAATTTTATCTACGGTAATTATTCATGTTCTTTGATATTTTGTACCCCAGGCTACAAGAGGGTGGGCCAGTGAGTTTGCCCAGGAGCATCAACTGGAGGGATCAGTGGACGAAAAGTGGGTAAACGAGTTCTCTTCCAAGTTGAATGTGAATGACTGGGCTGAGGAATTCAGCAACCAAGTTGCTGGTACTGACAACTGGGCTGATGCATATGATCAGTGAGTTCACTATCTTTGTGTCCTTCATTTTAACAGGCAGATTTTGCAGTATTATGTTTAACTATAACTCATTGATCTGCACAATGTGTCTCGACAATAACAACTTAAGATTCATTCGTATAGACCCTCTTTAATGTTATTTTGGAAAGAAACCATCTACATCTATCCTAGATCCTCTCTAATGATATTTTTCAAAAATAACCATCTAAATCTCTCCTAGTTTGCAGGAAAGTAGGAAATGTGTGTTATTTATTTGGAAATTATTCTATCAAAAATGGTTCAATGGACTTTTGCTGATACTTATATATAAGTTTTGGGTAAATGTAGCCTTCGCCATTATCTGTGTCACAGAAATATTTGGATTGAATTTCTCTTTCCATAGATAAGTGATTGAAGTTAGAGTTATACAGAATATTTGCAAATAAAAGAGAAAAATAAGTTAGAAAGGAGAGAGACTTTGCTGTGGCACTGGCAGTTGCACTGAATTTTGGACAAATTGGTCATATTTTCATTTTTTTTCGCAAGAGGTTCACGCTTGTAGGTTCTGTCTTTTCTTTTGTTCTTTTGTTCTTTTTTTTGCAAGCACCACCAATGATGATTATTATTTTGCTAAACGATTAATACTTTTTTTTTTCCAGAATAATTCCCTTTTATGTATTTTTTTTTAACTGTTTTTTTCTCATGAAACAGGTACTTGGGTGATGAAATGTTGGCCTCAAGGCAAAAGCCAAAATCAAGAGGGGTTTATGAATTTTCCGCCCTGAACCCTTATGTGGGCCATCCAAATCCTCTGAAGGAAGGGCAAGAACTGTTTCGTAAGGGCCTTTTGAGTGAGGCTGTTTTGGCTTTAGAGGCAGAGGTTATGAAAAATCAAGATAATGCTGAAGCATGGCGATTGCTAGGAATTACTCATGCAGAAAATGATGACGACCAGCAGGTCAATATTTTTTTTTCTTCTGTATTTTCAATTAATAGACGAGTTGAAGCAGAAGCAAAAAGAGGAAAATAAAAAAGAAAAAAGGAGTTGAAGGCCGTTGATGTTGTAAATAAGTACCAAGGGGTGTGATTACCGACTTAACTAGCCTTGCCAATATAGATACAAGTCTGAAACATTTCTTTTCATGGGGATTTGTGCTTAGGTTGAATTGAAATCATTTGAACTGGTACCATGCAGTCAGCTGTGTATCAAGGTTCAGCTCCTTGTCAATTGTACAGTATCTGTTGGATGGTGCATGATATAAATGGGCATTTCAGTTCAGATAAATGATCCCGATTATTAGTGAACTTAAAATTGCTTTGCTTTGTCAGTCATTTATTAGGACTTGGGAATGGTCTGAATCAGCCCATCTTAGATGCATGCGGGTAATGCTGATGGAAAGGAGCCAAACTCTTGTGCCATGCATCTACCATCACCAGTTTGTATAAATATTAGAGAGTGACCTTTATATCATTGTCAGTAGAAATTCATGCTTGAGTTGCTTATGAGAGCTTTTCACATTGATCAAGTAGTGACCAAGATTTGTAGTATGGGTTTTAGATTTACAGTTTCTCATGATTTTTTTTTACAGGCAATAGCTGCCATGATGCGTGCCCAAGAAGCTGATCCTACAAACCTGGAAGTGCTTCTTGCTCTTGGCGTTAGCCATACTAATGGTATCTGTTACATTTCCTTTTCAGCCAGTTACTGTTCAATGCAGTTATGCTAGTGATTTTTTCTCTGTAGGGACCAATTATCATTTGAAGAAGGATTTTCGGATATTCTATCAATCAATTTATACAACATTTTTTTCTCTATTTTTCTTTACAGAACCATAATAGGAAATTATGTCAACCAACTGCTTTTATTTAATTAACAAACATCAGCAAACAGAATGCCCACTTGAATCAATGCCAACAATTTTAAGGGGGCCTCAATTGAACAAAAAAAGGTTCAGCGACCTGATTGAGCCAATTGCAGTAGTTATTATACGGGATTGATTTAGCCAAGTTTAATTTCAGAGGCCTGACTGAGTTGAGGGGAATGGTTCAGTAAATAAGTTTTTATTTATTTATTTAGACACACCAGTGTGCAAAACAAAGCAGGTACACTTACATTATATTGTAGGTTTCTTGCCCATGCTCATGCATTTGTATACTTTTAAATTTAAATAAATAGGTAATTTAATTATTGATGACCTTGATTTGGATATGGAGCTGTTTTGGAGATTTTCATTAAATTCCAAAGTAAACTATCAACCAGGTGACCAAACTTGAACTTGATTTGGTCATTGATGTATGATTGAAACTGGAGTAGATTAAAGGTCATTTGATTATAAGTAATCTGCAAGGGAAAGATTATCAATAGTTAATTTAATCTGGTAAAGATCGGTGTCTCAAATGGTTACCAGAAAAATAACATGAGCAACTAAAGTTTGTTCTATTTGAGTTATAGTTTTTTGTTTAGCTCTTTTGTACTTGTGTTGGGATATGAACCTTATATATTCTTATAATTTAGTAGTTCTTTTCTAAATTTTCTATATGGCAATTGCAGAATTGGAACAAACAGAGGCATTGTCATATCTGTACCAGTGGCTAAAAAATCACCCAAAATATGGTACTCTTGCCCCTCCGCAGCAGCCAGATACTCTCTTTTACAACGATGTGAGCACTCCAATCGAACCTGCAACTTTACTCTTGTATGTGTTGATAATTGCACTTTTGTCAAACCTAATGATGTGTTGTTTAAAATAATTCTCAGGTGGCCAGGTTATATACCGAAGCTGCACAGTTGTCGCCGGAGGATGCAGATGTACATATAGTTCTTGGTGTGCTGTACAATTTGTCAAGAGAATATGACAGGGCTATAGGTGCTTTTAAAACTGCGCTTAAGCTCAAGCCCCAAGATTATTCTCTCTGGAACAAGCTTGGTGCTACACAAGCCAACAGCATTCAGAGTGCAGATGCAATTATGGCATATCAACAGGTACCTTGTTTGCGTTTTTTATTTCAGGTTTTAGGGAATGATTCTTGGTCTGAATCATGAAAATGAGTTCTCTTTTCCATGTATTTTCCCGTTTGAAGTCTCTGGAAACATATTGAACTTGAGAAAATTATGACGAAGTACCTTACAGAGTTATTTGTTATGGAGAATAATTGAGTAACACACTTTCTTTTGCCCCTTCGATTTGCAGGCTCTTGACTTGAAACCCAATTATGTCCGTGCTTGGGCAAACATGGGTATAAGCTATGCTAATCAGGTTTGTTATTTTTTTTTTCAGATTTATTTTATTAGTTCAACCTGCCTTCAGTAAAGCATAGCCTTCTCCATTTGTACCAAGGAAATGCAGAATAGACTGAGGCTGAAAATCTCTTATATATAATTTGGCAATTGCTAGATGTTCCTTTAAAATTTACTTGTACTAGAAAATACTGCTTAAATATTCTTTAGCATCTGCAGTGATGATAAAGGTGCACTATTGCTGCATTAACTTACTAAAGTAAAACGTTTTTCTTTAATCTCATTATTTATTTTCTTTTTGTGTTCAGGGTTTATATGATGAATCCATCCGATACTACGTTAGAGCGCTTGCTATGAACCCTAAAGCAGACAATGCCTGGCAGTACTTGAGGATTTCTCTCAAGTATGCTCTTGAACAACTCCAAATACTCACTTTTTAATTCATGCAAGAGAAATAAAACATTTAACTTGACTGAATTCTTGATTTTTTCCTTCAATTTTTTTCAGCTGTGCCTCTAGAAATGATATGGTTGAAGCATGCGACTCCAGAAACCTTGATGTTCTCCAGAAGGAGTTCCCTCTGTGAGATTACAGCATTTCCTCTATATAAAAATGTGCAACCTGGAGAGGACATATATCTGTTGGTAGGAAATGAAGATTTTTTTCAAGCAGACATTATGTCCGATTTTTTCAGTCATAATGGTTCCTTTATAATTTGTTAATGCCCTTGTACAGGTTATAAATGACAGAAGGAACCTGTGTTGAACCTTAATAATAGTACAGAACATGCTCAGCATATTTAGAAATCTATATGAGCATAAGTTAACTGTGCTGTAACATAATATCAAAATAGTACAACGAGGGTTATTGTATCATTTGACTGCGAGGTGGGCATGAAACTGCAGCTCGTTACAGTCAGTTTTGCAAAAGAGCTGCTAATATTATTTTTGGAAAAAAGTTGGGTCGAACCCTTATCTCTAAGATAGAGATTTGTGCACAGTCAATTCACTGTTTTTTAAGATAAAAATGGGGACAAGCTTCATCTTTAAATATTCATAAAGGATTGCTTATTCGGGGTTTGAACCTGTGATTTGTCACAAAAAGGATATTATTTTTTGGCATTTGATCAAATGTTGATTTTCAAAAAACCTGCCTTGTTGGTATTGCAATGATTAGAAAAAAAATGCTTTGTCGCAGAGAGAGAGTAACAATTTCATTTAGGGTAATTATATGTTCCCCCATCTATCCATCCCCCATTTCATCCTCCAACTAACTAACTACCTTTTCTAACTAACTTTCAAAATTCTAACTACTTTTTCTAACTAACTACCTTTTTCTCTATTTATTTCTTTCCTCTTTCTCCCTCCCTCTCCCACCTCTCCCTCTCCCTCTCCCACCTCTCCCTCCCTCTAACCACCTCTCCCTCTCCAAAAGTGTTCCGCCGGGTCAGATCCGCCTCGCCGGGTCAGATCCGAGTTATTTGCAAAGAACAAAGCTTCATTAATGGTGAATTAGACCAGTGCGTACTAAGTACATATGGATGAATACTTAATGGTTTAGAGATGAATACTTCAACGTTTATGGAAGAATACTTAATATCTTAGGCATAAATACTTTAGAATATATGTATGAATACTTGATATATTATGGATGAATACTTTTTATTTGTTTGGTATGCACATTAACTATTTACACTTACATGATGAGGATGAATACTTTCTTACTGCGGGATGAATACTTGCATGACGAGGGATGAATACTTGTGCAACGGACAACTCGAAAGTATGTCATCATGGATCTCATTTGAAAGAGAAAATTGTGTAGAAGACATTCGTGGTTTTAGATTTGCAAAATTCCTCACAGATCGTCAGAAATATTGGTTAGATTGAACGGAGAAAAAAAAACTCATCTCTAAAAACATGTAATACTCTTGGTACATTAACTATTTACACTTACACGATGAGGATGAATACTTGCTTAATGCGGGATGAATACTTGCATGACGAGGTGTGAATACTTGTGCAACGGACAACTCAAAAGTATGTCATTATGGATCTCATTTGAAAGAGAAAATTATTTAGAAGACATTCGTGGTTTTAGATTTGCAAAATTCCTCACAGATCGTTAGAAATATTGGTTAGATTGAACGGAGAAAAAAAAACCCACCTCTAAAAACGTGTAAAAGATGGGTGATTGATGTGTCCAAATATGCTTCTATTGCAAGGATGAATACATTTATATAGATGGATGAATGCTAGTTGTGTTACAGATGAATACTTTTTTTGCAAATTATTAAAATGAGCTGAATGTAGTTAGAAATTAATGCTCTGACAGTTGTGCAGTTCCCCACACGTGTTGTTTGTCCCCTACTTTATTGTTGTAATATATCCAAATATGTTTCTATTGCAAATGTGAATACATTCATATAGATGGATGAATACTAGTTGTGCTACATATGAATACTTCTGCAAATTTCTAAAATACACTGACAGTTATAAATTCTAACTAACTAACTACTTTTGACGGGGGATGAAACGGGGGATTGTTCACGGGGGAGAGCTAGGCGGACCCTTTCATTTATGCACTAGACCACTGTTGATAGTTTTGTAACTGTTAGGTTGTACGTTGTAATTTTAGCGGCTCAATTGTCTTCATATGTGTGAAGTCATGCCAAGAAAAAAAAATCTTGGGGGTAACGGGATTTTTTTTATGGATAGTTTTCTTTGCTTGTCCTGAAGTCTTGCCCTGTATTCGGTATTCCCTCTACTAATGTATATTTAATTAGCTTGTTGGCCCACGCAAAAGATACTAAGAATTCCAACGATATTAGCATTTCAGTTTCAGTAAAGCTTGCGGATCAACCTTGAATGCTCAGTTTACTTCTTTGTACTTACGAACTGCTGTGGGAGATCTAAATTGACTAGTTTGACAAGCCAGGTAGTGGATGTAGCATTTAGCAGCACGTACAGTGACCCGGGGCTTCTAACGCCCAATATTTCACATTAAACTGTCTACACCTGGCAATACCGTGTATATTAGAAATTGGGAAATAAAATGGTACTCCGCTAACACTTTTGACGCCCAATGCTAGTTTTTTGCTTGTTATTTTGAATTCCTCATTTGACACAATAAATAGAAAAACAGAGAACTGTGTAATGATCAAATATTATTACAACACAACTAAATTCCAGAAGACGCTATGCAGTTGGGAGTAAACATGTTCATTTTAGACGACGTGGACATTCTGATTTTTGCAGCTCATGACTGATTCTCAGCTATTTACCACATCATAGCCCCATCAAAACTCAAACCTACAAGAAAGTTCGAATATAGAGATCATATCACACGGAAAATATCCAAATAAAACTGGAAGTCGCTAAAGAGAAGTAATAGCACAGAATGGAGTACAGTTGAGCATAATATTAAAATAGCACCACATTCCACGACCACCTTCACGAGACAGGTTTTCATGTGATTTCCTGAAATCTCAGCGCCTGAAGGCATTGCTCTCATGCGCAGACTTCCCACCTTGAGAGAAATAAGCCCTCCTTCGGACACTCTCCTCTATAGTGGAACTGCCCCCTTTCTCTGCACCATATATACTTTTCTGCGTCTCATGCAAGAAGTTCTTGCCTCTATATGAGTTTGACACAACTGCCTCTTTTGCATCATCATCTTCTGCTTTCTTCAGGCGCTTCCACCTCTGTTCCTCATGCAGCTCAGCGTCCAGCTGCATCTGCTGCAACCTCTCCTCCCTCTCCTTCTCTGACATCTTGTGGACACCTCGCCGGTGGATTACTCTTTTTTCTTGTTCAACCCTCGTATTGTTCTCTGAACCAATATTCCTATCCTTCATTTCCTCGTGCCTTGAGTGATTGTCATGTCTTGCTCCCCCCTCTCTATCATCCTTGTCAGATCTTCTTGAATCTGATTTCCTCAAGTAATCATGACCATCTCTAGATCTGTCATCCCTAACAGCACTTCTTGAATCCAATTTCCTGGAGTACTCATGATCATCTCTGGCATCTCTGTCATCACTTCTTGAATCCAATTTTTTCATGTAATCATGGTCATGCCTAGGTTTTCCCACTCTATCATCCCTGTCACTACTCCTTGAATCAGACTTTGTTGAATAATCATGATCATGTTTAGCTTTCCTCCCACTATAATCCTTGTCAGTGCTAGCATGTGGCCTGTCCCTATTGGACTGCCTATCTCGCCTTGACAATTCATGATCTCTCGTTCTCTCTTTGGTATCTTCTTCTGAATCTGAGCTTTTGGAGCGTTTCTCATGCCTCAACATTTTGTGTTCTTTCTTTCTCCTCTCTTCTTTTCCACTTGAGTACTCTGAGTCAGAACCATCATCAGATCGGTGCTTTGACTTGCCGTGTCGATGCTTCTTGCGCTTTTTCTTCTCCTTTTTTTCTTCTTTTTGCTTTTTCTCAGCTTCAACCTGTGTAACAAGAAGTCAAATCGCAACGGTTTAGTAAAACAAGATCAAAGACAGCAAAACAACTGATTGCATCCTAAAACAGTTAGAGGTAACAAAATGAACACTTGATTTCAGGTTTGGGATAATTTCTGATCCAGGTCTCGGGTCACTCATGATGAGTCTCAGTCATCATGTTGGATCTTGTTAGATTTCAGATCAGTTGGACCTGGATTTCAGATCTAAGGTCACTTCGTGTGTGACCTGTGGCATTTCTGGTTTTGTCCTTAGTTTGAAAAACCTGAATCAGAGTTGTGGTTTGAGTAATCTTTTGAATTGGATGAGGTAACCTTTTTTCAGATAGAGTTAAGCTTTTGGGAAAGTTGAAGTGTATGTCGCATGCCATTTGGGTTTCAGCTTTATCAAGTTACAGGTTTCAGTAGTACAGGAAGTTGACTCTAACTCCAACTTATATTTCCAGAAATAGCAGGATCCAGTTAAATGCAGGTTGGGCAAGATATCTTGCCTTGGACCATATTTTCTAGCTCTATAAACTATTTTTAATCAAAGATACCTTAAAGCACATAGAAGCTGGTCATTTTCAGTAACTTAGGTAATTAATTTAAAAATACAAGTTCTTCAAATTCTCAAAATCACCCCCTCATACATTCATAATTATGCTACTTCACTAGACTCTGTTTATTAAGAAATAAATGAGAAAATTTATTGCAAACTTACAGATTTCTTAATCATAGCCATCTTAATAGGATTGTTTTTAATTCGAGCAAGAGCATCCTGTTCCCTTTGTCTGATTAAGAGTAGAGGATCTGTGTGCAGCTTCCTCCATGCGTCATTAGCTGACTGTGGTGTATCTTCAAACAATGCTCCCAACACAGCTGATTGCTACATTTTGGTGAACCAAAAAATGATTAACATAAGGTTCATAAGAGCACAGTATAGAAAGCAGAAAAAAGTCAAGAAGATTAACTTCTTCAATACCACTGACAGTTACATGATAATGTCCATACAAACAAATTATTTTTTTCTTTGAATATATGATAGGCTAAACTCCACGCCTAGTTTCTACACAGCCTGTCCCAAGCCAGGAAAAAGGAGGAGGGTTCGTAGGCTTGGCGAGCCAGCAGCAAAGAAACAGCCTCTTTATGGAAATGAAACCCTCACGAATTGGGCAGGAGTAGGACTAGGATGGGTGACCTCCTGGGAAGTCCCTGTGTTGTTGATTCCGGTTGGGTTTCATTTCTAGCCTACCCCAACTTGTTTGGAAATAAAGGCTTTGAAGAAGAAGAATATATGATAGGCTAATAAGTCCTAGACACATGCCTTCAATCCTAATTTGATCTGAAAAAAGAACGCAATACAATTCAAAAGAAAAGTGAAGAACAAGGTAAGATACCTTAGAAGATGAGGTACCCGCTGAAGAAGCTGCCACAGGAGCAGGATCTTGCAAAGCTTTGAATACCTCGGTGCTTCCTTTCCCCACACTCAATCCCGACTCATACAGAAAATCCAACCTCTCCTGCCTCCTGCATCAGATTCAATTAAAAAATGAGTCTAAATTGAACAGTTCATTCAAATCACACCGCAACCCTAACCCTACATTAACAATTGCAAAACTTACGGTACGAGGCCAGCTTGTTCTTGGAGAAGTCGAAACTCGGACTTCTCTCGTTCTTCTTGAATTTGTACTTTCAATTCTTCGAGCTTCTTTTGCTCCGCTTCGTGCTTCTGTTCAGCCTTCCACACGGTCTCTACGTTTCTTAGACTCCCCGTGTGCCATCCCTTCTTGTTCAAGAACTTCAATGCCATTAATAACCTCAGAAACTGTTCCCTATTCGTTCTTCAGGTTTTTCTCCCCTAGCCAGAATTCAATTTGCTCTGCTAGTATAGAGATAGTATTCAGGATCGAGACGTAAAAGAGACCGACGAAAAGAAGAAGAAAGAGGAAGGGACGTCGGTCAGAGCTCGTAAAAAGGATAATGAGACCCGAAAGCTGTGATCCGAATCCAATAATGAGAACTTTGGGCTTGGAATTTTCCGGGCCCCCAGAATTTAGATGTTTATGAGTCCTGCTCAGATGGTTAAGCATTTGTTCAGGAAAACAATCGAACATAGAAAAAGAAATTTAGACGAATTTGCAAAATAATGTGTTTGACTAAAAAAGCCTAACCCAATTTCACATTTTGTACTTTTCCATAATTTCATGCGATCCAATTTCTGTTTGGCTACTATTTCGTTTAGCAACTGTTACAATAACATAGTAGGAAAATAGTGCACTGTTTCTACTTAAAAAACGGTTGCAAAATATATATTAGAGATGTCCAGGTTAGCAATTGTAATTATTTATATTATTTATTTATTATTACTTCATAATTATCATTATTATTATTATCAATATTTATAGGAAAATTATATGTAGACTCTAATCTCTTGCGCTCTAAATAGTTCCCAATTATTTTAGGCCAACTATAAAAAAAAAAAAAGTAATTGTGCATAGTGGTCACTAAAACATGGGTAATATTGGTTCCGTTTTTAGCCCTAGTCCAAAAACATGTTCGTTATATGGCTATGTTATCCTATATGAAGGGGTCGCATATAGGCCGATACATCCCGATATGTCAGGTTCGAATTCTCAATTTTTTTACTCCCTATGTGATTCGAACTCAGGTTCCGTGGGTTAAGACTCAAAACTCTTAGTCACTATCTTATGTAACATATGCTAGTAACTATGATATTTAATTTATACTTGAATCAAGCCTTTAATTTTTTTGTACAAGTTTGGTTTAAGTTATGATTATGATTAATTTAAGAGGAGGAATCCACTTATAATATTTGTAAGTTACAACATCTTACAACAACTTGGTTTTCTAATTTTCAAAGTTCAAACAGTCGATCCAAACCGTTCAACATGATCTCTATATTGAAATGTGCTTAGAGATCAAATTTTATATTTTTTTAATTTTTTTTTATTATTTTACAAAACTGCTATTTTTAGACAATTTTGAACCACTGAAAAACAACTGTTTTGAAAAATACTTAATAAATAGTAAAAAAATTCAAAAAAAAATAATTTGATCTCCAAGCACATATTAATATGAGGAGGGATCCACTTACAACATTTGTAAGTTACAACATCTTACAACAATTCGATTTTGCAATTTTAAAAGTCTAAACAGTCGATCCAAACAGTTCAACATGATCTCTATATTAAAATATGCCTGGAGATCAAATTTTACATTTTTTTTTAAATTTTTTTTACTAATATATTAAGTATTTTACAAAACTGCTGTTTTTAGACAATTTTGGACCACTGGAAAACAACAGTTTTGAAAAATACTTAATAAATAGTAAAAAAAATCAAAAAAATTTATAATTTGATCTCCAAGCACATATTAATATAGAGATCATGTTGAACAGTTTGTATCGACTGTTAGGACTTTGAAAATCACAAAACCAAATTGTTATAAAATATTGTACCTTATAAATATTGTAAATGAATCCCTCCTCATATATAACATGCGTATCATATTTTAAATTTTTAAAAATTATCATATCACTGTATCTATATCATATCCGATACAATACCCGTACCTGTATCCATACAATATCCATGCAACATAGATCTATGGCTTTAATTAATATAATAAAGACACCTTGAAGGGTTTCTTGACATATCAAAATTGGGCCAAAATACGAGCTTTGGCAAACTGAACTATCAGGTGCGGTATATTTATTGCAAGTGAAACATGTATAAAAAGGATCAGTTCAAGTATCATAGACCATACAATCGAAGTTAAGCAAACCATGGATCTGAAAAACCATATAAAAATAATCTAATTAAAGAGAAACAGTTGAATAACTAATATGCAAATTGTTCAAATAAATAGAGAAGGTTGCCAGACCAAGAGGCACAAGCGCTACACTGGCTTCTTAACATCACCAAGAAAAAAAAAAAAACTTTATACATAAATAAGGAACCAGTGAAGCACAAACCTCCTACATCAATAAACAATAAATAAATACCAATAAAGCAGATTCTAGATCATCTACCTTACAAAGAACCTAACAACCATGAACATATCTCCCATGTATGCATTTACTTGTTTATTTACTCTCCAGCATGTCAAGAATTGACCCAAATAAATAAACCGAGCCAAACTCGACATTTTCCTCTTCCCACTTTTTTCTTGGCCTCCTACATCACAACTACTTTCTCCTACTGCTTGATCTTTTGTCGCGTAAAAGAAACCTCGGGAGATTTAAAAGGGAATTCGAACGGGTGACCCCTTCCAGTGCAGACCATTCCTCTTCCTCCAAATTGGAGATACATTCAGCCAGTTTCTTTGCAGATGAACTAGTAACCAGTGCCTTACCGGGTGTGGTACCGGGTTCCTCAGATATCGGTACAATCTCATCCGTTCCTTGCAGCATATCCAAATGCTCTAAATTAGGCTCAATACTTACACAGACATTTTTTTCTTCAATGGGCTTATCCATTGCACTTGAGATAATTAAGTTCACGGGTTTTGAAGGGAGATCATTGGATATTGGGTCCTGAACTAGGTCGGATGGGGATTTGGTGTCCAGGAACAAACAGACAGCAGCACAGTCGTCACTTTTCGAAGTGGGGAATTTGAGTTTCCATGCCCGAACAGCCGAGTCAACTAGTGCTCGTGCCGCAGTGGAACGGGACGGGGCAGAGACCACTATGTCAACAGCTTCCTTGTTGGAGAGAACATCCCAAATCTACACAAATAGCAACAGTTTCACCTTATGTGAAAAGTAATAACAGCATACATTGTCATTACAGGACATGACACAGTGGGACAAGGCCCACGGATTGTTAATGTGGCTGTACCATATGTTTCTGAGTGAATGTAGCTAACTCAAGACATTTTCGTACCGGACCCGGACATTAACAGGAAAAAAATGGGTGACTACACTGTGTCACTCTCAGTCGAGAGGGTTTTCTTTATTTCACCTGTTTGGTGTATGCTGTGTGTGTGTGTGGGGGGGGGGGGGGGGGGGGGGGGGTGGGGCGCATGGTTATGGGGCAGCTGAAGTGCTGAACAAACATTTCCCAATTAATAAAAAATATTGGCATTGGATTTACAAACCCTACAAGGAAAACCTACATAACACAAACAAAAAGAAGAGATAAAAGTATGTGATGTTGCTGCAAGTACTTGAATTACTGCTTGGTTAATAATTACGAAAAGCACCATTACCCCATCAGAGGCAAGAATAACAAACTCATCTTTCGCAGTGAGACGACGATAGGCAACCTTGGGGACTGATATTAAACCATACTTCTTTAGACAAAAATCACCAAAGGCTCTAGCCATTGCCAAACCGGGAGAGTCACTATTCGGCAACCAAACCCTAGCTACATCAGGTTCGTCCTGCAATGCGAAGACACGGCCATTGCATCTCTTAATCCTTGCCGACTCCCCTGAAATTAAGATGCATTCAAATATTTTAATATTGCTTTGCTGTAATAGCTGCTCCCGGATTCTAAAATAATAAACTAGCACATACTGCTAAATTAGTTGATCATATTGGGTCAAAAAAATAAACATTAGTTCACTGGAAGACATGATCGGCCACGACAGGTGGAACGGAGCCAAAAGTTAAATGAATTGAAGGGAGGGAGAGGGGGTCAAAGGCACCCACTAAAATCGCATGAAATTTACATAAAGCTCAAACACACAAATCTTTGTTGCAGAATATCAAACAAATTACATAGAGAATGGGCATTCTAACTTGGTCTAACAAGAAAAAGAATAGAGGTATATGTTGGTCATAGCAGAAACTCAGCTCATCTCCTGTCGAAATTGTCTTTTCCTAACAAGCATTAGAAAAAAAAAATACTGTGGAAAACAAGATCACACAAGAGGGAGAAAATAAATAAATTCTGCCAACCTAAACCAGCAAATCCTTTTTTTTTTTTTTTCCGCATCTTCTGCATTAACTCAAAAGAGAATCTTTTGAGTTTAATGGATCTCAGCCATCTGATTAGGATCGGAGCCAATCCGGCCCACGCCTATGATGCATGGGCCCTTTAATATTAGTGCAGATCTCAATCGGACGGTCCAGATCTATTAACGCACGTTCCGTTAATGCAGAGGATATGAATTCGGGGGGCGGGAGAGAGAGAGATGGAGAGACCATACTTGGAAGGTCAGGTTTAAGATCAACAGTGAGTTGTTCAGCAATTAAAATGTTGTCATCATCTCTAGTACCCAGCACAGCTCTCGAGTCCCCGAGATTTCCAACTACAAGATCAAAACCCTAGGAAAAAAATAATAATTAGCATCATGACCAATGTGCAAATCTGGCTTCATAGTTTGGTAAGCTCGGATTTATTCCAAATTCTTTATCAGATTTGGGGTCACAATGCATTGTTGCTCTAACAAGGATTGCTATACTTGAAGTCTCAGTCACGAATAATAAGATTTTACTGCATGTGCATCAGAATGAACAAATTTCTATTTTTTTGTTCATCATTTTTTTTTTGGCTTAATTCAAATTCCTTTGACATTATCAAATTTGTCTACAACTCAATAAAAAATAGTGTGAAATTGAAATACCTTCTTTACCAATGTGACAGCTGTGGAACCGCTACAGAAGCAATCAATGCTCTGATGTTTCTTCAAGTCCCAATCCATCAACTTAAAAGCCTTCAAAAATGACTCTTTAAGAGGCATGAACATCTCTGGAAGCTTCTTGCCAGCCTCGTCTGCCTCAGCATTTGACTCGCTTAATTCATCATCAGGATTTATGCATTCCGTTTCTTCTAAATCCGCACTTCCAGAAATAGAGAGCGAGGCATTCCCATTTCCATTTTCATGGGGTTTGCACGTGACAAGAGCTCTCCATTCGGTGCATAACTTGAGAGGAAGAGAGTCTCTGACCTTCTTTGCCACGAGGTGGCCGTATGGACCATGTCCATCAAATACTCCGCAAAATACAGTCTCCAGATCCCAGTTGAAATTCTTATGTACAAAAGAGAAAAAGAAGAAGAAAAGTTAATGATGTAATGATATTACATAAACTATAAGGCTTCAAACTTAAAAGAATAATCAAGAATATGTACAAGTATCAGATTAAGGTAGTTAATTATAAAAAAATAAGGTAACACTGTCAGACAAAACTACACATTTTCATATTTTGAATGATAGATTTCTTCATACAGAAAAAATTGTTGTTGTCAGTTCACGAGATAAGAAAAGTAACTCATGCAAATCAATTCTCAATTTAATACAATATTATTGTTATTATTATAATTAATAGCTAATTAACATACTGGATCTTGTCTGGAAACATTTATTGGGGGCACTGAATTGCACATTGTTCATAATTAAATAGCCATAAACTTTGTGTTGTGGAATTTAATGATTTTTGTTTTGTACTGGTGTTCTCTCATTTTTGACAACCAATTAACCCAAGAGATTTGCTTTTATCAAAACAAACTACAAATGAGATATTCTAAACCCAAAAAAATGAGCAGATCATCGCCCTCCTGCCCCCTCTCCCCGACCACAAACACACACAAATATTGGACTTCAGTATTAAATTTTGTGAATAGTTTTATCTGTCCGGAAAGAATCACAGTAGAAATCAAATAGTCAAAAAATAATCTAACTTTGAAACAACATATCGCACAAAATATGATCTCTTTTTCGTCTAACTATTGACTTAGAAAAATGGTATATATAAATGGGAAATATGTTAACCTATCTCTAAGCTCCCAACAGTTGTGACACTCTTATCACTGGCTGGCCTTGTTCGTAAAGATGGGAGAAAGTATACATAATACAATGATAAAAATCAAATCCTATGTCAAGAAAATGTCCAGAAGAAATTAAAATTTTCAAGTAATTAATATCAGTACCTCACAAACTATCATGGCATCTTGATTAGTCCCTTTCTTCCCTTGCTGAGTATATAACGACGCAACCTCACTCGCTCCGTTCAAGTACATGCGACCAGACACGCCTGACAACTCGTCAAGTGACGTCAGCGCTCCGTTGGCGGCGGCGTCGCCGTTTCCGTCATCTCCGTCGTGGAACGGCTGTCTCCGACTGAATACACCAGCGCCTCTCAGCCAAGCGTTCTCATTTTTCTTCATGCGCCGTTTCTCCTTCTTAGCGACCCACCTCTCCGACCAGGAACCGGAGCGCGACACGGAGGCGCTGGAGTTGTCGACCATCGCCGGAGGTAGCTTGCGCTGAGATGAAACGCAAGAACCCATTTTGGGGCACAATGCGAGAGAAAATGAGCAATAAATGTCAGATGAGGACAGTGAGAGGAGGAGATGTTATTATAATGGGGTTTCTGATTTGGTTTTCAAAGAGGATGCAGATTTTAATTTGGTGCTGGTAACCGTAATATTGCACAATGCTTCACTGGAATACTTGATACAGTATTAATTATCCGTATAGAATATTAAGATTTAGTATTAATTATTCAGAGAGTTGACAAGCTTGTTTAATTTAGAGCAAAACCAAGTTGAAAGGCGCCTGTTAGAAAATAAAAAAAAATGTGCATTGGATAATACCAGGCCTTGTGTTTCGAACCGCTAGATCCAAATTCGAAGATCATATATTAGTACACCAAGTTTTGGTTTCAAATGATAATATAAAATTAATTTCTTATATTTTTTTGGGCCTTTGTAACACCAATTATCCGTAGACAATAATTAGTAACCGTTATTGATGTAATAAAACATTACTCGTTCAAAATCATAATGTTACAGCTGGTAATTTGAATACTAGGATGAGACGAAACTTTAATTTACTTTAATAATAGATTATTATCCTATCTCGATCTTGATTCTGCTTTTAGTTTTTCCCAAGTAGCCTTTTTGGCACACTCCTTTTGTCAACACAAGAAGGCATGAATTAGAGTGCGCTTTGCAGTTTCCACTTTGTCTATTTTGTGACTTTTGTCTGTATTACATCAACTAGACCGCCTCCGTGGGACAAGTATCCTCTCCATTACCGTAAAAGATTCCCTTCACTTTACGGTTTGAGATTAACTCTCAGCCGTTTTGAGATTCGGGCTGACGGAGGGGCAGTATTATTGGACTTTGAGATTCGTGCCAAGTTAAAAAGGACGGTCCAGATCAAGTAATTGTAAAAGATTCCCTATTACGGTACCGGAGAGGATCTGAATTCGCCTCCTTGGATGTCCCGGATCAGGTTTTGTATAATTAGCCTTCTCCCCTACGAGAACGGAGTAGGTCCGATGCCCATTGGACCTACTTTTAGGTTCAACGAGCATGATGACCGTCCGATCCAATTTAAGATTTGTGCGCACGAAAATTGAAATAGACTTGCACGAATTTTGAATCATTCTGCACGAATCTTAAAGCAAATCGACGGTGATTAAACCCGTCGAACCAGAGTAGGTCCGATGCCCATCGGACCTACTCTCAAGTGCTCCCCTACACCTAATAATTTTATTAAGGAATAATTTGTTAGTAGTTGGTAGTAACAGTTGATGAAAATTTTAAATTGTTTATTTTTTCGTTCCAAATTGATTTTTTTTTATATCTCCGTGTGTTCATTAAATCTGAAAATTTAATTTTATTAATTATTAATCTTATTTAATAATTGAAATACTTGTTTTGCTCTTTTTAAATGGACGCCCGTTTGATTCGCAGCACCCCATCGAATACATATCCTCTGAGGTAACAAAATATTTCTGTTTAGATTTGGACCGTCCGATCGGAATTCAGGCTAATTTGGTCCGAGGTGAAATGCATCGGGCTCCTTTAATAGTCGTGCAGATTCTGTTTGAACGGTCTGAATCCAAACATAAATATTTTGTTACCTTACGTGATACGAATTCGCACCCATCTTCATCCCTTTCTCTGTGATTATGCCTAACGTCAGTTGTGTGTAACATATGTTCCTATTATTATTTTTTAGCATTGATTAACCTTGCATCTAAGAAAGTGTTTATGGGTTAATCAATACTAAAAATCAGTGTTCTAAATAGCGCGCTATAGCGTTTTTGGACCCTAAACGCTAAGCTATGGCATCAAAATGCGCTAATTGAGCTACGGCCGCTATAGCGGTAATAGTGGTCTGCTATAGTGCATAGCGTGTAGCGCAAATAGCGCGTGCTATGAATAGTGGGTTTTTTTAGGCAATTTATATGGGCTTTAAATAAAGACCCAAAAAAGTTAAATAAAAGCTCAAACCGAAATCAATTAAAAGCTTTGTTGCTACAGATCTTTTAATTTGCCCAAACCGAGAAAGAAAATTCTTGTCGCTGAAATTGGGAAAATTTTAAATTAGCAACCTTCCCAAATCACTTTGATGACTTGATTGCTCAAACCAAACCAAAAAAAGGAAGCTACAGCGAGCTAGAAATAGGAAAGTTTTCAAGGAACAACCATCCCAACAAGGCAACAACCTAGGTAGTTTTAACTTTTAATTGAAATCTGATTTCTACTTTTGTTCCAATTTCACTTTGATTTTGACTTTTGTTTCTATTTCAATTGAAAGTTGATTTCAAAAACTCTTTCTTTTGACATTAACTGAGCAAATCGCTTTTGTACTGGTTCAATATGAATATTATAATTTCTTAATTAATTTGGTGTTATTTATTGTTCTAATAATGTTGATATTTAGTACAAATATATAATATAATTTTTGTAAAAAAAAACGCTATGTAGCATAGCTTCCGCAATAGCTACGCTATTCGCTATAGCTTTTTTTTGTAGTCTTCCCACTATGAAGCTATAAACGCTATTTAAGACATTACATAAAAATAATAACATAGAGAGAGGGGCAGATGTTGCACGGTCGGTGCTAGACATAATCACAGAAAAAGAAACAAAATGTTACAAGTTATAAAGGGACTCAAGGGATGAGTCCAATTAAAAATTGAACAAAATAGATATTTCAACTATTAAATATAACTAAACTATTAACTAAATTTAGAAAATTTAGATTTAATTAACATAAAAGAAAAGAAGAAAGTATTTTAATTGAAAAATAGGAAAATAAGACACTTGAGTATTTTGATGAGAAAATAGACAATTCAGAATATTTTGAATGGGTATATCAATAATTCTCCCAATTTAAAACGAGGAAATAAGAATTTTGCGTATTTTGACGGGAAAATAGACAATTAAGAAAGTTTCAACGGATATACCAACAACTCTCTCTAATTTTTTATATATATATAGAGAGAGAGGGGTTGGCTAATATTAAAACATTTGTTCTGGAGCCTTGGTGCAATCAATTGGTTTTTCAATTTTCAAATTTCAAATGGTCAATCCAAACCGTTAGATGTGATCTCTATATTAAAATGTGCTTGGAGACCAAATTTTACATTTTTTTTTTGAATTTTTTTTACTATTTATTAAGCCAGTTTTAAAATCGTTGATTTTAATCAACAGTGAAAAAAATTTGGATCATTGAAAACAACGATTTTAAAACAAATTTAATAAATAGTAAAAAAAAATCTAAAAAATGTAAAATTTAGTCTTTAAGCACATTTTATTATAGATTGAATGTTGAAGCGTTTGTTCCACGGTCTAGAAACAAACGTTTTGATATTAGCCAACCCCTCTCTCTCTCTCTCTCTCTCTCTATATATATATATATATAGGTTGGATAATATCAAAATGTTTGTTCCAGAGCCCTGGTGCAATTATAAACAATAGTGCCAACAAGTTGCCCTCTATATAATAAGGCCGTCAATTTTTTTTTTTTTTTATGAAAGGCTTGTGAGCCCGTTTCTTTAAAGAAACATTCAAACTAATACAAACCAAAATAGGAGGTTAATGTTCATCACATTCTATGTAACATGGCCAAAAACAAACAAGAAATAAAGTCTAAAGTCTACCACTAGAGCATACTCAATAGAGTTCAAAAAATATAAGAAACTAATATGATACACTCCAGCACCATAATAAACCTCTATTGCCATTAGACAATGGACTCAGTAGAGTCATCGCCCTCCCCATTAGGGTCACGATAAACCACCATCTGCAAATCAGTAATCCCTTCCTCTGTGGTATTGAGATCCCACACCTGTAGAAGAATCATATCTGTATCATCTGGCATCCAATCAGTCACAATGTTACGAATCTAGCGCTTGATAATACCTATTCAGTTTTAGAATGTCCTGATAAAGAACAAGCAAAATATATGATATCCTGTATATTGGACCAATTGGAAAAGTGTTGTTGGATTTTGCCAATCCAAAACCAAATTTGTTGGGTAAGAAGACAATTAAGGAACAGATGATTAGTAGTTTCCTCCTAATTGCAAAATTGGCAGGTAGTACTCCCTATTCAACCCTTTTTACTAATTTTTTTTTTGGTAAGAATTCTATTTCTAGCAACCAGCCACATAAAAACTTTGATTTTATAAGGCATAGGTATGTGCCTAAGGCCGTCAAATTAGATTCAAATAGTCCCAAGGCAGAATCTTAAGAGAGCATTCTTTAGCCCATCTATCTGACTGAATCTTGATTAGCATTCTTTAGTCCAGGCTAGGCTTGATTTGAGTAACTCATAGTTGTGGGCCAGATTTGATACTGAAATCATTTACTGCACAGAGGTAATTTTAACTTAGATTTTGCGGCAGATTTGAGTAACTCGTAGTTGGGTAGTGTCTCATCACCCAGGTTCTATACTTTTTTTTTATTTAATTTAAAACAATGTTTCCTAGAAAATATGCATCAGGTAGCGAAAAAAGAAATAGAAAAAGAGAGGGAGAAGAAAAACTAAAACCTCAAAAAGGTTCTATTCAAAAGCTTTGGAAGAAAATTAAACCGCAAAATGAGTCTTTGGAAAATCAAATTGAAAGTCAGGTGCACGAACAAACAACAAATGTGTTTGAAAATGAAAATAAGATAAATGAAGAAATAACAAATGTGCTTGAAAATGAGACTAGTGAAAATATTGAAGAAATTAATCATGTGTCTGAGTGCTTAGATTCTTCATTATCTATAAATATATATGATCCTAGAGTGTGGGATGGTTTAGATTCAAAACTGAGAGATTTGCTTATTGAGAACGGTCCTATTAGAGATTCTAATATTAATTTTCTAAGGATAATTACAATAGGGGGTTCGCCACATATTATTTTGATCAAAAATTAAGAAATTAAGAACTTATTGATAGGAAATGGTTGGTTTACTCAGAAGATTTAAATAAAGTATTTTGTTTTTATTGTAAAGTTGTAAAACATGTCCGTTCTAAAAGTCAAATAGCAACTATAGGTGTTGATGATTGGAAACATCTAAGTGAAAAAATTAAACTACATGAAGATAGTAGTGAACATGTTACCAATCTTAAAGAGTTCAAAATTTTCTCCCGCCCCGGACTCCAAAATTCTCAGGACCGGCCCTGGTACTACCATCATCAAGAACTTTATTAACACCTAAATCCACAGGATTCCTATGTTTAACACTTTTTTCAAAAAGGAGAGAAATGAGAAATGTTTCTAATAGTATTTTGATACCTAGACTGATTGATTTTCTTTTTTCCAGCAATCTCAAGCAGTTATCTTTCCTAAATCTCCGCTACCATTTACCAAACACAGCCGTTATAATAATGATTATCAAATTATTAATTTGAAAATTAGATGGCTTGAAAGCTTATGGAACCAAATTTAAAAGTGACAGCTGATAAGTACCAGAACCTACTTTCTCTTAGTACATCAGAGAAACAGTTAGGAAGACATATCTTTCACTGGATAGATAGAGATGACCTACATTTTCTTTTTCATCAAGCATACGTAGCAAGTGGAGAAATTTTTCAATAAAAAACCCAATCAGTCAATCGTTGACCAGAACTTTTACTTTAGCCGTTTTGATCCAAATCCAGCTAAATTTTGAGAAAACAATGACAGCACGTGTACTCTGTACAATATCATTGAATTAGCCAATGAAATGGGTAAAGATAATTCCGATAGAAAGCAAGCAACAATCTCTCGTTGGTACACTTCAGTCAATGAGTCCAATTAATATAACAAATCAAAACCAACTTCAGCAAGTTTTATTTGTGATTTTTTTTTACTGCGTACGCATGTCTGCAATTTACTCTTTTTTTTTTTTCGATTCAACGCCCGTAGGCAAATAAGTCATCATGCACCGAGCTCACCGAAAGTTCACCACCGTTTGCCGACATAATCACCTCACTTTCTCAAGTGGGGCCTTGATGCAGAGATTTGAGACCAACAGAGGTTGCGACAGTTACCAATTTGGAGATAGCAGGGCGTGGAGAACTGGAGCGGCTGCCATAATTTTGTCCATACTCCATACCGAGTCCGGCTACTATAACACTAGTGTCATTTCAAACTAAATAACACTACATCTTAAACCATTGGATCTACTTTAATATTCGTGCAAGACACTAGTGTCATTCCAGCCCTATCTTGTGCACGAATATTAAAGTAGATCAAATGGTTTAAGATGTGGTGTTACTTAGTTTGAAATGACATTAGTGTTATAGTAGCCGGACTCCTCCATACCACCTCCAGTACGATTAAGTTTAAAAAAGAAAGAAACATAAAAGGGGTATTTTTTATGTTTCTTTCTCAAGTAGGAGATTGTTAGATTATTTCTGAATTTACTGTAAACTTTAATACTAAAATTTGTAAACCAATTTAACTAAATCATATAACAAATAGTTGTGAGATTCAATAATAGCATACAACAAACAATTTAAGCATGGCATATCATTTTGAAGTTTAAGTGCATGACGCGCACGAACCTTCAAAGGGTTTGGGATCACAGATCTTTGATTAAAGTGTGATTTGCATGCATATCATGCAATTTATACGTCATGCCACTCAAGCAATTTCTAGCAAAATAAAACATTAGCAACATTCATGCATATCAAGAAGCATGAGAAAAAGCACTTTAACATCCATAATCATAAAATTCAGTTCTCAAATGACAAGTTAACCTAATTGTTCAATGCATGCAACATTTACCGTCTGATATGGCAATGGGATCACTTGATATGGTAATGATCACTTGATATGGCAATGGGATCCTTCTGGACGATTTACCGTCAAATATTTGTATCTCTTTCTTAATTTTAGGGGTATAACTAGAACTCATCCCTTGTTATGGTGGAAGTTACCGATACCACCTAAAATTCGGGCCTTCATGTGGCTCATGCAACAAAACAAAATTCTGACCAAAACCAATCTCCAAAAGAAAGGATGGACAGGGGATGTATCTTGTGTTTTTTGTTCCCAACCTGAAGATACTGATCATCTCTTCTTTCACTGTTACTTTGCCAAACATGTCTGGTTCTATATGGGGCAGTGTCAGTCCCTCTTCACTAATTGGCATTCTATTCAGGATTTATTGACATTTGCCCTGACATTACCTAAGACTCAAAAAACTGCTTTTCTTATAGTGACTAGTGCTGTTATTTGGTGCATCTGGACCACTAGGAATGATCGATGCTTCAATTCTTCCATTACCCATTCAGGAAGACATGTCATTCTTAATATTATAGCTCTTGTATCTTATTGGACAGGTACCTTGGCAGAGCAGAGTCAGGTTGCTGCCAACCAATGGCTTCCTCAGGATCTGGATGTGGTGCCCCTCCAGGTTGCTTCCCCGGAAGATGCTCAGCTCCTGCGCTGGATATCTGGAGATTCAGAGTCTTCGACTTAGTGCTGTTATTCTCTTAGTCTTGCTTTTGATATCCTGCCTTTGATGTGGCTTAGTTTATGTTGTTCTTGCATGCTCTCTTTTTGTTCCAGCTAGACTATGCTGTTGCTGATGTTCGGTAGATATTATGTGTTGTTGCTTTCTTTTATTTTCATGTATTTTGAACTCATGTTTCATGCATCAATGAAACGGGCTATCTGCCTTTAAAAAAAAAAAAAAAATTTGTTCAATGCATGCAACATTCCCTACACAAGAGAAATTCACAATCATACACCCAAAATAGGTCATAGCAACAGGGCTCACTGAAAGTTCACTCACTACTAGAATCGGGATTATTTTCGTGGTTCGCAAAAGGGCTTACCTTGTTGGTACTCTAACGCAATAAGCTTTCTATGTGCATCTATCCACGCAAACCACACCGATAGTGTTAGCCTCACACCTAATGCTCGTATCCCCGTGAGCCCGACGGAGATAAGTATTTACGTGATTACTAGTCTCATCTCCTCTGTGGGATGATCCATGGGGAAAATGGACTTCGGTCTGTGTAATTCCTGCCAAATAATTAGACGCTAATCTTACCGACAGAGTAAACGCCAACAATTACAAGAGTATTTTCTGTGTGAGTACTAAATCTCCATGGTTATTATCTCTGTAGGTAGAGGCCTAAAGAATGGCTGTTTTTCAATAAAAAAAAAATGCTAATGGATGTGATTTTAATTTCTAAAAAGTGGTTAACAATTATTTAGAAACTTATTTTAATGGCTGGAATGGAGATGCTCTACATTGACGTAGATAAAATTAAAGCTGTGTAACGTCAGAAGGGAAATTAATGTATGTATAATGTCTGTAATTTAGGCAAATTTATTATTTTTATGAATCTCATGCATGCTCCGCATTAAACAAATGGGTCCAATTTTTCGTACGCTGTCTTAATCTTTTTGTCCTACAGACATACACAGTTACCAAATCCAATATGAACTGTTGATGCATGGGACCATCACCCAAATAATATTAAGCACACTAAGCCTACAATAATATATAATTATAAAGTTGCTCTACCAATAGGCACGAGCCAACAAACCTAATCAGAGACGCGTGTTATTAAAGTATAGGCGGTGGCTATATAATTCTTTTTTCCCTACTTGGTAAGGAGGCTCATAACTAACGATTATTATATTGTTCGATGCTCTTCAATATGGATAGTCTAATACTTGCAATCTTTTATGAGAAACATGCGGATTGATACCCTCAACAGTAATCTTCTATATTATAAGAAAATATTTGCAAATAATTGGTTTCTTTCATTGGGGCTTTACAATTGAAAATGTTGCAAACTTTGCAACTTGATTTGGGTAGAAGTAGAACATCAAAGCTGTTAATATGCAATAATTGGTTTCTTTCATTGGGGCTTAACTCGTTTTTTTAATTCGCTGAAAGGCCCAAGAAGAGAACCCTCGAAGCCACTAGTAAGTGGGGCGCCCGAAATACCATAACTAGTTACTAGTGCAGTAGTGCTACACGCCACTCTGTAGTCTGTAGATACTGAAGTCTCCTGATGTTTCCGAGGCACATCATTTATGTAGCGGGTCTTATGAAATGTTTCATAATATGACCAGCTACACTTATAATTTACTAGACAGGCCACAATAAATAGTACGCCACTTGTAGAGTGTAGCTGCCTGGTATGGTTGGAGTTCAAAGCAAAAGTCAGGTGAAATGTTCCGCTCAAGCAATTAAGATTTAAGACCAACCAGCTTTACTGTTTCTACTGTTACTTCCCCGAAACGACTAAATGAAAAAGAGAGGAGAGAGTGGGAGAAAAAGAGCACACAGTTCATTTTCTGTTTCCAGTTGGTGGCCTTCTTTTTCGGAAGAAAGAGAGAAAGGTAGAGCGTGAAAGAGATGAATTATTGTCGCAGGAGCAAACCAGAAAGCGCACTGTACCCCTTCTTCTTCCCCTTTCAAGGTAAGCACGCCAGATCCTCCAATTACCTCTAATTTGGGGGCAAATTATGCAATCAGTCATTGTATTGAATTATCAGATTAGTTTGGAGTGATTGTTGAATAATTTTGGTTTTATTTTGAATTGTTGCTGAGTTTCCTTCAGTTACTTGCTTGATCTGTTCATGTGATGGATGAAAATCAGTAGAATTTGAAGGGAAAACTGGCTGAACTGCTTTGTATATTTCCCAATTGTAGGGAGGATTATGTGCCCTGCAAGATTCTCATAATTCTAGTTTCTAATGCGTGTGAACCCTAGAACTATTACTTCTTTGGTTTAATTCTAATGTCAAAACCCTAAACCAAGAAGTAGCCTAACACTTTGTAGCCATACTCAGGCCAGGTCTATCAAATTAGGGGTTTCTTTGTAACTTAAGTCATGATTTGGCATGTCAGGAAACTGAAGATTAATGGTACGTGTTATGGATAGTTTATTGGAATTCATCCTACAGCTCTTAAAGATTTAGCAACACCTTTTACTTTAAACATTTTACTGGTTTTCCTTTTCCTTTGGTTAGTCTCTATGTCTGATTTCATTTTCCCCTTTTGCTTTGACTTCTTAGGCATTTTATTTCCAAGATTATGGTTCTGCTCCGTAAATTTCACTCCCTAGTACCGTAAATTCTAGAGCTTCATTTTCCTTCTACAAATGGTTATTGCAAGTATAAAAAACCGTGGTTCAAGTAATAAAGGCCGGAAAACAGAGGTCACTACAGAATCTGCAATTGATTTCACACAAGAGGATTTTGGATACAAATCTGATGAGATTGAATCAGTAGAAGTGGGGTGCGAAGTTGCATTATTTGAAGGTCAAATTTGTAATGTCCCTTATGATCTATTTAACCTGCCTGATTTGAAAGACATACTCTCTTTAGAGGTATGGAACTCGTGTTTAACAGAAGATGAAAGGTTAAGCTTAGCAGCCTACTTACCGGACATGGAATTGCATGAATTCTCTCTAACGGTAAAACAATTGCTTTCTGGTGAATCCATTTGCTTTGGAAATCCGTTGGACATTTTCTTTTATAGATTGAAAGGTGGTTTTTATTCTCCACGAGTTACCCAAATGAGAGAATTTTTGCTGTTCTTACAGAGAAGGGCCTATTACCATTCTCTGAAATCGTATCAAGATTGTATGATCAAGAAATTTGCTGACATGGCAAGGATGTGGAGTAGTATTGAGCCAACCATTGGCACCGAAGAAAGGGTTAAAATTTGGAATAATAAACGGCGTCAGAAGCCCGTTGTTTTAGTTGACCTCAATGCTTCTCCTGTAGAAGAAGAGCCTTTGCCTCCTCCACTGGTAAATAATACAAAATGTGTGGATGAAACGGTTAACCCGCTTGATGTAGGTTCTTCTCCTGACACCTTTGAAGTGAATGCAAGAAAAAAGGCAAAAGGTCTTATTAAGGTAAGCCAAAAAGAGGTGAAGGTAAATTTGTTGGAGAAGAGAATTTTACTGAGGTCACCTAAAGGTGTACTTAAGATAAAGTCCAAGAATAATAGCAGTTCTCCAATTGTCCCTGATTTATGTGGGAAAATCACGGTGGATTTTTTGGGGTCTTATTCTCACACCAGTCAGTCGTTGGATCTACATGACACCTGGCACCAGAGTTCAGAGAGTAGTGCTCATTCATTTAGAAGTTCGGTTGATGTGATTAGTTCTAACAGTAGAGCCTCCCAAATTGGAGGGTGTGTGTATGAGAAAAATCTTTTGGAGAATTTTGGCAGGTCTGAGAGTTCAGTTTATGAAAACAATCATGATCTAACAGAAGTTCCAAAATTAAGTTTAGCAAAACTCTCGGATTCAAAACACAATTTTCCAATAACATATAAAAGGAAAAAAGCTCAGAGAAAGCTTGAATTAGTACACCCAATTGTCGCCGATCATACAGAAAACAACATGGAGGCAAAGCCGAAAATTTAGCAATGGGGGTGATAGACATTTCTGATGTAGAGAAATTAATCCATTATTAGAAATGTTAGCATTTGGCTAACCATTTGTTTGGGTATTTTCAAGTGCTAAGAGTAGTACATAGAATGTAGTTTTGAGATTCTGATTGTAGAGATAATAATAATAGAGATGCTCAATTAGAAGCATGAAAAATTCATGCTGAATTCTAGAGCACTATTAGTAATTCAATATATAGTGTATACCTTTTGTAAGTTGTATTTGGGTTTCATTTCTTTGTAGAAGTGAATAATTCTATTCTCTTCTATTATGTAACTGGATTTTAGAAGATTTAACAGAAAACAGAGCTACAGGAGCATGCTCTGCTAGCTTTATCCTGATTACCTCATATCTGAAAGCTTGCAAATTTGTAAATTGGAAAAAGAATGACTCCATAACTTGGAGCCACGTCTTCCCTTTTACAAGTGGTCAGGCTTAGACGACTGCAATTATGTTTTCTTTCGCAATGCTAAAAAGTATTGCAATGTGGCTGTTATTTTTTTTGACAACAGATATAAAAGATTTTCAGAAGTTTAAGTAGACTAATTATTAGATACTTTTAACTAGTAGATATGCATCAACTATAATCCACTTGCATCCAACGAAGGCAGGAAATATAATACACTATGGATACTATGTAAATGTTCATAGACATCCATTACACCAACGCATTGATTCTAGTATTGAATTGAGACACCTAATGTAATATACTGTTTTTTATTGTCTAAATTAAGTAGAATTAGGGAAGCTGCTCAACGAAAAGAGTTGCACTTGGATGGAATCCTGCATCCCTGAGAGTCATTCCCAGTTGCTCATAGCCATATACTCTTTTGGGAAAATTGGTAAGTATCTGGTAACTGCCCATGCCACGTATGTCTAAAGAATCAATATAATTGAATATTGATCTGACAGTGTCCGTCGGGTGTAAACTGCAGCGCACCCTCTCCCCATTTGGCAATCTTATCATCATCTGCAGTATTTAGTCAAATATATTATAGAATGCATTGAAACTTAATATATATACACACACACAACACACACACACACACATATAAAAAATCAGTGATAAGTCCAAAATTAACATAAATTAAGAACCAAAAAATCTGCAAGCATGAAACTAAAATCGTAGGAAGTGTATTGGCCAGATACCTTAGTAATTTGGTTCGGTCTTTTAGAACCATTAGTTCCATTTGTTTGTGGGTTCTTTGTAGTTTCCTTTGCAATATGACCCATCGGAGAAGGTCCCTTTGTAGCTGCTCCAGGGCCTTTTCCTGATGCCCTTTTTTGCTGCAGCTCCTTTTCCTGTGGTGATGAATTTCTAGGTTTAACAACCCCTCAATTTTCTTTTTCTTTGGTTCTTTTTGTTATCTTGTTTTCCTCTTCTTCTTTTTTAATATTGTGGTTACCTTGTCTTTCCTGAGAGATTCAAGATAAGCAGCATCCTGTTCTTGCCGCAATTGCTGGTTTTCTCTCCTTGTTTTCTCTTCTTCAGATCTCATGGCATTAAATGCCGAACCTTGTTCGTCTAAAGTTCTATGCAGTATCTCCATCAGTGCCTCTGCAGAAACTGGGCCTTCCACCTATTTTCAAATCAGCTCCATTTTATCTAAACTATACTTCCATTTAATTTTATTGCACCTTAGTACCTTACCTACATTTTACCAGCAGTGACTATATTTGGTAAACTACATATAATATCCATTCCTGCAACTCTGCAAAATTAAACTTAATTGCACACGCTTAATTGATTTTATGCAAGTTTTTTTTTGTTTTGTTTTCTGTACCTGTTGAAGTACCATAATGCTGTCACTAGAAGCGGGAGCTACGACTGCACAGAAAGGAAAGCTACTGACTTTAAGAGAAGCAACCAAATCCGACCCTTCCCCTTTATTTGCAAATGCACCCCATGAAACAAAATTTGCATCAAGGAATTGCACCACCAATTCTGAGCAGAGTGTTCTTTTGCAGAACAAATCGTTTAAGGGGCTTTGATCAGGTAAGTGGAGATAGAGGAATAGAAATTTTGATTCATTATTTGCAATTCTGAGGGCCTCAGTTAATGGACATGCATAGAAGAAAGGATGGTGGATACCATATTGTCTCTCGAATGCATTAAAAAATTCCATCTCACTTGCCATGGGTTCAAGCTTTTCTTGGTTTTGCAATTGCACTTTCAGGTTTCTTGATATTTTATTGGTTCTTGGATGTCTATAGCATAATGCCTTTACTATGCCATGTATTGCTCTCAGAGGAAGTTTCACCAAGGTTTTTACAACATCACTGCATGACGTCCTTTGGTTTTTCTTTGGTGTTGGTGGCATCTCTAACATTTAAAGGAATGAAATGGGCTTATTTGGATGATAGCTTATTTGCCATTGCAGGTGTGAAATATCAAGTGATACTTGTGCTGCCTTTTCCCTTTTAGCATCCAAAGCCAAGTGTATTGCTTTGTTTTAATTAAGATTCTTAACAAAGTATGTTATTTGCTTTATTCCTTGCTTTCTCTATTCTGAAGGAAGGAATAATTAGTCCCTTCCATGCTATATATGTTTAGGCTAAGTAATAGTGCATGATCTTGAATTTAGAAAATATGTGTATGCAGGTTTTAGTATGCATGAAGCACTATACTCCCAAACAAGTGGCAACAATGAATTTATTAAAATTTAATAATTTACCAATTAAGCTAAATTGCAAATACAGAGCCTTTTTTTAATGACCGTTCATATACTAGTGGAAGTTAAATTACCAAATTACATGCTTTCCTTTTGGTTCCTTTCAGGCACGAAACACCAAACAAAGAAAAAAAATGCACTTGGAAGAAAATGAATCCGCAAAATATAGCTCACTCATTAAATAAACATTAATCAGAAGGATGAAAAACTTCACAACTCGAGAATGAAATTGATAGGTCCATATATCAATGGCCCTTAAAAAGTTCAAGCCTGACCCAATAAAGCACTTCTAGACTCAAGACCACAAGGGACCAGCCCAAAACAAAGCAAAATAGAATCCCAAAACAGGCCACGGCCCAAAAAACAGATCGGGACTCGGACCCCCTCCCGGGGCCAGCCCAAGACCAAAAACAACCCGGGATTCGGACCCCCTCCCAGGGCCAGCCCGAGATTAAAGACAGCCTGGGATTCGGACCCCTTCCCGGGGCCAGCCTGAGGCCAAGCACATGCCGAGATTCGGACCCTCTCCCAGGGCCAGCTCGGGACCAAACAAAACAAGGCTCAAAGCCTAACACGCCGAACAGCTTAAGAAGGTCGACACACGACCTCACTGTTCGGTTTAAGACAGATTATGCGAATACTACCGCCTATTATGCGGACGCCCTCAACAATTATGCGGACTCTCGTCATTAATGCTGACAAGACCCCGCTACAGTGAAGCGTCCCCTATTTAAGGCAGTTAATTCCCCAGAACAGGGGGATCGCATTTATTACAAAAACTGAGGAGGTATTAAAAAGGATTAGAGCGTTAATACCCCTCCGACACTCCGCGTGTCCACTGTCTCGGTCCGTTTCACTTAAACCGGGACGAGCTGCGCCTTCAGCGCCCTACTCCCACACGGCCTGCTCTTCAGGGACAGGACGCATTTGCAGCTTACTGGACCGAGTCCAAGTACGGCCCGGCCCTCCTGAGAAGGGACGTATCAAAAATTAATCTCACCTTTCACAAAGAATAACTTAAAGCATTCTTATAAATCTTTGGGGGTTCAAATCAATTAAAAATTGTAACTATCTACAATGCTCTGCTCTAAATGGCATGATAAAATATGAAGGCCGCAAAAGGAAAATATATATGAAAAACTGTTACATAATATGATAGTACAAGCAGTAAACCCGAATCGCTCAAGAAGTATTATCCAATCCGATAACATAATATTTACTAGTCAGTAATAAAATATAATGATCTCGTGTCGTCCAGAAGCAGAACTAGAAATATCAATGCTTAAACTTAAAATGCATTATACGTTGTAGTTGAAATTTGAATTAAGTCTCCACAATCACAATATGGAGCTCTAACTACTAGGCTACAAATAAATATTATATAATTTTTTTAACAAATCAAATTCAAATATATTTTAATATATATAATTAAAATTTTAAAAATCATAAGAGTAACTAAGCACCTCTATGAATGAATATAGATACACTCTGATGTCATCCTTACGTCAAGAACAGACCAACCTTGATATACATAAATGTAAATAAAGAGAAACACCCTCAATCGTGCGGATGGCGAGGCCACGGGAGTTAATAAACTCCCCCGATCGTACGGATATAAATGCCCGATTGTCGATTGCCTTATAACAACTATTGACGGATTATACATCCAACCACCTTAAACCGCGGACCAAACACATTGGGTAATAGGAATTCAGATCACCTCAGGTACCTGACTCAAGCAAATTACAAACGGACAGTCTAGGACTGTTCTTTTAATTTGACACGAATCTCAAAACGAACTCACTATAGTTTTTATAGACACTGGATTAACTCTGGTCCGACTAGAATTAATCTGAACTGTCTGTTTGTAATTTGCTTGAGTCAGGTACCTGGGAGGATACAGATTCGGTTAATAGTCCATAACATGCTGGACCCAAAGACAATTAGTTATATGGTTTTGTGTAATCATTATGTCACTAACGCATCACATGACTTTGTCATAATGCAATAGTATGAATACAAGTGTTGTTTGTACTTATATTTATTATTCAACAAATTGGTAAGCCAATTGGAATATAAACATAATAGTGCTGTTATCTGTATTTCAAGCAGAGAAGGATTCAAATGCTTTCTTTTTTTTCTCCATCACACTTCTGTTTCTAAAAAATTTAATAATTCAAATTTAAAACTTAAAAGTTAAAATAAAATCGTTAGATATGATTTACATTATTTTATCTATACATGTGTAAAAAATAATAATATTTCAACTTTGTTATGTTTATCATCAAGAACTTATAAAAATATAATGATGTGGATAATTTCTAAACGTTCATTTTCAACTTGTTGATTCGCATAAAAAAGAAAATTAAAATGTGATAATTTTTTATGAGCACTTAGTGAAAATTATATAGATTACATCTAATGATTTTATTTTAACGTTTATGTTTTAAATTTTAAGTTATTAATGTTTCAAAAATAAAAGTATGATAGAGGCACAAAAAATAGAGACATTTAAATCCTCTTTCATAGAATGGTTTCATGATGCTTACTGCTTAAACCAATCTTTGTTTAGTTTTGGATATATTTCTTTGGGTTATTCCTTAGAAAATATAGATATAAAATTTGTGAAGGATAACCGGAGATAAAAGTGAGAAATCGTTCGAAGTGCAGAACAAAGTAACTAATTTGACCTTCAATGTAATGCCCAAAAGTTCAATTTTTTTAGTCCACTGACAACCCGACAATTTTATTAATATCCAAAGTTAATTAGAAATTATTATTTATGTCCAGAATTCCTGACTTTCGCCAAAAATGCCCAAACCGGCCATTTTGTGGCTGGCTTACTGCTTTTTTTTTTTTTTTAGAGACACTATGAAGAGCAAGATAATGAAATCTAACACTGAAATTTTGAATTTTTTTTGTTTAAATTATTTGTTAGATTACTTCTTTTGATATATAATTAGCATATTTATACTAAAATACGCTAAATTACTTAAAATTATGTTGAATTACACTATATTAATTTAAATTACACTAAATTACATTACATTACGCTAAAATACGGTAAATTACGCTAAATTGCATATGAATAGGGACGATATCTTCACTAAAAAGGCGAAAAACGACGACGAAACTTCAAACGGTCATAAAACGGCGCTCGAGTGTCCGATTTCAGCAAATGACCACTTTTCGGAAAGCTTGCGAAAATACGCATGTGTCCGTGTTTGCTATATCAAATTCCAAAATTAAGAATTGCCAAAAAACTAAGGGAAGAGCCTAAAAACTTGAGTTGAAGTTTCCGATGAAGATTTTCATTTCTATTATTCAATCCAAGTAGCTCAGTAAATTAGTTACATAATGAACTTGTAGAATACCAATTTTTACTATTTTCTGAATTTTTTTACTATTTTTTATGATTCATGAAAGATGAGACAAAATTGGTCTACTTTAGCGTAATTTTGCGTAGTTTAGCGTAATTTACCGTATTTCAGCATAATTAGCGAAGTTATTGTAATTGAACGTAATTTAGTGTAATTCAACATAATTTATTGTAATATAGTGTAATTCAACATAATTTCAAGTAATCTAGTGTATTTTAGTATAAATATGCTAATATAAATCAAAAGAAGTAATCTAACAAATAATTTAAACAAAAAATTCAAATTTTCAGTGTTCGATTTCATTATTTTGCTCTTCATAGTGTCTCTAAAAAAAAAAAAAAGGAGTAAGCCGGCTATTTTGTGGCCGGCTTGGACATTTTTGGCGAAAACCCGGGAATCTGGGTATAAATAATAACTTCTATTAAACTTTGGATATTAATAAAATTGTCGGACTGACAACAGTGGAAGTTGGTGGAAATGAAAATTCTATTTTTTTTTCTCAAAACAAAACGAATAAGAAAAAAAATCATATGCTTGCGACAATACAAGTCAATATAGTCATGTGAAATTATGTGCACAAGACTTGATACTGGATTTATCCACCCAAAGTCATTGTGCCTTTATTTACTCCGCAATATTGGTTTTTTTTTTTTTTCCGTTACCATAATTGATTTCGTTCAAATTACTACCCGTAATCATCTTCTCATCTGTCGGCCAGTTAAAATTTCGTTTATTTTTTCATTATTTCTTCGAACAAGAAGTTCTTCGTTTCTTTTTTGTAAATGGTGAGAAACCAATTGGAAGACTTCACAATTTACTCGGCCTTGGTTTTTCCAAGTCTAGCACTATGCTTCCTGGCGGCACTAATCAGCCCCTCCCTTACTGCTATAGCCTATAGCCTATTTAGTGGTCAAATAAGATCACATGTTGCTTTAACCAAAAGTAAAAGAAAAGAAATACCCCCCCATAATGGAGAATTCGGATCCAGTGAAGTAACTTAATCTTTGGATTTTGGATCGAGATAGTCTTATTTGAATTTGCGAAAATCTATCTTTGAAGTGAGCGCACACATTCCGATGACGAATTCGAATCTCGAGACGATCTCGAGCGACGAATCTCGAATGGACGGTCTCGATCCAAAATCCAAAAATTGGGTTACTTTAGGGGATCCGGACCCCTGGATAGTGAAAGCAATTAGTTACGTCGGAGCGTGACATGACGAGTCCGCATCGTCTGCATTAACTTAAAAAGAGCATCTTTTGTGTTAATACATCTCGACAGTCTGATTTTAAACGGAGCTAATCCGACACCCGCCTATAAAGCAGGGAGCCCTTCAATATTAGTGCAAATTTGGTCGGCACGGATTTTAAAGCTGATCGGACGGTACATATGCATTAACTCAAACGATTCTTTTTTGAGTTAATGCAGAGGATACGAATTCTGACATCACGGCACATCACATGTGTTGATCACGTAATACGACTCGCATGTTGCGGGATGTGACTATTCGTATGACATGATTGTCCACTACTATTTTAGTCAAGTCATGTCACACAAATTGATCGGATCACATCACGTGATACATTAGGTGACCAATTTTTTCAACATTATTTCTTAATTCTAATTTATTTTATAATAGTTTCTTATTTTTTTTAGTATATTTTGTTATTTTTTCTATGAACTTCAAACCTAAAAAGAACAATTAAACGTGACATGATCAAATCACTGTGTGTTAATCATGTTACGTCATGTCACGTTTTTCTAACACTACTTGTAGGTACCAAAACTGGCTCAATTTTTTTTTTAAATATTCACGGAAATATTTGTTTAGTTTTTGAAAATGAAACTTTCATAGGAAGATTATTGTTTAATTTTTGAATTGCCGCAAGAACATGATCCAATTTAGAAACGTCTCGTATCTTGTTCTTTGTTTTATTACTGTTTTATCAAGTTGTAGAACTAAGGGCTTATTCGGCCAAATACTGTGCGCGTGGAAAAAAAAAAATCACTCGTATTTCACGAATTTCTGCCCACGTGCACAGTGTTTCGGCCATTCAAAAATTTTCATTCCCGTTCCCTTTAGACGGCCGAACAGGCCCTAACTGATTTACATTCCAAGGGATGAAATCTAATTAGTAGTGATAGCAACTGGTAAATTGGAACGAGGAGCAATGACCTTACATTAGTACATTTGACGGTTTAGATCCGATCAAGACAGACATCTCACATCTCATATAAGAAATTAAACCCGTTCCAGTTTGGTTTAATGATCCTACGTTCCAGTAAAATTCTCTTATTTTTGTAATCAAACTCTGCTACCTTCTCCAGTAGTTCTCTGTATATTATGTATGATTTAAAAGTAGACCTAGATCTAGAATAGACGTGAGCATCAGAACTAACAAGTTAATCAGAGCTTTATTTGAAAGACATTTAGTTAATTTGTCATCAAATAATTTTAATTATGGAATTCTGATGACTTTATTATGAATGAACAATCAAATCAAATTGATTCAAATTTGATACACATCATATCTAAATAATTAAAATACATCTTTAATTTATTTTTTTAATTTGAATATTATTTTTTAAATATATGTACCATAAAAGTTGAATTTCTGCTAGAATTATTCTTATTATTCACATACCAGAAGGATTAAATTGTAATTCCAGTTTATTAGTGTAGAACACCAGTTAAGCGGTTTAGCTTCTAAATAATAACTAACCATGTCGGAGCATTACATGTCAGAACTCACTAAAGTATTCCACGCGGATGCATGAATCCAAAATTTATAAAAAGATATGAAAATCTTGTGCTATATATCAAATAGTTCAATTTAGACAGCTGACCCAACATATCTGACAAAAAAATTCATTCTATTAAATGCAAATAAGAGAAAAAGTTACAAATCATGTATTATTAATTTTGGATTTTATTAGGGATAAAAAGTTAAAATTGTCAAACTGATCTAATCTATTGTTTGTAAACTGTCCTCGATCATATAAATGTGGTGACATTTTATCAAACTTTTGTTTATATCTGATACTAATTTATCCTTGTTGGACAATTTTTTTTGTCATCTCTGTACCGACTACCGACCAATCATCCAATTGCATGACCTCTGAACCTTTGATTAAAGTCTTCTTTGTCTGAATGCTTTTACCTTTTTTCCAATGGAACAAAATTTGAAGCCTTCTCCAGTGGTACTTCCAAAGCATCGGCTGAAATAGATTACATATGATATGATTAAAAGAATATATATATTGTCTGCTATACCTACGTGTTTGACCGGTATTATACTGCATGTTTGACTGTTTGTACCAACTATATATTGGCCGTCCCCACTACTACTTGAAAACAAACAACTAGGTAGAGTTTAGTAATGAGCAAAGCTAGTGTCTGATGTGCACGTTAAAAAAGTTGAATGATTATAACTCTAAAATATACTGGATTGACTTTATACGACAAATTCAAACTATTAAGACCTATTTACTTTATGAGTGATCCGTGTATGAAAAATTTTAAATTTTTTGAATTTTTTAGTACAAAATCAAGTTGTGAAAACAAATTAAGCTTTATAATCATTTTTTACCACTTCACTTTGTACTACATGAATTTTAAATTTTTATAATTTTATATGTACACACATCACTCGTAAAGAGATCGGTTTTAGCGGTTTGAATTCGTCATTTGGAGCCAAAATGATAGATTTGAAGTTATGCGAGTCTTGGTGAGCATAGCGCACGCTAGCTTTGCTCATTTAGTAATTAATAATTAATATATGGTTTACAAACATAACAAAGACTCTCGTGCCACAGTGAAACGGGACGGGGCAGAGACCACTATGTCATTACAGGACATGACACAGTGGGACAAGGCCCACGGATTGTTAATGTGGCTGTACCATATGTTTGTGAGTGAATGTAGCTAACTCAAGACATAAATGTTTGTAAGTCGCGACTTTAAAAAAAGTGGTCTCCAAATTAGTTACTAATGTAGTTTTACCAGAATCACTTGAATAGCTATCAACAAACAATTAATGATACTATAAAATACAATACTAGGTTCTATAAACCTCAATACGGATACTGTAAAATAAGCACTCACAAGTGACGACTTTTCAAAGTGATCCACTTGGACAACTTGCAGAAGTTTGACAGGAACCACTGAGACCACTTCTAGAAGCTCTCTAATGACTTTCCAACTAACCGAGACTACTTTGAACACTGTAAAATAACTCTTTGAATACTGTAAAATAAACAAGAATACTGTAAAATTAATTTTTTTTCAAAATTTAAATTTTTTATATATATATGCATCTAGATCTTGTAAAATAACAAAATAAGTACTTTAGAACAACATGATGAATACTATAAACAATTAATGGATATTGTAAAACAATAAAACAAAATCATACAAAAAAACATAATTGTCTTCCGACAAATATAGCATTACTTACAAATTAAAACAAACATATTGTTTATGGAGAAGTCAGATTGGTGGCTCCGATGGGGGCGGACTGGCGGCGTGCATCATGGCGGAAGAGAGATTGCCAAATTTAGAGAAGAGATCGTTAAATATGAAAAGAACAGAGGAGAGAGATAATAAACAACGGTAATTAGGGAGACTATTTATATTAGGAAAGTGAGAGACAGTTAAGATTAGAGTGGAAAAAATGGCATGCGGAGCCGGCTCCATCACGAAACGGCACGGTTACAGCACGGCACGCATGTCAGTTATGTGTCGTGACTCGTGTGTCCCGTGCCGTACTCATCTTTTGAAACTTTGCCCCAGCACAGCACGGCACGTGAAAGATTTAGTCACGGCACGGCACGACACGTTGTCACGCGAGTCACGTGTAATTAGGACCATTAGATATTGATTTAATGGTGAATCTTGAATAAACTAACCTAAATTATGATTAAATGGTCACGCGAGTCACGTATGGTCGACACGTTTAGGCACGGCGTGACTCACGTGGCGTGACCACCCCTTGATATTTTGGTCACGGCATAGCACGGCACGTGAAAAATTAACTTGGTCATGGCACGAGACCAAAGTCACGGCGTGTTAGTCACGGCACGGCACGTTTTTTTCACTATAGTTAAGATCATTAGAAGACTAGTCTGAGACTGATTTGGATAAAAACCGAATACATAATTCTGAGTATAGAATTTTTTTCTCTTTTCTTTATAAATTTCGATATATAACTTGAATTTTGCAGTTATTGTTTAAGTTTCAAATTTCAAAACTGGAAGCTTCGATAGCGGACGACTAGTTCTATGTATAAGTCACTTGACCTTCTAGAAAAAAGTATCAAAGACGAATTATATATTTATATATAACTGCCATTTCCTTTGATCGATTGACACCCACTAACAACTTTATTATCCTCTGGAAAGAAGATTACAACCCACTAACACTCAATACAAAAAATAGATATATTCTTTTTTTTTTTTAAGTAAAATACAGGGATCAAGCCTCTAGATTTCATTTAAAAGGGCACAAGATATATTGATCTTAACTATATGAGTTGGCTTGGGGACGGAATTTTTAGATTAAATCAAAGGTGATATTTAGTTGCTACCTAAATTTAAGAAAGATCAAATTGCTTAATTGTTTGATCCGTCTGAAGAGATAATTTAATTTATTATATCTTTACTTCATCTTACTTTATTTATTTTATAAATATTATTTGACAGTTTAAATGTGGAGCAAGAGATCATGCTCCACAACTAAACATGATCAGATGTCTAAGGCAACATTTCTTGTACACCAGCGTTTCTAGACCTCTTGCTATGCCGTAGTAGTCTAGTAGACCAGGGTTTTCTAACTTTGCATAGACCTGAATATAAAAGGTAACAAATGCATTATAAGCAATTTGAACCGTTAATTAGTCTCCTCTTTAATAGTTTGGATTTCATTGGACAATTACAGGCAACTTTTGGACCGTCCGTTTCTGATCAGAAGATCCAGATGTACTCCGGCCATACATTTATCCTTTACCTGTCCAATGTGCCCATTAAAACATAATGCTTCAGCTTAACTGTCCGATTTTGAATGGACGATCCAGATCTCTTTGAATGTACCCCTTCAATTGAAGAGGATCTGAATGGATCCGTTGTTCAGGATCCACTAATAATTCGCATCCTCTGAGATATCTCTGTCTGATGTAAAAGTTTAAAACCCACTAATAAGTGGCGATTTTACCGAGCATTTTCGTGATTAGTAGTTTAGTACCTAACTTCCAACTGAGAAGACCGCAGACCGCAGTAGTCACCCGAGAGAGAGACTATAAATTAAGAATGCATCTCTAGCTCTAACCTTACACATGATTTATTCCCAAAAGCATTTTTTTTTTTGCATGGCTCTCAATATTTCTCTTTGGCATTGTTGCATCCTCGTTCTAGGATGTTTGCTATATTCTCGTTCTTCACAAGCTCTTGAGGAAAGAAGCAGAGACAATGCATGGCATGTCGTTGATGTCATGTCACTCTTGCCTAGCTCTGTTTGCTCTTCTCCAATAGGTACATTACCGTCTAGCGTAATCTCTTCATTGACGCAAACTTCATTTCTTTTTGTGATTAATTAGTTTAAATAAAAAGGGGCTAATGCACGGTTAATTTACCTCATAGTCGTCATACATGCGGCTTAAGCCCGTATTTTACCAACAAATATCATCATTGTAATTTATTAGCTTGTCAATCAACTCGCTTAATTTCAAACTAGTTCTTAGTTTAGTCGAATTTTGTTGTTTATTCAGTTCATTTTTTTTTACCTCATTCAGAGCTATTATTCTTAGGTAGACAAACGACAATAAATTCCAAATTGCACGAAAGGGACTACATGATATGTTTATCGTTGAAAATTTAAAATTGGAGTCTAAATAAAAAGTCAAGCACCAATGGGAAGCGCACCAAAAAAGGGAAAGCAAACCGTGTCTTATGCACTGTTCTGGTTCCATATGCCAAACTTGATTTGACCACCTAACCAATGAGGAAGCTAGACTGATAATAGTATTAGAACTCTCAACTCTGCTCCTATATATGTCTTGCACAAGCAATATAAAATTATTTGGATCAAGTCTAGAATAAGCTTTGGGCCCTCATTATAATGTGACCTCCTTACTAACCTACATAAAAAAAAAAAAAAAGAATCTCAATATCATACATAAAAGCAATTTTCCAAAAAAAAAAAAAAAGAATCAAAACACTCATGGTTTAAGAAGATAAAAAGTTAAATAGAATCAGAGCACGCTATAAATTCAGTTCTTTTGTGCGGTTGTGGCCACATAGATGCAGAAAGTTTGATTTTACAGAATTACAGTTAAGGAAATTCTCATTCCAGTTTATGCTGGTTCAAACAAGAGGTACACTCGAAAAGAAAAGATTCCAACTCCATGATCTATTTAGAGATTCTTACAAAACTGCATTTCTGGTTTAAATTATATAATACCTATTTCTTTCACAGGTCATAGACATTATTACATTAATGATTAACCTTCAATTTATAAGTAGTATTTTCTATACTGCCTCCTGTTTTAGGTTGATTTTACTGGCTAATAAAAGAGAGAATATTAATTCATTTTTCCTCTATGTTTCACCAGAAAAAGACTTTAACAGGCTGACAATCACCCACCGGAATGGCCCATGCTCGCCCCGACCTACAAATTACAAAACAACTGATGTCCAAATCCTGACACAGGATCAAGACCGCGTTGATACAATCCACCACCATGTCACCTCAGCAAAAAAGGACACAATCGGGGAATCACTCTCTGTTTCATTACCCGCACAATCTGGTATCCCCTATGGGACTGGCAATTATGTCGTTAAAATCGGCATGGGAACCCCAAGGAAGGATTTCACTGTAGTATTTGACACCGGTTCTGATCTCTCTTGGATCCAATGTAAACCATGCAAAACTTGTTACAACCAAACAGACCCACTTTTTGACCCAAACCTCTCGAGCACTTTCTCGAATGTTCCGTGTTCATCCACGGATTGTACTCAGCTCGACGTGAGCTCCTGCTCCAGCGGGAAGTGTCAGTATGAGGTCAGGTATGGAGACAATTCACAAACTGATGGTTTGTTTGCTCGGGACACTCTAACACTACCACCGACCAACACATTGCCGAATTTCATGTTCGGGTGTGGAATCAATAATGATGGGCTTTTTGGCAAGACAGACGGGTTGATAGGGTTAGGCCGGGATAGGGTTTCGCTAATTTCACAAGCGTCTTCAAAGTACGGTGCTATGTTTTCGTATTGCCTTCCTTCGAGCTCTAGTTATACTGGATATCTCTCAATCGGAAAAAAATCGGTGTCTAACGCTGATTTCACGTCTATGGTACAAAAAACAGATACCCCATCTTTCTATTATGTAAATCTAACTGGCTTAAAGGTCGGTGGCCAGCTGCTCAAAATACCTGCAACTGTATTTTCTGCTGGTACAGTTGTAGATTCTGGCACAGTGATAACCAGACTGCCACCTACAGCCTATGTCAAACTTCGAGATCGGTTCCGACAGCTAATGAAAAGGTATCCATCAGCACCAAGCCTCTCAATACTTGACACATGCTACGATTTGACCAAATATCAGAGAGTTAAAATACCAACGATTTCTTTTGTCTTCTCGAATGGTACTACCCTTGATGTTAATTTCGCCGGCTTAGTGTATGCATCAAAGTTGTCTCAGGTGTGTCTGGCATTTGCTGGCAATAACCGTGATTCTTCTATAGGAATCATAGGCAACACACAGCAGAAGACACTCCAGGTCATTTATGATATTGCCAATCAGAAAATTGGCTTTGGTTCGGGAGGCTGCAAGTAAAGATTTACTATTGTATTATTGTTAGAATAAAAGAAAGAAAAGAAAATATGAATAAGGAAACTATTGATTCCCAAAAACTATTTAATAGGTACGTGCTATCAAGGGAAACCAAGTATACTATTTGCATTGTGCTTAATATAATGATTTTATGGTAGTGCTCTCTCTAATTATGGCCACTTGGTTGTAACTGCCTACATTTTTTACTCGGTATAAATTAAATCCGAAGTTAAAACTCTAGATTATAACAAAAAAATATAAAAAATAATCCCATTATATCTCTTTTTTCTGACATAATTAACAATGAGAAAATAGAAATGTGCGAAGTTGTTCTGTCCAACATAGCAATTTCCCGTTTCAAAAGAAAAGATTTAGGTGAGGAAATTCTTAGTTTTTGAACGCGCTAACGTCTTCCGTCTTTATCTTTTACTGCAAGTTGCATTAGGAAAAAAAAAAGATATGCAACAGGTTGCTAAAAATTAATTCCGAGATTAACAAACAATTTGGGTTGTAAAATACGTAGCATTAGCATCAAAAGGTCAAGAAAATACCAAGGCTCCTAGTTCAAAAGCATCTACATTAATTATTCGAGTGCATTTGGTCTGAAAAAATATAAAGGCTGGGATATTGCATATTATCTGCATTGGCAAGCCGGCCCAGTTGCAGTTCTTGTTGACCTAGAGACATAACAGATGGTTCCATTTGTCCGAAACCTGATTATTAGCAAAATATGGATCTTTAACAAGATTTGCAGGATCATAGAAATCTTAAATCTCATGCTTAAATTTCACCATTCGAGAAACAAGTCTTTATGAGAAAGGAGCAGTAGCGGAATTAGCTAGAAAAAAAATTCTGAGACTGTTGGTTACTTGACCTCTCGTTCTCCCCTCACAACTTCACAAACTCTGAGAAGATTTTCAAAAAAAAAAATAGAGAGAGAAACAAGTCTTTATACCTCTTCCTAGCTCAAACAGAAGCCGAGCTTTTATCTCATAATTGAAGGTTTGCAACAGTATCCACAGCTTTAACAAATTACATCTTCGTCAAAATCTGTATACTCTAAATATTTTAAATTTAAAAGAAATGCCACATGCAACTTAATTTGACTCACTTTTTGGGAACCGGATCACTTGTCCAAATTTCTGTTTCTAAAGTCAAATTTCTGTTTCTAAAGTCACTGATACGTGAATCCGGAGTGAGTTTTCACATTTAAATATTAAATATAGTTTTGACTCAAAACCTATTTCAGTGTCAGTGAATTTAAAGACAGAAATTTTCTGCCCACATGGGGGCAAGGAAGTCCGTTTCCCACTTTTTGTTGGCTTTTTTTATGGTTTTGCCACAGAAAAATCAGGGATATAAATTTATATATATAGAAAATGAAAAGAGATAAAACAAAAATATAGACGGAGAAAAAGCCAAAACTCAATTTGCACCCCCACACAGTCAACTTTTACCAATTACCATCAACTGTAAAATCGAAGTGATCGACTTCGTATTTCAGATTGAACCTAGTAGAGCTTGGAACTGTACCCATCAGTTTGTGTAACTTTAGTTTGAAACTTGTAAACGCAGAATATAACCTAAATTGACTTCACAAACCAAAATCTCCAGTACAGGGGAAACACCAGGCTGCTGCTTTTAAGGTTCAAAACGACAGCATATTATTAACAAAACCCAATTTACCAAATTTAACTGCAAACTTATGGTTTGCAAGGAGAATTATTCTTATTTAACCCAAGCATCTTTCTATGCAAAAAAATTAAGAAACTTCGACTCAACTAGTTAAACCCAGGCACTGGAGAGAATGGCAACAATATGGTACGCAAAACAACGCACAGGTTCTACATATCGCAACAAATTCTATAAGCAAATCACAGATAACACAAATTTTACCAGAGGAAGTACCGAATATATTAACTAAAATATCTAAAAGTCTTGACAAAACACATTTTAGGTTTGGATGAATAATTCCCACCTAAACAGAGCCTAGGCGAGGAACCAACCACCTCAAAACTGTGAACAACATTAGCCAACAAAAACATAAAAAAAACATAATTAAAAACCCATAGCAGCAACCATCCCAAACTCATGTAACAAAACCCTACTTAATCAACCTCCTCCATCTTGCTCTCGCCGGCATCAGCTTCCTCCAGTGGAGGCATGTCGGTGTCAGCATCAGCAGCCTCATCAGCATCATCAATGTTGAGACCAAGCCTGAGCATGCGGTGGATCCTGTTGCCGAAGGTGTTGGGCTCATCAAGACTGAAGCCAGAGGTGAGAAGGGCGGTCTCAAACAAAAGCAGCACAAGATCCTTCACTGACTTGTCATTCTTGTCAGCATCAGCTCGCTTCCTCAGCTCCTCCATGATCTGGTTCTCAGGGTTGATTTCCATTGTCTTCTTGCTCGACATGTACCCAGCCATGCTACTGTCCCTCAGAGCCTGGGCCCTCATGATCCTCTCCATGTTGGCAGACCAGCCATATTCACCAGTGACAAGGCAGCATGGGGAATCGACAACACGGTCAGAGACAACAACCTTCTCAACTCTGTCACCAAGAACCTCCTTGATAACCTTGCACAGATCCTCAAACTTCTCCTTCAATTCCTCCTTTTTCTTCTTCTCGTCTTCGCTCTCATCAAGCTTCAAACCCTCCTTCGTGGCAGAGACCAGCTTCTTGCCCTCAAACTCCTTCAATTGGCCAACAGCATACTCATCGATGGCATCAACCATGTAGAGCACTTCATAGCCCTTCTTCTTCAGCTTCTCTAGGAAGGGGGAGTTCTCAACAGCCTTCTTGCTCTCACCAGTGATGTAATAAATTTCACTCTGGCTCTCCTTCATGCGGGTCACATAATCCTTGAGGCTGGTCAGCTCCTCACCACTCTTGGTTGAATGGTACCTCAACAGCTCAGCAATCTTCGACCTGTTCTGAGAATCCTCATGAATGCCCAACTTCAGGTTCTTTGAGAATGCCTCGTAGAACTTGTTGTAATCCTCCTTGTTCTCAGCAATCTCAAAGAAGAGCTCAATGCACTTCTTCACCAGGTTCTTGCGGATCACCTTAAGAATCTTGTTCTGCTGGAGCATCTCTCTGGAGATGTTAAGGGGAAGATCCTCAGAGTCAACAATACCCTTGACAAAGCTAAGGTACTCGGGGATAATCTCCTCACAGTTATCCATGATAAACACACGGCGAACATATAGCTTAATGTTGTTGGCCTTCTTTCTGGTGTCAAACAGATCAAACGGTGCCCTCCTGGGAACGAAGAGAATGGCCTTGAACTCGAGCTGACCCTCAACTGAGAAGTGCTTGACAGCAAGGTGCTCCTCCCAATCATTGGTCAGGCTCTTGTAGAAGGCAGCATACTCCTCCTTAGTGATCTCCTCAGGCTTGCGCATCCAGATGGGCTTCTGCTTGTTCAAAACAGCCCACTCATGGGAGACCTCCTTAATCTTCTTCTTCTTCTTTTCTTTCTCTTCCTTCTCTTCATCGACTTCCTCAACCTTGCCTTCCTCAGTTTCCTTCTTGTCTTCCTCATCCTCATCATCAGAAATCTCCTTCTCAGTTGTCTTCTCAGTCCAGAGAGAGATGGGATAGCTGATGAACTCAGAGTGCTTCTTGACCAAGTCCTTCAGGCGGCGCTCCTCAAGATACTCCAGCTGATAAAGAAAAAAAATCAGTTAAGTAAAGCTGACAACTGAAAGTAAAAGAATGAAGTTGCCAACATGGACAATAGCAGTACAACTAGCACGAATTGTATCAATAGAAAGACAACTACATGCAGGATTATAGGCATGATTTATCCACATTCATCTACTCTGGCTAACAATGTACAATATCTAATTCTTTACTGACAAATTGCTTTGCTGCAAGTATTCCCTATGTATAAAAAATAGTTCAGGTATGGTACTCAGTTGCTGACAGAAGATAAGTGAAACATTTTAAACAACTAGTAAAACATAAAAAGCCCCTCCCTACTCAGAACCAAATTACAACCAACAGTAATACAAAAAATTGTAATCGATACGTAACCACCAAGGAACCTAAAAATACATAGTAATAGATAAAAATCATGATCAACATCGTACCTGGTCATCCTTCAGGTAAAGGGTCATCTTAGTTCCACGTCCAAGGTTCTCACCAGAGGTATCCCTTGTAACAGTGAAAGATCCACCAGCCTGAGACTCCCACACATACTGCTCATCATCGTTATGCTTGCTTGTAACAACAACCCTCTCAGCAACAAGGTATGAAGAGTAAAACCCAACACCAAACTGCCCAATCATGCTTACATCAGCACCAGCAGCAAGGGCCTCCATGAACTCCTTGGTACCAGATCTGGCGATAGTACCAAGGTTGTTGACAAGATCAGATTTGGTCATTCCAATACCGCTGTCAATGATGGTGAGGGTGTTGGAAGCCTTGTCAGGCACAATGTGGATGAAGAGCTCTGGCTGGGCATCGAGCTTGCTCTTGTCTGTGAGGCTCTCAAAACGGATCTTATCCAAAGCCTGTAATACAATTTGGAATTTATGAACTATGAATAATCACTGTTAAAAATAAACTTAATTTGTTAATTAACAATAGAAACATTAAATTCAAACAATTATGCATTTTATATCCTTTCTTGCTGAGGGTTTCCTGACATAAGGAACAACTAATTTTACATGGGTGCAGAACAAGAAATTTCTTGTAGTTCAAGTACATTAGATAATATTGAAAACTAGTTACACATCTCACAAAGTCCGAATTATGGTGTTAACACCAACTAATGGAAGCACGGACATTAGTAAGCCGAGAAATTGGCCTGGTCAAAATATCATACGTAACTACTACCGTTTTAGTCAACGTAACCGATAGAAGCTTCTTATTAGATATTTCATACCCAAAATAAAAGCATGAAAACGACAGCTCCATTACACGAAACCTAGATCGACAGAAAAGACACCTAACTGGCCAATAATCTAAGATGAACAATTATATCACACCAGTGCAAGTTTTCTACAAACAATTGTAAGATAAATTGCAAAGCAGTAGACACTTACATCAGACGAGTTGCTGATAAGCTCACGGAGAAAGATCTCCTTGTTGGAGTAGAAAGTGTTGATGATCAAACTCAGAAGCTGATTGATCTCCGCCTGGAAGGCAAAGGTCTCTGTCTCAGCGGCCATGTTAACGATCTTAAGCGACGAGAGAAGTTCTTTTCCGCTCTTAGGGTTTTATCAAAGAGAGAGACGGCTAAGAACTAGGGTTAGAGGGATTGGATCTGACGCGGAGACCTGGGGTTTAAATAGCGAACCGGGGTTGGGGTTCTAGATTCTTCCAAAGGAGGAGACGAGGAGTGCGCGAGTCGTCAAAGAATCGGTCGGAAGGGGTTCTAGACTCTTCTATTGAGAGATCCACCGTCGATTTTTGAGATGGACGGTGATGGTAGTCGTCGGGACTTGGTCAACGCGGACCGTAATGCTAGGCCCAGACGCACCGGCGCCAGAAATAGTTTTTTTCTTTTTTTAATATAAGAAGTTCAGTTTTTATTTCAAGTAAAAACAAGAAAAAAATTTAGTTAAATGCTTTTCTTGGGATATTAGTCATTATTATTAGTACACCGTTTCAAAGCTTTCTGTTCTGGGTGATTTATTTGCCTGAAATATGTATCTTGAAGCAGTTAGCAAATAAAAATTTGTTCTAAATATGTCGTTCCTATCTATTACGCCTTTTATGGCGGGCAGGGCAACTACTAATAGCATGGTTAGAATGTTCTCGAAGTTTTGCTAGAATAATTTTATTTTGATCGTGTTACCAATTGCCAACTAATTAATTAAAGCAGAAAACATACACGATGCTATTCATTATGATTTTATCAGTCATTACTGAAATAATGATTATTAATAATGCACTATAGAAAGTTAGAAACAGCCAATACTTACTTAATAAAAAAGTAATGTTTGAACTACCAGATTTTATGTAGCTCTGAAGACAACATCAATTGAAGTCCTTTTAAAATGTTGCATAAATTATTGACGAATTCTAGTGGTATTTAGATTGTCCATTTTATATTAAATTTCCTTACAATCAGGTTTGAACGAATAACTAAATAACATATGTCCATGTTAGTTCGTGTTAAAAAAATACAATAGATCTAATCTGGATCATTGAAGCTAGAGTGAAAAGTTACATAACGATCTAATGATTATTTCATATTTTTAGATGGAAACCAAAATCACCAATGACTAACCCATTCTCGAATGTATGGACAATTTAACCGAAAAGTAAATAAATTAAAACTTTCTAAGCGTGGTGATTGTTTAAGCATTTGCGCATTCAAATGTGAAACATTTAGGGCATGTTTGAGTGTCATGGAATTGTGCGGGATCGGATTTAACAAGTTCGGAAATTAGTTATTTAATTTGCGGGAATTCATACTCATAGATACGCACGGAAATGATTATAAGTATGTGTTGAATGAGTGTTCGGTTGTATCATGAGATTAGTTGTGAAAAATCTTAATTTATTTTAAAGGGGAATTCCATATATACCCCTCAAAAACTTCAAAATTACGTATTTTCCCTCTAAACTTCATAATATTGTATTTACTCTTCTAAACTTCCAAAACTCACAAATTTACCCATTTTATTATCTTTTCAATTAAAACTCATTTTAAATTTATAAAATGTCTATTCCGCCATTCCCCTTCTCCTTCCCTTCTTCTTTTTCTCTGCAACTCTCACCTTCATTAGAAATTATAAATTAGTTCAAGCAAAAACAACTAAAAAAAGAAAAGAAAAAAAAACACCAAATGCAGTGGTAACTGTCACACCCCTTAACTACAAATTAGTATCAAAATCAGACCTCCATTTGTGTATTTAATTTACATACCCCAAACCTGATAACCTGGTACATCCAAATTCAAATATGATGGAAGATTATACAAGAGGTCCTTGGCAAGTAGCAAAATATACTGATGCTTTGAAAAACTATGTTAACGACTTATTCAAGCTACGATCTGGAATGCTCCTTTTTTCTTGTTCACCTCAATTAATGACTTGTTTAAGCTACGATCGATTATCGATGCTTTCAAAGGAGCTTAAAATCAGTCCTCAATTTCTCGATCACATAGATTTCTACCACTTGCGTCTACAAGCTCATGATGCTCAACAATCTTGATGCCCATTACATAAATCTAAACATAACATTTTTTTCTAAACTAAGATTACATACTTATAGACAGTAGTTTTTTTGTTTAATTTATTATAATGAAACCTGTAGATTAAAAAATAATCATATCCTCTTAATTTATTATAATTTATTTGATTACCTCGCTAACCCATTAGACTTTCGTTTTTGGAGATCAAACAAAAACTATAGTAAACAATTTTTATGCCCAAATTTTCATTTGCCGTAATATATAAATAAAAATAAAAATATACACTTTTAGTTAGTTTAAATTTCCAATTTATAAAGAAGAATCAAAATATTTTTTGGAGAGCATTAAGTTGTAAGATTTACTGAGCTATCATGAAAATGGATATGTTATTCTCAAGGCATCACTAGTTTACTAACAAAGCAAGCACAACTTTCATGACATCTTCCACAACGGCTTTGTACTGTGAACATAATCAAAGAACAAGTACCGTGAGGGATTTAAGCATATCGAATCTATATAATTGTTGAGTGGCCCCAAAAACTTTATCTCCAACACAATACATATACAAGTAATTAGCGAAGGGAAGGAAAAAGGACACGACACAAGTATTTTTCTTAAACACAGCAGGGAAGAGAAAAGGGAAGGAGAAGGGGAAGGGCATAACTGACATTTTTTAATTTTAAAATGAGTTTTAATGGAAAAGGTGATCAAATGGGTAAATTTGTGAGTTTTTGAAATTTAGAAGGGTAAATATGATATTATGAAGTTTAGAGGGGGAAATACGTAATTTTAAAGTTTTTGAGGGTTATACATGAAATTCCCCTATTTTAAAAATATGTATTTCTATTTAAATTTCTCATATATTTAAAAACTTGCTGACTCGTCTGTTCATTTTATACTAAAATAAATAATGTGTGGGTAATATCAAGATACCCTTCTAATTTTATTTTTTAATTAATGACAAATAATCAAATAATCTTTTGTTGTATAATAATAATGTTACTAAAATTAGAATTAATGACAAATACCCTTCTTGACTCTTAACTTGTTTAACATTATTAATATTAAATATAATTACAATAAAAATACATTACATTTAGGGCCACACCAAATAATCTGATATAACAGTTTATTTATTTATTTAGAGCCACATCAAATAATCTTGTTTTTTTTCTTTTTCTTGTTGTTATTTTGCATCAACGATTTCTATTAAATTTAAATGATATCATAAATAGCTTGGTAATTTGTTGAGATATCAAATTTGAACTATACGAAAACAAGACTTAATTTGTTATTTTACATGGTGATTACCACATGTAAATAACCAACTCGTTAACAATTTAAAACAATAAAAAATACACCTCCATCATTCATGGCTCTTTGGAAAAAAAAATATTAGCTCGTAGTTAATGTGAAAATTCCCATAGGAATAATATCTTGTTTGATATTCTCATGTGTTCTTCCCTCAATAAAATTTGACAACCGAACGCATCAGCGAAACAAAATCCTATTTCTTTAAAAATCTCATGAAACTCATGTCATTCCAAACAGTCCCTTATTTCTTCATGCGCTGAAAATTTTCCAGTTACCATCTTAATATTTTAAACTTTTAATTTTATGAGCGGCTTTTTAGAGCATCTACATTCCAGCAACTCAAATGAGTTTCTAAATAACTGTTAACTTTTTTTTAGAAATTAAGGTCTCTAAAATTTTTAACTCTCACATCTCTGAAATTAATTTTAGAGTTTCTATTAAACTACGTCAGCAACAAACTAAAAAGCATAAATAATGTGAGCCAATCATTTATCAGCATGGAGTTTATAAACAGTTTCTTAATAATAAACTTTACTGCATAGTTTCTAAATAAGAGACTCTTCCACATCCCTGAAACTAGATTAGAAACTGCCACATCAGATTAGAAACTCTAATAGTACCAGAGATGTAGATGCTCCTACCATCCACGCACTCTGAGGATGAGACAGCCTAGGCAAAGCCGAACTGTCTCATGATTCGTGAGTCGTACCGTAAATGCTAGAAATAAAAATATAAAAAAATCACTGATAAGATTAAACTTTTAAAATATTATCCGTTCCTATGTATTATCCGTTAAAGTATTTTAGGAGTCTGTTATGTTATATACTTATCTGGATCGCTTTGTCATTTTATTCAAACGTCCAAGCATGGTTACATTATTTTATATGCTCCTCAGCTTTGAATATATATTAGTACTTTTTTTAAATTAAATTTAACCTAACTCATAATTGAATTAAAAATATATTACTTAACATCTTATTTCTAATCTCCTACCATTTTACAGCATCTCTCTTATACTTTGCATGAGTCATCTTATAATAATTACACGAGTCTCTTGTATTGAATTATATACAACAAAAAATTAACAGGGAACAAGACCCCCCTTTTACGCCTCCAGTGGAGAAATCCAAAATCACTTGTCTATTTACTCCAAATTTTTTTATGTTCTATCCTGATTAAAATTTGAATTAATTGTCAGAGATGCCCAACAAAGCCTCGCCTCTCACAAAGCAATTGGAAATATTAGAAGTTAGAACCCTTTCATTTAATTTACTTTTTATTAACAAAATTTACTATTAAATAAAAATAAAATGGAAGCTTGTTGGAGACACAGACACCTAGTATAATCCACACTGGGTGAGATTCATTTCTCGGGTACACATAGCATAGACTTAGTGAAATTTGTTGATTGAACCCTCTCGCTTTCCTTCCTCCTTTCCGTGCTACTTCCGAATTCCGATGCATAACAGAACAACTCTACCAAAACCTTAAACAGGCAACTTCAACAGGCTCCCAAGCGCAATCTTCAGAGAAGAGTTACAGCTGCAGCTGACATTAGATTGTACCAGGTTTACTCTGGAAGGAGAACAGGTCTGAACTTCAAAGGCATTCCGACTGATTATTTCATGAGGAATAGGGACATAACTGATCGGATTGATCGCAGGTTTTTCAATACTGGTACCTAGTTAGAGGGATACAATAGCACTTTCATTTGATAGTTTAATCAATGTACTTTGTTCTGGTTAGAGGGGATCATAGAAGTTCAATAGCGCTACAAGTACTGGTAAGTTGTTCTTGTTTTTCAGTTTTTACTTCTTTTTTTTTTGTATTTCATGTAGTCCCCAGGGGCAGTACTCTTTATTTCAATTAAAGAGTAATTTGCATTTTAGTTCTTTTCTAAGGGCAATCAAGCCTTGTAAACTTAAAAATATAGATCGATTATAGGATGTAAATTATGAGACATTAATCAATAAATCAATTTATTCAATCAATTACTGTTTTAATAGAGCTTGATCCCTACTTAAAAGAAAACAACGTAATGGGTCCTTTATATAAACAACCTTACAATCATACAAAAAGGGAAAAACAGTTCAACAAATTGTGAATCGTTCTCAGCAACTATCACTATCATAATTCTAAACAAAATATCTTCTAATCATCGGACAAGAACTTTCTACAAAAGAAATGTACAAGTTCTTAATTTGTGTAGCTTAGGGGACCTAAAACTCCTATACCCCTATATAAGAACTAATCCCCAAGTGCTAGAATCTAAATTATTTTCATTTACTCGAACTTTTGATCATTTAAAACTGCTATACCGGCTATCGTCCGCTATAAAGAACATTGTTTAAAATTAAAATTTCTACTCCCTGCAATATTTTAGTTTTAACAAAGACTCTGCATGTGTGCTGGTACTGCCAAAGTACCTTGTGCAATCCACATTGAAAAACCAGCGATTGTCAGTTTCATCTTTTTTAAGAACAGCAAAAAAGTAGCTTAATTGCTTAAGAAAGCTTTTCATCCATTACCCTCAGATCCTCTTGCGCCGGCATTTCCAGACTCCCTATCTGTTGCACCTTATTGAAAATAATTAGTTTTGCAAATTACTATACACTCTATGTTCGACTAGGAAGTCTAGGTTATAGTTACTAGTCTGTATAACCAGCTAAAGATGCACACAGTGTAACTCGTGGAAAGAATAATGAGAACTGTTCTGGCTTGGCAGCATGCTTATGATTTGAGCCAGGTTTGTCAGAGATTTCATGTATACACAATTGACCCTATTTTTGGTTTCATTGTCCATCTTCATTTTCAGTTTTCAAGTTTAATCAGGGCATAGTTAAGTCTTCAGAAAATCTGATTAATTTTGTTACTCTATCAATTGCAGTAGACCGAGTAATTGTATACTTGTTTGTTTGTTTCAAGTCTTATAGAGTTATAATTCAATAATGAGTTTTCTAAGTCTAAGTTCGAGCTAATTTGTTGTATTTCATTGATCGACTGGTAAGATGCTGATCACTTAGTAAGTTCACACTGGTACTCTGGTGGTGGTGTTGAATTGGTTTTGACCGAGCCATGTTTTACTTTGGTTAAATTGGCTTGGCTTTTGTTTTTTATTTGGTTTGGCTTGATTAATAAGCTCAATGAATTTGCTTTTTTCTTTGGCTTGAACCAACAAAGTAAACTGAAATATCACTAAAACATTATATATTAATCTTGTAATATTGCAAAAAAAAAAAATATCATGAACTATCAAATGGTCGTCAGGCATGCATATTATCAGCAAATTAATCGTCAATATCATAGGTTACGTACTGGTTCAGTTTATTATACCAATGCAATAAATTGAAATTTGGTTTGCCTGGTCTTGGTTTTGGTTCAGCTTATAGAATCATTCAGTTCAGTTTTACTTTATAAAATTTTTGAGGAACCGTGAAAATTTGAGGACCGAACCGACTGATTGAACACTCTTCACTGCCACAGAATGAAAATCCATCATTTTTACATACCCAGATCCTCATCATAATCTTCATTTCTTAGTGTGAAGAAAGGTGTGAGATAGTTCTGGTCTAGTGATCTGAGAGTGGGAGTGCTGAAAATAGAATATCAAAATATCATTAATGGAAAAAACAACTAACACAGAAAAAAAATATATCTGAAAAGTAGAATTTGGAGCACTAGCAAACCTCTTTCTTAGCTGGTCGAATTTTTTCCTGAACTTGCTAGCTGAAGGAGGGGTTTCGTCATTATCCGAGTTTGTGTGGGCTGTTAGGCAAATGTTATCCTCCAGAACCTTCTAAAATTCATAATTTACGCGCTTTAGCACTTTTACTTTATGAAATGGGTACTAGATTTTAGTAAAATATATAACGGTTCTGTGTTTACATCAAACGTGCGGTTATGGCCATCTCCCACAACTTTTAAAGCCTCAAGCATCATGCCCGTTGAACCTCCAATCAAGAACACCTGGAGAAAAGGAAAATTATAAAAATGAACTACCATAAAATCCACAATTGTAAAATATTACACCCTTCATACATTTATTATTTTGATTGTATCTGAATATTTTAAAAGAAAGCAGAAACAGCCTGACAGTTAGTATGATAATAGCAGTTGTGGCCATTAAAATTGTCTGGCCGTGTCCTTCGGGAAGATCATGCACAGACTGGAGAGCTAGTGCAAAGGCCATTGCCCCTCTAAGACCTGTATCAACAAAACCAAACATTATTCAATAACTCTATTTTAAGAGGAGCAAGCTTATAGAGCTTAATCTGGAACTGGAGTAAGCTTTGCTCCTTTGTCATTGCAATTTTTTCATTGTTTTTTTTAACTAAGTTACCAAATATATCACAATTTATAAAGTTAGCATTTATTTAACATACCACTGTACCAGAGTGCCTTCTGATATTGCAGAGAAATCTTCTGATGTGGCGGTCGAGTGAAGTTCACGAAATAAGCACAGCAGTATACATTTGCAGCCCTTAAAAAAATTACCATTCTTAGTAGAGAAACAAAAAGTTTTAATCAATCAAATGCAGATATAAGCATTCTATACATACCTAGCAATTAATATGAACAGCTGAAAGTTAAAGATTGCAAGTTAAGGAAAAATGGAAGACTGATTTGATTAAGATATACAATGACAATAACATATTGATCAAGGATACAATTGAGAAGAAGATAAACCCAACATGCGACCAGCTATGCCTTTCCAGTGATATATCAAAACCCATATATATGAACCTATATGTAATTTACAAAGTCAGTATTAGGATCTGCATTTATTCACAATCAAATTAATCGCTATTTACTTACACAAATGTCTCTGCTAATGATGAAAGAAGGTGGAAGAAAGCAGTAACAAATCGCTGTGAGTTCTCTGACAAAATCAGGACTGTGTACCGTTTCATTATCTGAGAAGATATATAGATGCTAATTAAATGCTATCATTTGCAAAACTTGAAGGAAAAGGTAAATGATATAACACAAAAAAAAAAATAATACTCACAATTCCAGTGAAGAGTATGGAGACTATGCCTGAAAGTCCAAGGCCTTCAGCTAGCATGTATCTGAAAATATAATTCATGTTTAAATACTGTGAAAAATCATAGAAATTAGTGGAAAAGCTGCAAGGATTGGTGAAGCGTACTTACGAGAAATAAGGGAAAAGGACAAAGAGACAACTCTCCAGATTATAAAGGCTGAGAAATTAAAAAAACACACGTGATAACAAAGGTAACAGAAACAATAAATCAACCATAATAATATTATGAATTGGTGGGATTTTTTTAATCTTTTTTTTTCTCCTTTCATCTTCTTGTAAATACTACGCCCCCTTTGTACTCCTTTTGTTTGGTTAATCAAATCATAATAGGCAATTGCGAACTAATTCAAATGATAATAATAATAATAATAATAATAATAAATCAACCATAGTAAGAAAGCAATTAGCTATATTGTAGTTGAGTTCGTAATCTAAAGAATTGAATGAACTTACTTCTCCACATCCAGTCCTGCATACTTGAAAAGGTGCTAACAAGTTAAGGCATTGCAATTTTGATTATTTATTTCCAGCAGGGAATATTTCACAATTCATGCTTATTATTGCCAACAGGTGCTAACAAGTTATATATATTCCTTTTATAATCACAGTATCAAACTAAAAACTAATATATGGTCACAGAATATCTCCTGCATGGATGTATTTCAATAACAAAAATATTAATTTTCAAGTAAATAGCAATGAGTATTATCGGTAAATTATATTTTAAAATTAAAATGTTCCTAAGCACTTCAAGAGGATATGACACCAGATGTGAGTCCAACACCAACACCTGAAAAAAAGCAGATTCAATTTTAGGTAAAAAAAAAAAAAAGACATTCAGCGATTTAATTCTAGCAAATGCTTTTCTTCTTTAGAAATTAATTTGAAATTGATGCTTAAGCACAGTTTGCTCATTGACCTGAGTACCTGAAGACAATGATCCAACAAATGTCCCTAAAAACTCCAATACTAAACGAAAAAAGTTCCCTGAAGTATGATTGATGCTTACAGATGCCATAGTCCTGAATTAACAAAATATTAATTAATTACATAGAAGGCATGAACAAATTTACAAAGGGTTAATTTTATATCAGAGACAAGTGATCGTTGCATTCTGACCTGTACAAGGATATTGCCATCTTCATTATTGAACCAAAGGCCATGCATGAAAAGAAAACAAATTATCACTCTAGTCATTTTGCCATAGGTAAATATAAAGGCAACTGCATGCAAATTTTTAAGAATATGTAACATACAGCATCGTTTAAAACAGATTCCCCAAAAACCAAAGCATATAGGTTGACATCACATCCAAGTTCCTACAATCACAAAACAAAGAAGAATACAAGGTAACTATTAAATGCAATTAATAGTTTGTTTTGAAGCTGTGATCTATGGCAGAACTGCATGCTTATTCTAGATGTTAATGAATGAAGAGTATGTTAGAATTTTTCAAGAAAAATATTCGAAGAACCTGAAATATGGATAGCACGGTCACAGGATCAGTTGCTGATATGAGAGCTCCAAACATGAGGCACTCAACGAGAGGCAGTCTATACATGAGAAAGGTTAAACCTCCGAGGAACCTATAGAGATTTGGAATCATACGTTAGTGTCAAAATAATAATCTTCAAAATAAATGAGCACAGAGGCAATGTAAATTCATGCTGTGGAGAAGAGATTTTCTTACACCAACAGACCAGTCACAATAGAGGCAATGAAGGTGCCTAGAATAGCAAAAGTGATAATGGCACCAAAATTTGCGAAAAATGGATTCTGCAAAACATATACAGCAAATAATTAAGTACATATCAGAAAAGCTAGATATGATCGATGCGTCTTTAACTGAAAAAAAAATGTGAAGACTAACCGGTGCTAGGCTAAATCCCGACTGAGTAGATAGAAGCCCAGTTAAGTTGAACAATTTACAGAAAAATGAAATAGGAGTAAATCTTATTAGAAAATGAAGATCATTAATTTAGAAAAAGGATATAATATGATTGGAGGTAACAAGAAGAGAAAGAAGAACTCCTCATGAAAGTTGAACCATTCCCTTAAAGTAAGAATACATAACTTGTTCAGTGTCAGATAAGACAAAAGAAAGAAGAAAAACAAATTGAATGAAATATGTTTTATCATGCAAATTCGCTTCCAATATTGACCTGATATTGCTCCCCCGGTTAGATATATTCGCAAGTCCACCAACAGTTAATCCTGTTATTGCAGGAAAAAAATAAAATCAGTACAAGTAATTAAACATCTATTTACCACGGACTTGTAAGTACTTATATGAAGACGAATTTCTGACGCCCATCCATGTAAAGATAAGTAATTTGAGTACCTAAATTTGTAAAAGCCTCGAATGTTGAAAACCAGAGTTCATAGAAATATTTAGCTCTCTTTAAATTAAGAATGTTCTCGTCATCATATTTATACCATGGAGTGATTATAGTTGGAGCATGCTCAATAAATCTAGAGATGAAAATCAGTGTCCTTTCATCTGACTATTGAGATCTCTTATGTTACAGAATTCCTGGTTCCAAGGTTCCTCTCCCATTTCAAGTACTCTAGGGAAGGGACCTCTCTTATTTTGTATGGAAAAGATCCGAATTCTTAGAAATCAAACTAAAACAATACAGAAAACAAAATCAAAAGTGAAGTTGTCATTGCACCAATTATCAGGGATGCACTGGCCTCAGGTAGGCAGTAAATCTTCTTGCGACGGAGCACATGACCGAGTACAAATGCCAGCACAAGCATAGAGATCTGAAGTAAGATCCCAGCCCCAGCCGCTTGCTGTTCCCTGCCTGGCGGCGCCTCCATTGTTACTGTTTCATTTGCACTATCCATTTCAATCTATCACTGATCTCTCTCTTTCAACTCAATTTACCAGTAACTCACTCGAGCTAAATTAAGGTTCATGCATTTCAGAACAAATGTATCCATTCATGTATTACCTTTTGATTGCCTCAAGAACTTGATGTGTTCGACAGAAAGTCGAATATCACTGTTTGTCTTTACTTCTTTATTTAGAAAACAGTATCCTTGTTAATTAGATAATCAAGAAAACATCTATTATTGTCATACAATTTTTAATGGTCTCCAATCTTTTACTTGATTTAAGTAACGAGACATTTGTTTTACCTTTTCATATTGTTAATTAGAGCCATGGCCAACTTTTAGTGAAAAGAATGACAACATATTTTTGTAGAGGTCACAAATGCTTTTGTTGTGATATATGTTTGTACTACGTACAGTACTTGGGTAACATACGAATGTGTTTATCAAAATTGCATTTAGAGCTCGAAATTAGTTGCATCTTTTTTTTTTATAAAGAGAATAGATCACTTGACAATTTTGACATTAAATTTAAAAATTAAATTAAATTGAAATTTCAGTATTGTTTCATCCCATATAATATGTATAAAATTTTAAGTAATTTGACGTACGATGAAATATATCTCAAATTTTATTATTTTTATAGACATGATATATGAAAAATATAGTTCATATCTATAATGATGAATTTACAATTTAAACTTTAATTTTAAAAGTTGTTTTTAATATAAAAACTATCAAGTAACCCAACTTTTATAAATGCCCATACAAATCCGTGGCAAGTCGTTTTTAAATTCAATAAAAAAAAATGGCATTCTTGATGTCCGTATGCACAAAACACGGTGCTAAATGTCTAGTTAGAACTATATTTATTAGGTATAAATCAGGATCTAGGATCCAATAAAGAAACCAAGAATACCATTTTTTATGGTATTCTACTCGATCACATAAAGTGGGTTCACACATCGATAACCCTGTAGGCTGTAGCGGTCCAATTACCTTTGAGCCCAAGTAAATATGAATTCAGATCCCCTAATGTAACCCAATTTTTGAGTTTTGATCCAAACCGTCCAAGATGCTCTAACACGAATCTTAAAGATCCTGGACCCCACAAATAATACTGGGCCCCTGCGCTACCACCGAATAGGCACCGTGCACGTCAAAACTCAAAAATTGGGTTACATTAGGGGATCCGGACTCAGTAAATATGCCTTATCACTTTAGGCCGCATTCATCACTTCCTTCCCTTCTCCCAAAATTCTGGGCTTCAACCTCAAATTGCTGCTTGGGGAAAAAGAAACCAAGTGACTATTATCCTCTCCAGTTTTACCCACTACAGCTCAGGACATGTCCGATTTGCGGGGTCCATAACGGGAGGAGAAAACGAATCAAGGGAATAGTCCGATCATCGCTGCTTCAGGTTGTGATCCACATGGAAAGTTACCATTTTCCTCTTTTGAATCAGCAGTGACGTCATATTCGATTTTTTATTGGCTTATTTTTTTCTCTTTACCGCCAATTGGTTACGGTCGGCGTTACAAGATCAGCGACTCTTAATTTCTCGAATGTTCTCCGGTCTAAGAATATTATTTCTACCTCGTTTACTTAAAGATACCAGCGCGCCTTGTGTATGTTTGTTAGGAGCATTATATTTCCTCGGCTGAGTTCAACTCGACGGTTGAGGTATCTATTAAATAGGATAGTATCGCTCTAACTTTTGTTTTGTATCTAGACATCTATTGTTGATTTCCCGATGAGTTTTCAGTTCCTCAAATTGGTTCTGCTTTTAATTTTCTGACAAACAATAATTAAGATGTTAGGTTTGGCAAATTGAAATTGATTACGTTCTTCAGTTCCATCCAATTGGAAGGATGGAAGGGGAGATGGTTTCTAGGTCAATTTAGGGTAGAAGCTCTAATTCTTTATGTTTTAATCAGGAAAACTAAGGGTAAAGCTCTAATCCTATATTATTCATTTAGAAAAGCTATTAATTTCTACCTTTTAATTGTGTTGCCAAAGTTTACCATACTATTAAATGTCTCTAGGGCACCGGGCTTCAAGTTAGCACAATTGAAATTTGAAGTTTTACCTTCTAATTGTCTGTAACACTCACATATTTTCATTGATTTTGTCATTTTTATCAGTTAATAGGCAGTAGAAGCATTCTCTACATCTTCATTTAACCAAATGAAGGAACAAAAAATCGCTAAGGTTTCAGTAATATGGAGGGGCAAGCAACTCAATGTAGAAATAGATCAGAGTTGCAATGTTAAAGAGTTCGGTCAGATTCTGCAAGATTTAACAAATGTGAAACCAGATACACTCAAGCTTCTAGTGCCCCAGTCTGAAAAGAAAAGTTCAAAGCTGGTTGCACCATTTTCTGACGTTAACTCAAGCTTAAGCTTGCAAGATGCTGGCATTATTCAGGTGGTCATTCTTTTTCACCATCTTAAAATAGCTACTTGGGGTTGTTTGATTATAGTTGTATTGAGATTGATGTTTCTGTTCTTTTTTTTATTGTATTATTCAAGGTTGAGTTTCAGTTCTGTTTTACTCGAGTTCATGCAATTTGATATGTCAGTATGATATATTTGTGCACAAGGATTGCAGAGACATGCTTGTCTTGATAAGCTAAATGTTATGCTACTTATGCTGCTACAGGGAAAAGCAATTAGAATGATGGGAGTCTTTGAAGATGAAATTGAAGAAGTGTCAGAAAATAATAAGAGAACTGATATGCGAATAATTGGGTTTGATGAGGAAGAAAAGCGGCTCAAGCAACGCTCTTCTAATCGAATACAAACTTCACTTAAATTACCACAGGGGCCATATATCTTTTGTGATTTTCGCACACTTCATCTACCTGGTATTGAGGTAAGATTTCTATATTACCTAAGCTTTTCTTTGGATGAAGCTTTGTGAATGTCTTTTTGAAATTGCCTTTTGTAAACTTAATAGTTAATATTAAAGCCCTTCTTTCTTTTTTCAACATCTTCTAATGATCTTTAGTTAAATCCTCCACCATCCGAGGCATTGAAAAGAATGCACATGCTTGCATGCGATTCTGGAATCATTGCTATCATGAACAAGGTGAGATCATCGAGTCATATTAAGGCTTTTTTTTATTTAAAATTGCTTTTAAAATGAGTGAGGAAAATTATCTTTAATGATGCCCTAATACTGTTCCATTTGCTACCTTTTTCAGCATGAATGGAGAGTTGGGATAATGACTGAAATGGCACCAGTGGGCTATGTTGGTGTCAGTCCAAAGTGTATTTTGGGTTTCAATAAGGTCAGTGGAGAGACTAAAAGCATATTTTTTAGTAACAAAAGAATACCATCTGGTGATCTGAAAATTTGAGCTATATAACAAAGAGTTGTTAACTTGTTATATATTATTATGCAGAACCAAGGGGAGGAGATTTCTCTTCGTCTTAGAACAGATGACCTGAAAGGATTTAGGAAGTATGAAGTCATCAAGAAAACCTTGATACATGAATTGGTAGGTCTTTTGGTGGGATTTCAGATACTTTTCCAATAAAGTTTAGATGTTCAGCTTAATGACCATCATTGTTATGTGAATATGTTAGGCACACATGGTGCACTCTGAACATGACGTAAACTTCTTTGCTCTTAATAAGCAGGTATTGACTCCAAACTTCTTTGTACTCAATGTGTAGAACTTCTATTTACTGTAAACCCCACCTCGCCCCCAATACAAAAATAGTAGAGTAGATAACATAAATGGTCTTTAAAATATTACTCATTACTCATTGTGGTCCTTAAAAGTTTCAAAACTGCTATTTTGGTCCTTGAAGTTCTCATTGTGTACCTAATCGGTCCTACCTATAAAAAAGGAAAATATTTTTGTCTATTTCAGTGTCATTTTAGCATTGCAAACAAGGTTGTAGTCATAAAAACAATGCAGATGCCATTTTAGCATCGCAAATAATGTTGATGTAGCTGCAGAAACAATGTAGATGACATGGAAACTAATATTATTTTTTACATCATCACATATCAGTTTAGTGGATACTAGACACGTGTCTGTCACTATAAATTAATTAAAAATCATATGTACATACAACCTCACCTCGGATATTATCATAGATGTTAATGTGGAATTCCATCTCATTTTTTAACTGGTAACAGCAGTAGGACCAATTTGGTAAATATGACGATCAATATGATACTTTTGAAACTTTGAGGGCCTGAGAAACAAGGAATATATTACTGTGAACAATAAGATTATATAAATCAATAAAAGTGGTACATGAAAAGGAAAAAAATGCTTCCAACACGCACACGCAGAAAATGAGTTATTTTCAAAGATCAAAATGTTGGGAAGTTCAAATTTTGATTGAGCTGTTGTACTGGAGAATGTGATTATGGTAGGTTTTGGAGCTCAATTAAACTGGACATCATCCTTTTAATTTGATTTTGCTATGCTAGGGCGCTGTCTAAATCATTACAGTAATTGTAACTTTTTGAAAGCTTTTGGAACAGTGAGTTTTCACTTTGTTCACTTTAAAATGTAGTTGACTGAAGAAGCTGCTAGTTTAGACTGGACAAGATCAAAAGGCCATACATTAAATGGCCGCAAAAACTTCAATTCATATGACGAAGAAGAGTTCTCCGATGCACCAGCTAATCCCATTATTGCTAATATTCTTGGAGGAGAAGTAAATTCATCTGCAACCCCGCGTGCATCATCAGTTGCTGCTGCCTACCGGCGTTTCATTAACATATCTGCCAGTAACCCTGACCAAGCTGGTTGTAGAAATGAACCGGACCCAGATGAAATGACCTCTGAACCAACTAGATCTGTAGAACCTGTTACTGAGGATTTAAAAATGATGGTGACAGTCAGCGAGCCTGATCCTGACGACACTCTTACTGAAATGAACTTGACACTGCCTAGTAAAGTTGATAGAAGTACTGATAACTCTGAAAAATTAATACCACCTACTGAAGCTGATTTGGTAACTAAAGAGGTAATAATGGAGGAATTGAATTTATATGAGAAGAACCTCATGGAACCTGACCCAGATGACTCTACAGCAGTGGTTAAGTACCAAAAGGAAATGAAAATGGATCAGGAGAGCCATACAGAACTACACTTGAGTTCTGAGCCTGATCCTGATGATAGAATTGATGGTTTGAAGAGTGAAGACATACAGAGAATAGAAGAGCCAGTGGCTGAAATATGCTTACGCCTACAAAAAGCAATTCAGATAATAAGATCTGAGGTAAATCCTGTTGAAGTGCCAGCAGTACTGCAAACACTTTCTAAGATCATCAGGTCAGTTTTTTGTTGATATTTCTTTTTGTGTATTTTCTTGAGTACGTGTGGATTTATAACTCTCTTTGGTCTTTTCAGGAACGTGATTGAACATCCAAATGAGGTCAAGTTCAGGAAACTGCGGAAGGTCTTTTCTTCTTACTCTAGAATAGAATAGTAATACCCAGGGTGTACCCAGAGCATGTTTATCCAGTGTATATAGCATATGATAGTTAATTTTTCAGAAATGATTAATATTTGAGTTTAATATATTGTATCATTGTTTTTTCATTTTTGGTTGAGGGTTCTACTAGATTTTAGTGTCTGCAATTTCGAAGGATTTTTGGGCATTTATACCATATTTGCAGTATGCTTCTTACCAAACTTGAGAACTGATCATCTTGGATCATAGTTATCAACCTGGTGAATACATTTCTGCCGGCTAATCTTTGATAGCATGACATCTTATTAACATTACCTGCGCTAAACTTGCAGGCTAATCGTCAGTTCCAGAGAAATGTGGCTAATTACACAGGTCTGGATTTTTACTTATCAATGACTCTTTTTATTGACTTTTCTGTATTAAGATATCAAGACCTGACCTGATTTGGTTGAAACAGCTGCAATGGAGGTGCTTAAAATGGTTGGATTTACTGAGGATGTGATGGCAGATGAAGTTGGCCGATTGGAGACTTACATGGTGTTGAAAAGAAACGATCCTGGTTTGCTGTGGCTTGCCAAGTCTTCTCTTGAGGTGTCCATGGCTTGAATGTATAGGTTCAATAGTTTGTATTGTATTCTTCTTTATTTGGGGTGTTCTTGTCTCAGCTCAGGTTTGTCGTATGATGTATAATTGTTGGAGTTTTTAACTTTGTATAGTTGAGGTATAGAAATTATAGTAAAATAACATCATATTCCGTCTAAAAAGGTTTTGCTCATTAGGCATTGTACATATTGGAACCTCTTTTCGTGTGTTGCTGAGTGGGAGCAGGCAGTGACTAAGCCTCGTAGGAATGAGTGGGTCTGAAATTTCCTAACATTACCTAGTAGTAGCACATAGAATTGTTTTTTACTTTTTCTTTTCTCATCAATTATGAACAATCCCCCGCCAGTGTGTGTGGTAGACTGGTGGTGATGTTTTTTTGTAAACAAAAGCAGAAAACCTACAGATGATTTCATTAAATTAAATAAAATAAAAATAGAGTACAGGAGAGGACAATTGGAGGAGGCCGAGGGAGTTCATGGCTGACAATGTCCGAAACTAGTTGTCATGACCCATGCTAGGGTGTCGTGAGAGGCAAGGATACGAAACGAAGCTAACCGAGCAATTTGGGGAGGGGGATGGCCCCTGTGATGGAGATGACACCCAAATGTGTCTACTATACTGAATTTTGAATGTGCAGTCTTTTATAGAAAAAAAGATTATATCTTAGAAAATTTTACAGGTGCGGTTGACGATGATGGTTATTTGTAAGCTTCCATGATTCTTAAGCTTGTTTTCCCTATTCTCTCTTGTACACGAGAAAATTTAAAATACTAGACTGAATATTTATATAATAATTATGCAACAGATGCATGATAGCAAGACCAATCTTGCGATCCAATATTTTTGCACAACGAATTAAAGAAAGTATATATATTTTTTTGCCAAACGGCCCGTAGGCATTACATAAAGCGATATATGATGGTACATGTAGTTCATGCGTGTACAAAGAATCAGCATCCATATCCCACTGCAAACACAAACCCTTAATCCCACTACAGAAGAAAGTATCATTTTGTAACTTCTGTTCACGTCTCATCTACAGGTCACCTGTTTTTCCCATGGTCGATCCTGAAATGCGATCTAACGCTGGCCTCTTTCAGGGCCCATATTGAAATTGCCTCAGGTCCTTTTGCTAAATAATAATTCTGGCCCGGCCCGACTAGTCTCACCCTTTTTTATTCCGCCCGTCCCGCTATTATGGCAGTCCACTCTCTCGCTATCCAGGGATTCTCCAATAATCATTCTTAATTTACGGAATTTGCCACTTAAAACCTACGAACTAGGGCGTTTAGAGAAACAGGAATAGAGAGCGAGGAATCGGATGCTAAGCTGCGCAACCTAGTCGTAGAACCTTTCTTGCACTTCTCCTAATTCAATTCTCGCCAATTCCGTGTTTTATTTGAACGGAATTTTGCCCGACTCCCTGAAATCCGCCTAGAAAGGTTTCTCCAATTCTATGCTCAGTTCCGATCAGGAAATTATTCAAATGCGAATAGTCTCTCTTATTCATTGGACTGAAGGACAGTGGCGAAGGCAGTGTACACGGGGTCCGGATCCTCTAATCTTTGAATTTTGAATTGAAACCGTCCGATTCAAATTCGTCATCAGAATGTGTGCGCTCACTTCGTAAATAGATTTTCACAGATTCAGATAGGACGGTCTCGATTCAAAACTCAAAAATTAGGTTACTCCATTGGATCCAAATTCGTGTACACCAAGGGCTAGGCACTTGTATCCATGGAATTTTTTTTTTTTGGACCGGGCTTTTTTATTGATTTGCCTATCGGCTTGCCTACCCCAGAGCCCAGAACCCAAGGCACATAACCCAGACTCCCAGAGCCCGGATCAATAAAAAAAAAAATTTGAATCAACCCTCCGCTAGCAGAGAGCCTGGCCGTCAGAGCTCTGAGCGCGATACTACGCGAGAAAAGAACAAAATAAAAAAAGGAGGACCGTCGCCTCCGCCGCGCCTGCACGAAGAAGAAGGATCGCCGTTCCGTCTCTTCGTTGCCCGTTACGGTGTTACCGCTGATCGCCGCGCCGCTGTGCCCGTCTGTTCCCATCTCCGCTGCTCCGCCTGTGCCAGCCCGCCTGTACTGCTGTTCGTAAATTGAATATGTTTGAACTTTGAACTTTGATTGAATAGGTTTGAACTTCGGTAAATTACAATTTACAAGTACTGAAGTACTAGATTGAATACAATTTAGATATCCAGAATGAAGACTGAAAGAGAGAATTAGAATCCACAAAAACGAATATGTGCATTCAAACAGTGGCAACTATCCAGAATGAATTAATTACATAGAATTGCTTCAATTGTTTAAATAAGGACTAATCAATTTTTAAACTCAATTAATTATGGCTTTAAGAGAATTTTGATAGGTTCTGAATTATTTGAATTGTTTAAATTGCTTGAATAGCTTGAATTGTTTAAATGAGGACTAAGCTCATTTTCTTATGCATTTCAAAAAAAGAATGCATTTGGTGTTTAATAGCACAGTGCCATTGGTACGGTACAAGTAATTATCAGTTGTCTTTTAAATTATGTATAATGGCATATGAAAATTTTTGATGGCACAGTGCCAATGGTACCATTTCTATTTTTACAATATTTGAAATACTTGCTATTTTTTTGAATTGTCTCTTGAATCCGAACCCGAACCCGAACCCGTCAGTTTATTCGAACCCGAATCTGGTTTTTGCCTACCCCTGGCTCAAATCCTAGCTTCACCACTGCTGAAGGGGACTTGGTTCCTATCAACGGGTAATAGAAGGCTTGTTTCCTTTATCTTTACTGTTCTGCCTCCTTTTTGCTTTTTGCATTTTTGTGTTTAAGATCGTGTTTTATCCAGTTCAAAATGTTCTTATGGCCATAGTTGAACTAGTATTATTAATGGTAATATACTCATCCATGCTATGTTCAGGATTTCCCATTCAAATTTGGCTTACATTGGGGTTGAAGAGTCCCCAGGCAGTATGTGCTACAATTTCTTTGTAAAATTGTTTTTTTTCTTTTGTAATTTTTGAAATCCACTTAGTTTCTAAGGAGTTCCTCTTAAAGTAGAGTTGAGTTTACCTAGCATGTACTTGTTCTGAGGTTTTTGTTCTTTTACACAGCAAGTTTCAGGTTTATATATTTGGTATCAAATGGAGGCTGCAACTCTTCGTTTTGGCTCCACTTGTTCTCTGAATCAGAAAAAGGCATTCCAATTTTCTGAAAAGCTCCTGAAAGCCAGATTGCCTTTTCCACCTAATTGTCTCATCCAGAAAGAGAATTTGAATTCTAATAAGATATATGCTGTGAGGCCATCCCAAGTTAATAGGAGAATTGTGAAAGTTAGGTGTTCCTCTTTGGAACCTAAAGACACTTCAAGAGGTGTCAATTTGGGAACGGATATCAGGAGAAAAAAGCTTGCTATTTTTGTCTCTGGTGGGGGTTCTAATTTTAGATCAATACATGAGGCTTCGATTCAAGGGTTGATTCATGGTGATGTAACTGTCCTTGTCACAGATAAACCAGGTTATTTTGTTTCTGGACCAACTATTATTTTTCATTACAAAATAAGTGCAAATTGAATTTCATTATGCAACTTTCAGTGTTGAAAATTACTTGAGATTAGACATACTTTGGGAAAAAAAATAACAAAGACTATTCAGCTTTTGTATATAAAACCAAAAGATGGTCTGATATTTTCAGATCAACCTAAATTAATATGCACCCATTAATCTATTGAAATTGCAGGCCTCTCATGTCTCAAACCCATACCTAGTTTAATTAAGAGTGGTTTATATGAACTGAATTTGTCTCATGTGGCTTTGATCTTTTTAGTGTTGAGTTGTTGGCTGATAGTGACCATGTTGATGATTTGACACATTTGTTTTGGAACCATGTATTGCTTAACTCATTTGACAAACATTAAGGTTGTTAAATTATGTTTGAGAACCAAAAGAGATTTTACTCTTGATAGGAGTAAATATAGGAAGCATTGTTGTAGAAGATTATGTGTTCCCTATGGAATTTGTTTACATTTCATGAATCTCAAAGAGCTAGCATTCGATCGATAATACCTTTAGAAAGAAAATAATAAAAAGAAAACAAAGAAAAAAAATGAAAACAAATCTTATAAGTAACATTTGCGCTGGTTTATGGTATCTTGCAAATGATATTATAGGTGATAGCTATTTCCATTCCAGGTTGTGGTGGTGCAGAGTATGCCAGAAATAATGGTATTCCAGTTATTGTTTTTCCCAAATCTAAATTTTCTCCTGATGGGTTATCAACTGAAGAACTTCTAATTATTTTAAGGTTTGTTTTTGTTATCTCGTCTTCGTTAACAAGATGAAAGCATTGATCTATCTAATTTTGTTACCTATGATATGAAACAGGAACTTTGAAATAGACTTTGTACTTTTGGCTGGACACTTGAAACTTATACCAGTGGAATTGGTACAGGCCTATCCAAAATCTGTATTGAACATTCATCCATCCCTTCTTCCTCATTTGGAGGTAAGGGGTATTATGGCCTAAAAGTGCATAAAGCTGTCATTGCCTCTGGAGCTAGGTAATGTTCGTTGTTACGCAATTGTGTTTTCAATTGTTATTAACTTAGCAATGGCCTCTTTTGAGCATATAACTTTAAAAGCAAAAGAGTGAATTTGTTGGAATCAATTTTCTCCCATCCATTGTTTCAAATTGCTAAAAGAGAAAATGCAAAGTCTAAGCATCCATCTAAAATTGCTGGGGTCCATATACCTTTTTTCTACTAAGAATATACCACAGTGGTTCGAAAACAATCAGTAATTACTACAATTTTCAATCACTTGGGGATGTGACTTCAAATGTAGCAAGCAAGGATCCAGTTTTCCACTATGTCATTTGATTTAGATCCAGTTCTCTACTATGTCAATGAATCTGTTATCAACTTGTTTTTTTAAGTTTTGTAATCGTTTTCCAGATATTCTGGTCCAACTGTACACTTTGTAGATGAGCACTATGACACGGGTCGGACCCTTGCCCAGCGAGTCGTACCTGTGTTAGCCAATGATACTCCAGAAGAGCTAGCTGCTAGAGTTCTTCATGAGGTAGCATCTAAGTGTTTTAAATTCTTGAATAGAAAATGCTCCGTTGGACTTCTTGTTTTAATTATGTATATTTGTATTGTTTTGTTGGATTGCAGTTTTTGCAAGGAACAACAATGAAAGTGGGGGCTTATTTGATATTTTTCTCAAAATAAGTTATTGGTGTGTTAAAAGTGATACCAACAATGAAACAACTTGCTGGTCCATATTCCAGAATTTGGATTGCTGAGTAATTTTAAGAAAGTTTTTATTTTTGTGGCATTGGCCCTTCATAATAGTAGCTACTTTTGTATATTTGCTAACATGAGATTCAAAATTTAGGAGCATCAGGTTTATGTAGATGCTGTGGCAGCTCTATGTGAAGACCGAATTGTTTGGAGGGAGGACGGGGTGCCTTTGATCCGTAGTAGGTCAAATCCAGATGAATTTAGCTAATAGTTTATTACCCTTAATTACTTGTGAACTTAACCGATATTTAAATAAAAAATTGAGATTAAATTATCCCGTGCCAATTTTGCTCAAAGGCATGGGTTTCGTGCTGTTGGTCTCGGAGACTATTTGTTTTATATAATACTTGGAAGCTTAGTTACTTTTCTTCATAATTACAGTGAGTTTGATAATGCATTCCTCTATTTTTGTTGGAGGACATTGCTGCTATGATCGTGTACGAATAACTCAACTTGAAAAAAATGTCAAAATGTCATGTTTCCATCTGGCAGAGCGTCCATTTTGTCTGCAGCTCTCTGTCATCTTCCCTCATGAGATGCCTTGGTTGAATGTAAAGCAAAATAATAGTAAGCAAAACTCACTACGAGTTTAGCAATTGTGTATATTATTTTCTGTTGGGAAACCGGATAGGTTTTAGGATTTTAAATTTTTTTTAAAAAAATTTAATTTCCATTTGAATCAAAATTCATGTGTATATTAGATTTAAGATATAATTTATTACTAAAAGTGTAGAGAAGCAGCACAGTGGAAGAATGTTTCGTGTCTAATGACGATTTGTGTGTGAATTCATCTCTATTTCTTTCGTTGGCCGGGAAGATTGTCAAAATTGTTTAACAATAATAGTAAGCCTCTACTGACATCCGTACGAACTGTCAGAACTTTTCGGGTCGGTGTACTAGCACCACGAACTTGCAGTTTCTTGTAAGTTTCGGAATTCCTCTCTTTTTCTTGCTCACTGATTATGGAAGGATAGTTGCAGTTTGCACTAATATTTTAATAAAGCCCTCAAGTCCATTTTCTGATAAGTGAAAATTTCATAAACAACATGAAGAATGTGAAAAAAAGTGAATTTCAAAAAATAAAGCAATCCACTACATATTTCACCCTCATATCAAAAGTGTCAAATATAGCATGTTAATTTAGAATGACTTAATTCATATTAAATTTTAACTCGTATGATTGAATTTTAGGACGTATTTCTAACATTTGTGTATTATTTTATTGTTCCATATGTGCTTGGTCATGTATAATGCCAAATATTAATATGCAAATAACCCAAAAATTCAAGGTGATTTACTGCTTTTAGCCTTTGATAGATGAAAATTTTGGTGTTTATCATAAATTCGAAAAGGGTTAAATCGGTAGCTTTTCTTTCCTTCTGTGGGGGAAGTCTTGTGACCTTTGGGCTTTTCATGACAATATGGGCCTTCCAATGCACCTGGTGTATGATTTAAATTTGTACCCAAGATACGGATTTACCCAGCAGCTCTACGAATCCATATCCTCGACGGTACCGTAAAAGATTCCGTTTTACAATTAGCTATTTACGGTTTGAGATTAACTCTCAACCGGTTTGAGATTCGGGCTGACTGAGAGTACATATACCCTGGCTAAGTAGATCCCAATTCCCAAATGGAGAGGAGAAAAGAAACAAAACAAAAACAAATTTGAGGTGCACGTTGCCACGTTGGCCTGTTGGGCCTGTTGCCTCCCAATTTAAAGTGTTATTCTATTCTATTCTATTCTCCCAATTCAGATCCAACGACAACGCACTACAGACTACAGAATAGGATCCAAAACAGACTCTATTTTTCCGTTGACTCCCAAGTCTCAACTTGTTTTGTTATTCTACGCAGTCCGGTATCGCAGGAAGTAACATAATAGTTCTGTTCTGTTAGATATGATCTGGACCGTCCGATCATATCTAATATAAATTCGTATCGCAGAAGAGAAGATACCTGCTGTTGCTAGAGATTTATGCAGCTGGCATCTCGCAGCTCTACCTATATAAAAACCAACTCCGCCTATCCCCAATACCTAGGGTTTTCGTTTTTCTGGTCTCAGATCTTGCTCCGCCTACCTTTTTCATCCCTCAAAACCAGGGAAGAGTTTATTAAAATCAAAATGCATCTTATATTTTGTTGAATCTTCTTGAAATATTAGTAAATATTAGTGCTACATTGTACCAAGATTTTGGGTTATCGACAAACCCTGATCTTGAAATTGCCGTATTTGGCTGTAGCAATAGAAACAAAATTGGGGAAGAAAATCTGGTCGGATTGGTACTTGTTTGCAATTGCCAACCCGCTTACCGTTCTTCCCATATTATATCTAGTTTTCTTCGCAAGCTGAGAGCATATTTATTATCCTTGTAGTTCAAGTTGTTCAAAATCGGCACTGTGTTTTGGTTACTGATGGCGAGAGGGAGGAGAAGAGAAGGATGGTGCATGTGTTAGCCATTTTTAGAAAACCTTCTCGCATATCAAAGGCTCTTGGTTTCTCCTTTTATCGATATTTCTTTCTTTTGTTTGATTTGTTGAATCTTCTTGAAATATTAGTAAATATTAGTGCTACATTGTACCAAGATTTTGGGTTATCGACAAACCCTGATCTTGAAATTGCCATATTCGGCTGCAGCAATAGAAACAAAATTGGGGAAGAAAATCTGGTCGGATTGGTACTTGTTTGCAATTGCCAACCCGCTTACCGTTCTTCCCATATTATATCTAAGTTTTCTTCGCAAGCTGAGCGCATATTTATTATCCTTGTAGTTCAAGTTGTTCAAAATCGGCACTGTGTTTTGGTTACTGATGGCGAGAGGGAGGAGAAGAGAAGGATGGTGCATGTGTTAGCCATTTTTAGAAAACCTTCTCGCATATCAAAGGCTCTTGGTTTCTCCTTTTATCAATATTTCTTTCTTTTGTTTGATTTGTTGAAAGGAATAACTTAGCTTGAGCATCTTCCAGGCAAGCTGCGGTCTTTATAACAGGTTGCGTCAAACGATGCTTACATGATTTATGTTTTAATTTTCTGATATTTTTGGTAGAAATTGTTCAATGTTTTTCCCAGATGATAATAGTAATAAAGGGTTGTGTAATCTTGTTAGATTTGACATACAGATCCAGATCTTATCAGACTACCAGCATATATCACTTGCCTTTTGGCCTTTGCTGTTACTAGATCTTATCCCAATTTAGTTACTGTGGTGAAATTTGGGCTAAATTGATGCTTAACCACCAAGGTGACCAAATAAGATCACAAAATCATACCCTGGTATGATTTTGTAACTGGTTAGGTCTGGTAATTGGTACCAGATGATGTTGACCTGTTTCATATTGTGGTGCATACATGTATACTTTTGATCAACACTTCTTTTTGAGGAGGCATGTATGATATGAAATTTGTTTGCCAATAAAATGACAAGCATAAAAGAAAAGAGAAAAAACTTGGACAATTTGACATTGTTGAAATTGACCATATAGAGATGTCCTGATTTGACTAAAACCAGAAGGCAAAAAACTTTCAGAATTGTTTAGCTTCTAAATTTTGATATCCATTCATATCTTTCACTGGCTTGAATTTTAAAAGTTTATGGAACAAAGAATTAATTTTATATGTATTTATTTCATTTTTTTTTTAGGAAATCCAGCAAATGAGATTATGACAGTAATTAACAGTAACAGAACCTCAATCAAGTTACCAAAATTACATGATAATGCTGGCCTTGGCTGCATGGCTCTGCAATACATCACCGAATGCAGTGCAAACTGCACCAGCAATAACACAGTGACATGTAGGCCCCCGGAAATTGACATCACTGAGGTTTATGCTGCCAATTGCGGGGTAGAACTTCCAACTGTCGACACAGTGCCCAACCACCTAATTACATGCAGCTGGAATTATCTCGGTCCAGAAGAGGCCTTCTCTAAAATTTATACTTCAGATAAGAAAGCAGGGTCTGTATTTCATAGTAAAGAGAATGTTGAAGGGGGAGTGGGTTTTAACAAGGCTGGTCGGCATGGTCCATATTTTTGGTGCATTTTGTTTAGTAGCGGGAAGGGTAACTCAACTTTTGTGCTAGAAGGAGGGAAAGGGATTGAGCAGAAAAGCGGGTGCTTCAGTGGAGGTGGACTTACATGTAACTCAGGGTTTCGAGGGCTGGTGCTGGAATTTTTGTTTGTCATGGCTATGATTTTTTCCACTTCTCTTTTGTTACTTGTGTAATATTGGCTTAGTGAACTGAGAGCAAGAAGTTTGAAAATGGCCGTGGTGTAATTTCATCTTATTTTTTTATGATCTATATATGTAACATTTTAGAGTCCTAAGCTAGGATGCCCTTTTCTTTTGCCATTTGTGGGATTTTTGTTTGAAGTTCCATTGGTACTTTACTTTGGTTATAACAGTTCAGTTGTTTTCTGTCTTTATGTTTTTTTCACCCTTTTTACTACATCAGATTTAGGGTGTTCATCGGTTCGGTTCGGTTTCAACCTAACCGAACTAGGCAAACAAAAGTTATAATTCGGTTTTTAAAATAGAACCGAACCGAACCAATTTAGTATTGCAACCGAACCGAACATAACCAAAGTTTTATTTCGGTTTTCTTCGGTTCAAATCAAAATATATGATTTTTTTATTTAAAACAATTGATTTATAATAAACCGAAGTATATTAAGAAATAAACCGGAATATTAATTAATAAACTGGAATATTAAGAAATAAACCGAAGTATTTAAAGCAATTGATTACGAAATAAATCAGAATATTAAGAAATAAACCAGGGCGGGTCCAAATCAAATTCATAATATCTAAAAGTTCGGTCAGTTCGGTTATTCAATTTTGAAAATTTTCAAACCGGACCGAACCGAAATTATAATTCGGTTTTAAAAAGCAAACCGAACCGAACCATTAAACCGAAAAAACCGAACCGGTTGGTCCAAACTAATTTGGTTCGGTTCAAAACAGACTAAACCGGACCCAATGAACACCCCTAATCAGATTGAGGTTCTCTGAGTTTATGGGCGAAATGGTCCATATCAGGCCGGATTGTACAAAGTTAGGTCCAATTGTTGAATCAAATCCGGCCCGTTTAGAACCTTCTGGGAACGGAGAGAAGAGACGAGACCAACCGCCGCAAAAAATAAAGGAAAAAGAGAGAACTTTGGAGAAATCGTTCAAAGAAAAAAAAAAAAGGAAAGAACTTCGGAAGGAGCGGGAGAGAAGAAGAGATGATTTATCGTAGATGGTCACTTCTGACATCAACAATTGTTATATGGGGAGGCATCGCCACTGCTGGTATCGCTGGTTTTTATCTCTCCGGTGCCAAGGTTTCTCTCTCTCACACGCACACACACAATTACATTGCAAATTAGAACAAATTTTGTTAGATTTTTGGTATCGTAGATGGTCACTTCTGACATAAATAATTAGCTTTAACACAAAGCTAGTTGCTTTTAACATATGATTCTTGGAAATTATGACTGTGTAACAGTGTATTTTAATTTTTTTTTTGAATGAGTTATTTTAGAAGAAGATAGTATTATTATAAACACTTGGCTAGATTCTTTTAACAATTCTAACTTCTTTTAACATGTCTTGTGGTGGTATGGAAATCTTATGGATTGTCATTGCGTTTTTGTACTATCACTAGACATGTCTTGAGAATTGTAAATATATGTGTTCAAAAGAAAAAAAAGAAATGTAAAAGTAGCCAAGCATTCTAGAGGATCGAAATATAACTAAATAGCATGGTGTTGTTGACATACAGATCCAGATGTCAACAAATAAATAAGCATGGCGAATTGTAAACAAAATTTTACAAAATGCAAAACTATTATTTCCAGGAAATTCTCTATGTCAAGCCGTCAATCGACTATGAGTAGTTGAGTACTATAGCACAATTATCAGAAGAAGAAGAAAGATATACATTTGGAAAATACTAAATATATTTCAATCAATTTAAGTACTATTGACAGGGAAGCATTGTAGAGAGTTGAAATAAATAAAATGAACTCTCCAATGATCCAATAACACATGCCTTTTACACTAAACTCAAAACACATTTTCCTTATTACAAACCAAGCTTTTTTCACCTCAGTAACTTTGAATTGTACAACAAAGCTGGATTTGGCACATAATTAACGAGTGAAGCTCATTGAAAGCATCATGTCCTTCTCCAAGCTAAAATTTCTGGTCATATCTCCAGTGCTACTACCTTCAATTGAAGTGTTCAAACTTCGGCCCTCATCCAATCTCTTGCTACTCCAAGTGTGTATAATGTGCTTCTTGGATCCCCGCAAAGCTTCGAGTTTCATTTCGACTTGTTTCATCGTAGGCCTTTCATCTCTTTTTAACCTCAAGCATGTCTCACTGAGTTCAACAACCTCTATCAATTCTTCTTTTGGAGCTGCCTCCACCATTTGCGGATCTAAAATCTTGACGAGTTGGTTATCTTTAATTAGAGAGATGAAATGTGGAATAAGGCTTTCTCCATTTTGTGACCTTGATGAAGAGGTCGGTCTCTCTCTTGTTAGTAGTTCCACAAGGATCACACCAAAACTATACACATCACTCTTTTCTGTTAATCGACCTGAATAGTAGTACTCTGGGTCTAGATATCCATATGTTCCTTGAATTGCTGTTGATATAGCTGTTTGATCAAGTGGAACGGATCTTGATGTTCCAAAGTCTGATAATTTTGCTGTTAGACCGTCATCTAGGAGTACATTGGCTGACTTGATATCTCTGTGAAATATAGATATGGAAGCAGCTGAATGGAGATATGATAAAGCTCTAGCAATTTCTAGTGCTATTCTCAGCCGATCGTCCCATGCCAATGATTGCTGGTCTCCAGCATGGAGATGACTTGAAAGGGTTCCATTTGAAATGAATTCGTAGACCAATAATGGTACCTCAGTCTCAAGACAGCACCCAAATAGCTTCACCACATTTCTGTGGTTGATTTGAGAAAGAATGGCCACTTCATTTATAAACTGTTCAATTTCTCTTTGAACGATAGCATGAGGCTTTTTAATGGCCGCAACTCGTTGATCTGAGAGAATGCCTTTGTAAACTATGCCGTGCCCTCCTTGGCCAACAATACGGCTCTTGTCGAAGTTATTTGTTGCCTTATTAAGCTCTTCCAAGCTAAAGATTTTCATTCTTTCAGCAATATCTTTGCTAGAAGAGATAAGATGTTGTAGAAGCAATCCTTTGTTTTGCTTGAAGAATTTCTCTCTTTGCATTTTGGCCTTTCTTGCTTTTATCTTGCGGGTGAGTAAGAAAACCCCTAGAAAGAGAAGCAGCAGACCCACACCAGTTGTAACTCCTATTGTTATGATTAAACCTGACATACAAATAATTCTTGTCATTGTTGAGAGAAAGACACAACTTCAAAGTTTGGCAAACCGGTTTTATTGGGAAAACTTTGACAAAATGTTGTAACTGTCAAGATGCTCTCTTTTACGTCTTAGATTCAATTTCATTTGGATTTTTCTTGTTCATGTGCTTATTTTTTTATTAGGTCGATCTAATCAGAAGTCTCGTCTCCCTAATGCCATTATAAACTCTAAAGTATGTACATGATTCAGTAATTTAGTCAATTACTGCAAAATTGACTTATGATTTTGCTTATTGTTATCGTGTAATTTAAGCCTCTAACTTAAAATATTACTAAAGATTTAGAATACCAGAAAACAAGATTATGAATTAGTCGACGTACAAAAAAAAAAAAAAGAGGACAGATGTTGAGGTTTTGTACCAGCATAATTATGTGGGTCGTGCGAATAGCATTTGTATGTCCCTACCTCATTTACACAGGTCCCATCGCATGGATACACTTCTAGGTGTTGGCATTCGTCAATATCTACAGAAGTTGAGAAGAATTAAGCAAATTTAACCTTGAAAGTAATTTTCATGATAAAGGAGAGCTATACAATCAAGCTCACAAAGAAACAAAATATATACAGTTTGTGAAACATTTTACCAGTAAGGACTCAGTGCCAGGTTCTGGCTTTTTAATTTGTATATATTTGTTTCATAACTGTTTTGTAAACACTTGTTGCTTCAGTTAGTAATTATTAAAACATTTAATGGGTTTGCTTTTGCTAATTTACATGATCATTGAACAGAAACAGTAACACAATGCACCACTGGCCACTAACCGTTAGGTATCATGATCTAATAAATTGGTCAAAAAGGATAGGCATGCTCCGAAAATAATTTAAAAGGCGGTAATACTTAAAACAAAATTTGCCAATAATTTTTTAATATTGGACGTATGATAATGCATAGAGTATACTGAAAATGAAGCAAATATTTCATACCTTGACATCCATCATCCACATAAGGATTCCCCTCATATCCCTGTGAACAATTGCATCTATATCCATTCCCATTTGTATTATCATAACACCAACTGTTGATGCTTCGACACGCAAACTGTGATGCATTCTTCTTAGCTATCTCACATGATATACCTCCTGTACTGGTACTACCACTGCCAAACCACCAATCAAGCAAGGCTGGTATCTCAACTGATACTGAATTATCCCAGGGATGCTTCGAGTATAGAGGGCTGAGTAACTTTTGTCTCACATCTTTATTTTCATCAAACCAATCTTTGTCAACAATGAATACCTTGTTGAATTCGCCAAATGAATATGTTGTCTCATTTAGTGACTCAAGGTGCACATCAAAGGACGTAAGCCCCACTGGCATTGATGTCCGACAGCAGCCAATACCCGCACATGTGTCGTCATGACCTGTCACATACAAAATTTTAAATTTTTATATTCAGTGTGGATTTTAGTTGGTGCTTATACTAAGATTACTTATCAAAGTTGGTATTCTCGGGTCGGTACTGTCTGTAGCAAACTGGAACCATCCTGGTACTTACGGGTATCATGTAGTATTATTTGTCTTATTGCCATCATCATTATTTATGTGGGGTGGGGAAAAATTGAATTCAAAAGGCTCAGCTAGCCAAGATCTTAGTATAAATGCTAAGAAATTAAATAACTGCAGCTAACATCATAGTTCTAAGGAAAGAAGCAATAAAACTTGTAAAATTAACTGTACCCGGCCAAAATGTGACTGGTACCATGCAGTACACTCTAATTAGAAATCGACGCGGAACACACTTATCTTTCTTAAAAAGTAAGAACACATTCAGTTTTGAGTCTTTCGATGCTGCCATGAAATTACCGTGGTGCCTGGTTGTCTTCCCTTTCCTTTTACTAAATCTAAATTAAGGTGGGTCGTGTGTGGGTGCCGCCCGGACCCAAAACAGCATGTAACCGAATAGCCTATTCGGTTTATCATATTTTCACAGAAAAAATATCCAAAGCTATGTAACCTTTCGTGTAAATCTCCTAAACCGAGATGGCAATTCGGTTTAGGTTTTTTTTTTTTTTTTTACCAAGAAGAGCAAAATAAAGAAATCTAACACTGAAAATTTGAAATTTTTGTTTAAATTATTTGTTAGATTACTTCTTTTGATTTATAATTAGCAAAAAAATAAGAAAAACACTAAATATTTGAAATTATGTTGAATTACACTATATTACAATAAATTATGTTGAATTACACTAAATTACGCTAAATTACAATAACTCCGCTAATTATGCTGAAATACCGAAAATTACGCTAAAATAGACCGATTATGTGCCATCTTTCATGAATCATAAAAAATAGTAAAAAAATTTCAAAAATAGTAAAAACTGGTATTCTACAATTCATTATGTAACTAATTTACTGAGCTACTTGGATTGAATAATAGAAACGAAAATCTTAATCGGAAACTTCAACTCAAGTTTTGAGGCTCTTCCCTTTGTTTTTTGGCGATTCTGAATTTCAAAATCCAGCATCACAGGCACGGATGCATGCGTCTTTTCGCAAGCTTTCGAAAAAGTGGTCATTTGCTGAAATCGGACACTCGAGCGTCGTTTTATGACCGTTTGAAGTTTCGCCGTCGTTTTTCCCCTTTTCAGTAAAGATATCGTCCCTATTCATATGTAATTTAGCGTAATTAACCATATTTTAGCGTAATGTAATGTAATTTAGTGTAATTCAACTGTAATTCAACATAATTTCAAGTAATTTAGCGTATTTTATTATAAATATGCTAATTATATATCAAAAGAAGTCAAATAATTTAAATAAAAAATTCAAATTTTGAGTGTTAGATTTTTTTATTTTACTCTTCTTAGTCTCTAAAAAAAAACCTAAACCGAAATGCCTATTCGGTTAAGCCCAAAAAAACACCAAACCGAATAGCCTATTCGGTTAAGGCTAAAAATGTATTTTCTGTGGCATCGTATCCTACAACCCCAGTTAAAATCCTGTAAACCGAATGGCCTATTCGGTGAAGCAAAAAAAAACCCTTAACCGAATAGGCTATTTGGTTTTTGCTGTTTTTGTAAAAACCTAGATAATCATGTTGGTTCTTTAACATTAATTATTTTAATTACTATTTTAAAAAAAATCCTGTTACGCGAGGATGTTTTATCCTGTGTGTCTCTATTTTAAAATTTTAGTAATTTAAATTTTAAATTTTAAATATCAAAATAAAACTGTTAGATATAATTTATATTATTTTATTTACATATACATAAAAAATTAACACGTTTCAATTTTATTTATATATGAAATAATAAGTTGAAAACGTCTAGAAATTGTACACATTAGTGCATTTTTGCTAGCTCTTTATAACAATCAAAATAAAGTTAAAATGTTATAATTTTTTACATGTGCATAGAGAAAATAATATAAATTATATCTAACTGTTTTATATTAACATTTAAGATTTAAATTATAAATTATTAAAGTTCTAAAAACAGAGACATGATGAAGGACAAAAAATGAAGGCGTTAAAACCCTACTCTATCACCAGACTCACTTTAATCTCCCAACTTTCCTTCTAAGCTCACTTTCTCTTTCTAGACTTCTATACATTATTTTATTGGATTATTTGTATTTTTTTTTCATCACCCACCCTCTCTTTATATTTTTTTTTTCCTCTGTTCAATTTTGCTCATATTTCCGACGATTTGTGAGGAATATTGTTAATGTAAAACTATGAATGACTTATACTCGATTTTCTTTTCAAATGAGATTCATATTGAAATACTTCTGGGTTCTATTCGCTCTTTTTTTTTCTTCATAATATGCTAGGTATACATACTTGATTTACAAACTTGATATCATCGTTTTACCGAGTTGTGTAGAAAAGTTTAAAGACAAGAAAGTTTGGATTTAAATAATTTGATACAACAGCTAGTGTTAGATCTAAAAGGATAAAATTCATAGATTACTTGTTAGGAGAGATGTAAAAAGTTGCTAGGAACCACATCTAAATGATAAAAAATTTAGATTATTTGGTTTGGTTTAAAACCGGTTAGACTGAACTAAACAAAATTTTTAAATCCATCTTAAAAAAATTCAAAAAATTAACAAAAAATATATTTATTTTTATGATTAATCTTCTCATTTTGGTTCAACCGAATAAACCGAATTTAGTTCGGTTTGTTTGGCTCGGTTGATAAGTTTATTTCAGTCGGTTCAGTGATGTTTTTGAAAACCAAATAAAAATGTGATTTATCTATTTTATTTCAGTTTTAACCGAATTGAACCGATGAACACTCCTATAACGACACTCGTTTCGTATTGAAACAAGAAAGTTGCCGTATAAATTAATTAGCAAAATCTGCTGTTCATTTCAATCTAGTATCTACCAAAGTGTTTACTTGCTAAAATCCTGTAGGAGATGCTCTGTAACTATAACAGATGACACAGCGTCACTTTCCGTGATAATGTGAGAAACGAGCTGATTAGTTTAAGATTCCAAATCAAGTACAAAATGAGTGGAGATATTTGACAAAGACGCGATAAAGCGAGAAAAACATAAGGGTGGAGTGGGAACCAAGCTAAAATTTTATCTTTGACTCGCAAATCACATCAGTTTTGGGCTACGCTTTTTACTATTTAAAACATTTATTAATTACAGCGGGCTGGGATGTGGGGCCCTGGTCGGCAAGCGGTGGGAAAGCCTTCTTAGGCATTTTTCTTTTGGTTGTGGCCCGTAGACACCTTGGCAAGCATATTAAACTGGGTAAATTCGGGGAATTCAAATGTCCAATAATAAGGTAATTTATTACAAGTACTATATGAATCACTGATTTATTTTTAATGCCCTCAATTTAAAAAAAAACAATATGTACTCGGTTTTCTGAAAATTCAAAAACTGTTCCAACCGTTTCACTGTAGGGCAGTTCTCTTCTAAAGAGGACCGCCACACTGTGAAGTGGTTCTTTTTTTCTTTTTTCTTTTTTGAAAATTGACGAGTAATTGAGTAATAAAATTATTTATTAACTAATTTTTTTAATAATTAATATCAAATTGATAATATAAAATACTGAATAAGTAACAGAACAAAACATAAATATTGTATTAATTCAACTAAAAAATTAAGGAACATCCTTCTTCAAACGGATGTATACAAATGCTCCAACAATTATACACAGTTTTATTATATGATCCGTGTGTGATAAAAAAAATATAATATTTTCTCACATCATCGATCAATATCTTTGTGTTATAATTATCTCTATCTATATTTTGTAAGTCATTTATTTCATTTCTAAAGTACTTGTAGGTTGCACATGTATTTATCTAAGATATCTCTCGTAAACATGCGAGACTAAGGCAATGGATAGACAAGAGAGACGATATATTTACTGAGAAGACGAAAAATGATGACGAAACTTCAAACGGCATTAAAACGACGCTCGAGTGTCCGATTTCAGCATATGATCACTTTTCGGAAAGCTTGCGAGAAGATGCATGCGTTGGTGATTGCTATGTCATTTTACAAAATTCAGAATTACAAAAAAAAACCAAGCGAAGAGCCTCAAAACTTGAGTTGAAGTTTTCGGTTAAGTTTTTTTATTTTTTATTTTTTTTTCCTTTACCATATTTCTTGTTGTTGTTGTATGCAATCTTCTAATTACTTTATTTGACATAATTTGCAAAACATACATTAGTTGAGTTTAACCATTTCCATGATTGAGTGAGTTTGTAGGTTCATAAAGATCTTAATTGCAAGACCAAATTGAAGTAATGAATAAGACTTTACGAAGCTATATATTTGTAATAATCAAATAGAAAAGTAAAGTAAATTTGATATTGTTGATTTCTATGGAGCAACCGTTCAAAACGGAACGTATGGAACAGATTAATGCAGAAAATAATAGAGAGTTCCAAATCGGTTCCGTCCAAAACGGTTGTGATCCGTTGGAACGCTTATCAAGTAAGTCGTGGGATAAATTGTACTAACCGTCCTAAACGGACATAGATGTTCAGAACGGTTTAATATTAATTTAATATTATGGAAATCCTAATTTCAATATTCGTACAATAGTTCGAAATATCACTTCCGTCCGAACGGATCTGGCAATTATGGAACTCCCACTATAAAAGAAGTTATTCCACATCAGATTTGACCAAGCTAGCCGCCTCCCACAATCAAAAGGCATTTATTGTGCATTCTTGAAAGTTTTCATTATTGAGTGAGCTTAAACTTCAATATCCTCTCAACTATCTCAAATCCATTCGACTTATTTTCTTTTAGATATAGTTTAGTGTCTAGAATTTAGTTCTAGAACCTTCACATCCATAGTGTGGAGATCTACTTAGTGCTCCATTCTAATAGTTGTGTGATTTCCCCGCTTGTAGGGCATTAAGGGGCTCACCTTCTCGAGCGTCATCCGCTCACCATATATCCATAGTTGAGTGACGATCTCCGTTGTTGGGACTCTCCAACTCGAGCTTCTAGGCTCACCTTGTACACGAGTTAGGCTGTGACTTTTCACATTTGTTGGGCTCACGTGTCACGAGTTGTATCCTTTATTTTTGGGTAATAGGAAAGGGGCACCGACGATGTTGCTATACCCCGGAGACATAGGCAATTTACACCGAACTCCATTATCATCTTGCATGTCAAATTTCTCTAACTCTACTCTATTTACTTTTACTTGTGCACATTTTTCTTGGTTGTTGTTTGACTTGTTAGTTTAGAGAGATTACTCGAAAAACGTCCAAGAGTTTTTAAGATTCACCCTCCTCTGGGTACCGTTAGGGACTACACTTCTTAGGCATTGTTCATTTAAGTGTATAAAGTATCAAATCTAGAGTTTTTTTTTGTTATATTTTCATTTTTTTAGTTAGAATGTTATTCATGTAACCAGTGTTGTAAATAACGGTATGTGGTCGTCGGACCGACAGGGTACCGCTAAGCGATTAATCAGGAATAATCGGAAATAATTGGAAATAATAGGCCGATTAGTCAGAAAAATCCATGACGGTTTGGTCACCGCCAACGACTAATCGGCCGATTAATCGGCCTAACCAGACGTTTTTTACAACACTGCATGTAACTAATAATATGTAATATAATATGTGATTTTTTTCTTAGACATTGTTCACGTACGTGTATAAAGCATCAAATATAGAATTATTTGCTGCATTTTTATTTTTTTTAGTTAGAATGTTATTCATGTAACTAATAATATGTGATATTATATGTGATATTTTTTCTTAAGCATTGTTGTTATTTAAGTGTATAAAGTATCAAATTTAGAGTTTTTTTTTTGTTATATATTCATTTTTTATTTCAATTGTATTTATGCTGTAATTTTTATTTATAGCATAATAAAAAAATAAACCAAAACACACCTGTTTGGTGGGAATTCAAATTTTACCCAGGCCGCAGGGTCATTTGGCGGTCCCAAAGAATGGGGACTGCCAATTGGCCCTGCGGCCCCAGTCTAGGGGCCTCCAATTGCCCCTGCGGCTCCATTTTTTTTTGTAATGGCATCGATAATAATGTTTTTTTGTCTGGAAACTAAGTAGCACAAGGATCAAGAAATGACGCCACTATTTAACTGATATCAAGTAAAATATATTAAACTGATACAATATAACTTTGTAAAATAAAAAAAAATTGGGCCGCAAGGGCATTTGGAGGCCCCTAGACTGGGGCCGCCAAATGCCTTTGCGGCCTGGGTAAAATTCGAACTCCCACCAGACGGGAGTGTTTTGGTTTTTTTTTTTTGTGAATATGGTAGAAATAAAATTTCGGGTATTTACGTAAATGTTTTCATTTTAAAATTTAGTTTAGTATTTTTTGTATTCATACCTAAGATATGCTATTAAACAAAAAGACAAGAGATGAGATTTAGTTTAGTGTTTTATCAAAAGTTTAGTTTACTGTTTTTATTTTGAAATTTTTTAAGAAGAAGAAGAGAGAACCATCCCACAATATAGCGGTTGGGGCAGTTTTTGAATTTTCAGAAAATCAAAGGCACTTGTTATTTTTTTTAATTGAGGGCATTAAAAAAAATCGCTATGAAACATATCCGTGCTAGATCACAACTGGTCAGTAGTATTTAAATTTTAAACCATCCAAAATACTAAATACTGGTCATACATCGTCTAGGTTGTCTGCTCTGCTGTAGGAATTTATTTTAATCAAAATAAATATTTTATTTTTGGTATTTATGAAAATTATCTGAACTTATTTTCCGTATCAAAATTCACATGACGCAACTTACAAATACGTTGTAAACTTTTCAAGACACATCCAGTTATTCCAGAAACTTATCTCATTGTTGATAAAGTAGGAAATAAATCTGCTGTTATTCTAATGGAATAACATGTTCTTGTTATTCCGATTCCAACTATTCAACTTTGTTGAAATTCATGTATGAATTTTTTTTTTTCATTGAGATTTATGGATGAATTTTTTTTCATTGAGATTCATGCATGAATTTTTTTAAATAGTTGGGATCAGAATAACAGAAACTTGTTATTTCATTGGAATAACAATTGATTTATTTCCGATAAAGTAGGTTGAACTGTTGAAGCACCAACCATTTTGATATATATATAAAATTAAAATTTTTTTGAATTAATTTAGTATAAAATCAAACAATAAAAAAAAATATAAGTTAATATTAACACATTCAGTTTGTTTGACAAGAACGAATCAAATGGTAAAAATTAAACAAGTTGGTATCTCGAGTTGGCAAGCTAATATTTTAAATACTAATATACAAATTGTTAACAATGTATGAGTAAGCTAATATTTAATGAGTAAAGATAGAATATGCTTAAAACTAATTTTAAGTGAGTATGAATATGAAAATGTTTCCACCTAACCTGTACTGTATCCATTGACACCCTTAGTGGATGCCTTTGCAAACAGGTGGACCCACGTGCCCAAGTTCACGAGTTAGCATCCTCTTGTACGAAATTAATTGTAATTGTAAAGTTGCTATAAAATTTGAATTAAATATTTTAGAAAAGAAGAATTCAAATGCTTTCATGTCTTTATTTTTTATGTTTTTTATATAAAATTTTTATTAAATTTATATATAAAATAAAATAATTAGATCTGATCAATTTAAATTCTCTGCATGTGCATTAAAATTTATTGCAATTAGATTTTGTTTTTATGTGAACTAGTAAATTGAATAACCAATGCTATAAATTATTCACCGAGAATAATTGAAGAAGAGCGGACTCTGGGCAGCCGCTAAGATAACTTTTAGATCTTTTTTTAGGAAAGGAAAACAATTGAATCAATGCGAAGTTTTTAGTGGAGAAATTATGTGTATATTTTTGCAAGCTTTTAATAATAATAAAAAAAATTAAGATTTCATAATGTTTTGGATATAATTGAAATTTAGTTTTGGATGGAATGTTTTGGATCAAGTCCGGCTATATAATTGTTTTCTACTTGTTTTGAGCTATTTTATCAAGTGCCTGTCACTTGCAATATCATATGGAATACAGGGAGTCCAGCCGAGTAAAATTTTATATGAGTCTGCCTTAGATTCACGAGGTTTTTCTTAAGATTCGTACCAGATTAAAACAGATGATTCAGATCTCACTCTACACCCTACGGCATCTCAATGGATCCGAATTCGATTTTGCCGAAGTTAACAACCTAGGCTCGTATTCCGTACAAAGAAGAATAGAAACCGAAATAAACAGCTGTTTTAATTCAAACTTGTAACATTCAATATCAGTGGCAATTAAGAGTGACTCCAATAATTCAATCTCAAAATCTTCATATTAGTTTTTTAAATTCAAATGAAAAATAAAAAAATGACATAAAAAAATAAACTCACCAACAAGTTTCCCCATCTCTTTATTCTATACAAAATAAATTCGGAATTTTTTTAAAAACTTGATCGATTGTGTAAATAAATCAAAATTAACACTTCAAATTAATTATTTGAAAACCCAATCTCACCGATTTATGAAATCAAGGCGACTGAGCTCAAACTAGCCGAAATTTTTTTTGTTACCACAAGAAAAAAATCAAATTAAATCTTTACCACTCCTGTTTGGCCCGTATCAATTCTACCACCCCCTCTAACCCAGTTCGCGCACCAAATAGGGTGGTGCGCGAACTGGGTTGGCGCACCAAGTGGTGCGCTGACTGGGTTGGCGCACCGACCTCTTCTGCCTATTAAGGCACCAACTCAGTATTATTTTTATGTTGCGTATTTTAGATCGTTATTTCGATTAGTTTTATGTTGCGTATTTAGATATTATTTTCCTATTACTTCTTATGTTGCGTATTTTAGATCTCATATGCCGCAATACATAATACATTAAAACATAAGAACACACCATAGATAAAACATAAACACACAACGATAGTTTGTACCATAATACATAATACATAACCGAAAGTTTGAGTTCTCTGTTAATTCAGAATAGAATTACAGAGTGTTGGCTCTCCCGTGAAGCTCAACGATAGTTAATACATAACACATAAGAACACACCTTAATACAAAACCGAAAACCCTAACCTTAATACATAAACAGAAAGCCCTAACCATGACATTATTGGGTACGGTTCCTAGCATCCCTTCTTCTTCTCGCATTCCTTTCGAGGGTAGCTCTGTTGGTCTCGTGACCCCTTCTCCTTCCTTCCAGTATGTCCATCCACATTGGGATCCTGTTGTGTCTTCTCCGACCCAACTTCACTAACCGGTGCTCTGGCGTTAAGATATCCCCTTCGTGCGGCGGCCAATCACCTTGATTGTCATACACGTGGAATTCTCCACTCCATGTGTCGATAAGCGTTTGGATGTTGTAATAGTAATTTACGAAGACATTTGGATCGTAGTTCCTATATTTTTCACACATTTGTAAGTTTCATCATCCAAGATTATTATGAAATTTTAACACACATTCGTACCTTATTTGACACACTGCCATCACATGAACACATGGTATTCCGGTGAGCTGAGGCTTTTGGCAAGAGCATTGCACCTCATGGTCGTTCTGCACAACGACCTTGTACCTACAGTTTCAGGACGTGTACACTCATTTGCCTGCCTCTATGTCAAATGGGATTTTCTCGCCATGTGATGTCACCATGAATTCTCCAGATCTATTGAATGGAACCGCGCTCATTTTGTTAGTCTTCCGGATGTGCTTGTTCAGCTTCAAGTGCGTACGAGTGGAGAAAAGTTGACCCTCTTGTTGGCATTGCACGGCCTTCTCTCTTCTTTCAACGAACCATGTGACACACTTATAAAACGTCTCCTCAATAATTGCAGCAACCGGTAACCTACGATAATTACAATTTACAGTTAAAATAAAGATAACCTAAAATATTTCATTAATAGTAAACTATGGGAATTGTGAATAACAAACCTGCGAGAAGTTTTGAAGACATTGTTCAGCGATTCAGAACCATTGCTGGTCATTATTTCCCAATGACTCCCGTCGTCCATAGCTTGATAAACCTTCCATGGCTTAGCTGTTTCTTCCTCGTCATTTTCATTATACTTCCCACATGTATCCAAGTATGTCAGCCACTCAGGATTTCGCCTTCCGATTGCATCAAGGCCATCTTGTAATCTTCTTGGCTTCTTCTTTTTAACCATCATCTTGAAGAATTTAGAAGCAACCTTATCCTGAGTGTGTTTTTCGAAATTCTCAAACACGTGTTGAGAACAGAACCTGTGGGCACACTGCCCGTTCTCCTCTGACCAACCCAAATCATCTTGAATGAACACTTTTTTTATGCCCTTGTGCCGGTCAGAGACCACACACATGAACCTACAACTACCAATTACATTATCCCGAACCCACTTCATAAACCACCCCCAATTCTCAAAGTCTTCGCTCTCTACCAATCCAAATGCTAGTGGGATTAACTGGTTCTCCGCATCATATCCGGTGACAATCAACAACCTGCCCCTGTATCTACCTGACAAGAAACAGGCGTCGATACTGATGACGGGTCTGAGGTGACCTACTGCTTCTATACACGGTCCCCATGCCCATGCCAACCTCATGAAATACCGGTACCCTTCCTTTGGTGAAGGCTTAGAAACAATTTCATACACAGTTCCGGGATTTGCCCTTTTTATTGCCTCCAACAAAGGGACAATAAGCCCGTAAGACCCCTCCCAACTACCAAATGCCCGGGCAATCGCTAACTCTCTACCACGCCACAATTTGTTGTATTTTGGGATGATGCCCTCAAACCTTTCAGCAACCAGGTCCCTGATACCTCTGATACTAATATCAGCATTTTTTTCTAAAGAAAGTTTTATGCAGTTGGTGACCATAGAGGACGTCAACTGCGCATGATCTGACCTGGATGCATCTGCGTGGCATGTGTGCGGTACCTCATTCTTCGAGACAGCCCAAGTATTACCAAAGCCTGTGGCCCTCGCAACCAACCTCCACTTGCACGTGTCGCTCTTGCACTTAAACCTCAACCTTACTCTGTCGCTGTGTGTCTGTATGATCTCGATATTTTTCACTATGTGCCAGTGGTGGATTTTTTCTTTCATTTGATCCTTGTCGTTGTACGTCATCCCCTCAGAAACCATTGTTCTTTCTCCAACCTAATTGAAAATTCAAAAAATTTAAATTATTATATTTTCAAATAAATAAAAAATTCATATAAGTTCAAAAACGAACCTCTGAACCCGCAAAAAAAATGTGGTCAGCCTCTTCAAACCCCGAAGTGTCATGAAAAGCTGAAAACGGGTGTCTCTCTCCACGACCCGATATCGGCCACTTTCGCATACCCAGCACCGGACGATTGTCTTCCTCATCACTGTGATCTGTTGTCTGCCTACCGTCGTCACTAGCATCCCAATTTTCCTTTGCCTCCCGTTCTTCAGGATCCTCGTCTGTATTGTCAGTATAATAACGTGGTTCTGGAGTTTCAGATCGGTTCCGGCTAGAGCTGGAGGATGGAACCCGAGATCGGCCCCGACTAGAACCAACTCCCACAGATGGGGACCGACTACGACCAGCCCCCGTGGATGGGGACCGACTAGGACCAGCCCCCGTGGATGGGGACCGACTAGTACCCGCTAAATTTAGGGCCCGAGTAGGACCCGTCACTGACTGATCTATGCCCCGACTAGGGTTCTGTGTACGGTTCTGTCTAGGGTTCTGTCTACGGTTCTGTCTGGGGTTGGCAACCACATATAACTCTAGGAACTTGAAAGGTGTTGTCAAATTCAATGTCATTTGGGTATACAACCCCCACCTGCTATCGTCTAGTACAGGGAGTTGTTGGAACCATGTTTGGTTGCCTTGGCCAATATTAATTCTGGCAGAAATTATCAGTTCGTAATAATTCGGGTCAATACCAAGTTCCTGGTACACTTCCCTATTTATACCGGCGAAATCTAAATCCGAGCCGATATTGAACATTTTCTGGGGTTGGGTACTGTAATAAGCACCATTGGGCCCTTGTTGTACTTCACCACCAAAATAACAAGCAATTCCAATCATAATTACCTGAATTACAGAACAAACCCAACATTTAATAAATTTACAAAAAATTAAAAAAGTAATTAAATAATTAAAAAAATATAAAGGACTAGAGTGAAAAAAACTTACTCTTTGGTCTTTGCGAGAATGTTCTTTGCTGCCTGCTGCCTTGGGTCGAATGGAATGAGCACAGTATACTGAGTTGGTGCCTTAATAGGCAGAAGAGGTCGGTGCACCAACCCAGTCAGCGCACCACTTGGTGCGCCAACCCAGTTCGCGCACCTCCCTATTTGGTGCGCGAACTGAGTTAGCGGGGGTGGTAGAATTGATACGGGCCACACAGGAGTGGTAACGATTTAATTTGATTTTTTTCTTGTGGTAACAAAAAAAATTTCGGTCAAACTAGTTTTACATTACAATTATTGAAAAATTGCTCTCTTTTCACTGGGAGAAAGATTATTTTTTATTTTTTTCTTATACTTTTTATCCGAAGGACATGAATACGTTTCATTTTCACCTCTCCTTCGGATCCTCAACCAGAGCTCTAAAACCCTAAATCCAGCGTCTCCAATGGCGTTCTCTCCAACTCTCTACACCACCACCATCACACCAGTACCTTCTCTCTCATTGCCACACGCTTCGCCCTCTCTCTCCGTCTCCGTACCATACTCGACTGCTCACTCCTGTACCAGACCCCGCGCCACGCCACCTGGCTATCTCTCGGTAATACACAGAGCAGTGGTGGAGGAAGAAGAGTACCGCAAGGCGCGCGCTGAGGTAAACCGAAAAGGGACGGAATTGGAAGGATTGTCGGTTGAGGGGTTCTCAAGTGGCGGTATGGAGACTTGTATTGTTTTACCGACCTTCAACTCGGTGTTTGATATGGGCCGATGTCCTTCCCGGGCTGTGCATCAAGATTTCCTCTTCATCACACATGCACACCTCGACCACATAGTGAGTTCTTGTTCTGAGATCTATGCATTTTTCGTTAAATTTGACTTTATTATTTCCGTGGAGAAGTTTTAATGCAGCGTTGCATTTGTTGAGTCAATTTGGTACTTCTATTTAATTTCAAGGGTTCTCTTCCTATGTACTTGGCGACACGCGGGCTGTACAGTTTGAAGCCTCCAACTGTGTTTGTGCCACCGTGTATTAAGAAGGATGTGGAGAGACTTTTAGAAGTTCATCCTACAATGAGCAATGTAGAACTTAATGTTGATTTGGTCGCACTTGATGCGGGTATGTATGATTCCTTAATTTTTGTTTTGTTTTTTGAAATGTACTCTTGTTCTATTATGTTGTCTTTATTAATTGGTATTGGATTAATGGTGGTATGGTGTGCTGTAATCTCAGGAGAGACGTATGAAATTCGTAATGATCTTGTTGCAAGACCATTCAAGACTCATCATGTTATTCCTAGCCAGGTAACATTAAGAAAATAATTCGTCTGAATTTCTCTTAATTTTGTCTAATATTGATAGCCGAAGAGGTGTCAATAACATGAATCTAATTTTATCCCAGGGATATGTCATTTATTCTTTGAGAAAGAAGCTAAAGAAGAAGTATGCTCACTTGAACGGCAGTCAAATTAAAAAGCTAAAGAACTCAGGTGTTGAGGTAAGTAGTATTTTTGCTGTCATGTTATTGACTTGTTACTACAATTCTATAGTTGCAGCCTTCAAGGGTTTAAGTTTTAAGAAACCTTCATTCTGACTAAACATTTTTAACTCATAGATCACAGACATGATATTAGTTCCAGAAGTTGCATTTACTGGAGACACGACATCTGATTTTATTCTGGACCCAAGAAATTCAGATGCTTTAAGAGCTAAAGTGCTAATAACTGAGGTAACAGTCTACTGCTCGGTGTAAATACAGGTGGTACCAGTTAATACAAAAGCAGGATCTTTATAATAAATGCCAACTTGTTGACAGGCGACCTTCTTAGATGAAGAGATTGATGTGGAACATGCAAAGAAGCATGGTCACATGCATATTTCTGAGGTAACTTGATAATCGTCTTTGTTATGGTTTACCACACATTTGTTATAATCGAAATATTTAATTACATAGGGCCATTCTAATGGTTAAAAGTGGCTTTTCAATGAATGCATTATGTTTCTTTTTTTTGGAGATTATGGAGCATGCTAAATGGTTCAGGAACGAGGCAATCTTACTAACCCATTTTTCCTCCCACTATACTGTTGAGGTAAATTAGTTGCACATCATTATTCCATTAGCGGATAATAGAAGTCAATCTTACGAAGGCAATCTTACGAACCCGAATCCGATTTTTGCCTACCCCTGGCTCAAATCCTAGCTTCGCCACTGCTGAAGGAGACTTAGTTCCTATCAACGGATAATAGAAGTCATGTTTCCTTTATCTTTACTGTTCTGCCTCCTTTTTGCTTTTTGCGATTTTGTGTTTAAGATCGTGTTTTATCCAGTTCAAAATGTTCCTATGGCCATAGTTGAACTAGTATTATTAATGGTTATATACTCATCCATGCTATGTTCAGGATTTCCCATTCAAATTTGGCTTACATTGGGGTTGAAGAGTCCCCAGGCAGTATATGCTACAATTTCTTTGCAAAATTGTTTTTTTTTTCTTTTGTAATTTTTGAAATCCACTTAGTTTATAAGGAGTTCCTCTTAAAGTAGAGTTGAGTTTACCTAGCATGTACTTGTTCTGAGGTTTTTGTTCTTTTACACAGCAAGTTTTAGGTTTATATATTTGGTATCAAATGGAGGCTGCAACTCTTCGTTTTGGCTCCACTTGTTCTCTGAATCAGAAAAAGGCATTCCAATTTTCTGAAAAGCTCCTGAAAGCCAGATTGCCTTTTCCACCTAATTGTCTCATCCAGAAAGAGAATTTGAATTCTAATAAGATATATGCTGTGAGGCCATCCCAAGTTAATAGGAGAATTGTGAAAGTTAGGTGTTCCTCTTTGGAACCTAAAGACACGTCAAGAGGTGTCAATTTGGGAACGGATATTAGGAGAAAAAAGCTTGCTATTTTTGTCTCTGGTGGGGGTTCTAATTTTAGATCAATACATGAGGCTTCGATTCAAGGGTTGATTCATGGTGATGTAACTGTCCTTGTCACAGATAAACCAGGTTATTTTGTTTCTGGACCAACTATTATTTTTTCATTACAAAATAAGTGCAAATTGAATTTCATTATGCAACTTTCAGTGTTGAAAATTACTTGAGATTAGACATACTTTGGGAAAAAATACTTAACAAAATCTATTCAGCTTTTGTGTATAAAACCAAAAATTGGTCTGAATTCTTCAGATCAACCTAAATGAATATGTGCCCATGAATCTATTGAAATTGTGAGCCTCTCATGTCTGAACCCATACCTAGTTGAATTAAGAGTGGTTTATATGAACTGAATTTGTCTCATGCGGCTTTGATCTTTTTAGTGTTGAGTTGTTGGTCGATTGTGGCCATGTTGATAATTTGACACATTTGTTATGGATCATGTATTGCTTAACTCATTTGACAAACATTAAGGTTGTTAAATTATGTTCGAGAAACAAAAGAGATTTTACTCTTGATAGGAGTAAAATAGAGGAAGCATTGTTGTAGAAGATTATGTGTTCCCTATGGAATTTGTTTACATTTTATGAACCTCAAATAGCTAGCATTCGATTGATAATACATTTAGAAAGAAAATAATAAAAAGAAAACAAAGAAAGAAAAATGAAAACAAATCTTATAAGTAACATTTGCGCTGGTTTATGGTATCTTGCAAATGGTGTTATAGGTGATAACTATTTCCTTTCCAGGTTGTGGTGGTGTAGAGTATGCCAGAAATAATGGTATTCCAGTTATTGTTTTTCCCAAATCTAAATCGGCTCCTGATGGACTGTCAACCGAAGAACTTCTAATTATTTTAAGGTTTGTTTTTGTTATCTCGTCTTCGTTAACAAGATGAAAGCATTGATCTATCTAATTTTGTTACCTATGATATGAAACAGGAACTTTGAAATAGACTTTGTACTTTTGGCTGGATACTTGAAACTTATACCAGTGGAATTGGTACATGCCTATCCAAAATCTGTATTGAACATTCATCCATCCCTTCTTCCTGCATTTGGAGGTAAGGGGTATTATGGCCTAAAAGTGCATAAAGCTGTCATTGCCTCTGGAGCTAGGTAATGTTCGTTGTTACGCAATTGTGTTTTCAATTGTTATTAACTTAGCAATGGCCTCTTTTGAGCATATAACTTTAAAAGCAAAAGAGTGAATTTGCTGGAATCAATTTTCTCCCATCCATTGTTTCAAATTGCTAAAAGAGAAAATGCAAAGTCTAAGCATCCATCTAAAATTGCTGGGGTCCATATACCTTTTTTTCTACTAAGAATATACCACAGTGGTTCTAAAACAATCAGTAATTACTACAATTTTCAATCACTTGGGGATGTGACTTCAAATGTAGCAAGCAAGGATCCAGTTTTCCACTATGTCATTTGATTTAGATCCAGTTCTCTACTATGTCAATGAATCTGTTATCAACTTGTTTTTTTAAGTTTTGTAATCATTTTCCAGATATTCTGGCCCGACTGTACACTTTGTAGATGAGCACTATGACATGGGTCGAACCCTTGCCCAGCGAGTCGTACCTGTGTTAGCCAGTGATACTCCAGAAGTGCTATCTGCTAGAGTTCTTCATGAGGTAGCACCCAAGTGTTTTAAATACTTGAATAGAGAATTATCATTTTGGTGTGAGATGACTAAAATGCTGCCCTAGACTTCCAGTTTTAATTATGTATGTTTGTATTGTTTTGTTGGATTAAAGTTTATGCAAGGAATAGTAAATGAAAGTGGGGGCTTATTTGGTATTTTCTGAAAATAAATTATGATGTGTTAAAAGTGATACCACCAATGAAACAACTTGCTGGTCCATATTCCAGAATTTGGATTGCTGAGTAATTTTAAGAAAGTTTTTATTTTTGTGGCATTGGCCCTTCATAATAGCAGCTACTTTTGTTTATCTGCTAACATGAGATTCAAAATTTCAGGAGCATCAGGTTTATGTAGAGGCTGTGGCAGCTCTATGCGAAGATCGAATTTTTTGGAGGGAGGATGGGGTCCCTTTGATCCGTAGTAGGTCAAATCCAGATGAATTTAGCTAATAATTTATTACAATTAATTACTTGTGAATTTAACCAATATATAAATAAAATATTGAGATTATCTCGTGCCAATTTTGCTCAAAGGCATGGGTTTCGTATTGTTGGTCTTAGAGACTTTGTTTTATATAATACTTGGAAGCTTAGTTACTTTTCTTCATAATTACAGTGAGTTTGATCATGCATTCCTCTATTTTTGTTGGAAGACATTGCTGCTATGATCGTGTACGAATAACTCAACTCGAAAAAAATGTCGAAATATCATGTTTCCATCTGGCAGAGCGTCCATTTTGTTAGCAGCTCTCTGTCATCTTCCCTCATGAGATGCCTCGGTTGAATGTAAAGCAAAATAATAGTAAGCAAAACTCACTACGAGTTTAGCAATTGTGTATATTATTTTCTGTTGGGAAACCGGTAGGGCTGTAAACGGATGCGGATATCCGGGTGGATATCCGCTCCGAATCTGCATATAATCCGTATCCGGATCTAAACAGATACGGATACGGATAATTATCAATTATCCACAGAAGATCCGGATACGGATACGGATAGTAAAACCTAAACGGAGCAAATATCCGGATTATCTAGAACCACTACACCACACTATCTTTTGTTACTACTTTTTTATTTTGTTTATATATTATATCAATAGAATAAATATTTTATATCTCCCACCTTTCCAATATTAATGTCTCCATCAACTTATAATTATTCATTTATTTTCATATTTAAATTTTATTAATTATTAATTATATTTTAAAGTTCATATAACTCAATATCCGACAATTACCGTTCTATATTCGTATTCGAATCCGTATCCGTAAATTATCCGCTCCGTATCCGTATCTGTTTAAGGCAGATATGGTTTTAAATTTTAATATTCGTTTACTATCTGTATCCGAATCCGCTCATTGAAAGGCGGATACGGATTTGTGTGTGAATTCATCTCTATTTGTTTCGTTGGCCGGGAAGATTGACAAAATTGTTTAACAATAATAGTATGCCTCTACTGACATCTATACAAACTGTCAGAACTTTTCGGGTCGGTGTACTAGCACCACGAACTTGCAGCTTCTTGTAAGTTTCGGAATTCCTCTCTTTTTCTTTCTCACTGATTATGGAAGGATAGTTGGAGTTTGCACTAATATTTTAATAAAGCCCACGACCACGAGTCCATTTTCTGATAATTGAAAATTTCATATACAACATGAAGAATGTGAAAAAAGCGAATTTCAAAAAATAAACCAATCCACTACATATTTCACCCTCATATCAAAAGCCGACATTTTTATTAATATCCAAAGTTAATTACAAATTAATTATTATACCCACGTTTTTTAACTTTTGTCAAAAATATCCAAACCGGCCATAAAATTGTTGGTTTTCTCTCCCCAGAAGCTGACTATTTTATGACCGGTTTCCCCTTTTTTTTTTAGAGACACTATGAAGAGTAAAATAATGAAATTAATACTGAAAATTTGAATTTTTTATTTAAATTATTTGTTAGATTACTTCTTTTGATACATAATTAGCATATTTATAATAAAATACACTAAATTACTTGAAATTATGTTTAATTACACTATATTAAGTTAAATTACACTAAGTTAAATTATATTACGCTAAAACACGGTAAATTACGCTAAATTACATATGAATAGGGACGATATCTTCACTGAGAAGGCGAAAAACGACAACGAAACTTCAAACGGCCATAAAAAAGCGCTCGAGTGTCCGATTTCAGCAAATGACCACTTTTCGGAAAGCTTGCGAAAAAACGCATGCATCAGTATTTGTTATGCCAAATTTCAAAATTTAGAATTGCCAAAAAACAAAGGGAAGAGGCTCAAAACTTGAGTTGAAGTTTCCGATTAAGATTTTCATTTCTATTATTCAATCTAAGTAGCTCAGTAAATTAGTTACACAATGAACTTGTAGAATACCAATTTTTACTATTTTCGGAATTTTTTTACTATTTTTTATGATTCATGAAAGATGACACAAAAATCGGTCTACTTTAGCGTAATTTTGCGTAGTTTAGCGTAATTTACCGTATTTCAGCATAATTAGTGAAGTTATTGTAATTTAGCGTAATTCAACATAATTTATTGTAATAGTGTAGTTCAACATAATTTCAAGTAATCTAGTTTATTTTAGAATAAATATTCTAATTATAAATCAAAAGAAGTAATCTAACAAATAATTTAAACAATAAATTCGAATTTTCAGTGTTAGATTTCATTATCTTGCTCTTCATAGTGTCTAAAAAAGAAGAAGAGGAAACCGGACATTTTAGTTTGGACATTTTTGGCAAAAGTCGGGAAACGTGGGTATAATAATTAATTTTTAATTAACTTTAGATATTAATAAAAATGTCGGTATCAAAAGTGTCAAATATAGTATGTTAATTTAGGATGACTTAATTCATATTTAATTTTAACTCGTATGGTTGACTTTTAGGACATATTTCTAACATTTGTATATTATTTTATTGTTCCATATGTGCTTGGTCATGTATAATGCCAAATATTAATATGCAAATAACCCAAAAATTCAAGGTGCTTTACTGCTTTTTAGCCTTTGATAGATGAAAATTTTGGATGTTTATCACAAATTCGAAAAGGGCTAAATCGGTAGCTTTTCTTTCCTTCTGTGGAGGAAGTCCTGTGACCTTTGGGCTTTTTATGACAATATGGGCCTTAATGCACCTGGTGTATGATTTAAATTTGTACCCAAGATACGGATTTACCCAGCAGCTCTACCTATATAAAAACCAACTCCGCCTATCCCCAATACCTAGGGTTTTCGTTTTTCTGGTCTCAGATCTTGCTCCGCCTACCTTTTTCATCCCTCAAAACCAGGGAAGAGTTTATTAAACTCAAAATGCATCTTATTTTTTGTTGAATCTTCTTGAAATATTAGTAAATATTAGTGCTACATTGTACCAAGATTTTGGGTTATCGACAAACCCTGGTCTTGAAATTGCCGTATTTGGCTGTAGCAATAGAAACAAATTTGGGAAAGAAAATCTGGTCGGATTGGTACTTGTTTGCAATTGTCAACCCGCTTACCGTTCTTCCCATATTATATCTAGTTTTCTTCGCAAGCTGAGCGCATATTTATTATCCTTGTCGTTCAAGTTGTTCAAAATCGGCACTGTGTTTTGGTTACTGATGGCGAGAGGGAGGAGAAGAGAAGGATGGTGCATGTGTTAGCCATTTTTAGAAAACCTTCTCGCATATCAAAGGCTCTTGGTTTCTCCTTTTATCAATATTTCTTTCTTTTGTTTGATTTGTTGAAAGGAATAACTTAGCTTGAGCATCTTCCAGGCAAGCTGCGTTCTTTATAACAGGTTGCGTCAAACGATGCTTACATGATTTATGTTTTAATTTTCTGATATTTTTGGTAGAAATTGTTCAATGTTTAAGTAGAAGCATTCTGGAGGATCAAAATATAACTAATTAGCATGGCGAATTGTAAACGAAATTTTACAAAATGCAAACTATTATTTCCAGGAAATTCTCTACGTCAAGTCAGTCAATCGACTATGAGTACTATAACACACAATTATCAACACAATTATCAGAAGAAGAAAAAAGATATACATCCGACTGATCCGAGTACATTTGAAAAATACTAAATATATTTCAATCAATTTAAGTACTATTGAACTCTCCAATGATCCAATCACACATGCCTTTACACTGAACTCAAAACACATTTTCCTTACTACAAACCAAGTTCTTTTCACCTCAGTAACTTTGAATTGTACAACAAAACTGGATTTGGCACATAATTAACGAGTGAAGCTCATTGAAAGCATCATGTCCTTCTCCAAGCTAAAATTTCTAGTCATATCTCCCGTGCTGCTACCTTCAATTGAAGTGTTCAAACTTCGGCCCTCATCCAATCTCTTGCAACTCCAAGTGTGTATAATGTGCTTCTTGGATCCCCGCAAAGCTTCGAGTTTCATTTCGACTTGTTTCATCGTAGGCCTTTCATCTCTTTTTAACCTCAAGCACGTCTCACTGAGTTCAACAACCTCTATCAATTCTTCTTTTGGAGCTGCCTCCACCATTTGTGGATCTAAAATCTTGACGAGTTGGTTATCTTTAATTAGAGAGATGAAATGTGGAATAAGGCTTTCTCCATCTTGTGACCTTGATGAAGAGGTCGGTCTCTCTCTTGTTAGTAGTTCCACAAGGATCACACCAAAACTATACACATCACTCTTTTCTGTTAATCGACCCGAGTAGTAGTACTCTGGGTCTAGATATCCATATGTTCCTTGAATTGCTGTCGATATAGCTGTTTGATCAAGTGGAACGGATCTTGATGTTCCAAAGTCTGATAATTTTGCTGTTAGACCGTCATCTAGGAGTACATTGGCTGACTTGATATCTCTGTGAAATATAGATATGGAAGCAGCTGAATGGAGATATGATAAAGCTCTAGCAATTTCTAGTGCTATTCTCAACCGATCGTCCCATGGCAATGATTGCTGGTCTCCAGCATGGAGATGACTTGAAAGGGTTCCATTTGAAATGAATTCGTAGACCAATAATGGTACCTCAGTCTCAAGACAGCACCCAAATAGCTTCACCACATTTCTGTGGTTGATTTGAGAAAGAATGGCCACTTCATTTATAAACTGTTCAATTTCTCTTTGAACGATAGCATGAGGCTTTTTAATGGCCGCAACTCGTTGATCTGAGAGAATGCCTTTGTAAACTACGCCGTGCCCTCCTTGGCCAACAATACGGCTCTTGTCGAAGTTATTTGTTGCCTTGTTAAGCTCTTCCAAGCTAAAGATTTTCATTCTTTCAGCAATATCTTTGCTAGAAGAGATAAGATGTTGTAGAAGCAATCCTTTGTTTTGCTTGAAGAATTTCTCTCTTTGCATTGTGGCCTTTCTTGCTTTTATCTTGCGGGTGAGTAAGAAAACCCCTAGAAAGAGAAGCAGCAGACCCACACCAGTTGTAACTCCTATTGTTATGATTAAACCTGACATACAAATAATTCTTGTCATTGTTGAGAGAAAGACAGAACTTCGAAGTTTGGCAACCGGTTTTATTGGGAAAACTTTGACAAAATGTTGTAACTGTCAAGATGCTCTCTTTTACGTCTTAGATTCAATTTCATTTGGATTTTTCTTGTTCATGTGCTTATTTTTTTATTAGGTCGATCTAATCAGAAGTCTCACCTCCCTAATGCCATTATAAACTCTAAAGTATGTACATGATTCAGTAATTTAGTCAATTACTGCAAAATTGACTTATGATTTTGCTTATTGATATCGTGTAATTTAAGCCTCTAACTTAAAATATTACTAAAGATTTAGCATACCAGAAAACAAGATTATGAATTAGTCGACGTACAAAAAAAATAAAAAAAAGAGGACAGATGTTGAGGTATTGTACCAGCATAATTACGTGGGTCGTGCGAATAGCATTTGTATGTCCCTGCCTCATTTACACAGGTCCCATCGCATGGATACACTTCTAGGTGTTGGCATTCATCAATATCTACAGAAGTTGAGAAGAATGAAGCAAATTTAACCTCGAAAGTAATTTTCATGATAAAGGAGAGCTATACAATCAAGCTCACAAAGAAACAAAATATATGCAGTTTGTGAAACATTTTACCAGTAAGGACTCAGTGCCAGGTTCTGGCTTTTTAATTTTTATCTATTTGTTTCATAGCTGTTTTGTAAACACTTGTAGCTTCAGTTAGTAATTAATCAAACATTTAATGGGTTTGCTTTTGCTAATTTACATGATCATTGAACAGAAACAGTAACACAATGTACCACTGGCCACTAACCGTTAGGTATCATGATCTAATAAATTGGTCAAAAAGGATAGGCATGCTCCGAAAATAATTTAAAAGGCGGTAATACTTAAAACAAAATTTGCCAATGTAATTTTTTAATATTGGACGTATGAGAATGCATAGAGTATACTGAAAATGAAGCAAATATTTCATACCTTGACATCCATCAACCACATAAGGATTCCCCTCATATCCCTCTGAACAATTGCATCTATATCCATTCCCATTTGTATTATCATAACACCAACTGTTGATGCTTCGACACGCAAACTGTGATGCATTCTTCTTAGCTATCTCGCATGATATACCTCCTGTACTGTTACTACCACTGCCAAACCACCAATCAAGCAAGGCTGGTATCTCAACTGATACTGAATTATCCCAGGGATGCTTCGAGTATAGAGGGCTGAGTAACTTTTGTCTCACATCTTTATTTTCATCAAACCAATCTTTGTCAACAATGAATACCTTGTTGAATTCGCCAAATGAATATGTTGTCTCATTTAGTGACTCAAGGTGCACATCAAAGGACGTAAGCCCCACTGGCATTGATGTCTGACAGCAGCCAATACCCGCACATGTGTCGTCATGACCTGTCACATACAAAATTTTAAATTTTTATATTCAGTGTGGATTTTAGTTGGTGCTTATACTAAGATTCTACAACTTATCAAAGTTGGTATTCTCGGGTCGGTACTGTCTGTAACAAACTGGAACCATCCTGGTACTTACGGGTATCATGTAGTATTATTTGTCTTATTGCCATCATCATTATTTATTGTGGGGTGGGGAGAAATTGAATTCAAAAGGCTCAGCTAGCCAAGATCTTAGTATAAATGCTAAGAAATTAAATAACTCCTGCTAACATCATATTTCTAAGGAAAGAAGCAATAAAACTTGTAAAATTAACTGTACTCGGCCAAAATGTGACTGGTACCATGCAGTACACGCTAATTAGGATGAGTGCTGGAATTAACCTGATTGAATGGTTAGGTAATAACTAGAAATTATTTTTCCTTTAACAACTTATTACAGTACCTGGCGTAGAATCTCGTACCACACAAACAGACGCGCATAAGCTAATAAGCGTATTTTTCTCATAGAAAAGTACACGTGCTATCACACCACAACCAATGGCAGTGAACCGATTCTTAGATGAGATGGTAAAGGGTCCATTTGGCAGAAGTCCAGTCCATGATTCATTTAGATTTGTAGCAAGAAAGCTCAACACTTTACTGTTGATTGTGACAGTACCATGAATCAATGATATATCCAATACTTCTATACTGCCATCTCCTAACAACAATCTAGGTGGTTGGAGCGAGAGGTCGCAAGTGAGGTTAAAACCAGGAAGGAAGCACCGGCTTTCGCCGAGGCCAAATGGGTATGGGATGCTGATGTTGCCACATGAGACGGGGCAGGGATGGTTTAGATCTGCTGTTATAATTGTCGGTGATGCTAATATTAAGAGTAGAAAATGAAGAAATAGAAATAGAAATAGTATAAATGGTAGTTGTATAATTTGCATTGATCTGGATTTGGTTGGGGAGGTAGCCTAGGAGGAAGGGGATGTGGGGTGGGAATGATGGGTGGCGAAATTGGGAAGTTGGGTTTATTCTCAGATGTATTTATTGAGAGACAGTGTTAGTGGCGTAGACTGCAAATTGACTTTGGTAGGAGAATTCAAGATCAGATGCCTCCTCATTGAATTAAATTAAAGACAGGAGAATTGTTTACTTTCCATGACAATGTGAGAAACGAGCTGATTAGTTTAAGAGTCCAAATCAAGTACAAAATGAGTGGAGATATTTGACAAAGACGCGATAAAGCGAGAAAAACATATCAACGGTGGAGTGGGAACCAAGCTAAAGTTTATCTTTGACTCGCAAATCACATTAGTTTTGGGCTTCGCTTTTTACTATTTAAAACATTTCTTTAATTACAGTGGGCTGGGATGTGGGGCCCTGGTCGGCAAGCGGTGGGAAAACCTTCTTAGGCATTTTTCTTTTGGTTGTGGGCCCGTAGACACCTTGGCAACCATTTTAAACTGGGTAAATTCGGGGAATTCAAATGTCCAATAATAACCTCGATAATATTTAGGTAATTTATTACAAGTACTATATGAATCACTGATTTTTTTTAATGCCCTCAATTAAAAAAAATAACAATATGTCCTTGATTTTCTAAAAATTCAAAAACTGTTCCAACCGTTTCACTGTAGGGCGGTTCTCTTCTAAAGAGGACCGCCACACAGTGAAGTGGTTCTCTTTTTTTTCTTTTTTTTTTAAATTGACAAGTAATTGAGTAGTTAAATTGTTCATTAATTAATTTTTTTAATGATTAATATCAAGTTGATAATATAAAATACTGAATAAGTGACAGAACAAAACATAAATATTGTATTAATTCAACTAAAACAATTAAGGAACATCCTTCAAACGGATGTATATGAATGCTCTAACAATTATACACGGTTTTATTATATGATCCGTGTGTGATAAAAGAAATATAATATTTTCTCACATCATCGATCGTCTTTGTGTTATAATTATCTCTATCTACTTTTTGTAAGTCATTTATTTCATTTCTAAAGTACTTGTAGGTTGCATATGTATTTATCTAAGACATCTCTCGTAAACATACGATGCTAAGGCAATGGATAGACAAGAGAGACGATATCTTCACTGAGAAGACGAAAAATGACGACGAAACTTCAAACGGCATTCAAACGATGCTCGAGTGTCCGATTTTAGCAAATGATCACTTTTCTGAAAGCTTGAGAGAAGATGCATGCGTTAGTGATTGCTATGCCGTTTTACGAAATTCAAAATTACAAAAAAAAATCAAGGGAAGAGCCTCAAAACTTGAGTTGAAGTTTTCTATTAAGTTTTTCATTTCTAATTTTTTATTTTTTGTCCTTTACCATATTTCTTCTTGTTGGTTGTATGCAATCTTCTAATTACTTTATTTGACATAATTTGCAAAACATACATTAGTTGAGTTTAACCGTTTCCATGATTGAGTGAGTTTGTAGGTTCATGAAGATCTTAATTTCAAGACCAAATTGAAGTAATTAAGACTTTGCGAAGCTATAGATTTGTAATAATTAAATAGAAAAGTAAAGTAAATTTGATATTGTTGATTTCTATGGAGCAACCGTTTGAAACGGAACGTATGGAACAGATTAAAGTAGAAAATAATAAAGAGTTCCAAATTGGTTCCGTCCAAAACGGTTGTGATCCGTTGGAATGCTTATCAAGTAATTCGTAGGATAAATTGTACTAACCGTCCTGAACGGACATGGACGTTCAGAATGGTTAATATTTTTAATATTGTGGAAACCCTAATTCAATATTCATACAATCGTTCAAAAGATCACTTCCGTCCGAACGGATCTGGCAAATATGGAGCTCCCACTATAAAAGAAGTTATTCCACATCAGATTTGACCAAGCTAGCCGCCTCCCACAATCAAAAGGCATTTATTGTGTATTCTTGAAAGCTTTCATTATTGAGTGAGCTTAAACTTCAATATCCTCTCAACTATCTCAAATCCATTCGACTTATCTTCTTTTAGATATAGTTTAGTGTCTAGAATTTAGTTCTAGAACCTTCACATCCATAGTGTGGAGATCTACTTAGTGCTCCATTCGAATAGTTGTGTGATTTCCCCGCTTGTAGGGCATTAAGGGGCTCACCTTCTCGAGCGTCATCCGCTCACCATGTATCCATAGTTGAGTGACGATCCCCGTTGTTGGGACTCTCCAACTCAAGTTTCTAGGCTCACCTTGTACACGAGTTAGGCTGTGACTTTCCACATTTGTTGGGCTCACGTGTCACGAGTTGTATCCTTTATTTTTGGATAATAGGAAAGGGGTGCCGACGATGTTGCTCTACCCCGGAGACGTAGGCATGATAAGCCAATTTTATATACACCGTAGGATAGGGTTTGACCTCCAAACTGTACCAAATTCCTTGTATTTATACTTATTTTAGTGTCAAATACATCCAAAGAATCAAGTTACTGCCAAAGTCTATTTAAATTATAGGAAATGAAGCAAATTGTAGATCTTCTCGCAAGCTTTCCGAAAAGTGATAGAACACTGAAAACGGAGTTACGGATCATGAGTTATGCCCGTTTGAATTACAGAAATTTAGAGCACAACACAGGAGAAACCGAGCCCAGTGCGGACGCACTCAGCCATCAGATGCAGAACACAGAAAAGTCCGAGCGTAGTGCGGACGCACTCTGGCCGCACTCTGGACGCACTCAGCGACACACAGTACGTATTTTGGCCATATCTTGGTCATACGAACTCCGATTTGGGTGAATCAAAGCTTGAAGGAACCAAGACAAAAAAATCTATAACTTTTATGAAGGAAAAAAAATCCAAATTCGAAATGTATAATTTCGTACAGCCGCATCAATGGCCGCACCAGCCTGAAAACTGCTAAATATGGAAAGTTAGTGGGCTTAGTGGGCGCCAAAATTAGAATAACTTGGTCTCCAAGTTCAGAAAATGTTATATAAGGTTAAGGAGGCCACAGGAGAAATTATCACTGCTCATTATTGCTCAATTGAAGTTATTATGCTCCACTTTCCGGCGGTGATCAAAGTTGCAATAAATTTCAAAGGAAGAGAAAGAAGAAGTCAAGGTTTTGCTTGAGCGACAAGGGAAGAACTTTGGCAGGAACTAGGAGATTGGTTGTATTCTTTTCTCTTACGTATTTTCTCAGTTTTTATCATGTTTATCTTGTATTTTCTTGTGGATGTTAAAGCACCCATGAGAGGCTAGATTTCCTCTCTAGGAGTTTAGGTTATGTAGCATGAACTTGTCTAATTTTATCTTACTCGGATCTTAGTTTTTATTATGATTGTTTGATATGATGTTAATTTCTGTGATTTATTCTTTGTGATGTTGCATGATTAGTACTTGAATTGTAGTATCCCGCTTAGGTCTTTAGACTTAAAGTAGATTATGATCATATATGATAGTACCAAATTGTGATCACAAGTTTGGATTAGAATGACCAATTTGACATCTAAACAGGAACTACAGGAATTAAGGTTCGGGTTTGATGAATGACTTAATCGTGAAGTCAAATCCCTAATTAGGATCCCTTGAATTGAATTAAATATTTGTATGAATGACTTAATCGTGAAGCACTAATATCTAAGGATAGGATAGGCTAACGAGAACTTCATAGCTAGGGTGAAAGACTTAATTGTGAAGTCCGAACTATTTAGGCACGTTATTAACTCACGAAAGTGACCCTTTTTAACATCTTAGGTTAGAAACATTGTCATATCAAACATGAATTTAAACAAACTGAGTAGATAGAATTAGCAAGGGATTGTAGACCGAATACCCCTAGACTTCTCTAACTTGAATCACATCCAAATTTTAATTACTTTTATTTACTTTGTTACGAAACTTTAATTTTCCTTAAAAACAAAATTACACAAAACCCCCCGTTTTACTTTATTTGTTCAGTTTTAAAAGTAGTTTACTTAGTAGAAATTAGTATTTCCTTTTCTCCCTTGGGATCGATATCTTAATTACTACAGGGATTAGGTTGTGCACTTGCAATCGACCATATCTTTGAGTATTAGGTTTATAAATTTAAAAGTTTAAAGAGTACAAAAGGAATCACAAAACCCTATACCCAAAATACTCAACAAGGCATTTTACACCGAACTCCATTATTATCTTGCGTGTCAAATTTCTCTAACTCTACTCTATTTACTTTTACTTGTGCACACTTGCTTGGTTGTTGTTTGACTTGTTAGTTTAGAGAGATTAACCGAAAAACGTCCTAGAGTTTTTAAGATTCACCCTCCTCTAGGTACCGTTAGGGACTACACTTCTTAGGCATTGTTCATTTAAGTGTATAAAGTATCAAATCTAGAGTTTTTTTGGTTATATTTTCACTTTTTTAGTTAGAATGTTATTCATGTAACCAGTGTTGTAAATAACGGTATGGGGTCGTCGGACGAACAGGGTACCGCTAAGCGATTAATCGGGAATAATCAGAAATAATCAGAATAGTCGGCCGATTAGTCAAAAACATCCATGACGATTTGGTCACCGCCAACGACTAATCGGCCTAAACAGGCATTTTTTACAACACTGCATGTAACTAATAATATATGATATAATATGTGATACTTTTTCTTAGACGTTGTTCATGTACGTGTATAAAGTATCAAATATAGAATTATTTGCTGTATTTTTATTTTTTTTAGTTAAAATGTTATTCATGTAACTAATAATATGTTGTATTATATGTGATATTTTTTCTTAAGCATTGTTTATTTAAGTGTATAAAGTATCAAGTCTAGAGATTTTTTTGTTATATTTTCATTTTTTATTTCAAATGTATTTATGCTGTAATTTTTATTTATAGCATAATAAAAAAAATAAACTAAAACACACCTGTTTGGTGGGAATTCGAATTTTACCCAGGCCGCAAGGGCATTTGGCGGCCCTAAAGACTGGGGACCGCCAATTAGCCCTGCGGCCCGTCTAGGGGCCTCCAATTGCCCCTGTGACCCCATTTTTTTTTTTTGTAATGGCACCAATAACAATTTTTTTTTTTGTCTGGAAACTAAGTAGCACAAGGATCAAGAAATGAGGCCGCTATTTAACTTATATCAAGTAAAGTATATTTAACTGATACAATATAACTTTGTAAAATAAAAAAAAAATGGGGCCGCAAGGGCATTTGGAGGCCTCTAGACTTGGGCCGCCAAATGCCCCTGCAGCCTCGGTAAAATTCGAATTCCCACCAAACGAGGGTGTTTTGGTTTATTTTTTTTTGTGAATATGGTAGAAATAAAAATTCCGGGTATTTATGTAAATGTATTCATTTTGAAATTTAGTTTAGTGTTTTTTGTATTCATATCTAAGATATGCTATTAAACAAAAAGACAAAGAGATGAGATTTAGTTCAGTATTTTATCAAAAACTTTAGTTTACTGTTTTCATTTTGAGATATTTTAAGAAGAAGAAGAAGAAAAAGAGAGAACCGTCCCACAGTAGAGCAGTTGGAGCAGTTTCTGAATTTTCAGAAAATCAAAGGCATACTTGTTATTTTTTTTAATTGAGGGCATTAAAAAGGATCACTTTCGTGAGTTAATAACGTGCCTAAATAGTTCGGACTTCACAATTAAGTCTTTCACCCTGGCTATGAAGTTCTCGTTAGCCTATCCTATCCTTAGATATTGGTACTTCACGATTAAGTCCTTCGTACCAATATTTAATTCAATTCAAGGGATTGTAGACCGAATACCCCTAGACTTCTCTAACTTGAATCACGTCCAAATTTTAATTACTTTTATTTACTTTGTTACGAAACTTTAATTTTCCTTAAAAACAAAATTACACAAAACCCCCCGTTTTACTTTATTTGTTCAGTTTTAAAAGTAGTTTACTTCGTAGAAATTAGTATTTCCTTTTCTCCCTTGGGATCGATACCTTAATTACTACAGGGATTAGGTTGTGCACTTGCAATCGACCATATCTTTGAGTATTAGGTTTATAAATTTAAAAGTTTAAAGAGTACAAAAGGAATCACAAAACCCTATACCCAAAATACTCAACAAGGCATTTTACACCGAACTCCATTATTATCTTGCGTGTCAAATTTCTCTAACTCTACTCTATTTACTTTTACTTGTGCACACTTGCTTGGTTGTTGTTTGACTTGTTAGTTTAGAGAGATTAACCGAAAAACGTCCTAGAGTTTTTAAGATTCACCCTCCTCTAGGTACCGTTAGGGACTACACTTCTTAGGCATTGTTCATTTAAGTGTATAAAGTATCAAATCTAGAGTTTTTTTGGTTATATTTTCACTTTTTTAGTTAGAATGTTATTCATGTAACCAGTGTTGTAAATAACGGTATGGGGTCGTCGGACGGACAGGGTACCGCTAAGCGATTAATCGGGAATAATCAGAAATAATCAGAATAGTCGGCCGATTAGTCAAAAACATCCATGACGGTTTGGTCACCACCAACGACTAATCGGCCGATTAATCGGCCTAAACAGGCATTTTTTACAACACTGCATGTAACTAATAATATATGATATAATATGTGATACTTTTTCTTAGACGTTGTTCATGTACGTGTATAAAGTATCAAATATAGAATTATTTGCTGTATTTTTATTTTTTTTAGTTAAAATGTTATTCATGTAACTAATAATATGTTGTATTATATGTGATATTTTTTCTTAAGCATTGTTTATTTAAGTGTATAAAGTATCAAGTCTAGAGATTTTTTTTGTTATATTTTCATTTTTTATTTCAAATATATTTATGCTGTAATTTTTATTTATAGCATAATAAAAAAAATAAACTAAAACACGCCTGTTTGGTGGGAATTCGAATTTTACCCAGGCCGCAAGGGCCCTAAAGATTGGGGACCGCCAATTAGCCCTGCGGCCCCAGTCTAGGGGCCTCCAATTGCCCCTGTGACCCCATTTTTTTTTTTGTAATGGCACCAATAACAATTTTTTTTTTGTCTGGAAACTAAGTAGCACAAGGATCAAGAAATGAGGCCGCTATTTAACTGATATCAAGTAAAGTATATTTAACTGATACAGTATAACTTTGTAAAATAAAAATAAAAATGGGGCCGCAAGGGCATTTGGAGGCCTCTAGACTTGGGCCACCAAATGCCCCTGCAGCCTCGGTAAAATTCGAATTCTCACCAAACGGGGGTGTTTTGGTTTATTTTTTTGTGTGAATATGGTAGAAATAAAAATTCCGGGTATTTATGTAAATGTATTCATTTCGAAATTTAGTTTAGTGTTTTTTGTATTCATATCTAAGATATGCTATTAAACAAAAAGACAAAGAGATGAGATTTAGTTCAGTATTTTATCAAAAACTTTAGTTTACTGTTTTCATTTTGAGATTTTTTAAGAAGAAGAAGAAGAAAAAGAGAGAACCGTCCCACAGTAGAGCGGTTGGAGCAGTTTCTGAATTTTCAGAAAATCAAAGGCATACTTGTTATTTTTTTTAATTGAGGGCATTAAAAAAATCGCTATGAAACATATCCGTGTTAGATCACAACTGGTCAGTAGTATTTAAATTGTAAACCATCCAAAATACTAAATACTGGTCATACATCGTCTAGGTTGTCTGCTCTGCTGTAGGAATTTATTTTAATCAAAATAAATATTTTATTTTTGGTATTTATGAAAATTATCTGAACTTATTTTCCGTATCAAAATTCACATGATGGAACTTACAAATACGTTGTAAACTTTTCAAGACACATTCAGTTATTAAATTGAAATCACTTCATTCCAGAAACTTATCTCATTGTTGATAAAGTAGGAAATAAATCAGTTGTTATTTTAATGGAATAATAGGTTCTTCTTATTCTGATTCCAACTATTCATTTTGTTGAAATTCCATGTATGAATTTTTTTTTCATTGAGATTCATGCATGAATTTTTTTGAATAGTTGGAATCAGAATAACAGAAACTTGTTATTTCATTGGAATAACAATAGATTTATTTCCGATAAAGTAGGTTGAACTGTTGAAGTGTTGAAGCACCAACCATTTTGATATATATAAAAAATTTAAAAAGTTTTGAATTAATTTAGTATAAAATCAAACAATAAAAAAAATATAAGTTAATATTAACACATTCAGTTTGTTTGACAAGAACGAATCTAATGGTAAAAATTAAACAAGTCGGTATCTTGAGTTGGCAAACTAATATTTCAAATACTACTATACAAATTGTTAACAATGTATGAGTAAGCTAATATTTAATGAGTAAAGATAGAATATGCTTAAAACTAATTTTAAGTGAGTATGAATATGAAAATGTTTCCACCCAACCTGTACTGTATCCATTGACACCCTTATTGGATGCCTTTGCAAACAGGTGGACCCACTTGCCCAAGTTCACAAGTTAGCATCCTCTTGTACGGAATTAATTGTAATTGTAAAGTTGCTATAAAATTTGGATTAAATATTTTAAAAATGAAGAATTCAAATGCTTTCATTATGTTTTTATTTTTTATGTTTTTATATAAAAAAATTATAAAAATTATATATTAAATAAAATAATTAGATCTGATCAATTTATATTCTCTGCATGTACATTAAAATTTATTGTAATTAGATTTTGTTTTTATATGAACTAGTAAATTGAATAACCAATGTCTATAAATTATTCACCGAGAATAATTGAAGAAGAGCGGACTCTGGGCAGCCGCTAAGATAACTTTTAGACCTTTTTTTAGGAAAGGAAAACAATTGAATCAATGCGAACTTCTTAGTGGAGAAATTATGTGTATATTTTTGCAAGCTTTTAATAATAATAATAAAAAAATTAAGATTTCATAATGTTTTGGATATAATTGAAATTTAATTTTGGATGGAATGTTTTGAATCAAGTCCGGTTATATAATTGTTTTCTACTTGTTTTGAGCTATTTTATCAAGTGCTTGTCACTTGCAATATCATATGGAATACAGGGAGTCCAGCCGAGTAAAATTTATATGAGTCTGCCTTAGATTCACGAGGTTTTTCTTAAGATTCGTGCCAGATTAAAACAGATGATTCAGATCTCACTCTACACCCTACGGCATCTCAATGGATCCGAATTCGATTTTGCCGAAGTTAACAACCTAGGCTCGTATTCCGTACAAGGAAGAATAGAACCCGAAATAAACAGCTGTTTTAATTCAAACTTGTAACATTAAGAGTGACTCTAGTGTATTGAAAAAGAGCCGGGTCGGGTCGGTCCGGTCCAAACCTGCCCGGTCCACGGGTTGACCCGGGCACGGGTTAGCCCGGGTCAACGGGTTAGGTCGGGTAGGGGTACCCGGGTTTTTTTTGGGTCGGCCAACCCGAACCCGGCCTAAACCCGGCGGGTTAGGTCGGTCCGGTCTGGATTCGGTCCGGTTCGGGCCGTTTTTTTTTTTTTTTTTGCTGTTTTTTGTCTGTTTTGTTTGGGGGTTTCGGTGCTGTTTTTTTTTCTGTTTTTTTTTATTTGAACTCAATATATTTTTGTTATAACAAAACCAAATTATGTTAAAACCGAATTATTCTAAAACCAAATTATTTTAAAACCGAATTATTTTTTATCTTTAAAACCGAATTATTGAGTTCAAACACTGGTTTAACATAATTCAGTTTCATGACATTAGTTCAAACACTGGTTTAACATTATTGAGTTCAAACACTTGTTTAAAACCGAAGTCAAATTGCTAGAGCTTAGATTCGGTTTCATGACTTGTGATCCTTTAAAAATCTTGAAAATGAAATGCTGATTTTTTGTAAATAGAAATAAACAAATTTATATAAACGAATTAAACACCCAACGTGTTGGATGTCCGAAAAGTAGCTTTACGGTGGACGGTGAAAGATGCCGAGTACGAGTACATATTTTCTAATTTTACGAAAATCCAATACATTGAGTGCTTGTTTCGTTTAAATGAATTTGTTTATTTCTATTTAAGAAAAATCTAAAATGCTTGAAATCAAAGTTAGTTCATCGTTAATTTTTACGGTGTTGCAATTATATTTTATTTCCCCATTAACTCGTCATAATCCTTTTAAAGAACTAATTAAGCGCAACAATTGGTTGTTTGTTTCGTCATAATCCTTTTATTTCCCCAAATTCTACCATCACTCTGATTGCTCAATTTTCTCTCATATTTTAGACCAAACGTAATATATCCGTGCCACCCCCCCCCCCCCCCCCCCCCCCCCCCCCCACACAAAATAATAATAATAATAATAATAAATAAGTATCATAAAATAATATGGAAACAAGGGAATATAGAATAAAAAGGGAGAGAGAAAGAGAGGACGTCTCAATTTTTATCATCACATTCATTCTATATGTACACAAATTTTTATTTTAACATTTAGATATATACTTTTTGTGAGATGATATATATATTATGTGAAAAAAAGGTTGCATACGAATCTAAGTTCTAGCAATCTGACTTCAAACACTGGTTTCATATGTTTACTAATTATATTAAGCTGAAAATCAATTGAGTCATAGAGCTAAGATCACGACGTAACTAGAAAATATCTATTAAGAGAGCTGAAATGTAAAATGCATAATGAGTAATAGTTAAAATTTGAATTCAAGTTTTTATGGTTACGAAATGAAATTCTAACTGCTAAACTACATGCACGTATTAACAATTTATGAGGTGGCTAAGCAATATATACACTTTAAAAAAATAATTAAATTACAATATACATATGATTCAAAAAAAATTAAAATCAGGAGATAACTAAACATTCCCAAGTCAAACAGTAGATCCACGGTGGTAATAGCAGTTCTTTTGTGAATAACTTTTATTTGACAATTAATATTTTGTTAATCTTATAATAAATTTGGATATGTAAAAATGAGTATTTTATGTTATATTAATGGCTTACTTCAATTTGAGTATGATAATTACAGGCTATGTTTATTCATGAGATATGAATAAACTTGTAACACTTAACACTAACACAAATTCACAACAGAAGTGAAGATTATTTAAAATTAAAATTTTAAAAATACACAACTATTATTAACTGTTTAGATAAAATTATTTGATCTCCAATCAAATATTTTCAAAACGAAAATGTTTTATATTTTAAATCACATCAATTTAATTAATGTATATAAAACATACACAAAAGTATATAACTAATACAGAGGCAAACAAGCCAGAGGCAACAGCCAACAAGCAACAAGGTCAACACACACAACAAAGAGGCAAACAAGCCAGAGGCAAAAAAATTTTTACCGTTTTTTTAAAAAAAATTTCAAATTTCGGCCGGGTTACTCGGGTTTGGGTCGGGTTGGCTCGGGTCCCGCCGGGTTTTCGACGGGTTCGGGTCGGGTTTGGGGGGGGGTTAGGACGGGTTCGCCCGGGTTAGGCTCGGGTTTAGTCGGGTTGGCTCGGGTTTGGCTGGGTTTGACTCGGGTTTGGGTCGGGTTCGGGCGGTCCGGTCCGGGTCGAGTTCGGGTCGGCGGGTTCAAACGAGTAGGGTATAGGCGGGTTTGGTCCAGAAAACCAGATCCGACCCTTGTGAAACCTGGCCCACCCGTTAGGACGGTCCGGTTCGGGTTTAGGCACGGGTTCGGGCCGGTCCGGGTTCGGGTCACGAGTTTGCTCGGTCCGGATCGACCCGCCCGGGTTTAATCAACACTAAGTGACTCCAATAATTCTGATACGTCCTATCTCGGGAGATGAGGCCGTATGGAAATTTGGGCTAAGCTGGATTCGTCCCGCCAAGGGATGGCAGACCGAGGTGTAGATCGAGTTAAGAACTCGGGGTGGTTTATGAGAGATTCGGACTCTGACCTGTATGATCTCTCTCTTAGTTCGAAATTCTGTCCCCTGTCTCCTGGGGCTTATTGCCTTATATAGTCCAGCCATAGCTGCCATCTCGGGCGTTTATGGGGAACGTGGGCAGTTATGTCGACCGTTACTGGGACGTGGGCATTAAGCCAGCCGTTTCTGGGACATGGGCATTATGCTAGCCGTTTCTGCGGCTATCCCGTATGTCGGTTGGCCTGGGCCTATTTTAGGGCTCTGATTTGGGGCCGGCATATTGGGCCCCGGCTTAACGAGCTCTTGGGCTTTTTCATATGACGTCGGGTTGGCCTTGTAAAGGTCCGAATCCCAGTCTTTCATGGCCCAGTTTGGAACAAGTAAAAGGGCCTGTGGAACATGGCCCTATCATTAGCCCCCGAAGTCGGAATGCATCGGCGAGATGCTTTCGACTTGAAGGTGAATAATTCGTAAAACACGGTTTCTATTACCGACATTTGTGTATTAGTCATGCTGTAATAACTCGGGTGTGGATATGTCGGGTACATGTCTTGTTACGAATCCAACAATTAATGTGTTAACATACACATTTTTTTTTTTTAACAAGCAAGATGGTTTCCGAGTTAGTCAAAAAATAAGTGAAAAAGGGAATCATAGACATTATAAGTAATCATTGATATCGGAAAAGCAGAACAAGTCTAAATATAAGAAAACATCGAAATCATACAACGCCTCAATCTAGTAAAATATTGAAATCATACAACGCCTAATTAGACTAAACATGGGACATGAGATATATAGTGCCTGGAAGAATATTTCCACTATGGGCGCCATGTCTGTCATGTCGCGCCTTCCAAGCACCACGGTGTCCATGTTCGGCAAAAAGACTGGTGTGATGTCGTTTCTCGGACAACACTTATACCATCTCATTGTCGGTGTCTTCAAAAAGGTTATCATCGTTGAGTTCATGTTGGGTAGCGGTGTACAAACTCGGCCCACCGGTATTGCGGGATAAACACCCAGGGCACTTCCAAAACCGACGACGTTGGTCCGAACGGCCCTGGATATCGTAGTGGTCGAAACAACTCCACTCATAGCACATCCGGCATTTCACCAGCTCGTGCTTGGCCCCTTGGTCATGGCATATGACACACCAACGCAACTTGGGCTCGAGGTCGAACTTGTAAATGTCGTTCTCGTCCTCTTTGGTGAATGGGGGTGCCTTAGCGAGGGTGAGGTCGATAAGGTCACCAATTTGGAAGTCCTCATTGGCGAGCATCCAGCCCAAATCTTCCTCCGGAAAATGCTGGAGAAGAGTCCATCTCTCGGGCCGAGATAGGTCCCGTCTCGGGTTTCGAGAGCGACGTGGAGTGGGGGGAGGTTGGTTGCGGCGACGCCTTGGTGGTTGGCTATTGCTACTCTGACCATAGTCGAGGGGTTTTTTGTTTTTAGAGACAACTCTCTTGAAAGGCATCTCGGAAGTATAGAGATTGGTAAAAAGTTCAGAGTAAAAATGTGCCTTTTACCGTATGGTAACTCTGGTATTTATAGTCGTTAGGGGGAGATATTGCCATAAATAACGTGGGCCATATTGCCTAAATAGGTAGCCGCCAGCTACTAGCCATAAATGTCATTGGGCGTTGTGTAAGTTGTACGAGATGACAGGCTTTCGGCGTTTTCGAGGTGGTCAAATTGACTCACATTAGACGATATTAAGAAGTAGTAATGAAACGCCTATGCAAAACATATATTAATCAAAACAACACGAGATAAAAACCTCGGCTGAGTGTTACAACATAAGCATATATGTAAAGTTGAAAAGTTGACATCTAATTAAAACAAAAGGCGGGCTATTCCCGCGATATTCTATATGTAGCTAAGGCTATTCATGACGGGAGCGCTTAGCCCGGCGTTCTTGATCCAGGCATCTCCTGCAGGTGAAGGATGTGAAGCGGGGATCACCATGGTTCCGAGGTGATCTGCGGGCGAGACACCCGGGATGAAAAGCTTCTTCACATCCGTCACAATGGAACATGTGCCGAAAGTTCCCTCGGGTTCCGCAAACAGCACATCTATCCCAGGCTAACGGGTCGTCGTCTTCTTCCCCAAGAATAATTGGGGGTGGCTCGATGTTGATCTCGGGGTTCCGATGTTGAGGAGATGGGTGTGGCGACGGAGTGTCTTCATCCTCCTTCTTAACCTCGTCCTTCATTATTTTGTTAGCTGCCATCTTGTTATAGCCCGAGTTGGAAGGGATAGTTGCGATCGCTGGATGTTCCGTTAAAGGGAGACGGAGGGAGTATATATAGTATGTCGGCATTAATTACTCGACGCCTAGTCTTCCGTTAACCGTCGTCAGCCATCAAATCAGCCGTCAAATCAGTCAGAGGTACGTGGTTATGGCGCAATCCCCGCATGACACCTGGCGCGCGTCAACTCGGTAAGAGCCCGATTCCCTTGATTATGCGCGGGAATCGAGGCATCGCCATGATGAAACGCGACGCTTCGTGGCTCCTTTTCGAAATTCGTGCAAGTACTGAGCGGGAAAATGGAGACCCCTATATATACCTCATCCCGCCTTACTCATTCATTATCGTTTATTGTGAGCAAATCGATCTCGGAGCCACAGAGCGAAAGTATTTTCGGTGATAGCGGAGCGAGTTCAGAGCATTCAGAAGACCTCGGAGAAGACATCAGCCGAAGACCGCGTTGCAAAGAAATCTCAACATAAGGTAATTCTTTACCATCTCGGTAGTCGGCCTTATTGATTAAGTTTATTCGGAACTGTATATGAATATTTGCCGAGGTCAATAGTAATGTAGTTGACCACATAAGCATGGTAATGTTGTCAACCTTAGGGTTAATGACCTAACCTCGGCAATTGATTTGTATGTGATAAGTCGGTAAATGTAATACCTTAGTGTAGGGCGCAGAAAGTTACACAGCTAGTATGGAAGGTGTGTGCATATGTATTTAAATGTCTCATGGTTCAATGCTCTCGATTTTCAAGACATGGAGAGAACATCGAATCTGAAACATTCATTTTCTTTCTTTCTACAATTCCTTCTGGTTCACCCTCGACAGACCTACTGTTCATAATCAGCCTGTCGAGAGAGTTTAATGATTGTGGGGACGTTTAACTCCCAGCGGGCGCAAGCCCCCGCTGTTAATTACATCAGATGACCCTTCCAAGCCATACTGAATACCTCGTTCATTCCGGGATTTGGTGCCTATTTGTTATGAATTGAATAAAGGGGCTAAAAGGGGGCTCATGTATAGATTCTGGTATTGATTTGGTTTTTCATGCATTTGGATACATGTGTGTGTGTGGTTTCTTATTAAAATTATATTTTTGAAATAAGAATTTGAATATTCGAGAAGTTTATATACATTGTTTGTTTATATTTGATTTACTACATATTTATCAATATTTCGTTGATTATTTACATTTTATTAAGAGATAAAATCATTTGGTTTTGAAGAGAGGGTATTTTGGTCATTTCAGGATTTGTCTGATGCTTGGACATGTTCAATTTTGATTTAGAAACATGAAGAATTCAATTTGGGTTCATTTGGAGGTGGTTTGAGTCAATTTAGACTTAAGATGAAAAAGTTATGTTTGGAAAGGATTGAGAAGGGCCTATTTGTAAATATTTATTTTCTGTTAAGGGCCTATTATGAAACTGAAAAGGACACAAGATTGTAATATGGGCTTTACATGAGGTTGAAATGGGAAATTGGACATTCAGGGGTTTATTTGAGGGACTTTTAGGTGGCTGAGGACCTATTTGTAAATGTGCAGAGACTATTCTACGAATACTCAAAATTAGAAGGGTTTCATTGTAAGCAGAATTCATTTTGAAGATTTTCATTTATTAATTGGGCTTTGAGATAGAATTTTGGGCTTTGAGATGCGTGATTTTGGCTCTGAGATTTGTGCTGAGCTTTACATTGGACTTTTGGATTTGAGATTGGGTCATGAAATTTTATTTAGTATGACACGTGGATCCCGTGCAGTAGGGACTCATTAGATTCCTGATTTAAGTACAGCCCATTGGATCGATCATTGCATCAAGATCGGTGCCTTGCATTTAACTTTTATTTTGGCGCCAGGATCGAACGTTTCATCATGCTTTAAAGTTCGTGTAAGCAAGATATGGATCGGGTTGAGACCCGAATTGGAGTTTTGATCGGCCATCATTTCCAGTGAACTTTCCGGCCACGGCGAGATGAAAGGGGATGATAGTTGGCATCGTCTTGGTGTTAGGAGTGTTGTGTATCCAATGTCGGCGACTATTAGCCGTCGGCGATGGTGGTACCAGGTTGGACTTCCATTCTCAGTACCGATCACTATTTTGAACCGGTTTTCATTGATTTCACCATACTTTTGCTTAATTAACTGGTCACTTAGCATTTGTTTAGGGGCATGAGTGCTTCTTTTAACATGAACTTGAATTCCATGATAGATTTATACATGGTCATGCTTTGCATTCTTGTGACTGGTATCGGATTGGTACCGAACCTTCAATTTATCGTTTTCAATCAGATTCAAGGATTCAGGGAGGTCTCTGTAAGCTCATGGAAACTTACTAGCAACTACAGGAGATTCCATTCGGTCTTGAATTAATTTTGGATTTAGACATGATATATGACTTTGTGTTATTAATTTCGAATTTACATATTTTTATTGATTTGGTTGGTAAACACATGTTATTTTGTTGTAAGATCATAAGATGATATGCAATTCGTAACTCTGTGCATTTTTGTGATTTTTAGAATCTTATTTATATTTTTAAAGCATCTGTTTATGCAGAGGGCATGAAGGTCATTTTGTCAATTTTAATTGCTGGATTTTCTGTTTTGAGAGCTGAAACTTTGGGAGTTCATATTAAATTGAAATAAAATCAGAAAAATATAAAGTTTATGTCCATTTTGTGTATTTTGAAGTCTTCTATCTAATCATGATGTTTGTTTTTCAATTTGGTTTTCCAGTTTATCATTACAGTCCATTTGCCAGCAGCAGCTCCCTTTCATCTAAATGCTGATTTTTCTGTTTTTAAACCTGAACTTTGAAAATTCATATAAAATCGAAATAAAATCAGAAAAATGTAAAACTTGTGTCAATCTGTGTGTTTTGATGTCCTTTATTTGACTGTGCAATTTATTTTTCATGTTGAATTTTTGGATGACTTGTGCTGTCCAGTTTGCAGACAGGGGTCAATTCTGGCATTTTGGAGTGCATTATTGTACCAGTAGCTATTGCCATGCATTCTACTGCTGGTCTTTGGTTTGGCTGTGTACCAAGGACTGGTACAAGGGTATGAACACATAAGGCACTGACTGGTTGAGGTCAGAACAGATTTTATGGGCATGAAAGCCACTGTTTTTGCATCAGCAACAACAAAAAAAAAAGGGAAATCAAAAGCTCCAAAAGATCATTATTTCATTTTTAAACATTAGAAATCTGTCAAGAACTTAGTTTTATGCAGAAAAGTCCCTGTTTTTGTCAAAATCATGTTTTGAAGTCTTTTTTTTTTTGCATTATTTTGAGAGGTGTATCATTGAGATTTCATTGGATCAAAGGTGTAAATGACATAGAACAGCATTGGATTGTTGTCTATTTACACTTTAGACCCTCTTTCTCTCACTATTTGCACAATGATCAATTTAGCTCCTTTATGAAGTGTAATCTAGTACACATTAATGATTTTCCATTCAAGGAAGCTAAACATCTTTCAATCATGCAATATAGACCCTTTTTAATAGGAATAAACAAGGGAGCTATCCAGCTCAACCTTTGTTTATCCTTTCATTACTATATACATTTTTTTTGTCATTCTTTAATCCCTTTAAATAAAGCAAGTAAATAGTTTAGGTATAAATGGAGCTATCCAGCTCAACAAGCATACCCTCTTCAATTTAATTGCTTTAAAAAGAGAATCAAAGAGTTTTAAAATAAAAATCGAAAATAAAAGAGAAGAGGCAGAGAAGGAAAAGAACAAGGGAAAAATCATATTTTAATACTTTTTATTATTGTTATTCATTTAAAAGGCAAGAAAAGTGCAAATAAAGAGATTATAGCATATTTTTATTATATACATATATATATTTCTTTATATGTTTAAAAGGGGAGAAGATGCAAAAAAAAGAAGTAAAATATTTTTATTTGATCATCAAGCTACATGTTTCATTTTATTCATCCTATGACGAACTAGAAATCATGTTACTCTCCCTTTTATCATTTTTGAAACTTTAAATAAAGAAGGAAATGAAAAGATGAGAAAGACCAAGGCAATAAAATACATTTTTTTTTTACTCATTCACTGTAGCATTGATTGCTATATGAGAGACTTTATTCCACTTAAACGGCTTCATGACTCTGACTCACATATCAAAGCCAGAGCATTAGCCTTTCTTATTATAACATAGGAAAGAAACAAACTAAGATCAAAGAGAGACATCAAGCAAGAAGAACAAACATCAAAGAAAGAAAAAGCAAACAACAGCAAACAAATTTCAAGTAAAAGCTCCAAGAGAGCATGCTTTTTATTAATCCATAATTGTTGTACATGAAAGCTGAGCCTATTGAGGCATCTACATTGCAAGAGATTTGAGGTTTTGCCTATTCTATCTTTTACTCTTGGTTTCGGCAGAGGAGGGGTTTGGAAGAAGCCTCAAAGAGAGCTTACACTAACTATGTGCTATGTGTATGTGTAGAGGTGTGTTTTTGGCATTCAGCCTTTTTGGCTGCTTGAGTCTTGTATTTCTTCATCTTCTGGGGCTCCTTATATAGGCATGGCACCAGGGCAACACTAGGGTTTCGGGTTGTAGCTCAATCCTGACCGTTCATTTCATCGAACGGTTGGCGTGCGAGCTAGATTTGTGAGCTGGCATCATCCATGGCACGGATCAGTGCGTTGGCATAATCTCCTTTGTTGAAAGAATCCAACGGTTGTGTTTGAAGAGAGCTGGGAGACAAAGGACGCAGAGGCCAGCGCCAGCTAATGTCCTTCTCTTTGTTGTTTTCCTTCACTGAGCCGTTGGGGGTTGGAGGAGAAGACTCCTTTAAATCACATGAACTCGGTACTGTGAGCCAATACTTGAATTAATTGAAGGTCTTTAGTGGACCAGGTCTAGGTAACCAAGAGATTAAAGAAGAGGAGTCGCTGGGAGCTACCGAAGCTTTCAATTCTAATCAAATATGTTTAGTTCGGCCCATGCAGCAATCCAATCCATTCTTTCAACTGGGCCTTTAATTCATTTCTTTGTTTAACTTATAGGGCCCAAATCCGATCCATTTATTTTATTTCTTCTCTTTGGTCCGAATCAAGGTCAGCCCAAATCAATTTCTTTCATTTCAAGTCAAAGCCGAGAGCAATAAGTTTCATGATTAGAGTATGCTAAACTTTCTCCATTTATCCCTTAAATGGCATCCTCCATTTCTTCTATATTTTAGATCTTTTATTTATTTTTAAATCCCGACTTTTTAGGGTCAAACACTTAGAAACAAAGAATAGTGGTTAGCTAAGCCAATCATGTTTCTTCGTTAATTTAGAAATGGCCGAAGAACAAGAAGGATCTCGGGATTCGTCGTCTGCTACTTCGGGGGAATAGTCCCCGTTTCCACAGCAGGTTTTTCGCCCGGGTAGGGGTAAGAGCATTCGTGGTATGACCCTTACTAACCCCGAGGCTTTAGAAGAAGCTGAAGGTGAACAGTATAGCGAAGGAAATGGGGAAGATGAAGAAAGTTCGCCTCGGGGTGAACTTGTTGAAGCCTCAGCAGGAACATCTCGTGAGCAGTTAGAACCTCGAAAAAGAAATCAGAAATCAAAGCAAAAGACGGCTCCCCGAGATGGTCACAGAGATGATCTGGTGTTCCCAGTATCTGCTAGTATCCCGCCAAAACTAGTCGTTCAATGTAAAGCCTATGCAGACGCTTTTTATGAAGAACTTGTGCCTGAATATGACAGAGAGAAATATCCTCAGGATGCCCTCAAGCTGGTAGCTCCGGGTCCTGATGACCGAGCGCATGACTCGGGTCGCGGGATGTGCCTGTACTGGAAGATGCCGAAATACGGCTTCAAAGTAAGGGTATCTAAGTTTGTACGCGAGATATTGCGGCATCTCGACGTAGCCCCAGCACAATTGACTGCGCCCGCATGGTGTTATATCATGAGCTTCAAGTATCTGTTTGATATGATGCCGGAGTTGAAGCCGGACTTTCCGAGTGTGGGGTTGTTCTTTCATTATTTCGCTCCTTTATACAATAATGAGAGCCATCTCGCAATTCGGAAGCGTGGTAAAGTTGCGCTTTTTGACAAATTGTCGAAGGCGGACGATTGGAATCACGGTTGGGTATACCTCGCGAATCCCAATGACTTGACATGCTTCAAAGGAATACGGAGGGATTGGCGTCCTTTGAAAAAGAAAAGTCTCATCCCGTGTTCCCCCCCATCCTTGACCTCAGATGAATTAAAAGTTGTCCGAACTCTTGACAATTATTTTACAAGTTAGTTTTTTGTTTTTCAGTTCGTACCAACATATCTTTGTATCGTATTCGTTTATTTATCTCGTATTGTCTTGGATAACTTGTTAACTCGTGCATATTTCTAATGTCGCAGGTCGCGGTTTTATGGCACTACCTTGGAAGGCAGCTCGTCCAATTCCTATCTTTGCCAATCCTGAAGACGGCTTCGTTAGGGATAGAGTTGCGATCCCCCCAAAACCGAGCATTTCCAAGAGTCAGAAGACTCCGAAGTTGAATCTTGCTACTACCCCGGCGGCACCCCCGAAGTCGGCTTCCAAATCTAGTGCCAAGGGCGCGAAGGGCAGTGCTTCTGGTTCCTCCCAACTCGGGGTATCGCAAAAGAGGAAGGAGACTTCTGTTGACCCTCTCTCGCGTTTAACGAGGCAAGAGAAGGGGAAAGACGCTGCAGTAGAGGAACCTGAGCCTAAGAAGCAAAAGACTCAGTCCGATATTGTATTGGTGACACCCGGGGTCACTCCAAAGGAACCTTCGCAAGCCGAGGTTGATGCTGCTCAAGCGGAGTTGGAAAAAATCATCGAAGAGGCAGCTGGTGACGTGTGGAATCCCGCAGAGGAACATAAAGAGTTCCTTGAGTCGCAGATTTCTGAGCAAGGGCGACATACCGGGTTTGTGTGGGGAACCGGGATTTCTCAGGGGTTTCCAGACAGCTTTTTAGGCTATCTTCCTGGGTATTCGCGGATGCAAGAAGAGGAAGATCATCCCGAGGTCCGGGCCGCGTATGCTCGGGAAACGTTTAGACTCACCACTACTCAATATCAAAAGAAGTGGGTTGAGGAAAATCCCGATCAAGTCGTGGGCCAGGTTTTGAGGTCGTTGCATGACGCCGGGGTTTACTTTGGGTTCCTCAAGGATTCGCTTAATAGTGAGAAGCGCAGTGCTCTTGCTGTCACAGCTGATCAAGAGGCGCTTAACAAGGTGATTTTGGAGAGGAACCATTTTTTAAAATTGGCGCAGCAAAAAGACAAGGAGAGAAGAGTAGCTACTGGCCAAGCCGCCGTGAACTTGGCAAAATATGAACTTGCCTGCATCACGGGCAGGAAGGCCGATGCCGAGCGTCAGGAGACCGAGAAAAAAGCAAAGCGTTATAAACGCAAAGCTGAAAAACATAAGGGCAAGGTCGAGGATCTTAAGTCCAAGCTTGAGGTCCGGACCAAGGAGTTGGAAGACGCGAGATTGGAAAACGCCCGTATGCGAGGTGAGGCGCAGAAATTGTCGAAGGAAAAACTCAGCCAATTCCTTGGCAGTAAAGCCTTCGCGCAAGCCGTTCCCTATGCGATGTTGGATATTATGACGCATACCGTATACGATTATCTCAAAAATATGGGCGAGTTTTATCCATTTCTACCCGAGCAAGTCGGATTTACCGCGGTTGAACCCGAGAAGCTGGTCATCAAAGATCTCTCGGGTTATATTTGGGATGAAGAAAAAGATGTATTGCTGAACCCAGATAGCTCTTTACTCAAGGATGAACTCCAACTCGAGAATTATCCTCCCTCGGGCATTGTCCATCCCTGGCCCACAGACAAATGGCCTGAACATCTCGACCTTCCTGATGGTGCCCCCGTAGCGGAGATGGAAAACCTTCCTTCTGATACTTCGTCCGAAGAAGAGAATATCAAGAAAGGGAATGTCGAGGAAGGTCACGAGATGGGAAATATCGAAGAGGATAATACCATTCATCAATGCGAGGAGCAAGAAGATGAAGGAAACACTGCTCAAACGGAGGCGAAGTCCCCTACTCCTTGTAAGTAAAAAGTCTATAATCGTTATCACCGAGGTGTTTCATTCATGCTTATCCTTACTAGTCGTTCTGTTTTGTTTGTAGGAAGGACCATGTCAAGCATTGGAAGCAACGTCGGCCTCAGTAATATATTTTTACCCCCGAGATGTGGGGGTTTTAAAGCTGTTGTAATGTGCACTGTGTTTCTTTTTTATTTGTGCCCCCGAGATGTGGGGGTTATAACAGGATTAAGTTGTAATGCGGTATTTGGTACCCCCGGGATGTGGGGGTTTAACAGAACAGTTTAATGTAACTTATTTATTTTAATTGCATGTTTCTTTGCCCGAGTTGATTTATTTTCTTTCAAATTGAGCTCGGTTGCATGCTTTGATTTTCTTTATAAGCAAGCAAAATGTGCTTGATAATGTATCCCTTTCCCCCCCTTTTTTTATTTTTGACAAAAATGGTCAACGTCGGGGAAAATAGATGTCGCGAAAACATATGCGTTACCCCCAAGGGGTTTTCGATAAATGTTTCTGACATAATATAAAATGAAATCCATTCGTCGTCCCTTAGGACTACATCAATTTATGTTGTGTATCTCGGGAATATTAACCAAGACGCATTTCGTTGCCTTAAAAGGTTTTCGTTCATATATCTCGGACCCAATAAATGAAACACAATCATAAATAATATCATATATATTGATAAAAGCTTAGAACCATACAAAAAATTTGCATCTCGGTCTAAGAAAAATATAGAAAAATGAAAAACAGAGGCTTATCTCGCCCTGAGCACATTGCGTCTATCATAAATATAAATTTAAACGACATACATTAAGTGTAGAATTTCCGTAGGTGGCAAGTGTTCCATGGACGAGTAAGTATGAAACCACTCGGGTCTTCCAATTCATAAGCGCCTTTACCTCGCGGGCGAATGACCTTAAAGGGACCTTCCCATTGAGGAGCAAGTTTGCTGACATGTTTGCCAGTTGCTTCCACAGTTTTGAGTACCAAATCGCCCGGCTGGAATTCTCGAGGTACCACATGTTTGTCAAATGCACGTTTAACCCTGCGTTGATACTCCATGGTGCGGATGCGGGCCTTCTCCCGACCTTCTGTGATGAAGTCGAGTTCCGCGGCACGCGCATCGCGGTTGTCGTCAGTGGAATATGTCAAAGTACGGAGAGATGGTTCCATCATTTCAATTGGAGTGACTGCTTACATTCCGAACACCAGAGAGTAAGGTGTTTGTTGTATGGCTTCTCTAGGTGTAGTGCGGTAGGCCCATAGAATTCCATCAAGGATGTCGGGCCAATTCTATCTGTTTTCGGCAACTTTCTTCTTGAGGCCATCCAGAATAGTACGGTTTGTGACTTCTGTTAAACCATTGCTAGCAGGGTGGCTGACCGAGGTAAAGTTGTTCTGGATGCCCAGGTTGGAGAGGAATGTCATGGTGCGTGCTGCGTTGAATTGTGTTCCATTGTCCGAGATGAGGGCATGCGGTATGCCAAAACGACAAATGATGTTCCGCCAGATGAACTTCTCTGCTGCTGCGGCAGTGATAGTTGCTAATGCTTTGGCTTGGACCCATTTAGTGAAATACTCGACGGCTACGATAATCCAACGGCGCTGTCCGACAGCTTTGGGAAATGGCCCGACTATGTCTATTCCCCATAAGTCAAAAGGCCAAGCTCCCGAGATGGATATCTGATCGTAATCCGGGATGTTGCTCAACTTGCTATGGTATTGGCATCGCTCGCATTTTCGGACCAAGTTTTGCATCATGTTGCATGGTTGGCCAATAGAAACCGGCTCTGAAAATTCGCTTAGCAAGAGTTTTTGCTCCTTGGTGACTTTCGCATATGCCCTCATGTACCTCGGAGAGCATTTTTAAGGCCGTCTCCTCATTTATACACTTGAGCCAAGGTCGCACGTATCCTCGTTTATAGAGATGATTGTTGAATATGGAATACATGGATGCGATCCTTTTCAGACGTCGGGCCTCCAACTGATCCGTGGGTAGGACCCCCGTGTTAAGGAAATTCCACATCGGGGTGAACCAGGACTGACCGGGTTCACTAATGGCGAGTACGGCTGTGGCATCAAGGCTGATGCTAGATTCCGGAATGTCCATAACAATTACAGGCCGATCTTTGTCGAGGTTGCCTGCAGCGCCAAGTTTGGATAAAGCATCAGCTTGGCAGTTCTTGTTGCGCGAGACATGTTGGATATCAACCTCGTCGAAATGGCTTTTGAGCAGGTGAAACTGTTGCCGGTACTTGCGCAACTTCTCGTCCATGACTCGGCATTCATCGTTTATCTGCTTGATCGCTAACTCGGAGTCACTGCGAAGATGAACCTCGCGGGCGCCCAATTCTTTAGCTAACTTAAGGCCTGCTATCATGGCTTCATATTCTGTGGTGTTGTTTGTTACCGGGAATTGAAAATGGAGAGCATAATTCAGGGTTTCCCCGTGTGGACCAGTGAGGGATACCCCGGCTCCAGCCCTTTGTAACGAAGAGGCGCCATCGACGTGGATTGTCCAACGTCCTTCAGACTCGGGAGGAACTCCGGAATACTCGGCGATGAAGTCGGCGAATATTTGGGATTTCAGAGCATTTTGGGGGTGGAAGGAAACATCGAACTCGGATAATTCGAGCGCCCAAGCTAGTAATCGCCCGGATGAGTCGAAATTCGCGAACGCCTTCTTGAGTGGGATCCCGGTGTAAACCTTTATGGAGTGCGACTGAAAGTAAGGTCGCAACTTTCGTGCGGCTATGACGAGAGCATAGGCTGCCTTTTCAATCTGGGAATACCTGGTTTCTGCATCCCGAAGTACATGTGAGATGAAATAAATGGGTTTCTGATCTCGTCCCTCTTCCCGAACAAGGGCGGCACTTACTGCATGACTCGTTGTTGCCAAATACAGTACCAAGACGTCGCCCGCGGTCGGCCTGCTGAGACATGGTGGATTGGCGAGATAGGCTTTGATCTTTTCAAAGGCCATGGCACATTCATCTGTCCATTCAAATTTAGCTGACTTGCGCATGGCTTTGAAGAAGGGGAAACAGACGTCCCCGGATCTCGCGATAAACCTGTTGAGGGCGGCCAACTTGCCTGTGAGGGATTGTAATTCTTTGAGGTTCCGCGGTGGTTTCATATCGAGGATGGCTTGCGATTTTGAAGGATGGATCTCAATGCCTCGCATAGAAACCATGAAACCAAGGAATTTACCACCAGTTAAACCGAAAAAACTCTTCTTCGGGTTGAGTTTCATGCTGGCTGAATTCAGTGTCGCGAAGGTTTCTCGAAGATCTCGGACATGGTCGAACCCGGACATGCTCTTGACAAGCAAGTCATCTACATATGCCTCTACATTTCGTCCGATCTGGTCATGGAATACAGTGTTGACCATGCGCTGGAACGTGGCTCCAGCATTGCGCAACCCGAAAGGCATGACCCGGTAGCAGTACAGTGTCTTCTCCTCGTCATCTTGGCTCATCCGGATTTGGTTGTACCCGGAGAACGCATCCATGAAGCTGAGGTAGGCATGTCCCGAGGTGGAGTCGACCAGTTGGTCAATTTTGGGCAATGGAAATGGATCCATAGGGCATGCCTTGTTAAGGTCAGTATAGTCAATACACATACGCCAGTCGCCATTGGACTTCTTGACAAGCACGGGATTGGCTGTCCATTCAGGACACTTTACATTTTCACGGCCTGTTGCCGTTCTTTCCCCATGTTACGTTTCCGTTGCCTAACAGGTTTTGAGCCCGGCTTAATATGCAGTCGGTGCTCCGCTATTGATCTCGGAATGCCTGGCATGTCGGCTGCGGTCCAGGCAAAAACAGATTGGTTTTCTCGGAGGAATTTGATTAGCTCTTCTTTTGCCTGCCCCTGGACTGCCTTTCCGATATTGAGTGTTTTGCCACCACCCAGATCGAGTTGTTCGACTTCGTCTGCGGGTTCAAGGGAAGCTTTTGCCTCAGCTTTATCAACTGGATCTAGTGCCAGGTTGGTGTTTGGAGGTAGAAAGTCAGTACTTGAACGCAACCGATGTTGGTTGGTTTTTGCGTCGGACTGATCAACCTGGTGGACAGAGCCTCCTTGACCTTGAACGGACGTCATGTAGCATTCACGCGCCACCTGCTGTTGGCCACTTTCTTCCCCGACCCCGGCTTCAGTGTGAAACTTGATTTTGAGATGGGAAGGGGAGATGATGGCGCCTATTTTGTTCAAGGTCCCTCTTCCAAGGATCGCATTGTACGCAGAAGGAGCATTGACGATGAGGAAGTCCACCATGACTTCCACTGTTCGAGGAGATGTGCCAAATGTCACTTTGAGCGGCATCATTCCCCGAGGTTGAAGGGCATCTCCCGTGAAGCCTATCAAAGGTGAGATATGTTGTTGGAGGGCGCGAGTGTTGAGGCCCATTTACGTGAAGGCCGATAAATACAGGATGTCTGCTGAGCTTCCCGTATCAACTAACACTCGCTTTACCCTGTGAGTATTGATCTTGAGGTTTAGTACCACGGGATCATCATGCGGGCTTGAGATCTCTCCTAGATCTTTCTCCGAGAAAGATATCACCTCTTCTTCACGAGGTCGCTTTGCGTTAGTTGCAGTTTCCACATTTAGGACAGTGGGGTATGGTTTGCGGTTGTCACGGGGTTGAATCTTCCGGATGGTACCGCGATGACCACCACTGATAACATTGATGACAGGGCTGTTCTGTCGTTCCTGTCGTCTTGCCTCCGGGCCATCCCGGGTTTGGGGACCGACCTCACCAACCCGAGGTCCCGTATAATTCTGTCTATATGGAATGTGTTTCTTGAAAACCTTACCTTGGCCATTGTACTTCCTGAAGAACTTTTTGAAGAAGTCGGGGTTGATAAACTCGACCAGTTTTCCCTCTCGGGCTAGTCTTTCCAGGATATCTTTGAGTTGGAGGCATTCCGCGGTGGAATGCCCGGTGAATCCGTGGTACTCGCACTTCTTAGAATTATCTTGTACCGTAAAAATGCCTTCGGGCAAAGGCGGAGGGAGGTCGAACATACCTTCTATAATATTGTACATCTCGTGCCGCTTCTTGGTGAGAAGCGCGTACCTCACGAAATGCGGCCGGTACCCGTTAGTGCCGGATTTATGCTCCTGTTCGGTCGGTTGTCGTCCTCGGCACAGATGTAATCCTCCGCGACCTAGGTCTTGTGGGACTCCCGTTGTCGTCCTCGGCACGGATGTAATCCTCCGCGAAGGTCACGAACTCCCTCAAAGTGGCCATCTTCTTCATGTGGGCTTCATAGCGCAAAGTACCCGGACTGCCTTTTCGAAGTCCTTTCTTGATGGCAGCTAGGGCGAATTCCTCATTGAGATTCTGAATTCGCCGAGATGCCTGTATGAAGCGATTGACGAATGCACATGTTCTCTCACGCTGGCCCTGGACAATATCCAGAAGCATCTCGCACGTAGCTGGTGGTGGTTTGATAATCGTGTACCTCTCCAAGAATAGTTTGGCGAAGTCTTCGAATTTGTTAATGGACCTCCGGGGTAAGGTCATGTACCAGTCCCATGCTTCTCCAGTTAAGCAAGTAGTGAAGACGGCACATGATGGCATCTGTGGCTCCTAGAAGGCGGAGTCGCTCGAGGAACCCATACACAAAGTTGTGCGGATCCTGTGTATCTCCACTACCCCGGAAGCTGGGAAGAGTAGTCGGATACTTGAAATCCGTCATTGATTGACGGTAGATGTCTCTTGAAAGAGGGCCATCTTCAATCCCCATAGGCCGAGAGTAAGTGCCTGTCTTCTGGGATTCAAGCTCGGCTAGTTTAGCCGCAAGCCTTGTTTGGATCAATTCTTCAACCTGAGCCATGTTAATACCTCGGGCAGGAGTAGGTGATCTTCGGCTCCTTCTCCGTTCATTGCGGCGAGTTCTATCCCGACCTCGGGGTGGGCTTCGTTCGCGTTCCCTACGGGAGCGAGATTGTTCTCTGCGAGACGATCTGGGCCCTCTACCATGATTGGTTGATTCTCGCTCGTTGTTGTGGTGAACTTCGGGACCTTCGGCATGTGGTGGTCTCTCAGGATCAGGTCCCCTATTCTCGTCCTGCCCTTCCAGCCGTCTTCCTTCATCGGGGTGTACCCATGTTGGCAGAGCATTCTGGTCCCTGCGTTCGGATTGGACCTGTTGTTCTGGTGGGGTAGGCATGTATGTCTCGTTACCGGTTCGAACCTGTACGAATTAATGGTCCAGATTCCTGGGGGAGACATTTGCCGGCCGACTTTGGATACGGTTTGCTGACAAAGGTCGGGGTATAGGTGCAGTGGGAGGTACTGTCTGATTTGCAGGTCGCGGTGGCACTTGCTGGGAGTGCGGTGTTGGACCTGTCATGGGGTATATCCCGTTAACGCCTCCCGGGCCCCATTGTCCGGATGGTGTCACATAGGGGTACTGGGGACCCGCCGGGGTGTAGGGCGTGTAAGGGATCGTACCGTAGTGGTAATACGGCGTTTGTGGAGTGTAATAAGGTATGTATGGTAACTGATAAGTACCAGTTAACGGGTTGTGCTCGACGTAGAGTGGCCTAGTCGTGTTCCCTCCGGTGAACGAAGGTCGATTAGCGATGTCGGGGCCTGTGTGGCGAGACTGTGCAGGTTGGGGACCATGGGGTCGTATCATCGAGCTGCTAGGCCTCGCCCCAAGAGGCTGATTTTGGGAGGGGTTTCCTGTAGGCGGGGTGACCAAAGGAGGTGGTGTGATTGTTACTCCTGGCGGGGTCATCACCCCTGGTGGGAGCGGGATTGATGTGTTTGGAAGAGTCATCTAATTCTGTCTGTTCGAGCTAGGCGTGGCCCCACGGTGGTTGATACGTCCTATCTCGGGAGATGAGGCCGTATGGAAATTTGGGCTAAGCTGGATTCGTCCCGCCAAGGGATGGCAGGCCGAGGTGTAGATCGAGTTAAGAACTCGGGGTGGTTTATGAGAGATTCGGACTCTGACCTATATGATCTCTCTCTTAGTTCGAAATTCCGTCCCCTGTCTCCTGGGGCTTATTGCCTTATATAGTCCAGCCATAACTGCCATCTCGGGCGTTTATGGGGAACGTGGGCAGTTATGTCGACCGTTACTGGGACGTGGGCATTAAGCTAGCCGTTTCTGGGACATGGGCATTATGCTAGCCGTTTCTGCGGCTATCCCGTATGTCGGTTGGCCTGGGCCTATTTTAGGACTCTGATTTGGGGCCGACATATTGGGCCCCGGCTTAACGAGCTCTTGGGCTTTTTCATATGACGTCGGGTTGGCCTTGTAAAGGTCCGAATCCCAGTCTTTCATGACCCAGTTTGGAACAAGTAAAAGGACCTGTGGAACATGGCCCTATCAAATTCAATCTCAAAATCTTCATATTAGTTTTCAGATGATAAATTCTATTTGTTAATCTTGATCAGTTGACGAGCTAATTTTTTAGTTATAGAACTTTTAATTTTTTAAATTCAAATGAAAAATAAAAAAATGACATAAAAAAATAAACTCACCAACAAGTTTCCCCATCTCTTTATTCTATACAAAATAAATTCGGAATTTTTTTAAAAACTTGATCGATTGTGTAAATAAATCAAAATTAACACTTCAAATTCATTATTTGAAAACCCAATCTCACCGATTTATGAAATCAAGGCGACTAAGCTCAAACTAGTTTTACATTACAATTATTGAAAAATTGCTCTCTTTTCACTCGGAGAAAGATTATTTTTTTTATTTTTTCTTATACTTTTTATCCGAAGATTCATCGTTTCATTTTCACCTCTCCTTCGGATCCTCAACCAGAGCTCTAAAACCCTAAATCCAGCGTCTCCAATGGCGTTCTCTCCAACTCTCTACACCACCACCATCACACCAGTACCTTCTCTCTCATTGCCACACGCTTCGCCCTCTCTCTCCGTCTCCGTACCATACTCGACTGCTCACTCCTGTACCAGACCCCGCGCCACGCCACCTGGCTATCTCTCGGTAATACACAGAGCAGTGGTGGAGGAAGAAGAGTACCGCAAGGCGCGCGCTGAGGTAAACCGAAAAGGGACGGAATTGGAAGGATTGTCGGTTGAGGGGTTCTCAATTGGCGGTATGGAGACTTGTATTGTTTTACCGACCTTCAACTCGGTGTTTGATATGGGCCGATGTCCTTCCCGGGCTGTGCATCAAGATTTCCTCTTCATCACACATGCACACCTCGACCACATAGTGAGTTCTTGTTCTGAGCTCTATGCATTTTTCGTTGAATTTCACTTTATTATTTCCGTGGAGAAGTTTTAATGCAGCGTTGCATTTGTTGAGTCAATTTGGTACTTCTATTTAATTTCAAGGGTTCTCTTCCTATGTACTTGGCGACACGCGGGCTGTACAGTTTGAAGCCTCCAACTGTGTTTGTGCCACCGTGTATTAAGAAGGATGTGGAGAGACTTTTAGAAGTTCATCGTACAATGAGCAATGTGGAACTTAATGTTGATTTGATCGCACTTGATGTGGGTATGTATGATTCCTTAATTTTTTTTTGTTTTTTGAAATGTACTCTTGTTCTATTATGTTGTCTTTATTAATTGGTATTGGGTTAATGGTGGTATGGTGTGCTGTAATCTCAGGAGAGACGTATGAAATTCGTAATGATCTTGTTGCAAGACCATTCAAGACTCATCATGTTATTCCTAGCCAGGTAACATTAAGAAAATAATTCGTCTGAATTTCTCTTAATTTTGTCTAATATTGATAGCCGAAGAGGTGTCAATAACATGAATCTAATTTTATCCCAGGGATATGTCATTTATTCTTTGAGAAAGAAGCTAAAGAAGAAGTATGCTCACTTGAGCGGCAGTCAAATTAAAAAGCTAAAGAACTCAGGTGTTGAGGTAAGTAGTATTTTTGCTGTCATGTTATTGACTTGTTACTACAATTCTATAGTTGCAGCCTTCAAGGGTTTTTAAGTTTTAAGAAACCTTCATTCTGACTAAACATTTTTAACTCATAGATCACAGACATGATATTAGTTCCAGAAGTTGCATTTACTGGAGACACGACATCTGATTTTATTCTTGACCCAAGAAATTCAGATGCTTTAAGAGCTAAAGTGCTAATAACTGAGGTAACGGTCTACTGCTCGGTGTAAATACAGGTGGTACCAGTTAATACAAAAGCAGGATCTTTCTAATAAATGCCAACTTGTTGACAGGCGACCTTCTTAGATGAAGAGATTGATGTGGAACATGCAAAGAAGCATGGTCACATGCATATTTCTGAGGTAACTTGATAATCGTCTTTGTTATGGTTTACCACACATTTGTTATAATCAAAATGTTTAATTACATAGGGCCATTCTAATGGTTAAAAGTGGCTTTTCAATGAATGCATTATGTTTCTTTTTGGTAGATTATGGAGCATGCTAAATGGTTCAGGAACGAGGCAATCTTACTAACCCATTTTTCCTCCCGCTATACTGTTGAGGTAAATTACTTGCACATCATTATTCCGTTAAGTTGATAGTTCCTCCTAAATTAAACCTTCTCATTTCTTACAGGATATTCGGCAAGCTGTTTCAAAGCTTCAATCCAGTTTATCTTGCAAAGTTGTTCCTCTGACAGAAGGTTTCAGATCAGCATACACATGATGTATAACTGAATATACAAATTTGTTTCCCCATTCTGCCATGTCTGTATAATTGTAATTTTCAATTCAGATTAATTACGATTTTAGCGAAAAGAAATTTGCAATGTATGGTTTTTCTTGCTTGCATTTTTTTGGGCCCTGCTGCTGAGGGATAAAATCAAGCACAACCCTGGACGATGCTATCTTTATACTGTTTCTTATTTTCTTTTCACAAAATGGATAAAATGAAGTACCTTTTTCAGTGTTACTAAGCTATCAATGCAAAAATAATCTCTAATGTTTTTCTAATTAGGTTCAGTCATTTGCAAGATATCATTGATGCTGGGTCGTACTACTTGGGTAAGTTCGTTTAATGTATTTCAGCTTTAAGTGAGGCTATGCTATTATGAATAGCGCGAATTAGTCTATACATTAATCAATATTTTTTTTTTTAGGACATGTTCAGTCAAATACTGTGCGTGTGGAAAAAAAAAATTCACTTAGATTTTGCGAATTTCGTCCACGCGCACAGTATTTCGGTCATTCAAAAATTTCCATTCTTGTTTCCATTCCCATTCATTTTAGACGGCTGAATAGGCCCTTAAAATCCAAATTGTTAATCTGAATTATTCAATATGATATTTATATGAAAATGTACTGATAGATCAAATTTTAAATTATTTAACTATTTTTTATAGATAAAAAATCATTAAAAAATAGTGATTTTCTACCTATCTAAAATAGTAAAACGTGAAAAAATTTAAAATTTAGTTTGAAAATACATTTTCATATTGAGATTATGTTGAAATATGCATATAAATAATTTGAATTTAAACTCAAAACTAAAATATTAATTTATAATATGGACCAATTGGTAAACATAGTACCAAGGTCTCATTCTTTCATCTTTGTAGTAAAAGTATCTTCTGTTTACTTTTGAAAGTATAATAACCATAAAACGTTTAAATTAACAATTTTAGTGTTTTTGGCATAATATTTTTGTGCAAAACAGCTTAACAATTTGGTCTCTCTCGACCAGATAAAACTTTGAAGATTTCTGTTTAAAGTTCGACCCAACTCTTTTTTTTTTCTTTCAAATTATGATATCCTCTTCTGATCCGAGTCCAATTGGGATGTAAAAAATTTATAGCGCGCCCGAACATATTACGACACGGTACAGACCGTACGGCACATGTGTTGGTCTTGCGACGTGGGCGTAACTTGTGTTTCGACGCTGTTATTATCCTTCGAAAAAATGACTCGGCATGTAAATATGCCTGATCACTATACAACACGATACGACATGTAACAAAATGTAACTAAATGTGATTCAAAATAACATAAAATTTATTCCATTATTTATTGCAAACAATAATAAATTTCGACAATTTTTTTTTGTTTTCATTGATTTTGTTTAGAATATTGTTTCTTTATTTTATAATTGTTTATAATATTTTTCACATTTTCCATTATTTAAGTGTGACTAAAATTCGTGAATTCTCGCAATTTTGATTACAATACGGAATAATACATAAAAATTTAATTACACAACAAGTGATCCGAGTTATGACCCGTCTTCCCAACCAATCAGATCAGTAGCGACTCGTGTGGGCCACACTCGACTCGACCCAAACATTTCCGAAATAGCCGAACTTACGTTCCGCGAAAATTATGTATGCATCACTTGATTTTAACAAAAAAAAGGAAAAAAGAAAATTACGCGTTACTTCTAAACACACAACACTATTTAGGGTTTCTTACCCGAACCCACCTCTCTCTTTCTCTAATGTCTCTAGATCTGTTTCACTTCTCTACCTATCCCTTGCAGATGGGAGACGAGGGGTCAGGCGACATTCCCTCCCCTCCAGCGGCCAAGAGGTTGAAGCGGGTGGCCGAGGTGGTGATGGTGCTCTCCGCCATGGCTGAGATGCGAGGAGGGAGAGATCCGACCCCTGTGGAGAAGGCCATGGCTGCAGAGGCGAGGGAGAGTTTGACTGGACTCTGTGAAGGGTTTAAACCTAAGGATTTGTTTCCCAGAGAGGCTGTTCGGGCTGTGGTGGAGGATTTAGGGCTCAATAAGGATTCTGGTATGGTGTTCAGGCCACCTAGGGCTTCAATTGCTGAGAGGATCTTGCAGACTAAGAGAAAGGTTTTTCGGTTTTGTTTCTGTTTATTTGAACAATTGCTTTGGTTTGTCTTATGATAGTGAATTTGGAGATTTCATTGAATAGTCAAGTTACCAGGGAATGTCTTTGGTAAAAATTCGGCTGCAATCTGAATTTAATTGAGCCAGATTCTTGTTTATTAAGAAATCAGCCTCTATTGCTGGTATTTTTGTGGGGGCAATGATTGACTAACAGATATTCGCCTTGGAACTAGCCAATTATTCCATGCTGCACTCTCCCTCTGGTTGCAATCACTTGTACTGTTTCTTACTGGTTTGGTTGGTCTTAATGAATACGGAGGATGCTATTAAATTCATATGATTTTGCTAGAGGACGATACTAAGTTCTTATTGCGTGTTATATATGGAACTGGATCCATGCATTAGAAGTCCCACCTTAACTTCAAATGTTATGTTTTTATATGCTATATCTGAAATTCTTATTAATCTCGCATTATGTTCATTCCCATGATGACATTCATCAGAACATCCGGACACTGTTTTTTTGTTCACTGAAATAGTAGTATATCGACCAACTTTCTTTAATGAAATACTTTATTCTGATAACTATTTAAACCATTTCAATATTATCTTGTACAGCTGGAGGGAGCTCACGAAGTTCCCATGAACCAGTACTACCCGTCTCAGCATGTTCCAGTAGCTTTTGGTGCAAGTCAAATATCAGTACCAGGTGGAGGGCATCACACCCAGACAGTTGCTACTTCTGTCCAAACTAGGAGGTCACAAATGAATGAAAAAGCATCTGGAATAGCAGTGTCTAATCCTTCGGGAGCCATTCCTCGTACTGAAACATCACATCTGAGACACAATGGGATGGCACATCTAGCTCAAGCTAGAGGTACTTAAGTTTTGTTTTTCTTCTTTAATTAACATGTGGTAATTACTGACTCCGTCTTGATTGTTTTATTCTGTATCTGCTGTTATTTCGGACTTGGATTGCAGGACCCTGCTTTTCTGGTCCATTCCAGGACGACAGCAAAGATTGGTGTGTTACTTTTAGATAGAACGCCCTTACCGGAAAGCAGGTCCTGGTATCCAAGTACGGAATGACAGCAGAAATGAATGCAATACAAGTTTCTGGATATTTTTAAATTGATGACTTTCACAAATTTTGTAGGAGAAATGGAAAATGTGAAACTGGATCCAACAAATCTAATATTACCATAAATAATAAGTGTTGTGCATGGTGCTTCTGTTATTAAAAACTTATTATTATGGTTCAGTGGTGATTATTTTTCTTCCAACCATCAGTAGTTATTTGTATGCCAATTGCTTGTCTTTTTCTGATTGCTTTTTTTTTTTTTCTTTTTTCTTTTTATGGTGTCAAATGCAGCAAAAGCAGCCAATCCCCATGTCCAACCTGATCAAAAGGATAAATTGGTGGATCACACATCTCTTAGGTCAACCAGTGCACCCCATGGAGTTAACAGCACCCGCTCAGCACAGAACAATGAAGTAAAACCGCCTGCAGTTCAACCTGGGCCCCCCAACCTTCTTATCGGGCTCCCAGCCCCGCAAGGCATAACATTTGTTCCTGCCCAATCAATCTACTCTAGCCATGCTGAGATTTCTAAAAAGGTTCAACAGATTATACAGGGTCAAAGGGACTCCACCCACCCGAGCTGGACTCCACCCTCGAGTGATTATATGAACAAACCCCTTATCTGCCAAGCATGCAATGTTGTTGTTACTGATGTGGACAGCTTGCTCATATGTGATTCATGCGAGAGAGGGACCCACTTGAGATGCCTTGAGTCAAATGGTACAAAGGTTCAGGTACCTAAAGCTGAATGGCACTGTCAGAGGTGCCTTGCAGCTAGCCATGGCAAAGCATTGCCACCTAAGTATGGTAAGGTGACACGTACACTGGGTACAGTAAAAGCTGTGACATCTGTTCGAAAAGAAAATCCACAGTTGAAGGATGATCAGAAGAAAATAGTACCTAATGGAACTGTTACGAATCAGCCAAATACTGAGCCTGGTGTCAATAGTGGAAATTTGAATAATGTTCAAGTGGTATCTAATAATCCTAAAGAACGTGCAGTTGCACAATTGGCTGGCACAGTTGTCAAAGTTGAAAACCATGGTTCTCAAAATGGTCAATCTGGTAAGAGTGACATAACTGGTTGTGAGCCAAAGGAATCTTTGGGTGAAAAAGAGAAAGCATTACCAGAACAGCACCAAGTGGACAAAAATAGTAATCAGGCGAATGGAGTTGCAGCAAGTGAGAAATCTGCTGGTCCTGAAGTTTGTTGGGTTGGAGATGCTGGGGAAGTGATTGACGGGAAGAGTTACTATAGTTCATGTTGTATTAATCAAACTACCTACAAGCTTCAAGACCATGTCTTGATCTCTTCTGATGGTGAACGTTTTATTCCGTCAAAGATCAAGGCTAGTACATGCTGTTTCAAACTCAAGTTAGTTTCAGATTTTACTTGCCATATTCTATCTTCTAATCAGATACTAAATTTATCTTTCTTTTGCTAAAACTCTGCAGTCTTTATGGGAAAGCAAGGAACCTGGTTCAAAATGGGCAGTTGTGAATCCATATTACCTTCCCAGTGACCTTCCTGAGTCTGTTAGCAGCTCGTCAGGTGGTGTTGAAGACAATGAGGTAAAGAGTTCTGTATGCTGTATGGATGCAAATTTCTAGTGTTGTTAGTTGTTAGAAGACAGTGCTTGACTGGTACAGCACCATACAATACTGAGAGGTATTTTAGAGTTTATCAGCCAAGCTATGACCTGTCTTCAAGCTCTTGTTTTTATCTAAAACCTAAATGCAAGGAAAAAATCAAGAAAAAAAATGTAAAAAAAGAAATAATTACTTATCGCAACTGTAGGAAGTAATAACATGTATACCAAGAAATTTATCTTTTTGGATGCAAAAAATAGAAAGAAAGTGTATACCGTGTACAATTACATCCTTAATTTGATTGGCTTTGGTTGCAGGTGTATGCTTCAGATAACAAAGAGACGATTAATATTAACTTGATCAGTGGTCCCTGTGAAGTATTAACATCTGACAAGTTTCAGGAGGAGAATGAAAAGAGGCACCAATTAGCCGACTCGAACAATAATTTGCCTCCCATCTTTTTGTGCAGGTATGTGTATTTCTGCTCACAAGCAATTGGAGGTTTAATTCTTTTTGTGGAAGATGAGTTTTTAGTTTTCTCACAAGTTGTGTTATGTTGATGATTGTACAGATGGAAATATGATGACACTAATGGGATTTTAAGGCCGCTTGCCCATTAACTTCGAGGAAATTTGAATCAGCAATAATATCTGTAACTACATTCTTATCTCTGTCTCCAAGAAATGAGGTTTGTTCTCACTTTCATGATATCAACCATATAAGCTCGTATAATTTCGTTGTGCTATTTTTAACAACATCTGGTATTTTTTTTGTAATCACAGGTAGAGAACTGGCCTGGATGGAGTCGAAGAGTGGCTGGTGCTGTATGTACATTATATAGCTCTTGATAATTCTAGGTCTCTAGCTAATTCAATCAAATTATTTGACATAGATGCTAGTGTTTACTCTTAATATAGAAAACCAGCCACAGGTGCTGGCTGCTCCATTTTACTTCCTCATAGAAGTAAAAAGAAAAATAGTTTTTAGGCTTGGATAGTCTGTCTAATGTAATCATAATTTTTTTGACTGATGTTTTTCTTCCAATCCCTCCCTCTACTCTCCCCATCCAAACATGATCTAAAGGTGAAGGTGTTAAAAGATAAAGATGAAAGGGGCGCTATTGGTGCTTGAAGCGGACAAGATGGGGATATAAAGTCAGAATTATTCATTGTTCAATTGATCTTAATTCAACCCGTTCTCATCTGTTCACCAGGTTATTTTGTGAAAACTGCATACTCTATATACGTTCAACAGAAAATGAAATAAAAAATAAAAGAAAGGAATTTTGCTAACGTTGACCAACGACCGTGTGGCATGAAGAACGCTTCACTGTCCGAGTATCTTAAAGGTTTAATTGATCACAACAAGAGAATGCAGTTGGAAAGAATCACAATTGCAGAAAACATACATTATCAAACTTTTACTTCCACACGTGTACGACTTTTGTACGCAAAGAGACGTAATTTAAAGTCGATGAAAGCAAAAAAAGGACCTTATAATACTAAGAGGCACATTTCTGTCACTTCATAACCGGTCGTTATGTCTCCAAAATCATATGAAGGGGCGGGGGGTGGAGTTTGCTGTCCAGCGGAAATACTTTGTTTAATTATACCCCTTTTACTAAGAGTAGCCTTTTTAGTGCTAGCTGAACGTAAAGTAATGGGTTACGGATCATTTTGTTTTAGATGTGCTCTGATTTAAAAATAATGCATATTATTTAGTTACTTTTGATACAAGATATTTAGTTTTAGACACAAACAACTTCAAATTGTACTCTCTCCCCACTCTCCACATCCATCTATCTCAACTCTTTTAGGTTTCACTCCACAACAATACCTCCCCTCTCTCGTCTCTACCTCCTCGAACGGAGGGGAGGAAGCCGATCGGGAACCGAGAATGCGATAACGTCGGAACTCGGAGCGTAGAATCTCTATTTATCTTAATCGGAGCGAGGCAATGAGTAGATCCGACTGTCGGAGTGCGTCAGTGAGTAGATCCGGCCGTCGGAGCGACACAGTGAGTAGATCCGACAGTTAGAGTGTGGCGGTGAGTGTTGGAGCGCGACCATGAGTAGATTTGGCCATCAGAGCGGTACGACAGTGAGTAGATCTGATTGTCGGAGTGCGGCTACTATCGGACAAAAGCAGATTCAGTCGTAGTGAGGTATGGAGAACCAGATATTAGAATATTTAAGAGTGTAAATAAGTAGTAATAGATAATGAGAATAAATGAGTTTAAATCTAGAAATTAGAGTAATTTGACTCATTATAAATATATTTTTTATAAATGAAACTTTTAGTTGACATTTAAAGATCACTAACTAAAAAAATTTTGTACTCGTCTCTCCTCGATAGGGGTGTCAATGGCACCCTTTTATCTGTTTATCCGATCCGTACCGTATCCAATAAAACAGATATGGGTAAGTTTTTTTTTCGTAAACTTACCGGGTATGGATACGAGTAAAGATTTTTTGTTTGTTATCTAAACAGGTAAGAGTACGGGTAAAGCCTATTCCGTACCCGTTATCCGATCTGGTAATTATAAAAAAAATTATATATATATTATATATATTAATGAGCAATGAATATTAATTCTTCAACTATTCTTGATGGATGTATTACGCTTAATTAACTATTAAAACACGTAAATAAATTTCAGCAAATCTCAATAAAGTTTAGAACTTTTAAACACGTATATATATTTGTGAAATTATTGTGTTTTAATTTATTATTTAGTAAATAATAATTTTTTTATTATAATAACATTACTCGTTATTTACCCGCTACCGTTTCTTAATCCGATAACCATAACAGATAAGAATAGAGTACGAGTAAGATAATTCGTAGCGGGTAAGGATATAATACGGATAAGAACAATTTATAACGGATACGGTATGAAAATGCTTCCACCCGACCTTACTTACCGTGCCTATTGACACCCCTGCTCCTCGATAAATAAACACTTGGGCCATCAATGCCTACGCATATCGCTTGGGAATCTGTAGACGTCTCTTGTACTGCATCTTATTAAACTGTTCAAGCCAGATCTGCAACATCTCCGTAGAGAGTTATTCGAGATCCGATTTAGAGTTTAGACCTGTCTAATTTGAATAGAATAGATAGACCTGAACCAATTTCACCCTGTCCCGGCAAAATCCAATCACCTTTGCCTCTGCGACTTGGATTGGAGTAGGGGTTCCTTTTTATATTAAAAAAATATATTTAAATAACATCAGCGAATCAATATGATATGATCTCTTTGTTTTAGATTGAATGGTCATAATTAAAAATAAGGTCCCGCTTTCTTTATTAGTGATGATACATAAGTCATCGTTGCATTTCCGTATCATCAGGCACACCTTGAAAATTGTAATTCTATAAGTGTTAAACATAACTAGAAATCATTAAAAAGAAAGAAACTTCCTAGTGTTTACAAGGAAAATATTTTGGATAAATAATAATTAGCTTAATGTTAAAAATACATAATTAGACGGTCATATTTTGATGATTATATATTAAAAATTATTAACTTACTGTGAAAAATAACTAATTAAGTGTTTATACATATAACATACCTGTTAAAAAAATAATTATCTAATACATTCAGAAATGGACACTAAATGCACAAACTAAACTCATTTTCGTTTCTTTCTGCTATATAATGTTAGAAGAGCAAATATTTTTTTTTTTGAAGAAAAAAAGGAGCAAATAGTTGACCAGAAGTTTGCTTACATGCCTCTTCTGAAGCTAAGTCAAAAGAAAGGATTTTCATCGCTTATTAAATAATTAAGTCTATTTGACTTTTTCTTTCTTTCATTTTTCTTTTTGCATGATATTGTGGGCCAACATTATCATTTCATTGTTTTTAAATTCACGATACAATCATACAAAGTTTGTCAACTGATGATTTGCTAACTATGAGTTATTTAAACATATTATGGCACAAGTCACTATGAACAGGAGCGGACCTAGAGTGTTTCAGGGGCAGCTTCCTCCTTCTGGATTTTGAGTTTTAGTAGAGATTTATCGGTTCCGACCGATTCTGCCTCCTCTGAAAATTTTTTTGCCCACCTCTGGACCTTTAATTTGTAATTCGAGTTAAATTTACGGTTAAAATTGAAATAAATCTGTTGAATTTTGATTGGTAATTAGAATTATAAGTCAGAGCATCAGAAATTACAAGTCAAAGCATTGGAAAGTATATCGAGTACCCAATTGGTTAATGGATTTAAATCTGATTAGGTATTTAAACCCGATTTGATATTTTTTTGCTCCTATGACGAAAATCCTGGTTCCGCCTCTAATTATGAAAGTCGTATATGAAGTCATCGACTCAGAAAAAATATTGTAAATTGCATGCGAACCCAGTATTATTATGATTCTTTTAGAAATTACAATCACAATAGTCTGTTAATTTGATGTATTTGTCTTTGGATGAAAAAAATACTGATCATTAGACTGAGTTCAATTTTTTCTGAAATTCGAATTTAAGTAGGCTAAATTTGGATAATTAATTAACCGAGAGTTCTAGAGCTGACAATTGCAATCTGCAAATATCTAATCATAAGTTATTATCTGTTGATTTTGTCAACAAAGAAAAGACACCGCAGGTGTTAGCAATGACTCAGATCAAGAGAAAATATCTTGCCTTTCTTATATATGCCAGGTAAATTGAAAGTGATTTTCCTCGCATAAAAGTCAATTCCTCCAAATATATCTAATGGACGACGATTTTTTCTTTTTATTAATATCCATCAATAAATAATAAAAAATACAGAAATGTCTACGATTTTTCAATATTTTTAAAAATGTCCAAACCGCCAGAAAACCTGACAATCCACTTCTTTTCAGAAACTGTTAGGAAACTTGGCGGTTGACTTAGTTTCTGAACTGTCAGGTTTCAATCTAGTGGTTCTGAGTTTTTTTTTTCCTGAAAATAAGCTATATAAGGTCTGTTTTTCTCTCCTCCCACTCATAATTCACTGAAACCCAACATAAAAGAAAAAAAAAGAAGAGAAAGAGGAAGAGAATAGGCGATTTCGGAGACGATTTGGAGTGATTTCTGAGGCGATTTTTCGATAATTTTTATTTAATTTTTTTTTATTCAAACTACATCATGATGAATGGTAAACATTTATAAGTGATCTACTAATTATAAACAGAATTTACTAAAAGATAAAAAAATTTAAATAAAAAAATTACCAAAAAACCACTTTAGAGATCACCTCAAATCGCCTCATTATCTTTCTTTTTTTCTCTTCTGTTGGGTTTGAGTGAATTTTGATTGGGAGGAGAGAGAAACAAAACTTATATAGCCTGTTTCCAGAAGAAAAAAAAAACCAGAACCGTCAAGTTTCCTGGTGGTTCAGAAACTAAGTCAACTATTAGGTTTTCTGGCGGTTCTGAAAAGAAGTGGACCGCCAGGTTTTTTGGCGGTTTGGGTATTTTTAAAAATATTTAAAAATCGTGGACATTAATAAAAAAAGATCGGTAATGGACGCAGTAGTGCTGATAATGCACAAACGAAGCAATCAAGTAAATAATAAAAATAGTTTCACATTTATATATGTATATAATTTGTTGTCAATGCCGTAAATGATCGAGGAATCTAATCGGTAACATGCAAAAAAAATGATTTAACATTTGTGTTGATCAGCTAACTTATATTACATATGATCATAATGAAATATGGTATATTCTAACACTTGGACGATAACATTCTGTAAGAGGTAAGTAAAGGTTGATTAATATTAATAATCATTAGGTTGACAAAGTGGAAAACAAATGATTTATTTTGTTAATATTTCTTAATTGGCCATGTTTAGTTACATTGAATAAGGCACATGACTCTTATGTAAGAGTCTGAGAGGTTATGGGTTTGAAAATTACAAAATAGAAAAATTATCTATATTAATACATAAGAGTTTGAAATGTGTTGAATGGCTTCACTCCAACACATATTCCAAAATAATGCTAATATTTTTTATTCATGGTATTATAAAAATTAAATACCATAAATTTTTTTTTTTCAAAATTTTCAAAACTAATAAGATCATAATTTTGAATATTTTACAGTAAATGATACTATGGATTGAAATTTTTTATTTTTTATGTTAAGAATAAAAAAAACAGCTTATAGTGTTGATTGGTGAAGTGGTCCTCATGGTACTTGGACCAATTGCATTTAATGGATACCATTAGCATTTGTTTTTTTGACATGGCTTATCAGAAAAAGCAAGGTTATTTCCGCTGTATGACCGACACAATGAAAATTGTACTTTGAATATTAATTGGATGTTTTTCAGCCCTTGCTTCACTGCTGAGTCATGAGGCTTGAATTTTTTCTTAGATTAATATTTTTTTTATTATTACATATTAGATTAATAAATTAATACACAAGTATTCGAACCTGTATCTTCTCGGTACTTTACTGTGTAAAGTGGTCAGATTGGAGAATTCGGAGAATCCGAAATTCCGAATTGACCGCATTGGATAGATTTTTAGGTAAAACATTTTGACAAACATGACAGGAATCAGATTCAAACCAATAAATTAATCATGTTCAAATTTATTAATTAATAAAGTACTAGATAAACAAGAATAACAATAGTATCTGGTGGGTTTGGCTGGATGAAGAATAGCCACTAATCTGGGTTAGCACTATTCCGAAGTACTATTCTCCATTTGAATGTGTTTGAATTAACAAATATGGACTAATTTTTATTTGTCTTTTGTGGTTTAGCTCACTATTCTACTAACCCAATAAAATAATAAGTTAGCTTTGTTCTCAATTTTGGAATTAGCTCACTATTCTCACTAACCTACCCCTCCATGAAGGTGCACATCTTTCTCTGGTTGATGTTAAATGACAAAATCCTCACTCAAGAGGTCCTTGCCACACGAGGGTGTACGGTCTCACAGGGATGTGCGTTTTTGTAATAACGGTCTAAGCGAGACCTGTGATCACCTAATGCGAACGTGCCCCTACACAAGGAATTTTTGGACGGGGCTATGTGCACAGCTGAATCTTCCTCCAATGAGGGGAAACAATTACTCAGAGATCTAGGGCGATAGTCAGAACCATTTGACAGGACAAAGTAAACAACGATGGGATGTAGCATGGGCGGTAGGATCATGGGCAATATGGAAAGAACGGAGTCGAAGGATATTCACCCAGAGGGGGAACAGAGCATATCTTAATTAATGAAGTATCAATTGATGTACATAATTGGCTGTTATTTAGTTAGATGCAATAGTGCAAGGGGTGGCCTGGGCATATTAGGATCTTTTTTAATTTTATTAGCGGATCTCTTTACTATCTAAGAGAATATAGGTAGATTTATTAAATAGTTACAAGGATCAGTTGATCCGAGTAACTCTCTTGTAAATACTTTTTTTTATCCCAATATATCTTAGTGGAAACTTCCACTAACCTTCAAAAAAAAAAAACCTACCCCTCCATTTAAATACACCCTTTACATAATAAAAAATAACAAAAATAATCTCTTGTATAATAAAAAACAACAAAATAGTATTCTTTTGCATATTAAAAACAACAAAAATGACAGGGGAGACAAAAATTAATTTCCGAAAGAGAGCTTATTAAATCAAAATTACTTTTTAAAATCCGAGGAGGTTGATAAAGCAGTTTTTAATTCATATAGCGCACAAATCATATACAATATTGTCTTGACACTATTGTCCGTGCGCTGCATGAATTAAAATCTGCTCTGTTAAAATCTTCACTAAATTTTTAGGGACGATTATTTTGGAAGTCGTAATGAATGGTCTAGATAAAGTATTATGAGATGTGAAATGTAGGATATTATAATATCTCTATTTTTTTTATTGAAACAAATATTTGTCTATCACATCAACAATGTTAATAATTATTTATCAATTATTTTTAACAGTCTCTATTTCTATAATTTTCACTTGTGACGACCCACTAATATAATAAAGTGATTCGGATTGACTGTTTGAACTTCAAAAATATAGATATAAATTCATAGTACGGACCGACCCCACTTTGTAAAGTAGGATGAACGCGTATCATCTGCATTAACTCAAAAGAGAATCTTTTGAGTTTAATGTATGTCGACCGTCTGATCTGGATCGGAGCCAATCCGGCGCCCGCCTGTGACGCACGGGGCTCTTTAATATTAGTGCGGATCTCAATCGGACGGTCCAGATCTATTAACGCACAGCGAGTTAATGCACATGATACGAATTCAAGTAGGATAGCCTCATTCATACATTAAATGAGTGACCACATAATAAAACAAAAGTGAAAAATAGAACAAGGACAAGTTATGGTCATAGTTTAATTTTGTTAGCTTCTGCGTCGTCATAACATGAAATTTGTATTTTCAATGTGCATTTCAATTGCGTATAAAATTATAAATAAATTATTGCTCAAGAGTTTATTATGCTGTAACTTAATTTTACGAACTTAGGTTATGGCTTTCTTATTTTTTTTGCGAACTCGTGACGTGAAACGAATTACCACGAAACTGTATATTTGGAAGAAGAAAAAAAGTGCAACTTGAAATTAAGCTCTATTTCTATTTCAAATAGGAAACTGACCAATTGAAGATGAAGTTCCCTTGCAATTAATCCCTTTGCTTACGCCGATCGAACCGGACAAATCTGGCTATTGTGATGATGTGTGATGGAGATTTTTGAGGCGACAATTTATGTTATCCAGATTAATCCAGACTGTAACATGTGGTTTATATATAATTATATATGCTTCTTTTCTAGCTTGTCTCATCAATTGACCTCTGGACATACTAGACCAATAAGATCTTAAACTAACAAAAAATATAGTTAGAGATCCTCAGATCCAACAACATTGCAGTCCGATTTTGGAAAAGTATGTAGTTTTGAGTGAGACAACGATGGCACGGCGGAGCCGGCTCTGTCACGGAACGGTATGGCACGTGTGTCGGTTACGTGCCGTGACTATTTGCGTGTCATAACAATATTTTGAAAATTTGGCACGGCACGGCACGTCACACGAAAGATTTAATTACAGCACGGCAAGGCACGTGTTCACGCGAGTCACGTGTAATTAGGACCGTTAGATCTTGATCAAATAGTGAATCTTGAATAAACTAACTTAAATTATGATAAAATGGTCTGCGAGTAGGGGTGTCAATGGCTACGGTACGGGTCGGGTAGAGGCATTTTCATATCCATACGATTAAAATTGACTTTACCCATATCCTACCCATACCCATTAAAAATTAACCTTATCCTACCCTACCCTTACCCGTTAATTTTATTGGGTAACGAAACGGTAACGGATGAATAACTGATTATACTAATATAGTAATTAGTTTTATTATATTTTACAAATTAAATATAAAAAGCTCATTCATTTCACACATATGTAATTACATTTCTAATAAAAAATAAAATAAATGTGCAATCAATTCCAACTAAATTGTTTTTTATAAATGAAGAAAATTCAAAAACAAGAATACATATTTAGGTGGGTTGAAAATTGAATTGAATATATATTTAGATTTTATAATTACCCTATAGGATAACAGGTACGAAATAGTCATTATCCATATCCTTACCCATTTTGTTAACGAAATTTTTTTTATCCATATCCAACCCAATAAGCTAACGAAAAAAAAAATCTTACTCATACCCGCCTTATCGAATACGATACGGGTCGGCTAAACGGCTAAAAAGGTACCATTGACACCCCTATTTGCGAGTCACGTTTGGTCACGACACGTTTGGACACGGCGTGACCATTCGCGTGCCGTGACCACCCCTTGACATTTTGGCCACGGCACGACACGACACGTAAAAAATTAACTTGATCATAGTACGGCACAGCACGAGACCAAAGTCACGGCGTGTTAGTCACAGTATGGCACTGCACGACACTTTTTTTCCACTCTAGAGACAACTAAAATGATGTTTGATTGTTTTCTATGTATGATAGTTATGTTGAACGGAAGTTGTTTATACAAGGAGTCATATTCAATATTTTTTTGAAAATTTGACACAGCACGGCACGTCACGCGAAATATCTAATTACGGCACGGCATGGCACGACACGTGGTCACGTGTAATTAGGACCGTTAGATCTTGATCAAAAAATGAATCTTGAATAAACTAACTTAAATTATGATAAAATAGTCTCCGAGTCACGTTTGATCACGGCACGTTTGGACACGGCGTAACTCACGTGGCGTGACCATTCAGCGTGCCGTGACCATCCCTTGACATTTCGGTTACGGCACGACACAGCACGTAAAAAATTAACTTGGTCACAGCATGGCACGGCACGAGACCAAAGTCATAGCGTGTTAGTTACAGTACGGCACTGCACGACACATTTTTTCCACACTAGAAACAACTAAAATGATGTTTTGTATGTATGATAGTTGTGTTAACGGAAGTTGTACACAAGGAGTCATATTCAATATTTTTTTGACAAAGGGGTCATACCTAAGACTAAGAGGAAATATTTAAGTTTTTTACGAGGAAGTTATCGCCAATGAGGTCAGAACATGCACATCTCTATAATTGAGAAAAATGATGTCTTCTATTCACAATTTTAGCAATTATCTCTCAAACAATTTTAAATCAGTTTTAATTTTCTATCACTATAACGTTTAACAATTTTATTCTATATTTTAATATATTATTTTTTACATTAATTCCCGCAATTTCATGATGTATCAATTTTAGTTAAATTACTAAATAAGCAAGCTACAATTGATATAAATTTGTGTAATAAATGTTTTCATTATCATATTAATATTTGTAATAGAACTATGTTCCGGACTTTACCTGAACAAAAAATACTAAGGAAAAAATTAAATATTAAAAACGAGGCAAGTTTAAATAATTTTTATATTCAGCAATTTTTCAATAAAAATAAAACACTAAAATTGTGTATAATGATGAACAACATAATTAGTATCGTGGTAATTCGTACACAGACACAACAAAAATGTATATTTTTAGAGGTTAAATTACACCTTTGATGTCTAAAACAAATATACCGAATATAAATATTGCAAGAATTGCACATGAATCGTTCGATCAAATAAATAAGAAATATCACCAAAATCAGATGGATAAGAGCATAAATAACAGAGGAGGGTTCAAATACCTTCATCTTTCATGCCTCCATCATGCCTCAATTTTTAAAAACTTTAATAACTTAAAATTTGAAACTTAAAAGTAAAAAAAGAAACCGTTGGATATGATCTACATCATTTTATCTATACACGTGTAAAAAATTATGACATTTCAATTTTGTTTTAGTTGTCATCAAGAGCTTGTAAAAAACGTACTAATGTGGATAATTTCTAGACGTTGATTTTTTTAACATATTGATTCACATAAAAACAAAATCGAAATGTGATAATTTTTTATGAGCACATAGATAAAATGATGTAGATCATATCCAACGGTTTTATTTTGACTTTTAAGTTTTAAATTTTGAGTTATTAAAGTTTTAAAAAATGAAGGCATGATGGAGGCACAAAAAATGAAGGCATTTGAACCCTACTCTAAATAATATCACATATATATATATATATAGTTATTAAAAAAGTTTAAAACGAATCGCTTTATATGTAGTGCCGATATTTTTATTAATACCCAAAAAAAAACAAATTATCAAATCTGCTTCCACCTCAAACTTATTTTTATTTCTACCCCAACCACCCGTCCACTGGGCGGTCCGCTCTTTTTTTTTTTTTTTTTTAAAAGCGGTCCGACCCCCATTGAACCGCCCATCTCTCTTTCTTCTTCTCTGCCTCCCCGCCGCCCCGCTTCGCCGCCGCCCGAAACCTCCCAAAGTCCCTCTCTCTCCTCTCTTCCTCTCTTCCTCTCTTCCTCTCTCTCTCTTCCTCTCTCTCTCTCTCTCTCTCTCTCTCCCTCTCTTCCTCTCTCTCTTCAAATCTGCCACCCTCTCTCTCTCTTCCTTTCCCTCTTCCTCTCTCTCTCTCTCTCTCTCACCCGAACCCTAATTTTCGGCCATCTCGCGGCAATCCGATTATTTTCGAGTAAGTTTCTAAATAATTTTTTTAATTTATATTTTGTATCTTGTATTGGCATTGGAACGATTGGTAGAATTGAATTGTTAATTAGAGTGTGCGGGTTGTTGATTTTCCCGACACGATTGAATTGTTCAAAATTAGAGTTTCCAAGTTTAGGGTTGAATTGTTAAATTAGGATTTAGGGTTGAATTGTTAAATTAGGGTTGAATTGTTAAATTAGGGTTTAGGGTTGAATTGTTAAATTAGGGTTGAATTGTTAAATTTGGGTTGAATTGTTAAATTAGGGTTGAATGGTTAAATTTGGGTTTAGGGTTGAATTGTTAAATTAGGGTTTAGGGTTGAATTGTTAAATTTGGGTTTAGGGTTGAATGGTTTAATTTAAATTAGGGTTGAATTGTTAAATTTGGGTTTAGGGTTGAATTGATAAATTAGGGTTGAATTGTTAAATTAGGGTTTAGGGTTGAATTTGTTAAATTAGGGTTGAATTGTTAAATTAGGGTTGAATTGTTAAATTTGGGTTGAATGGTTAAATTAGGGTTTAGGGTTGAATTGTTAAAATCGGGTTGAATTGTTAAATTAGGGTTTAGGGTTGAATTGTTTAAATTAGGGTTTAGGGTTGAATTGTTAAATTAGGGTTTAGGGTTGACAGAAATGGAGTTTATAAGTTAGGGTTTATAAATCAGGATTTATAAGATAGAATCTTCTGTTTATTGAAATGTAATATGGTCAGAACTAGACGGGGACGTGCATGGGATGCCCCTCTGGAGACGGGGGAGAGTTCACATGATGCAGAGGATTCCGGTGAAGCGGCATCCGGTGTAGAGGTATCCGGTGCAGAGGCATCCGGTGCAGAGACGTCCGGTGCAGATGCTCCCTTTGGAGATTATCCGCCTCACCATCCTAACACATTTAGTCCTCTTCTGTGGACCCCACATGTCAGGCACCGTGTCTCACTTGCATCTATGGAGGTACGTTGGTTCTGTATTCCTAATTTAAATAACATTATTTAATTAGATGTTTATATTGAAATAATTGTAAAATGCAGGACACGACGATGATGACAGTGAGGCATCGCACCCCCGAGATACCATACGTCCGTCACCCGTTGATGGAGCAGTGCATCCTTCAGCTCGGGTTGTATCAGTTGGCCACCATGCCTCACTGTGATATTGACCAGGCCCTCGTTTGCGGTCTAGTGGAGAGATGGCGACCGGAGACGCATACATTTCACCTTCCGGTTGGGGAGATGACAGTCACACTAGGTGACGTCAGCACCTTATGGGGTTTACGGATAGATGGCGACCCATCAGTGGTGTCTCAGACCATCCGGACCTGTTGCACATGATCAGAGTCAAAATAATGATGATTTACGTAGGGTTTTGGCTTAGGTTTTACATATTTTCTCACACTTATGTTTAATTAATTAGAGAAAAAGGCTACTGTCACCCTTCTTTATGTTTTATTGCAGAAAACAGGTTTTGGGACTATTTTACACCAAATGGAGCTAGAATCAGGTCAATTGGATCAGCGACGCTCATCGACTAAGTCCCTGTTACGGCCAGTATTGACCAATACGGACCAGGCCTAGCACAGACCAGAAGATAGCGCTGGAAGAATTAAACCCTAACTGCCAAGGTCCTAATACGGACCGTATCACCTGATACGGCCCGTATCCGAAGGCATATCTTGGGGAATAACTGCCGACAGCTGTTTCTAGATCAGTTTCTTAGCCCCTACTCAACCTCTACACGTCCCTACACTCCTATATAAGGCCCCTGGGCAGAAGGAATAATCATCTTTGTAATGAGGGTTAGATTTGATTAAAGTGAGAAGAGAGGAGTGCCTGTAACAATGCCGTTCCGCGGCTAAGTTCCTTTTCTTAGGGCTAGGCAGTAAACCTTGTTACTCTTGATGTTTTGATATATATATTTCTGTTGATTATGATTTCTTGTTGTTGTGCTAAAATGCTTTTGTGATTTATTATCTCTTCATCTAATTTCAATGATCTAGTTTGAGTCCGTTAGGGTAGTGACAGTACTTTAATGGTAAGAGAAACTATTTGTATGAATTAGCCTCGTTGAGATCTATTAGGTTTATGTGAAGAAAACCTTAGCGGGGAAACCATAAACCAGACCAACAAAACACGTACCAAATTCCATCACATGCGTAAAGTAAATCGCAGTGATCTGTGTAGTAATTTGGGGTATTTGAGAGATCAGACATTTGCGTAAGATAAATCGCAGTGTCCTATGTAGAATCTCGATGAAAGATCTGTCATTCTTGCGTAACATAAATCGCAGTGACCTATGTGGTGTCTTTCATTAAAACAACAACAAGAAATCAGACGCAACAGGAATATATTGTCAAGGCGGATTGAGTGGCAATGGTGTGCCGAAACCCTAGGAATTCTCATCTCTATCTTTATTTTAATTACTTTTAATTGCTTCCTAATTTACATTGATCAAAACAACATCTCTCAATTTTCAGATTTCGTCTAGCCTTTCGAAAGATTGTGATTCGATCGCTCGAAGCATTGAACCAATATTCCCTGTGGATCGACCTCGTATATACTACTCGATAGGATTGTGCGCTTGCAGTCCGAACCGATAGCATTTTCGAGTTTATAGATATTAAAAGAAACATTGCTCTCTTTTGAGTGATCAAGCTTTTTGGCGCTGTTGCCGGAGAATAACGGTTCATTGTGCAAGGCCTCGCGAGACGCCCTTGCTTTGACCATTGAATCCAATTAATTAGAAACGCCTAGATTTCTTTTTATTTTCTGCATTTTTTATTTTCTTTTATTTTTCAATTTCGTTTTTATTTTTATTTTATTTTCAGTTTTTAGTTTAAATTTTCAGATTTTCTTTTCTTTGTAGGAAACTGCACGCTGGCCGAATCATCCGTACGAAGATCCGAGAGGATTGCTAGTAGGAGAGGACAATTCGCTTCCACATCACCGATAAGAACCAATCATAGTTCTTCCTCGAGTAATTCTGAAAGCGAAGAAGACTCAGATTCGATCAACATGAATATCCCACCGAACGAACCGATTAACAATGGAAGACAAGACAATGGTGATCATGGAGTTCACGATGCAGCAAGACCCAAACTTCTACGAGACTATTGCGTACCGCGCGCGAATGATCCTAATTCTAGTATAAACCCGCCAACTGTTACAAACCGTAATTTTGAGATCAAACCTGCTCTCATAAATATGGTTTCGCAACATCAATTTGGAGGATTTCCACATGAAGATCGACATCTTCATTTGTCAATTTTCCTAGGGATATGCGAGACGATAAAGATCAACAGAGTTACCGATGAAGCAATCAGGCTAAGGCTATTTCAATTTTCATTAAAAGATAAAGCAAGAGCATGGTTGTTTTCCTTACTGGCCAATTCCATTCAAACTTGGGACCAATTGTTTAATGTGTTTATTGCAAAATATTTCCCACCATCCAAAACTTCGAGGTTTAGAAATGCAATTACTAATTTTGAATAAAGGGATGGTGAAACATTGTGTGAGGCATGGGATAGATATAAGGATATGTTAAGGTGTTGTCCACATCATGGTCTAGAAAGATGGCTGATTGTCCAAACTTTTTATAATGGTCTAAACCCTACCGATAGGTTGTCTATTGATGCTTCTGTAGGAGAAGCAATCATGAACAAGGAACCTGACGAGGCTTACAACCTAATTGAAGAGATTGCAATCAACCAACACTACTGGATCGCTGAGCGAAAGAAGCCAACTCCAACACCTGGCATGCACCGAGTAGATGATATATCCATGCTGAGCACAAAGATCGATGCTTTGCAAATGACACTCAACAAGCAAACCAAGCAGCGAACGGTAGCAGCAGTCAATGCCGCAACAGCATGTGGCTATTGTGGAGGAGCACATGAGATGACCGAATGTATGAATGTGACGGAAACGGAGGAAGAAATGGAGCAAGCAAACACAATCGACAACAGCTTTCGACCTCAGCCCGCTTACAATACATACCATCCGAACAACCGAAACCATCCAAATCTCTCATACGCAAACAATCAAAGGCCTGCTGCACCTCAACAGAACTACCAACCACAACCCAATTATCAACCAAGATACAACAATCCTCAACAGAATTATCAACCAAGGCAATACAACCAACCACAGCAACCTGACATCACATCTTTAATGGAGAGATTCCTAGAGAAGCAAGATAAGGCTAACGCCGAAATCGCGCAAAAGATCAAATCCTTAACAAACCGCAACAAAGACTTAGAAGACAATGTCTCTAAGATGGCTAAAGAACTCTCGAGTATTACACGCGGAAAAGGCAAATTTCCGGGCCAACCGGAAGAAAACCCGAGAGAGACTTGCAAGAGCATAACATTAAGGAGCGGTACAGCTTATCAGGGACCTCCCATGCCCGATCAAACTTCTGATGAGATGCGTGCAGAGCCATCGCATTCCGAAGAGTACGAGCCGCAACCACCAGAGCCGCCCGTATTCGAACTGCAGACAGACCTTACTAAGGAGCAGAATGACACCGTAGGTGGAGACGAGCGACAACCCGAACCTGAATACATTGCACCACCACCCTACAAGCCACCTCTGCCATTCCCTCCAAGGCCGGCCAAGCAAAAGATGGAGCCGCAATTCGCGAGATTCATGGAGACACTCAAGCAATTACAAGTCACAATCCCCTTTACCGAAGCAATTGCAAGCATACCCTCGTATGCTAAATTTTTGAAGGAGATTCTTTCAAACCGCAGTAGACTCTAAGAACTCTCAACAATTCCGCTCAATCTGGAATGTAGTGCGCTCGTGCAAAGCAAATTACCGACAAAGTTGAAAGATCCGGGAAGCTTTTCGATACCATGCACAATTGGCACAACAGATTTTAAGAAAGCTTTATGTGATCTGGGGGCAAGTGTTAGTTTGATGCCAAAGGCGGTATTTGATAAATTGAATTGTGGAGACCTATCACCAACTCGAATGGCATTACAACTGGCTGATCGGTCGATTCGGTATCCTGAGGGAGTATTGCTAGATGTACCGATCAAAGTTGGAGACTTTTGGATACCTGGAGATTTTGTTGTGGTCGACATGGAAGAAGATGAACACATTCCAATCATCCTTGGAAGACCATTCCTCGCCACATGTGGAGCAATGATTGATGTCAAGAATGGAAAATTTTCACTGAATGTCGGAAAGGACAAGGTTACTTACGACATAAACAGAGCTCTAAAATACCCTTCTGACATTGATCGTGTCTTCAATTTGGGCATCACTGACGAATTTGAAGAGGAAGAATACCCATTCGATGAATTTGAAGAGTTCATGGGTTTAGAGGATCTGGACAGCCTTCTTGGAAGGGAAGATGATCAAGCGCAACCTGAACAAGATTTCACCACTAAACCTGACGAGGTTTATAATGAAACATGCGCAAGTTGCACCACTGTCACAGAAAAAGGAGAAGAAATTCCCGTATCCAAAATCCTACAACCTGTATTCCCCAATACGGTTAGTAGCAAAGAGAAGAAAAAGGAAAGGGCAGCCTCTCCTCCACAACTCGAGCTTAAACCTCTTCCACCCAACCTACAATACGAATTTCTAGGCCCAAACTGAACCTATCTGGTGATTGTCGGCTCTCAGCTTGACAAGACCCAAATCAACAAACTCGTCAATACACTCAGGAAACACAAGAAAGCCATTGGCTACACGATCGATGACATCAAAGGCCTCAGTCCTACCATTTGCATGCACCAAATTCTGCTAGAGGAAGATCACAAACCTTCACAAGAACCACAACAAAGACTCAACCCGAACTTGAAGGAAGTGGTCAAGAAAGAAGTCCTGAAGCTGCTAGATGCAGGCATCATTTACCCCATCTCTGATAGCAACTGGGTGAGTCCCGTCCAGGTCATTCCGAAGAAGGGAGGCACCACAGTTGTGAAAGGAGATAACGACGAAATTCTCCAAACAAGAGTCGTTACAGGATGGCGAATGTGCATTGATTATCGGCGGCTAAATGTGGCGACAAGAAAGGACCACTACCCTCTTCCGTTCATCGATCAACTGTTGGAGCGACTAGCAAAGCATTCATACTTCTGCTACCTTGATGGATACTCCGGCTTCTTCCAAATTCCAATTCATCCTCAAGATCAAGAAAAGACCACATTCACATGCCCCTACGGAACTTTCGCATACCGACGCATGCCCTTCGGGTTATGCAACGCCCCAGCGACCTTCCAAAGAGCCATGGTGTCTATATTTTCAGATTTTGTTGAAGAAATAATGGAAGTATTCATGGATGATTTTTCAGTTTATGGGATACCTTCGACTCATGTTTGAAGAACTTGTCTAAAGTTCTGAAAAGATGTGAAGAATTAAACCTCGTATTAAATTGGGAAAAATGTCATTTTATGGTACAGGAGGGAGTTGTGCTTGGTCATACCATTTCCTCTAAGGGATTGGAGGTTGACAAAGCAAAAGTCGAGGTAATTGAAAAATTAACTCAACCAACATGTGTTCGTGACATTCGCAGTTTTCTTGGTCATGCAGGTTTTTATCGAAGATTTATCAAGGACTTCTCAAAAATCGCGAAGCCACTCTCAAACTTAACCATGAAGGATGCCGAGTTCATCTTCGATGGGAAATGTATCGACGCATTCAACACATTCAGGAATGCTCTGATTTCAGCCCCAATTCTCCAACCACCCGACTGGGACCATCCTTTTGAGATCATGTGCGATGCAAGCGATTATGCAGTAGGAGCAGTCCTGGGACAGCGGAAGGATAAGAAGCCCTATGCAATTTATTACGCGAGCAAAGTTCTAAATGAAGCTCAATGCAATTACACAACAACTGAAAAAGAACTACTCGCAGTAATCTTTGCAATTAACAAATTTCGATCTTACCTTGTAGGTTCAAAAGTCATCATCTATACAGATCATGCAGCAATCAAGTACCTCATCAACAAGAAGGACGCAAAACCTAGACTCATCTGATGGGTACTTCTCCTACAAGAGTTCGACATCAAAATTAGGGATAAGAAGGGCACAGAGAATTCGGTAGCCGACCATCTGTCAAGACTGAGACAACTAAGCGAGAATAATCAACCGATCGATGATTCCTTTGCTGACGAACACCTCTACTCTGTAGAGATAAGCAAACGACCATGGTACGTAGATCTGGCCAACTACATTGCATGCGGGGCCATCCCACCTGACATGACATTTCAGCAAAAGAAGAGGTTCTTGGCAAATGCTAAACATTTCTACTGGGATGATCCTTACCTCTTCCGCCTTTGTGTAGACGGGATACACAGAAGATGCGTCACACACGAAGAATCGAAAGGCATCATCCATGACTGCCACTCCTCGCCATATGGTGGCCATGCATCATTCCAAAAGACAGTATTGAAAATCCTTCAAGCAGGTTTTTATTGGCCTGACATCTTCAGAGACGTTAAGGATTATGTCTCCCGCTGTGATGCGTGTCAACGGACGGGAAACATATCCAAACGTGATGAGATGCCACAAAATTCGATCCTAGAAGTAGAGATTTTTGATGTTTGGGGAATTGATTTCATGGGACCATTCCCAAGCTCAGGTAACAACAAATATATCCTCGTAGCAGTCGACTATGTCTCAAAATGGGTGGAAGCAATTCCAGCGCCCTCAGCAGATGCAAATGTAGTCAAGCGACTGTTCCAGAAGATCATATTTCCAAGGTTTGGCATCCCTCGAGTAGTGATAAGTGATGGAGGATCGCATTTCATCAACAATCAGTTCAACAATCTTCTGAAGAAATATGGCGTCACACACAAGGTGGCAACTCCTTACCATCCACAAACCAGTGGGCAAGTAGAAATTTCAAACAGAGAAATCAAGAACATCTTGCAAAAGACGGTGTCTTGGTCAAGGAAAAATTGGGCACTCAAACTAGACGAAGCACTTTGGGCCTACAGAACCTCGTTCAAAACTCCAATCGGAATGACACCTTACAAGCTGATCTACGGAAAGGCTTGTCATCTGCCGGTGGAATTAGAACACAAGGCATATTGGGCAATCAAAACGTTCAATTATGATCTTCGGGATGCAGGCAAAAAGAGGCTACTAGATCTGAATGCACTAGACGAACTGAGACTCCATGCATACGACAATGCAAAGATGTATAAAGAACGGGCGAAATTCTACCATGACAAAAAGATAAGAAAAAAGGAGTTCAAAGAAGGTGACACGGTGCTTCTCTTCAATTCACGGCTCAAACTCTTCCCCGGAAAATTGAGATCCAGATGGACGGGACCATACAAGGTCACTTACGTGTACCCTTATGGAGCAGTCCAAATATGGAGTCAAGAAACCGGGCATTTCAAAGTAAATGGCCAAAGACTGAAGCATTACATCGCAGGAACAAATGATGAGCATAAAGAGACATATTCCTTCGGGAATCAGCCAAACGACGGATGAAATCGAAAAGTCAAGCTAATGACTTTAAACAAGCGCTTCTTGGGAGGCAACCCAAGGCCACTTTTACTTTCTTTTAAAAAAAAAAAAAATTTAAAAAATCAAAAAAATATATCATCTAATCCTAAACTATTGCACTGATCTCAATGTTACTAATTTCACCTACAGGAGGAGGTGCCGGAAGAATTTGGTCGAAAAATTCGAAGCCCGTCACGAAGATTTACTCTCTGTTACGGACTGTATCAGTCCAATACGGGGACCCATCTCGGACTTGGCGCAGAAAAGGGAGAGTTCAACACAAAACCGCACAATGATTACGGACCGTATTCAATGAGCAAAAATAACCAACTTTATTTCTGGCGCTCCAAGAAAAAAAATTCGAATTTTAACCAATTTTAACCTCCCACTACTAGCACCTTCTGCACATTCATCACATTCCTTCACTACCATATAAACCTTTCATCCATCTCCCCTTTTCCCTGCACCATTTCATAGAATTTTCAGATCAAAATCATGTCCACAGAAATCCTCCAAGCCAGGCCCGTATCAACCCCGTATCAAGTGAATACGGCCCGTAACAGAGACCGAAACCAGAGAAAAATGGCGCACAACAGCCCTCGTTCCTCCGATTCTCAATCCGACAATGCAATCATCTACGCAACAGCCATGGGAATCGAATTCCGCGACAAACAAGAGTTCGACCGTGCTCAAACATTGCTTGATCGCACCATCGCGAACAACAAAGCGATGTGTATCAATACCATGAAAGTCCTTGGATGCTATGATTATGTGCGCGTATCCCTCAACAATATCAATTTATGGGATTTGGCGGACCGCCTACGAACTACACGAGTCTATTTGAGACCCTCCATCGAGTTTCTATCAACACTACAATGGGATGGCGACATGATCAAATACCGATTACTCAACCGCCCATTTGCCATAACTATGGAGGAATTTTGCAAGGCGCTGTCCATTCCCACAAATGGCGAAACCGAATTATGCACAAAGGAGAAGCGCATGAAGTATTGGGAAATGATCGCAATTGATGAGCGCAAAATATACCGCAAAGACTCACGCCTCATCTCTTCGATAGAATTAAGGTACATTCACATTATTTTGACTAATTCTATATTCCCAATAGGAGAGGACACAACGGAAGTGCGAGAGAAAGATATTTACATCATGCGCTGCATGAAGAGCCATAAGCATCAACCGCACATTGGACACCACATCTTGCAACACCTCACATCGGTGGCCGCCGACACAAAGAATAATCATGTGGTTTCCGTGGGTTGTTATGCAACCCTCCTTGCACACCACCACAACATAAAACTCGACGGCTATACCGAAGTATTCGGCAACAACTTCCTAAACATGAACTACCTGGTGAATAACAATCACGTGCAAGCGATATTCAATGCACACACAGGTGACATAAGGTACACATTGAAAATAGGCGAGGGAATGACCCTCCATATCGGCACGGATAAGGGGTCATTCCAGTTTGGATACGAATCTGAACATGATGACGCACCAAGCGATGAAGAAGAACCAATAGAGGAGGAACCAATCGAGGAAGAACCAATCGAGGAGGAACCAACCGAGGAGGAACCAACCGAAGAGCCCATGGAGGAAACACATAGCGCATCACACCACTCATCCATCCACCATCATGACATGGCTTTCGTACGCCACCTCATTCCACCGCGCGATAACACCAACGAAGCAAACTCCATGCCCGCACCCACCGGATGGGATCAAGAGCCAGCCATATCTCAACCTCGCGAACCCGGTCCAACCGCGCGTTACGCCAACAACACACTCGAGAATTTGAAGAAACGCACACGCTACTTGGAGGAATACTTGGATAAGGTAAACAAAGCCCACGAGAATTTCTATGAATATTGCCTTTCCAAGGGAATACCATTCACACCACCGATTCCATTCACCCCACCATCACCCCTTCGCGACGAGTAATCTGTGAGATCTTTCTTATCCCTCTCTTAATTGTTTATTTTCTTGCATTGAGGACAATACAAAATTTAAGCATGGGGGTAGGGGTAAGAAATTAGTTTAGGAATTGCATTGTATCTAGGAGCATGTAGGACCCTTATTTTTCATTTTTTCGCTAGCAGTTTTACTCAATCGGGACCACTTTTCAAGGCTTAACCAAGATAAGTTGGGAGGAACGATTGAGGTTTTTATCTAGCGTGCATATAGACATTTGCATTGATAGGATCATATAATTTAGGGGTAATTTGCATGTAGGTTAATCAAATAGGAATTGTTTTGAATTGAATTAGACTAAGGTTTAGACAATCGGCCATGATACCAAAAATTCAGAATTTTAAAAATAATTAATAATTTCAAAGTGAACAATAAATTGGTAACCATGAGTGTTGACCAAAATTGCAAACCCTAGAATTTTTATTTATCGAGTTATTTATTTTTGCAAAGTCTTTTAAACTTGATAGTGTTTTAGAATACCATTTATTATAGATAGACCCCTAGCGAAACTATGCAATAATTCCTTGTATGAATGAATACTTGAAATTGTGTGTAATCATGGTGCTTGTGACACAAAAATATTTTATTTTACTTTCAGAAAAATACAAAAATACAAAAAATCAGAAATGAGAAAAATAAAAAAAAAATAGAAAAATCAGAAAAATAAAAAAAAAATAGAATAAAAGATGGAGGATAAAAAGAGTACGGGTGCCTACGCAAGACTGGTTACCAATAGGCTCGAGAAAACCTCCCAAATTTAAAATCCTTGTACATATTTAATTTTTCAAAAATAGTCACAAGTACCAACACACTTAGTTGTCATACTTTGCTCCAATCAATTGGGAAGAAAAATCAAAATTTATATCATTAGAATTCCTATTGATTGGAAGGGATCCATTTATAATCGAAGGGGAAATTAATACTCTCAATTTTAAGGATATTTGTGAAATAAATTGTTCAATGATAATTTTTCTAGGGTAAAGCATAATGAGGTCAATCATGGGGTGAATAAATTGTTCAAGGGAGAGGTCATGAATATTTTTAAAGTTCTAAATTTTTATTGTCATGCCAATTGTACCAAACCTAAGCCCTAATTTAATTTTTAAACAAGACCTTGAGATTGTATGGTTTAACCTAGACCGAATCTTTGACCAGCTGGGATGTCGTTGCTTGAGGACAAGCAACAATTCAAGTTGGGAGGCATGATCAGAGTCAAAATAATGATGATTTACGTAGGGTTTTGGCTTAGGTTTTACATATTTTCTCACACTTATGTTTAATTAATTAGAGAAAAAGGCTACTGTCACCCTTCTTTATGTTATATTGCAGAAAACAGGTTTTGGGACTATTTTACACCAAATGGAGCTAGAATCAGGTCAACCGGATCAGCGACGCTCATCGACTAAGTCCCTGTTACGGCCAGTATTGACCAATACGGACCAGGCCTAGCACAGACCAGAAGATAGCGCTGGAAGCATTAAACCCTAACTGCCAAGGTCCTAATACGGACCGTATCACCTGATACGGCCCGTATCCGAAGGCATATCTTGGGGAATAACTGCCGACAGCTGTTTCCAGATCAGTTTCTTAGCCCCTACTCAACCTCTACACGTCCCTACACTCCTATATAAGGCCCCTGGGTAGAAGAAATAATCATCTTTGTAATGAGGGTTAGATTTGATTAAAGTGAGAAGAGAGGAGTGTCTGTAACAATGCCGTTCTGCGGCTAAGTTCATTTTCTTAGGGCTAGGCAGTAAACCTTGTTACTCTTGATGTTTTGATATATATATTTCTGTTGATTATGATTTCTTGTTGTTGTGCTAAAATGCTTTTGTGATTTATTATCTCTTCATCTAATTTCAATGATCTAGTTTGAGTCCGTTAGGGTAGTGACAGTACTTTAATGGTAAGAGAAACTATTTGTATGAATTAGCCTCGTTGAGATCTATTAGGTTTATGTGAAGAAAACCTTAGCGGGGAAACCATAAACCAGACCAACAAAACGCGTACCAAATTCCATCACATGCGTAAAGTAAATCGCAGTGATCTGTGTAGTAATTTGGGGTATTTGAGAGATCAGACATTTGCGTAAGATAAATCGCAGTGTCCTATGTAGAATCTCGATGAAAGATCTGTCATTCTTGCATAACATAAATCACAGTGACCTATGTGGTGTCTTTCATTAAAACAACAACAAGAAATCAGACGCAACAGGAATATATTATCAAGGCGGATTGAGTGGCAATGGTGTGCCGAAACCCTAGGAATTCTCATCTCTATCTTTATTTTAATTACTTTTAATTGCTTCCTAATTTACATTGATCAAAACAACATCTCTCAATTTTCAGATTTCGTCTAGCCTTTCGAAAGATTGTGATTCGATCGCTCGAAGCATTGAACCAATATTTCCTGTGGATCGACCTCGTATATACTACTCGATAGGATTGTGCGCTTGCAGTCCGAACCGATAGCATTTCCGAGTTTATAAATATTAAAAGAAACATTGCTCTCTTTTGAGTGATCAGCACATGATACCGGAGCTGCTGGGGGCCGCTCCGACGGACTTGCAGAAGAAAAAGAAGAAGAAGAAAGGAGAGGATGAGGAGGAGTGCCGGTATTCCAAATACTGCATTAGTCTTGCGGCGCTCCGCAGTTACTTCCACCGGCGTAGGATCACCTCTGATACACGTGACGAGCAGGCCGTTCTGAGGTAATCACAAACAGTTGCAAATTAAAATATGTTATGGATTCAACAAAAATTGTAGTTATTTATGTCTCTAATTTATATTGCAGGTACGTGAGGGCGTTTGTCATGGATTTATGTGGCAGCGTCATGTTTGTCGATTCCAGCGGTGACGCAGTTCCGATTATGTTCCTCTCTCTGCTGAGGGACATTCAGCGGCCGTCGAAGTGGAACTGGGGTGGAGCCGTGCTCGCCCACTTATACCGGGGCTTGTGTCATGCTTGTCTGGTAAGTTTGTACAAATATTTTAATTTTTTTATTACAAATATTAGGGTTCCATATTTACCAGAAGTGCACCGCATGTCCAAAATTTAGGCGACGAACAAGCAGATTGCCGGATCGCTTCTTCTACTCCAGTAGTGGTCCTGGTCGCATATACCGGTGTGTCGGCCTGTTCCTCCAGCTCAGGCGGGGTTATGGACGGGAGATGACCCCGAGAGACGTCCGGGGTACGATGCCATATGGGGTACTCCCCACACATACGAGGACACGGGCAGGGGGAGGACCGTGGGGATTTCGTATGTCCGGGGTCAGCTTCAGATGCTTCACGAGGCGAGCATCACCTGGTACCCTTATCGTCTGTTCTACGATTGGGGCCTTCTGTGCCAGCTGACATTAGAGCAGAGACATCTCTCGTTTTATCGGGGGCCGTGCGTATGCCTCTGGATAGTTGAGTATCACTATCCTGATCGAGTGCCCCGTCAGTTTGGCTTAGATGCCTATGTCCCTGATTTTCCAGAGTTGGGCGAGCAGCAGACCACCCAGCTGCACAGGTAACTACCCACTGCCTTATTGTTTGTCTATTTTATTACTTGTTTAAAATACACGTTACTAATTAATTTATATTGCAGCACTAAACACAACAAGCCCAAAGTCAACTGGAGCACGCGTTTCTGGGAGCATTACCAGCGTGCTGCAAGGCCGGAGGATCACTTATGGACCCCACCTCCAGCTCCAGATGCCCCTATGCCGGTCGGGCCTTGGAGATTGCGATATTTAGTCTGGTACCAGAGATGGGGCATGCCGACGATTTATCTACAGGGGGACTACGGTGATGCTCTTCGACGGAGACTCACGGGTGACGGATCTAGGACTTACTTGCCTTTCGGCCCGATCCATGCTCGTTCGGTATGTTTAAATGAAACTGACATGCTTAAAAAATTGTAGTTATTTATTCATCTTCTAATAATAATAATGAAAATACAATGTGTGCAGATTTTGACAGGTATTAGAGGAGTGGCACACAGCTTGGTGTGCATGGCGAGAAAAAGTTGGAGAGCGATAGGATGTCAAATGCTCCAACACAGTGCACCAATCGTGGAGGACTCTGGTTGGGACGGTCGCCTCGTTAGTATGTTGCACGATGCTGGGGAGGACATCAATTGGCGCGAGATAAAGGCCTCACCACCAGATCCGGAGCAGCCTAGAGCCCCTATCTACGCTGAGGAGATGCCGCCACCTCCTGCAGGTAATAATATGTCATACAAATGATCATTATTAAGCGTCTCTTTAAAAAATCATTCTTATTAATTTATCTTCATTTCTGCAGATGATGACTCGGGTTGGGCGATCCAACAATGGGTGTTGAACAACAACGCATGGAACGCGTACTACAACGAGCATGGAGTTCCAGTGCAGCATACCGAGGTAGCAAAAGTTCATTATTTAATTAATTTACTCGTTACTTCTATGTCTTTAATTTAACATTGTTTACATTCAGGATGAAGCTGCCGCCGCCGCCGTTTTCTCATTGGATGACCTCACTGGAGATGAGGGCGGATGGGAGCCAGCTAGCTCCCACCGACCGCAGTATATGGAGCCCAGACAGCACGACGGCGAGGCCAGTGGGAGTGGGGCACAGACTGCAGATGGCTTTGCCTCTACTATATTTGGCACACCGCCTCCGGCCACGTATCCTCCTACTTGGGAGGCCGATCCGTGGGTGTTGCGTACACAGGCGGTGATCCATGGGGAGCATGCATTACACCTGAGGGAGGACCCATGGGCGCGCGAGGCCGTACACGATGACATGCAGGTGAATGAGGTTCCCCAGAGGCGTCCGCCGTCGCAGAGGGACCACCATGCACCTACTAGGTTGGATCTCTACGGACGTCGCCCTCGTCCTCGTCGTTAGGGTTTTTATGTTTTTTTAGTTTGATAGATTTCTAGTACTTTATGTTTGGATTATTATATTTCATGTTTGGACTGTTATGTTTCATGTTTAGACTTACCATTTAGATTACCTACTTTTGTTGTTTAGACTTACTATTTAGATTACCATTTAGAAACATTTAAACATTAACAAACTTAATATAAAACTAATCAATTATATTAAAACTATACAATTACATAACATATAAAAATAATCGTCAATTATAAAAATATAATCGTCAACAAATAATAAATATATATCATACAATTTAATATAAAACATTCAAACAAATCATTACAACAATTTAATATAAAACATTCAAACAAATCATTATAACAATTTAATATATAACATTCAAACAAATTAAAACATAAAACCACCATAAAAAAAAAAAAAATAGCGGACCGCCCAGCTGCTGGGCGGTCAGGTGGGGAAATTGGACCGCCCAATGGACGGGCGGTTGGGGTAGAAATAAAAATAAGTTTGGGGTGGGAGCAGATTTGATAATTTGTTTTTTTTTTGGTATTAATAAAAATATCGGTATGTAGTGTGTGTATATATATATATATTATGATCTGTAGCTTAAATTTTTGCTACCTATTACAATTGGAGAACGGAGGAGGTCCGATACCCATCGGACCTACTTTTAGGTTCAACGAGTACGATGACCGTCTGATCTAATTTAAGATTTTTGCTCATGAACATTGAAACAAACTTGTACGAATTTTAAAGCGTTCCGCACGAATATTAAAGCAAATCAACAGTGATTAAAACCCATCCAACCAGAGTAGGTCGGATGCCCATCGGACCTACTCTCAAGTGTTACAATTGATCTTAGTAGAAAAATCAATTAATTTTCTACGTACTGCCGATATTGAGATAGGCTTTTATAGATGATCACTTTGTTCCTTTAATGGGTTAATTAATCGAGATACATTTTGAGAACTGTATATACCGGCCGTTGTTATTGACTTATTTCTTCGTGCGAAGCTTCGTTTACAAATAATAATTGTCATTGGTTAATGGTTCCACGTGCCATTGATGGCAGCTTGGAAGGGAAACCCACTGTACATATGAAGCTGCACATGGTCGTAAACAAAAGATACTATCCTTAAAAAGATTCTGAATTGCCAAATGGCTGTTAAAAGTGAGCAGGGTTAAAATGCCCATTGTATTTGTGCTTCAATTATGCTTTATATTTTTATCTTTATTTTTAATCTAAACAGTTAATTTGAACCGCTCAATATAATTTTTACTTTTATCTTTTTGATATTTTTTTTACTATTTTATTAGATGGATCCAAAATGATTATTTTTGAATCATGTGGAAACTTTGTTTTTTACCTATCTAGAAAAATTATAATTTTTTTCAAAAAATATAAAATTTGATTTCTAAAGATATTTTATATCGACATCATGTAAAAAATACATCATGACCCGTACTACACAGCGAAATATGGTTATAGAAAGCAACTAAAAAAATTCTCCAGTGGAAAAGGACTTGCAAGTTGCATGTATTTGTCCCTGGTTGGCTGGCTGGATGCTTTATTCTCCTCTCCATCATTTATTTTTACAAGAACCCAAAAAAGTATGAATTACACAAACACCCCTCAGATTTTGAACACGACAAAGTCATGTCAATTAGAAGTTTGTAACCAAATTACTTCTGCTATTTTATCCCATTTTTATTCTAAGCTAATGCGCAAGCCTGCTTTATACTGCAGTAGATTTTTTTTTTTTTTTTTTGAAATCAGAACAAAAATCTGTACTCGAGTAAGTCTTCTTTATTAAAATTACAGGTTGAAGCCTTGAAGTGTTTGATATATATACTTGAAAATTGCTAATATGTTATGCATAGCACAGAAGGCCTCCGTGCTACGGCTCAATATTTGAGTTTTCAAAATCCGAACCATTCAACATGATCTCCATGTGAATATGTAATTGCAAACCAAATTTTACATTTTTTAGAATTTTTTTAGATGGGTAGAAAATCACTTGATCTGAAATTTCTGTACCATTCAGATCAAATGTTTTTCTACCTATCTAAAAAAATAGTAAAAAAATTCTAAAAAATGTAAAATTTGGTTTGCAAGTACATATTTTGAACGGTTCGGATCAACCATTAGGATTTTGAAAACTCAAATATTGAGCCGTAGCACGGAGGCCCTCTATGCTATGCGTAGCACCGTAGCCAACTCCTATATACTTATATAGCCTTGTTCATTTTCTTTACTTCAAAATGAAGAAACGGAGAAACTGCCTAACAAAAGTGTAATTAAACCGTCGTTTATCATGATTTAACAATGAATCTTTGCCTGACCCAAAACAGAGACACAGACATTGCTGTCTCCTTGTTCTAATTTCAAACATACAAATTTTTTATTGTCTTCTTTGATTAAGACTTGCCTAGTCTTAGCAGCATACCGCACCATAGCATCAAATTATCTTGTTGCCTTTAATATCTTCTCACTTCCACCTACTTATTCTTACATAACACCAATCCCTCCCTCTTCATTAGATTCTTCCTTCCTCCAACTGACCTTACCCCCTTCCATCTCTCTCTCTCTCACTCTCTCTCGATCTCTGGCCGAGATGATTGTTCTTGGTGTCTTGCTCCTCCAACTCCTTAACATAAGATTACTTCTAGCTATCTGCCTCACAAACTGTAGTACCATAAATATCCAATACCCATTCGGTACCGACATCAACTGTGGCGCACGCCAAGGATTCGAACTCATATGCAACCAAAGCTACCAACCTCCCAAACTATTCCTTGCAAACAATTCAGTGGAGGTGCTCAACATATCTTACTTAAACAGCACCGCACTTGTCAGATCAAAAGTAGTAAGCACTGCCCAATCAAACTACAACGAATCATGGTCGCTTTTGCCATCAAATGGGCCTTACTCCATGTCAACTACTAAGAACAAATTTGTAGCTACCGGTTGTGGTACTCTCGCACAACTCAGTTCCATTCAGCAACCTCAACAAGTAATCAGTGCATGTGCATCGGTTTGTGTGAGCGAGGCAAGTACACCAACAGATGGATCATGTACCGGAATCGGCTGTTGCAAGTCTTCCATACCGATAAGCAATAACTCTTTCGAGTTCCAGCTCACATCCGTCAACCAAATGCCTTCTTCTGCAACAAACTTTTCAAACAAGGCTTTCATAGTGGAGGAAACATGGCTAAATACTAATGAGCAGGCTGGGGAGCGCTGGTATACCAACTTGACTGATGACCAGTCAGTGGCGGTACCGGTTTTATTGGATTGGAAAATTGACGGTTCATCTTGTTCAATCGCAAAAGGGGTGTCTAATTATGAATGTAAAAGTGAGAATAGTGTCTGTGTTAACTACAACAATGGTAGTACTGGATACCAGTGCAAATGCTCAAATGGGTACGACGGCAATCCTTACTTAAAAGACGGGTGTCAAGGTATGTAAAATTTTTGGTGTCATTCGTTCTTTCTTCTGTGTCAAATTATTTTCAGACGTCAGAAAAATCCAAGCAGAAGGGGGTAAAGATTTTGACAGAGCAGTTTTGACTTCATGCAGCTCACATCTCACTACCTTATGTTTTCATTCTACCGTCCGTGCTCTGCATGGAGTCAAAACTCAAAATTGCTATGTTAAAATCTTTACCCTGCAGAAGGCATGATGATGCTTCTTCTATTATTGTTTCATTTATACTGAAAGTAACAAGATGCGCAAGGTATATATGTAAAACTTCAAATATACCAATAAAAACTATTTCTTGTGGGAATAAGAGTTGTCTAATTTTTTTCGTAATTTTTTTATGGTGATTAGATATTAATGAGTGCAACCAGAAAGATATATATCCATGCTATGGGATTTGTGTGAACTTGCCGGGATCATACAAATGTATCTGTGAAGATGGAAAGAATTCTTCCGACCCAAAAAAAGAGGAATGTGTTACCTCCAATGGCCAAGATTTGATTCCCCTTTCAGGTAACTTTCCTCAATTACACATCAAGTTATTTTTTTTTCCTAGAGCATTTCTGACCTCTGTCACAAACTAAGTAGACTAAATTTTACATCATCGGTGTTAGGATGGAAAGTATAAAGGACAAAGTCACAAATATAGTTGTGTAAGATCTTCCTAGAACTGAATTGAACCTAAAAATCCAGTAAATCTATGTATTGGGATAATTTATTTTATTTTCTCAGTTTATTTAATTGGGCAAGGAGAGAAGAAAAATTGACAAAGGTTGAATTGACACAGTGAACCATCGAAGCCAGATTTGACCAGAAAAGTTGACTCTGACCAAAATTTAATATTTATTATAAATATTTAAGGTACAGTTAATTAGTCATCATTCAATCTATTATCTATATGATTAGGATAAGTAAGAGGAGAAGGAACAATTTTTTTTCTTTTGCTGTCCCTACAAAGTATACATTTGGAGTAATAATTAAGAAATTGCATATGTATTAATATAGTAAATATTATATGCAATATATATATAGGAGTTGGCTACGGTGCTATGCGTAGCATAGAAGGCCTCCGTGTTGCGGCTCAATATATATTTGAGTTTTCAAAATTCTAATGGTCGATCCGAACCGTTCAACATGATCTCCATATGAATATGTACTTGCAAACCAAATTTTACATTTTTTAAAATTTTTTTTACTATTTTTTTAGATAGGTAGAAAATCACTTGATCTGAATGGTACAGAATTTTCAGATCAAGTGATTTTCTACCTATCTAAAAAAATAGTAAAAAAGTTAAAAAAAAATGTAAAATTTGATTTGCAAGTACATATTCATATGAAGATCATGTTGAACGGTTCGGATTGACCATTAGAATTTGAAAACTCAAATATTGAGCCGTAGCATGAAGGCCCTCTATGCTATGCGTAGCATATTAGCATTCCTATATATATATATATATATATGCTACGTACGTACCTAGTGGTCCTAGTCTAGTCTATATTAAGATAAGTAGGCCTAAGCTGGATATACTTTAAAATAGAACAATTGTCGGTAGAGGTTAGGTTACATGCATACTCGATCTATATATATTAAATTTTCTATATATTCGGAGAGTTACTACTGGACAGTTTGAATGTCATTATTAATTGTATGCACGTATATCGGTCAAACTATTCTATTGAATTTGGATTAACTAGTCACTAGTCAGCTTCGATCCAAAAGTTGATTAGGAAGTTCTAACAAAAGGACAAGTAGTAGAATGTGAAAATTATCTCAAACAATACCCTACCTACCTACCTAGCTACAACTTTAAATTGCACAAGTCAAAGGACTTATATATATATAAGTATATACTGATCTAGCATTTTTGTTTTACATGAGCAGGGGTACTCATAATAGTAGGAGTTGGCATATTTGTTTGTCTTCTGAGTCTACCAATTGCTATCATCATGCTTCTGTACAAATTGAAAGCACGGCGATTAAGAAAACTAAAAGAGAAATTCTTCAAGGATAACCGGGGGTTCCTATTAGAGCAATTGATCTCCTCAAATAATGATATTGCTGAAAGGATGAAAATCTTCAATATAGAAGAGCTGGAGAAGGCAACAAACAATTTTGATCAGACTCGCATTGTCGGTCGGGGGGGCCACGGCACAGTGTACAAGGGTATTTTGTCTGACCAGCGTGTAGTGGCAATTAAGAAATCAAAAATTAAACTGCAGAAAGAAATCGAAGAGTTTATCAATGAGGTCGTAATACTCTCCCAAATTAATCATAGGAATGTGGTGAAGCTCTATGGCTGTTGTTTGGAGACTGAGGTTCCTTTACTGGTTTACGAATTTATCTCAAATGGAGACCTTTCAAAGCACCTCCATGCCGACAGAAATCGATCTTTGCCATGGCAAGATCGAATGAGGATCGCTTTAGAAACTGCACGAGCCCTTGCTTACCTACACACTGCCGCTTCCATTTCGGTATTCCATAGGGATATCAAGACTGCAAATATACTGCTTGATGACCATTTAACAGCAAAGCTCTCAGACTTTGGTGCTTCGAGATCTGTACCAATTAATCAGACTGGCATTACCACTGTAATTCAAGGAACTTATGGTTATGTGGATCCAGAATATTACTATACTGGCAGATTAACTGAGAAGAGTGATGTTTATAGCTTCGGTGTTATTCTGGTGGAATTGTTGACAAGAGAGATGCCTACTTCTCAAACTAGGTTTCCAGAAGGCGGCAATCTAGCCACAAATTTCATGATGTTAATGCGAGAAAAGCGGCTTTTCGAGATCTTGGACCACCAAGTTGTGGTGGAGGGGAGAAAGTCTGAGATAAAAGCCGTTTCCGCATTAGCAGAGGCATGCTTGAGTATACAAGGGGAGGAGAGGCCAACGATGAAACAAGTGGAGATGAAACTAGAGAATTTAACGGGGTTGAGAAAAAGGTCGAAGAAAAGGAGCGGACATCTATCGACACCTCCGAGATTGGATGAGAATGAAGGGTTGCTACGAATGCTTTCAATAGAAGGCGGCAGCAGCAGCAGCGAGTACATGACACGGCAATTCAGCCTGGAGGAGGAGTATTTGGTCGAAAGTTGTCCTCGGTGATTGTTTTCTTTTTGTGATTTGTTTATTTTCTTTAATATCAGCTTTTTATCAACTGAAATACGATAAGTTCTGGGATTGGATTTAGCTAGCTATATATATATGCTCATTGATTAGAGTAAAATGTGTAAATATAAAATTAATTAAGCACTGACCTTTTGTAACTTATGTAATTAGTATGTACGTAGTTTTCTTTTCAGCACTTTACACCAATTATATATGTGTGTGTGTGTGTATATATATGTAATGCTTTCAAAGATTTTGTGCATTTGATGGAAAAATGTGGGGCAGATTATTAGAGGACAATAATTAATGCCGCCTCACAAGATAACTAGCTAATTGTTTTGTATTTCGGTGAGCTTGTAGTACTCTTGTACATATTATATACCAAGTTCGACACTTTGCGTTATTTCGATATAATTTATTTAATCATTATATGCATGATTGTACATTAATTATATACCCAGAAATTTAAAATACATATCATATAAAATTTAACAAAAAACGATATAAAAACTCACATGTTTCAAGGAAAATACGATATACATATTCACACACACACATATATAGAAACTCACATAGTTATTCTATTTTTTTTCTGTTATAATTTTGTTTACTGTTTATGTTCTTTAATGGAATTATAATGGTACTGCTGTCGTCACTTCTTTAATGCGCATCTTGTTACTTTCAGTATAAATGAAACAATACTAGAAGAAGCATCGTCATGCCTTCTGCAGTGCAGGGTAAAGATTTTAACATAGCAATTTTGAGTTTTGACTCCATGCAGGGCACGGACGGTAGAATGAAAACATAAGGTAGTGAGATGTGAGCTGCATGAAGCCAAAACTGCTCTGTCAAAATCTTTACCCCTTCTGCTTGGATTTTTCTAACGTCTGAAAATAATTTGACACAGAAGAAAGAACGAATGACACCAAAAATTATGTCTATGTAGGAGTAGAGTTGATATTTAATTTTTTTTTCAAAGATTATTTATGAATTCAACTAATATTCACGTCATTAATGTGGTTAATGGAAAAAACCTCCAATTAAAGTAATGATGAGTAATTTCTTCAAAAACAATTGTGTCGCCAAAAATATTATTGAAAATCCTTAATTGTTTAGTTAATCAGAAAAACTTTTTTTTATGTGATTTCAAATAGCCAGAATAACTAACGAATGAAATACTAAATAGATATTCTAACAAGCCAACACAAGTGCATTGGCCGTACCATTATTCGATAATTTTTTTAGAAGATGAGGGGTCAAATGCTTATATTTTTTGTAGCTCCATCATGCCTTTATTTTTAAGAACTTTAATAACTGAAAATTTAAAACTTAAAAGTCAAAATAAAACTGTTGAATATGATCTACATCATTTTATCTATGTGTTTGTAAAAAATTGTGACATTTCAACTATGTTTTGGTTGTCATTAAGAGCATGTAAAAACATACTAATATGGATAATTTCTAGATGTTGATTTTTCAAATAATTGATTCACATAAAAATAAAATTGAAATGTGGTATTTTTTATATGAGCACATAGAGAAAATAACATAGATCACATCTCACGGTTTTATTTTGACGTTTATAATTTAAATTTTGATATATTAACGTTTTAAAAATGGAGGCATGGTGGATGCACAAAAAATGAAGGCATTTGAACCCTCCTCTTTTTAGAATTAGAAAAACTAAATTTATGTGAAAACATTTTGATAAATGTCAGATTATATATATATTTTTAAGAGTGAGGCTATGGTGCTATGCATAGCACCAATGGCTAGTGTATTACGGCTCAATATGGTACTTTTTAAAATCCTAACGGTCGATTCTAACCGTTCAATGTGATATCCATATGAATATGTACTTGCAAACTAAATTTTATATTTTTTTTGAATTTTTTTACTATTTTTTTAGATAGGTAGAAAAATCAGTGTTTTCTGAAAATTCTGGACCATCAAAATTCTACCTATCTAAAAAAATAGTAAAAAAATTTGAAAAAATATAAAATTTAGTTTGCAAGTACATATTCATATGGTTATCACATTGAACGGTTCGGATCGACCGTTAGGATTTTAAAAAGTATCATATTGAGCCGTAGTACACTAGCCATCCGTGCTATGCATAGCACCATAGCCTCACTCTTTTTTTAATTTTAGAGACCATGCCTTGAAATAAACCTCGGAATAAATTTTCGTACAAAAGATGTATTTTTTATTTTTTTAAGGCAGAAATAGCCCGTTCTGTGAAATTATTTAATGATATTAACAGACGGGCCTAGAGGCCCATGTATTTCCATATTGGGCCGATCGCCATAGACAAAAGTTATCCTGAACTAGCCATATCAGTTGATTATAATACTAGTACCATCGACTTCAGATAAAAAATAATTAACTTTTTTTTAAATGAAATCTACGTAATCTCTCTCTTTTTGTTTTACTGTGATTTTTCGTACTTTGTATTGGGACTGCAAATCTGGGGTTATGTTCTCTTAAGTAGCTCTCTCTTTTGGTGAGTCTCTTAAATGGCTCTCCTGTATGATCGTTGTTTTTTTGTCTAAGCATTTTTAGGTTTTCCTTTTTTGGGAAACTGTAAGAGGGTGTATGAGAAAGTGTTATTGTACTTGTTGATCTTTTATATTTGTAAGATTTTTTTTATCTAATTGATTTGCGCCGTGTGCTCCCGTGGCTTTCTTCCAAAATAATTTCCACGTAAAATCTTGTTCTTATTTCTTGTGCTAACTTGCTTGTTGTCTTGGTTTCTTGTGTGACCCTCGCTTTCTCCATTTATTTGAGTTTTGATATATGAACACAAGATGTTCGATAACATTACTCTTTGAGCATTCTTGTGGTGTTACCTTGTTATTTACCCCAACAAAGAAAAAAAAAAAGGGAGCGTCTAACTATCTCCCAATTCATTTTCTCTATTAATCTCCTGGTCATTAACTACTTGAGGAGACCACTCATTAGCTAAGGGGACCGCCTAATATTTGATAGATTTTACAACTGACGCGCAAATATGGATATCTATGCTTGCAAGTGTTAATATATAATATATCAAGTATTCATATATAAGATACCAAATATTTCGGGAAAAAAAACTAGACACACCACACACCCATCTTTTACATGTTTTTAGATGTGTGCTTTTTTCTCTGTTCAATCTCGCCAATATTTCTGACGATCTGTGAGAAAATTTACTAATCTAAAACCACGAACGTCTTCTACGCAATTTTCTCTTTCAAATGAAATCCATCATACTTTCGGGTTGTCTGTCGCGTAAGTATTCATACCTCGTCGTGAATACCTTGTCATGTAAATATTCATATCTCGTCGAGCAAGTATTCATACCTCGTCGTGCAAGTATTCATATCTCGTAATGCAAATGTAAATAATTCATGTCTGAAGTGTTTGTACCTAACATATTTTATAAATAAAAAATTCATATGGCACTGGATGACGTCTGAAAATATTAATATCAAGTATTGCAAATATTTATACATCGTCATCCAAGTGTAAATAGTTCATATGTCAAGTGTTTGTACCTAATAGATTCTATGAAATTTAATTTTGTTTCCATATGGCACTGGATGATATTTGAAAGTATTAATATCAATTATTGCACGTATTAATACTTCGTCATGCAAAATTGAATAGTTCATGTATCAAGTGTTTGTATCAAACACATTCTATCAATATTTTTTTTTTTCCTTAGATGACGTTGAAAATATTATTATCAAATATTTCAAGCATTCATACATCGTTATGCAAGTGTGAATAGTTCATGTATCAAGTGTTTGTATATAACAGATTTTCATTAAAAAAAAATTTCCTTATGACATTGATGACGTTTGAAAATATTAATATAAAAAAATTACAAGTATTTTTACCTCGTCATGTAAGTGTGAATAGTTCATGTGTCAAGTATTTGTATCTAGCATATTATATCAAATTTTAATTTTTTACAGTTCAATCTAAAACCACGAATATCTTCTACGCAATTTTCTCCGTTCAAATGAGATCCATGATGAAGTACTTCAGGATTCTCTGTGGCACAAGTATTCATACCTCGTCGTGCAAGTATTCATACCTCATCGTGTAAGTATTAATAACTCGGAATCCAAGTGTAAATAGTTCATGTGTCAAGTGTTTGTACCTAACATATTCTATCACAATTTAATTTATTTTCCAAATGACACTGGATGATGTCTGAAAGTATTAATATCAAATATTGCAAGTATTTATACACCGTCATGTAAGTGTAAATAGTTTATATGTCAAGTGTTAGTAACTAACACAATCTATGAAATTTTAATTTTATTTTTCCATATGGCACTGGATGATGTATGAAAGTATTAATTTCAAGTATTGTAAGTATTCATACCTCGTCATGCAAGTGTAAATAGTTTATGTAACAAACGTTTGTATCTAAAAGATTTTATCAATAGTTTTTTTTTATGGTCTCAGATGACGTTTGAAAGTACTAATATCAAGTATTGCAAATATTCATTATAATTCGTCATGCAAGTGTAAATAGTTCATGTATTACGTATATATATCTAACAAATTATATTATTTTTTTTCTTGTGGCTTTAGATGATGTTTGAAAGTATTAATATCAAGTATTGTAAGTATTCATACCTCGTCATGCAAGTGTGAATAGTTCATGTATCAAGTGTTTGTACCTAACAGATTATTAAAAAAAAAATTCCAAATGACATTGCATGATGTCTGAAAGTATTAATATCAAGAATTACAACTATTCATACCTTGTCTTATAATCAGTTCATATAAATTATCAGTGTTGTAAAAAACATTCGTTGAGATCGATTAATCAGCCGATTAGTCGTTGGCGGTGATGAAACCGTCGCGGATTTTTCGACTAATCGGCTAATTATTTCCGATTAATTGCTTAGCGATATCCTATCCGTTCGATAATGGCATACCGTTATTTACAACACTGTAAATTATATAGAAAACCAGTTCATAAAAAGAACAAAAAGAAAAAAAGGGTACAGTTCTTTGGAAACCCTCAATGTCACTTCATGAATGTGTGAACAGAAATCATAGACGCACAAATAAATTGTTGAATTCTTATTTTACCAAGTATAACGACGAAATTTAAAAAAGATAAAAAAGAAGAACTTTCGATCGGCTCATGTGCACCTCATTTGAAAGAGAATAGTCCATGCCTTCCCATTTCGCTAGGGAGAATAGTACATGCTTGTGAAATTGCTCAACACATTCCCCTTCTATTTATAAACAAATCATCTTCGTTCAGAATTTACAACAAAAATAAATTCTTCAGAATAGTCCATGCCTTCCCATTTCGCTAGGGAGATGTTAGTAGCACTATTACTGCAGCTCTTACAAATTCACAGAGCTGCTGCTGCACCTGCGGGATTGCCGGGCTGCTCGACAAGTTGCGGAAACATAACCATCCCATACCCTTTTGGTATTGGTACCGGATGTTATTTCGAGGGCTTCAATCTGACATGCAACCACACCTCCCAACCACCTAAACTACTCTTTGGTGATGGAACCATCGAGGTGATCGAAATCTCTTTCCCGAATAGCATCATCCGTCTCAAGAGTACTCCCTTGACCTCCCTTCCCTCCGAAGAAAAGGTGTTAGGTATCCATATTCCACAATCCTTTTCACTTGTACTAAATCAAAGTGTGCTGATAGCTGTGGGATGCAACATCCAAGCGTATATCCAGTTGGATGAAGGACCAGTTGCTGTTTGTATGCCGCTGTGCCCAGTTAATTACACTGGTAACACCTGCTCTGGCATCGTTTGTTCCCAAGCATCGGTGCATGTCTCTGTCTGCAATTTTGGTCATTTCGCTATAAGGATTTCACCACTGTCTCTCAATGGATCATTTTCCTTGTATGATGCAAAGCAAAATAGTGCATTGTTGGTGGAGCAAGAGTGGCTCAATAAACACCAACTTGAGTTGATAAAATTCCTGGACCCATTCTCCGATCATCGAGAGAACGAGTCCATTCTCGTGCCCTTTGTGCTAGATTGGTCAATCGTTCATGATGGTTCAAAGGGATGTTTAGAAGCCAAAGACAACATCTCAGAGTATCAGTGCCACAGTGTCCATCATTTATGCTATGATGCTCCAACTCAGGGTTATCTATGTAAATGTCAGCCAGGGTATGAAGGCAATGCCTACTTACAAAATGGTTGCGTAGGTAAGTTTTGTTGACCCATGCATATTATTTGTTTAAGAGCAATTTAAGTTTTTAACTACTAGAATTCTAGCTCAAAGTAGGAATGGTTAAGAAAAATTGTCAGGTCCCAAGTCGGCGAGGCATATATCGACCGAATTCAGATCCAGTGAAGTAACCCAAAAATTGAGTTTTGGATCGGAACCGTCCGATTCGAATCCGTGACCATCCATCTAAAGTGGAGCGCATGCATCCCGAGAGACATATTCGAATTCCGAGGCAATCTCAAACGACGGATTTGATTCGGACGGTCCCGATCCAAAACTCAAAAATTGGGTTACTTTAGGGGATCTGGACCCATATCGACCTGAGTTAGTTGATGTCAATCTAGTAGAAATTTTTTATCGGTAGTAATTAATAGAAAAGAAGAGAGACAAACAGTAAGAGTACAGTAATATTTATATTGGTAGTAAGATCGGTAGCAATTCTATTGATCTTAACTTTTTTTTTTAATCTGATGTATAAATGGAGAGAATTCTTATATTTGATTTCTAGTAAAATATGAAAAGTTTTTCAAAAATAGATGGATGTGTTTTATATATCTAAATTTTAAGGTACTTTATCTATTTTTGTAAAAAAAAAAATATTTTACTAGAAAAAATTAAAAGGAAAAAAAAACAAACTGGTTTAGATCGGTAAAATTCCTACCGATCCAAACTTTTTTATTTTTAAGATCGGTAGAATTACTACCGATCTTACTACCAATATAAATATTACTATACTCTTACTGTTTGTCTCTCTTCTTTTCTATTAATTACTTCCAATAAAAAAATTTCCAATCTAGTTTGACCTCCGACCTGAAATTTTCTGCTTTTCTGCTTTTGCTTTGTTCGTCCTAATCCGAGCAAATTTAACTTAAATTTCACCTACAACGTTAGCCCTGAACACAAATTTAACATTTTTTATTTTCTCAATTATTTGAGGTATACAATAATGTTATAAAAAAATTAAGTTTGATCCTAATTAATCTACTTATGGTCCGAGTTACCAATATTAATCCATCAAACTACATGTTAATTCTGATCTGATTTTGAGTTCTAAAACCATTCAACATATTTGGGATTTAAACTAATTGCATATATATAGAGCGACAAAAGTTCAACAAACTCATATGGTAAATGAGTAAATAATAAATAAATAAAATAACTTAATGGAAGAAGAGAGGATCGATGCTCATTCTTGGTTGTTTTTTATTGCTACCTTTGGTAGATGCTGATATTTCCGAAATTTTTATGAATATCCAAAAATATCTATCAAATTTTGGATTATACACTCGTTTTTAAAAAAAATCGGAAAATAACCAATCCGTCAAATAATTTAGTGGAAATTTTCTGCTTTTCAGCCAAATTATTTGGCTGCTTCGGAATTCTACTTTATGTTGAATAATTCAGCAGAAAAAAGAATTTCCGCTGAATATTTGGCAAAAACCTATTTCCGTTGAATTATTAAACGGAATTTTTTTTTCTGATTTTTCTATTTTAATTAAATATAAAATTTTATGATTTTTATATTTATTTGAAAATAGGAATACTATAGTATTGAATTTATTAGAAAGACTGCGACAAATTACCGGATCAACATTTTTTAGTCAGGATTTTTTGCAGCTGTATGAAAAATTAAAATATGTTTTTGTGTGTTACCGGAAATAAAATAAAAATATTTTGGATTTGAGTTATTGATTCCGGTTCAAAAGTCACTTATGAGTAAATAAAGAAATTATTGTAGTCCTTCTAGTACAATCCAAAAATAAGGTACTCCATCTATTTCTCTAAAAATAATTTTAGAAAAAATTAAAATATTAAAATTATAAAATAGTTTCTAAGGAAATAGATGGAGTACCTTAGAATTTGAATGTACTAGAAGAACCATGATAAATTTTTTATTTATTAGAAATGACTTTTGAACCGGGATCAATATATAACTCAAAATCAAAACATTTTTATTTTTTTTCGGTAACACACCAAGAAACATTTTTATTTTTACAGCCGCAAAAAATCCGGTCTGAAAAATGTTGATCCAAGTTATTTGTCGCAGTCTTTCTAGTAAATTTAATTCTATAGTACTTCATCTAGTTTCCAAAAAATATAAAAAATATTTCTAATATTTCAATAGAAAAAATAACAAAATCATAACATCTTTCATTTAATTAAAATAAAAAATCAGAAAATCCTATTTCCATTGAATTATTCAACGGAAATAGGAATTCCATATCCGCCAAATTATTGGCGGATTGGTTATTTTTTGAATTTTTTGAAAACATGTGTATAATCCGAAATTTGATATTTTTTTTTTTGCATATTAATAAAAATATCGGCTGATATTTGTTCTCTAACAATATTAATATTTTTCTTTGTTTATCTTGGCGGGTGGTTAGATATTGATGAGTGCCAATTTCTGGACATCTATCCTTGTAGTGGGACCTGCAAGAATGTCCCTGGGACCTACGAATGCTCCTGCCCAAAAGGAACGCACGGAAATGCCACTGCCGGGCAATGCATATCTGATGGGATAACAAGATCAGGCAAGTTCAAATTTCTGAAGACAAATAAGTTAGCATTTTCTGAATTCAAAATTTCAATACATACCAACACAAGTTTCAATTTCAGAACTATCAAAGACAATAAACATCGCAATTTTCCAAAGCAACCCAAATTGGAAAACTATTTTTGCTAAAAATCGTCTAAGAATCACCTAATTAAGAAGTCCAAACAAATTCTTGAGAGGCTTGGCCTCTATCAAGACAACATCATGTTTTACATTTTTTACATAATTAAGAAGTCCAAACCGTTGAACATGATCTCCACAATAAAATGTGCTTCCAGATCAAATTTTACATTTTTTTGAATTTTTTTACTATTTATTAAGATGGGTACAAAATTCAATGGTATGAATTTAACTAGTTTTTGTAAAATACTTAATAAATAGTAAAAAAATTCAAAAAAATGTAAAATTTGATCTGGAAGCACATTTTATTGTGGAGATCATGTTCAACGGTTTGGATTGACGATTTGGACTTTGAAAATGAAAAAAATAGTTGTGATAACTTTATAGTAACTCAAAAGTGTTGTAATCAGATCCCTCCTCATTATCATTAACCCTATTTATTGCCATTAAGTCGTATTTTTAATTTATTACATATTACAAGAGTATAATCAAATGTTCTTATTACCACAATTGGCAATCATCATGACAATTATGCATATATTGCCAGGTTTTCTGATTGGAGTTGCTACTACAGCCGGCATTTTTCTTTTGATTCTGGCAATGCTTGTACTCTTTTACAAACTGAAGAAAAGAAAAGAAAAAATATTGAAAAAGAAACATTTCCTGCAAAATCGAGGTTTATTGTTGCAACAATTATTGAATTGTAACGAAGATGTAGCTGGAAGGATGAAGATCTTCAGTATAGAAGAGCTCGAGATGGCAACAAACAAATTTGACAAAACTCGGCTCCTGGGTCGTGGAGGCCATGGTGAAGTTTACAAAGGTATCTTGTCAGACAAGCGGGTGGTTGCTATTAAGAAATCACTTATTGCTGTCAAAAGTGAAATAAACCAATTCATAAATGAGGTGGCCATTCTTTCTCAAATAAATCATAGAAATGTGGTGAAGCTTTTTGGGTGTTGCCTTGAAACTCAAGTTCCCTTGTTAGTTTATGAGTTCATCTCAAACGGTACATTATCTGATCATCTCCATGTTGAAAGCAACTATTGTTTATCTTGGGATGATCGTTTGAGGATCGCTTCAGAAACAGCAAGAGCACTTGCTTATTTACATACAGCTGCTCCAGTGTCAGTTTTCCATAGGGACATCAAACCAGCTAACATAATGTTGGATGATACACTAACAACAAAGGTATCTGATTTTGGAGCTTCAAGATCTGTTTTAATCGATCAGACTAGAATCACCACAGCCGTCCAAGGTACTTATGGATACCTAGACCCTGAGTACTACTACACTAGTCGGTTAACCGATAAAAGTGATGTTTATAGTTTTGGCATCATCCTGGTAGAACTGTTAACTAGAGAAACACCCCATAAGTTCTCTAGATCTGAAGAAGCAGGAAATCTTGTTTCCTACTTTACCTCACTACAGAGGGACAACCGTCTCTTTGAGATTCTTGACCCAAAAATTGTACACCAAGGACGAAAAGCTGAACTTGAAGGAGTGGCACAACTTGCAGAGATGTGCTTACGGTTGAAAGGGGAAGAGAGACCTACCATGAAAGAAGTTGATATGAGACTTGAAGCACTAAGAGCATTGCAAAAGAAACATGCTCACCCTTGGACTGAAGAAAGCTCAGCAGAGCAACAAAAACTACTGCAAGTTGAAGGGGTGATTACCACAAGGCAGTTTAGCTTTGAGCAAGAACTTAAGAACTCAGCAAGTTTTCCTAGGTGATGTGTGAAAAAATAATTTGTCTAAACTCAATCACTTACCCTGAGAGGAAAATTAGAAGTTTCATGCTTTGTACTTGTACTTTACTCAGTTCAATTATGTTACTGTAAATTGTTTTTTTTTTTTTTAAAACATGGAAGTTACTGTAAATTGCACGGAAATCATAAGAGAGTGTGCATTTCCTTCAGAAGCAACATAGAAGATCTAGACGTGGTTTAAATATTAGCTCTAGTCTTCATACTAATTTAAAATTAGTTTGAAGGTCTTATTTGTAAATTTGCAGATTGAAACATACAAGTTACATTAGAAGCAAATAAAAGAAGTTTTCTGCAGCACTACCTTCTGTTGCCAGAACATACAAGTTTGCATCAGACGGGCCAGGCTGTTTAGATTAAAAAAAACCAGCTAACCTACAAGAAAAAAAAATTAAAAAATACAGAAACTACGCATGACACTAAAAGGACAAAAGATTTGCAATCAAAGGAGTCGAGATGGCATGAACCTTCTGTTGCCAAAAAATACAACAGCTATTGACCAAAATCTGAATAAGCACTTTGGTACTTGGGGCACAAATTACCATTTAAGCTCCTTAAACATGTATTTGATCAAAATATAGCTTTCCATTTATATAAGACTATATATACATGTAAATTCACAGCAAATTCTATAACCAATTTTATAATATGCCCACAATGACCTTACGCCTGAAAAATGTACAGACTTATAGACTGATAAATATAACTCAAAGAAAAAAAAAAATGTCATAAATACAACTAAAAAATATATACAGTCATTACTTCTGATTTGCAAAAGATATATACAATAACTATTAAAACCTAGGAATCAATTATAAATTTCTAATCCAACCTAAAACATACAATATTGCTTTCAAGAAGAAATGAAAGCAGGTAACCTGCCTTGAGGTTACTATTTTCAGAAGAAAAAAAAATCTAACCTAAAACATACAATATTTACATACATCCTACTGATAGTTGGGAATTTAATATTTTGACCTATAGACGAAACTCCTTATCTTTGGAGCAGCAATAGAATTATTGTAGGTGACATCAGAGCCAATTATCACTCGCGAATTTGGCATTAATATATAAGCACCCTCAAGAGTAAATCCATGAATTATAGGCAATGGAATCCCACGCCTTAGGTATGAGTTCAGATATGGTATGCATATTGTTTTTAAGAAAGTCCGAACGGCGCCCTACAAATAAGAATATGTATCAATTAAAACATTCTTCTTTGAGACAAGAACGCCTTTGTCCATAAGAATCTAATAATTTACATAAATTGCACAAGTATAAGCTAATTAACATTGCTGTACTTAAAAGATTCTGAGTTCCCATTTCAGTCCTTAAGCATAGCTATTTTGGGTCTTTTTAGTTCGTCAATCAAAATATGAACTGAAATCCTGGTGAGAGACAAATGTGCAATGATAACTTCTTTGACAAAGGTTCATTATCCAAATGCCATTGCAACTGCTGACAAGAATTTTGTCCACTATTTTTTACTCAAAGAAGTTGCAAGGGACCAGTTTCTGTATCATTTTTTAGGACTAAAATGGGAATAAATAACTTAAGCAACAAAAACAGAAAATAGATGAAAGACTATAGACGATTCATACCCTAATAAGGGACATATGGAAGTTGCCAATATTGCTCCACTTCAACACAAGAGAGAAATCATCTAGCTCTGATTTTGCCACTATTTCATTTCCTATGACCACCACATATCCCGAAACAGTAGCTACCTGCAAAACCAGACTTGTGAGCTTAATAAATGGAATGGATAATCCAATTTACTAAATGACCGAAATATTACTTGCATAGCCTGACAAACTATCTTCAGATACTTTGTAACATATGGTTAAAAGGATATCCAATTAATATAATATGATGAACATGACCGACTTTTCCATCTGAATATAAACTAAACATTCATTTGCAAATGCGTTAACATAACTTGTACTTAAAACATGAACCTGCTTCTAGTTCTTTACTTTATGGACACAAAATTATTTCTGGTGCTAGTTTCTACTTCGGCAGGTATAGGTTTGCATTTTTACGCAATATGAGAAGCAGCATCTATTGATAAATTACTATACGATGGAGGTCCTTATGAGTTTTTGCTGGAGATAGTTAAAAGATGTAGCCAATGGGAATGCACAAGGTACCTGCTGTGTGCTGGTACTGCATTTCTAATGAGCATTGAAAGGTACCACTATTCTCCCACACACAATATCACACATGTAATGGACACATAAGCAAACAAACAAAGAGTTTACCACTGCTATGCATGCAACAGGTACGGTCTTGTTGCCATCCAAAACATTTATTATCAAATCTGAGTTGACAGTGGCTCCAATATTACCAACCCCTATCATGACTGAAGGTGATGAAGTCACTGAAATATTGAGTGTCATGTTTTCATTCGGATATTTTTTGTATAACTTTGGAATGAGAAACCGCCATGTCTTCGTATTGAGGAAGAACTGTTCTGGTACTTCATTCACCACCCAATTCATCAAACCAGCCTAAAGAGAAACAATTTGTTAAGTATATACCCCTCAAATTTTTCGGACTTACATGCAAGCAAAGAAGTTTGAAAATCCAACAATAAACCATACTTCTGATAAGAGTCAAAACAAGCACGCTTTACATTACTACTTTATAGGCAGGCTTAATGTAAAGGTTCGAATTTTTTTATGCATCAATCTAAGAACATTGTAGAACCAGCCTTTGGTCTAGTGGCTAAAGGCAATGCTCTCTGTGTAGGAGATCACATATTAGAAACACGAATTAGGGGTCCTTCATGGATATTTAAAGGTGGGGTTCTTGCCATCTTAAAGAATAGTTGGACGACCGTGCACAAATCTCTACCTGAAAGATAAAGGCTCAACCCCCAACTTCCCTCAAAAAAAAAAGATCTAAGAACGTTGTAAGCATGAGTATCATTATTGCATAGACTACATAATTTTTTTTTATGGTTAGTGGAAAATTTCCAACTAACAGATATATTAATAAAGAAAAATATTTACAAAGATATAGACTACATAATTATTCCAGTTTTTAGTATCTGAATGCATATGTCCTTGTAATAAAACTAAACTATGAAACCTACATGGGGGAAAATTTGTAAAAAATAAGTACCTGAAACAACACATCTGATGCAGAATTAAACACAGCCTCATCTAATGAAATCCACAGCATTTTTGAAGCATCAGAAAGAAAAACTGAATCTTCAGCCGAAACCTGGCAAGCTTTGTTCACATGAGCTCTCTCTGATGAGACAAACAGCCCATTTATATAAAAATCCACGGACGAGCTTTTAAACAGGGGGTCCTTCATAAAAGTGACATTCATAAAAGCGACATCATCCAAATTTACTTCCTTCGGAAGACTTTGGAGTAAAGAGTCAAGCTTTTCAGCTCCTTCGGTGATTTTTTGAGTGATTGCACTTTCTACTGATGATGTAATGTGGTCCTGGAACCCATCCACAAATCTACAAAAGTATGTAATAAGGTGTCAGCATGGTTTAAAGCATTAATATGATTAATAGGATCATCTTTGCTAGAGTTCATACATTTGATAGAACCAAGAAGCATCACCATCCATGGTGATGGCCAGATCTGTAATGTAGCAGCCACACTCAGTAACAAATGTCTTGAGAGCACCATTTTCATTCTTCATACTGATAGTAAACCCGATCTCCATTCCTTCAACCTAATTAGTATCATGAATCAAACCCTTCTATTAAAGTAGATCTATGTACTGGCAACCCAAAATATAAAGATGGCCATAACCTTGCTTAATAGCTCGCAAAGGCCAGTAATTGACCAAACTATGCTCTAGCACAAGTTATTATGATTTCAATCAACATATGTCTCGTCCTTGCTTTTAATTTCTCCCTTTTGAGAAGTGAGAACTCGTAATTATCACTACCACAAAATTATGAAAGCTGAGGTTCAAATCAGCTTCAGTTGTCACCATATAGCTAGTAATAAAAAAAGAAAAATCTACCTGAACAGAAGCAAGTCCCTCATCAGAGACGGTCACAAACCAACTATCATACCAATAGCTCCACTTCAAGTTTAATTTTGCACTGGCACCAGAAGCCACAACCACAATCCCCGACTCACCTGCCGCGGCTCTAGAATCCGAAGCCGACACATTAACTGCCTCTATTGTAACGTTAGAAACCTTCATGTGAACTTCTCCCACGAAAGGGATCCTAACTGATTTCTCTATGACAGGGAGGCGGATTGGGACGAACGAATCAACCGCCTGAGAAATGAGGAGATCTTTGGCGAAGGAGAGGCCTTTGGTCGTGATCGTGGAGGATATGTAGCTGTCCGATTCGGAGATCGATCGATGGGGGAGGAGAGAGACGGAGACGAGCAGAAAGAGGAGCAGGGGCGCCATGAGATGACAAGAGGAGCGAGAGAGACATGAGAGAAGGTAGAAGCACGGATAACTTTAGTTCTTTGTCCGGTTCGTCGTTATTGCGTCTTTTTTCGATAACAAAAATTCTCTGTTAAACCAGGTAGTTTATTGGGACCTACTACTCAGTGGGTCTGTACAAAATATACCATGTCCAGATAGTAATAATAAGCTATTGGATTACATACAATCTGTTGGGCCTAACGGAGCTGAATCCGATTATCATACAATCGGACGGCTCTGGTTGTTCCAACCCGTTCAACCTTCCAGAAGTAGCTGATCAAAGAAAAACAGCCTAAACAGGTGGCGTACAAACAGCAACTACGAGTCGAAGACAAGTGGATTGAATTGACGGCGCCCCTCTTTCGTTTCTCGTCGGACTCTCTCCATCTGTCCGACCCGTTTATTTGTACGGAGACGATCATCGGAGAATGGCGATGCATAGCGGAGCTGCCACCTCCAAAGTATTAATTGCTCTGGGAACTGCTGGTAATGTTAATCCAGCTTGATTTTATTTTTCTTCTACTTTATCGACTTCTTGATCTCGAGCTTTGATCAAGTTGTAAATTCGCTTCACTTTTGTTTTATTAGGTCTTGCTGGTTCAATCGTGCTGAGGAACGGCCAATTGTCTGATGTTTTGGCGCAGATCCTGGTAAATTTATAAGAATTTCTAAGTTTGGAACTGAAGTCTATTTTTAGTTTTCTACTATAATTAGAGGCTAAGAGCTATTATCATTTAAATATTCCAGTTCAGTCATTTAGTAAATACCAGAGTTGAATTTGGTATAAATATCTACTAGAAACATCTGGAGGTAATATTCGCACCTCAATGTAGAAAATTGACATTTTGTTCCCTATAAGAAATCAACATGAAATGGGACAGATGACAGGGAAGATGCATGATCAAGATGCTTTAGATTTTATAGGAGATAAATAGGATGTAGTTTTTGCAAGCTTTTTTGACTATGTGAACCTGTCAGGTTAATTGTGTGATGTTTTGGTTTGTTTCATGTATGCACTATTGTTCTATAGTGATGGCATGAGATGAACTAGTAATAACTTTAGGTATGTACCTGTACATTTGCCAGGTACCAGGTACTAGTGGTTTGGTACTGGTATCCTGTTTGAATGGTTTCATATTAATGAAATCGGTGGGTTTCACCCACTACTTTAAAAAAAAAAAAAAAAAAAAAAAATCAACATGAAGGTTAATGCTTAAATTGTTGCTAGTTTGCTTTATTCTTTATGGCAAAACCTCTATCCTTAGAACTGCTTAGTCGTGTATCTAACTTGTTTGCGACTCTGTTGAGAAAAAAGGTATATGGTATTCTCTCCTAAGTTCACATTTATTGATTTTAATAACAGGACCTTTCAAAAGGTGTAAATGAGGGGGAAGTATCTCCTGGCCATATTGACATGGCTCTTCTTGCTGCTCAGGTACTATTGTTAATGTTCTGGCAGTCAGGTTTATTTGATCTTCTTCTTTAATATGCTCATTCCCACTGTATGTTATTGTTTCATTCTACTAATTAGTAGATAAGGCATCTGGCTCAAGAAGTTAGGGATCTTACAGCATCTAGACCTGTGACCATATTGACTGGTGATTCCGATTCAAGAGGTACTCATTTTGTTTGATGGAATCAGATCTAGCTAATTCAACTAAAGTCTACATTGTTAAATACCTTTGCATCTCTTTCTGTCTGCAGGCAAAATAGCATCTTATCTTTTACCGGCTGCTGCAATTGGTGCTGTGGGTTATTGCTATATGAAGTTGAAGGTAATCTCATAAGTGTTATGTATATAGTAAGATTTTCCTTTTGTCAGTTTGGTTCCAAACAATAAATTTTTCTTTTTGTCTGCAATTGGTTATTTTTTGCCAGTTTGGTTCCAAACAATAATTTTTTGTTCTATCTTGACATAATGATATATGCTGCTAAATTGTCTGGGTCAGGTTTGTCCAAAGTTCTTACCTGCGCCATACTGTAAGTTGTGATGTGACTTGATAAAGCAGTTAACCTAAAACCAAAGAAAATTCCAGATTGAGCACTTTCAGGTTTAATGGTCTTGTTTATAGGTTCTTTTCAATTTGCATTGTGTCATACTGTCATCTAAAACTTCCTAGTATCTCATACTTCCAAAGAGTATAGCTGTATTGGTTGCTCTTTAAATTTTGAGTGCTGTGAATCAATGGATTCTCGTATTTTGGTTGGAAATATGGTGGGTTACTTTTTTAGCGAGTCATTGTAATTTAATTCATATTTCCGTTTTGAGAGCTCAAATTTGAATTTCTTATACCTGTTACCCAGCTCAATATATTGTGGGTTGGCAATGTCAGTAATGGGTAGCTGACACTAGCTGTCCATGTCAACCCGAACAAGTCTTATGAAAAAATTAGTTAGGTCATTTGATTTGCTGTTGATATTTTTTTTTGTTATGCAGGGATTGTCCTTTTCTGATGTGATGTTTGTTACAAAACAACACATGGCGAATGCTGTTGCTAGTGTATCAAAACAACTTGAACAAGTTTCAGATGCTCTTGCTGTATGTCTAATACAAGATTCTTTCCCTTACCAAGAAAAAGAAATGGAAATTTGAAATATGTAATCATATGTCTCTATTTCTCAGGCAACAAAAAGACACCTTACCCAGAGACTCGAAAACTTAGATGGAAAGATTGATGAACAGCATGAAGTTTCCAAAGCTATAATGCATGAGGTTTGCTTAATATACAAAGAATTGAAATGTCTTCTGTCTATTTTTTGCTTGAAAGAAAAATATCTCCTATCTTTTAAAATAAATAAATGTTGGGCAAATGGCAATGAAAGAATAGCTATTTTTCTCCTTCTTTCACTGTCCAAGTCATTATTTAGCATCTTATTTAATATCTTGATTCGGTTGTTATTTAGATTATTTTTATATTTGTGCCATACAGTGAAATTTCTAATCTGTTTGAATGTTGTATACGTTTTCTATTAATTCCAACTTAATTGTTTTGATGTCATTTATTCTTCTCTGTTGGCATGCAGGTGAATGATGTAAAAACAGATCTCTCTCAGATTGGATTCGATATTGAATCCATCCAACAGATGGTAGAAGCATTGGTGAGTTTGTAAATTTTTTTAATTATGTTCGTGGTTTTTATTTGTGAATAATGTAGATACTAATAGTCATCTCTTACATTTTAAATAGGAAGGAAAAGTTGGCTCACTTGAAAAGAAGCAGGTTAGTGAAAGTACTATATTTCATGCATTGATATCACCTGGCAAATCAATTCTTATCTGAATTTCTTGTTGGTATCTTATGAATATCTCAGGATATGGCTAATGCTGGAATTTGGTACCTCTGCCAAGTTGCTGGTGGTATAAAGGATGGAATACATGCCAAATTCTTCCAGGTAAAGGGCTTCTCCCAAAACTTTCTTGCCACACGCTCATGTCAATCATGCCCAGTACAAGTCTGACAGTTTTGCAGTACATAATAACTAACTTGTACGAGTAGGTTGCTCTTTAACATCATTTTCTTTACAACAGGAAGCAAGTGAAAAGCTGAAGCCTTCACATGCATTAACATTTTCTGAAGCTGCTGAGAAGCTTAAGGTATCTCTCTCTCTCTCTCCCTCCCCCAACCCCCCTCTCCCACCTCGCCCTTTGAGGTGTCGTCGATACTTTCTAATTGTTTTAAATGGCAAACTCTCCTTTCCTTCAGGGGCTTCATATTCTTTCTGAAGACATGAAGCCTGAAGATAGCATTGATCTAGATTTAAAGAAAGGTATTGTTGAAGAAAAAGACAGTGAAAAACCTATTGCCAAAGGTAATTTTCCTACTGGCAGAGCAATACACAGGACATACACCAGCAACTTAACTTCAATAAAGCGAGGATTTGTTTTGTGATGGCAAACTTATTGTACACTAGCTATTCATTCTTTGTCATTTATATTTAAAGTGATGTATTGCCCTGTTTATCAGGGTTTTTGTAAATTTATATACCTGGGGTATTGCCATTGGTTGAAAAAAGGAGCAGCAGGATTTGTACGGGTGGTTGGAGTAAACCAACCCTGTTTTTTTATTCTTTAAAGTTTTGCTATAACACGGGATCAGTTTGAAAATTCCATAGTAAATGGCTCTTGAGTTTTTTCTTTTTATATATTTTTTTTACAATAAAGATAAGTGTGCAGTATGTATTGTGTACACTTCGAGTGATCACAACAAATAAATTTATGTTTTGTACTCTTTTATTGTTTTTTTAGATGGCTGATGAATAATATAATCTCCATCTGTACCGATGAATTACTCTATATATCTCTCATAAATTCTTGGAAGAGCTAACTATCATGCTTAGATAATCGTTGGCAACATTTAGCTATCTTTCCTCATGCCTCTATATTGTGCCTTTATAGCCTTGTACACCCTCTGTATCCGAATCCATATCCTTCCAGGTACCTGACTGAGTTCAATGAGCTCCTAGCCGAGCGATTGAAATTCGGTGCCTATGCAATATAAAGAGTACATTTTGAGATTTGTGTCAAGTTAAAACTTATGACTCAATCTAGTTGTACTCGGGTATTGCACTGGATCTGAATTGCTCTGTACCACGGACAATCCTTCACCCATGTTTTAAATTATTTTTTTTCAAGAAATATATCTTTTTCCAAATTATAATCCAGAAGTAATATCTCAAAACTAAATGATAATTACTAATGTTGTCATCGTAGTCTCTAATAAAATGATTAAATTAACTTGTACATTTTGTTTATTTTATTAGTGATAAGTTCTTTGATCTCAAGCATCAACTAATTAATTTAACAGAGAAGAAAAAATAATATATTCACTAAAAGAGAATAATTTGGATATAATACAACTTAATATTTGTTATATTAAAAAAAAGAGCCTAATAATTGCCCCCCCAAATTAAATCTCCGAGCGTGCCTCCCAAGTATTTAATATTAACTTTCATTTTCAACGCTTATATCTAAGCATTTAAAGCTCTATTTATAACATTTTACAACTCGTAGCACTTAAACCTCTGTCTGCAAGAATATAAATTCTAAATCTAAATATTTAACTTCTAACTACTTTTGTCTTCAAGCCAAAAAAGAAAAGATTCATTTCACCCACTTTTTTTTCCTCTGATCATTCTCGTCCATTTTTTCGACGATCCGTGATGAATTTTGCGAATCTAAAAATACAAACGTTTTTTACTCGATTTTCTCTTTCAAATGAGATCCATGAAGAAATACTTTTGAGTTTTTTTCAAGTCGTTGTTTTTTTTTTTTTTAAAGTAAAGCTCATGAGCACTTTAAATTCTCAAGATTTTAAACCTCGGTCTACGACCTTTTAAACCTGACATTGAAACTATTTAAAAGTTTGACACAACTACTTTTAACGGTTGTATACAGAGATTTAAATGCGTGATACTATATGATCGACATCAGAGGTTTAAACGCTTGAACATAGTAGTTTAAATGATGACATCAGAGGTTTAAATGGTTGTAGACTGATGTTTAAAAATTTAAAAATTTAAAGTGCTCATGAGCTTTACTTTAAAAAAAAACGACTTCAAAATAACTCAAAAGTATTTCTTCATGGATCTCATTTGAAAGAGAAAATCAAGTAGAAAATGTTCATATTTTTAGATTCGTAAAATTCATCACGGATCGTTGGAAAAATGGATGAAAATGCTCAGAGAAAAATAAAAAAAGAGTGGGTAAAAGTAATCTTTTCTTTTTTGGCTTGAAGACAAAAGTAGTTAGAAGTTAAAACTACACAAATTTAGAATTTAAATCCTTGTAGATAGAGGTTTAATTGCTTGTGAGTAACATTATAAATTGTTATAAATAAAACTTTAAAAACTTGAATATGAGCGTTGAAAATGAAAATTAGACAAAATTAGAAGGCTTTTTCGATTAAACTAGTTGGGGAGCGTGCTCGGGTATGATGGCTTGGGAGGCCAGAACATTTCTCTAAAAAATAATTTCGTTCTAAATTGAATAATTCGTTATGGATAATTTGGTCTTACTATAATGATTCGGATTTAATCGTTAACTTGAAACGATGTATTTTTCTTCTTGTGATCCTCGTATGCGGAACTGCGGAGTCCCACTAGGTTATCTACATCAAATTAATATCAAATAAAAGTGGAATTAATAAAACTGTAAAAAGCGAAAAGAAAACTCATCTTAATACTTATTTCCTTCCTATTTGAAACAAAACATATTTTCTATGAAATACAGTATATTCAATTTCCCTCTTTTATTATTTTATACTTGTTGAATACGAATTAAAATAAGAGGGGGTTTCAAATATCTTCATTTTTTGTGCCTCCATCATGCTTTTATTTTTTAAAACTTTAATAACGCAAAGTTTAAAACTTAAACGTCAAAATAAAACCGTTAGATGTGATTTACGAGCTCATAAAAAGTTATCACATTTCAATTTTGCTTTTATGTGAATCAATAAGTTAAAAAATTAACATCTAGAAATTATCCACATTAGTATACATTTTTACAAGCTCAAGGTGACAACCAAAACAAAGTTGAAATGTCATAATTTTTTACACGTGCATAAATAAAATGATGTAGTTCATATCCAACGGTTTTATTTTGAATTTTAAGTTTTAAAAATAAAAATACAGGTACAAAAAAAATGAAGGCATTTGAACCCTCCTCTTAAAATAATATGAAATAAATGACACATTTTTCAATGGTCGCATTTGTTCCGGAATAAAAATAAGTGAATAAGAGGTTTTGAGATGGACTAAAAAGGCCCAGAAAGGTCAAACGGGCGACCTTTCCAAGCCCCCTTTCAAATGCGCAATGCGAGCCGCAAAGTTTTGCATGAAGACATCCAAGTTAATAAAATAATTCAAGTGACACACTCTACCACACCAAACTAAGGCCGTAATTGTTAAAGCAAAAAATAAGTGTCAAATTAATTAAATCCGATCGCCAATTCATTAGGAAACCAAACCCTAACTCTGGCTTTCATTTTCAAACACTAGGTCACCAATTCTCAAGGCAGATTATACGCAACCTTCTGTGGCTTCCAAAAGTCAAAACTACCAGCTCAAGAACATTGATCTATTAATATATATCTCTTACACTAATAAGGCCTCTTATTTTATTTAGTACGAATCTTATATAGCTGCCGTAGCGACTTTTAGACCGAAATTTTTATTAATAGAAAATAAAATAAAAAAATATCGACATTGAAGAACGATTTGGCGGAAATTCGAGATATAACAAAGACGTTATGGTCCATAACGTCCAGGACACTGTAGCTGGACGTTATGGTCCATAACGTCCAGTTAATCTGATCGCTAATGATCTAACAAAAACACTGTAGCTGGACGTTATGGTCCATAACGTCCAGCTACAGTGTTTTTTTTTTTTGTTGCTTGCTTCAGTTTGCGTTTTTTGAAAAAAAAAAAAATCACTGTAGCTGGACGTTATGGACCATAACGGCCTGGTTTTTTTTTTTTTTTTTTCAGCGCGTCCCTGGCCGTTATGGACCATAACGGCCCGTATTTTTGTTATACTAACGCAGGTAGTTAGGTGCTAATCTGGCCGTCATGGTCCATAACGTCTTTGTTATATCTCGAATTTCCGCCAAATCGTTCTTCAATGTCGATATTTATTTATTTTATTTTCTATTAATAAAAATTTCGGACTTTTAGAACCACACTAGCTAGAAACAGTAGGTCAGAGCCTCAGAGCCAAGTTCTTAGCTTTGTTATTTTCCATATTTTGCATGACATCAGATGTGAATATATAATTCCCTGGGTCTATATTCTACAGCTCTTAATAGTTTTTTTTTCTTTTTATTTGTTTAAACAGAGTATGATGTGACTGGTGCACCACATGGAAAAACCTAGTCTATTTTCCTACATTATTGATTAAATAAGACAAATTTCATAAATTATGAAATGAGTCCAAACTATTGATACAGAACAAGCAAATGATCATAGGATGCCTTGCTTGTTAGGGAACAATAGCACAAAGCACACTCAAACAGCACATTATCTTAGATTTAGAAAATAAGAAAATGAAACAAGAAGAAACATATATAATGTCAGGTAGGTATTCAACAACCATCTATTGGATGAATTAAACTAGAGGAGGGATCCGATTACCACGTTTTTTGTTACCACAACCATTTTCTACATTTTCAAAGTCTAAATCGTCGATCCAAACCGTTCAACATGATCTCCACAATAAAATGTGCTTGCAGATCAAATTTTACATTTTTTTGAATTTATTTACTATTTATTAAGATGGGTACAAAATTCAATGGTCTGAATTTGACTAGTTTTTGTAAAATACTTAATAAATAGTAAAAAAATTCAAAAAAATATAAAATTTGATCTGCAAGCACATTTTATTGTGGAGATCATGTTGAACGGTTTGGATCGACAATTTGGACTTTGAAAATGTAGAAAATAGTTGTGGTAACAAAAAACGTGGTAATCGGATCCCTCCTCATTAAACTATGACACAACTAACTCAATATGAAATATATTTCAAAAGAAATCGATGTTTCTAGAGAGTTGATAGGAGAACAGAGGAGAGAGATTTGGGATCATTACAATTTTATCAATTTGGCGCAAATGTGTTGTATGTATGTATCCACCATTTAAGACTCATCTAATCAAAACATTATATAATTTGTAAGAGTACATGGCTCATGTCACATCCACACTGTGTCATTTATTCTTTTTGCTGATTATCCAGGAACAGCTAATCAACTATGCATCAAAATTTAATGTGCAACTCATATATATATTTAGGCATCCCGGTTACATCTTAAATAAATTTTGATGAATGATGGCAACTTAGATATCATGGCAAATTTGCAGTAAGTTAGCAACTGCGGTTTTTTTTTTTTTCCTTTTTTTACATCTATTTTTTCAAACAAATTCTTGCTAATCAAGCAGACAAACTTTATTTTGGGCAAAAATAGTAAAGAAAGAACCAAACATTAATTGTTACAAAAGAGAAAATAATTAGACTGTAAGAAGAAAAGAAATTAGAAAAAAAAATAGTAAAGCAGACAGAGGGACATGAAGATTAATACACAGCATTGTTACAAAACAAAATCAACCTCTAATTAAATCTTTAAAAGAGAGGCAACATGTTTGTTTTGCATGATTTCTGCCTAAACTCCTTTGTCTCTTCACAAAAAATGAATGCATTTTTCCTACAACCGCTTAACAAGGAAAGTAATATAATAGAAATTGAGAAAATGCCTGACTTTCCCATGTATGCCTTCAATCTTTCAGCGAATTCTTCGCCAAAGCCCCCTTTCTTTTTCAATAATTTCAACTTACCACCCGCTATGAAGAACGCCGGCGATGACGACGGAATGGTAGGGTGGGACCCACATGTAACTGCACGGAGCTACGTGGCACCTCAAGCGGAAGCTTTACGGAACAATTGGCTGAATCAACCTTCTTCTCCATCCTTGTTAGTGTTTGAGAAATGTTAGAGAGAGAGACAGAGAGAGGAGTCCCCTGTTCCGCTTGTTATAAACAAGGAAGATTATTTGTGAGCGATATTTGATTTTTTTTTTTTTAGTACAACTAGTGCCTGTCGATGTGAATTTAAATAATTACAAAAGGAAAGGATCACTTGTGGATATGTATCATGCAACCCTTTCTGTAGCTAGTTTGGTACAGATTTAGTACAACACAATGAGATATCGTACTTGAAACATAATTAATTAATGGACCTATTTTAGAGCATTGACACTCCCAACTAGGATAATGTAAAAAAAAAATAAAGTCTTAGGAGGAATCATTATATAAACTAGACAAAATCTTTTGAAGAATATCCATTATTTAAATCATTAAATGTCAAATTAGGGTGTTAGGAGAGGGCTAAATCAATTTTCATTTGCATTGGCTATATAAGTATTTTAGAGTTCTTCAGGTATATGTTATATGAGGAGGATTCAAATGCCTTCAATTTTTGTGCCTCCACCATGCTTTTATTTTTAAAAACTTTAATAATTCAAATTTAAAACTTAAAGTCAAATAAAATCTTTGAATATGATCTACATCATTTTATCTATGTGCTCATAAAAAATTATCACATTTCGATTTTGTTTTTATGTGAATCAATAAGTTGAAAAATCAACGTCTAAAAATTATCCACATTAGTACGTTTTTTACAAGCTCTTGATGACAACCAAAACAAAATTGAAATGTCATAAATTTTGAGTTATTAAAGTTTTTAAAAATAAAGGTATAGTGGAGGCATGAATAATGGAGGCATTTGAACCCTCCTCATATTATATATATATGTAAGGCTTAGAAAGTGATAAAGAATAACAAAATAACAAATATATTTTAATTTTAATTTATCTCTAGCTACATCTAATAATAATGAACTCTTGTTTGTTTCAAAAGTTTTGCAATGAAAATTAGGAGAAGTTTTTTTATAATATTATATATAAAAATAAAAACAAACACAAACACAAACATTTAACAATAGAAATTATATGGACAGTTCGCAATATATATCATATATAAGAGGAGATATCACTTGACCGTTATTTATCTTGACAATTTTAACAATGACAGAGATAAAGATTAATATAAAATCCAATATTATAGGCATGAGATCTGTTATGTTGCAAATATCATATATATAAAAAAAATGATGAAATGTGATGCATGTTTAATGTTCATCAAGTGATATGGATTTTTCAACAATTTGACATTAACAGTTTTTTTTTCTAACGGCTCTTGATGCACCATTAAATAATTCAAATTACATGTAATTTGATGGGTAATACATTTATACATACATTTATACATACATTTATACATGTTAAGTGATCTCCTCTATAATATAGGTTGAGATTCCTTGACAATCTTGATAATATCTTTTTCAAATCAAATTAGAAAATTTGCAAAAACCTTTATAAACATGTTGTTGGTGTAATGTGTTGATTGGTATAATTTTCATGCTATTTGAGTTTTATTTGATATTCCATCAAAAACTATTAAATATAAATCATTGTAAATTTTTAAGTCGTCTAATGAACAATAAAACATGCATCAAATTCTATCGTTTTTATGCGCATGATATAAATAATAGTATGGAACATTTCAAAAAGTCTTTGGATTTTAAGTTTACAAGTTATTTTCTTCTTATTATTAAAATTGTAAATAAATTCCAATTCATATAATATTAGAATTGCTCCAAATCCTAGTTGAACACACTCTTTTATAGTTTTTCTTTATATTGATTGAATTTGCACACGGTTGTTAACAAGAAAACCAACCATAGAAGATCCCAACTTCAACTTGTTAACTGTAGCAAAGCGAGAAATGTTCCCAAGAAACAAGTGAGAAAATACTATGGGCATTTGTTTTGTGACAACGGGGCATATTTGAAGGGGCCCGAAACGAAAACGACTCGTTGCTTTTCAACGTAGCGCGTTCTTTCCTAGTTTCTTGTCCCTTCTTCCTACCAAAATTAATAAATTTCCTTTTCAATCATCCAATAAACATTGAGCCGTTCAATGATGAGTTTGCTTAAGAAAAAAGGTTACCTCACTCGTGTGCATAAGTAAACTAATAATTATGCATATATCGGTTGATGAGAATATAAAAGTAAACTAATGATGCATTTAATAATATAATTTTAACAAAATTTTATTGCTGAGGTTCTGAATCTGTCTGAACAGTATAAAGTTACTGCTCCACTAATTTTGACCTCCCAATGGCGCACAATGCAGAAAAAGTCCAGCAAGCTCCTGAGTTCACGCTTCCTCTCAAGTTATTACAGATGAAATCATGTTATTACAGATGAATGCATATGCAGATATTGTAGTTAAAAAACATGATCCAAATCTGCTGAAATTCGAGATCGTGAACAGTAACTCTGAAATTTCTGAAATCTAGAATCTAGCCGTCAAACTGTTTCGAGATGCGTGCACAGAAAAAATTGAACGGCTGGATTCGGAATTTTCAGAGATACTGTTCATAGATCTCGAATTTCAGCATATTTAAATTCTAAAAAAAGGGGGTACATTACATAACTACACAAGTACATTCTGAATTCACATTACCTCAGATTACGTGACTCAAGCAAATTAGGATCGGATGGCCCATTTAACATGGCACGAATCTCAAAACAGACTCTCTACAGTCTCTACAGTCTCAATAGGTACCGGATTGAGTTTGGCCCAGATAGAATTAATCTGGGCCGGCCGTTGTAATTTGCTAGAGTCAGGTACCTGGGAGGATATCTGTCCAGTACATTCTAGTTATTCAGTGGGAATGTGGGGACAGTGGAATACAGGTACTATTTGAATTATCATATTCGAATAAATTTGAACCATTCAGCAAATGCGTACGCTGGCTGTCTAACCAATGAATTTGTGCAGAGGAATCGAAAGTGGTTCCAGCAAGCAATTGTGTACACTTTTGCGATTGTCTCCTATGAAAAGTACTGGAACGCTTCTGTTCCTTTGACCTTTGTGTGATTACATTGCTTCTAGAATATTTCATGTACTCTTCCTGTCTTCCTTGAGATATGAATTGTTAAAGGATATTTCAGAATAGTTGGTTTAATTAGTTGAGAGGAATAGTTCAGCATGAGCTATTTTATGGTACATTCTTTAATATTTTTTACATTTACCTACTTGCCCAAATAAGAAAACTGTATTATGAATGTGTCGAGTAGAACTAAGGTGTTCCTAAGTTCACCAAATACCTTTGTGAACTTAACTCTAAAAACCTATCGGATTGACTTCAAACGACGAATCCAAACCGTTGAAATCCTTCTATCTTACGAGTGATGCATCTACATGTGAAAATTTTAAAATTTTAAATTAGTTTTGCATAGAGTCAAGTGGTCAAAAGGCGTCGAAAAAATGAATGCATTAAAATTAATATATAAACCTTCTAATTTTGACCACTTGACTTTATACTAAATTAATTCGAAAGTTTAAAATTTTCACATGTAGGCGCATCACCCGTAAGGTAGAAGGATTTCAATGGTTTTAATTCGTCGTTTAAAGTCAATCCAATATATTTTAGAGTTGAGTTCACAAAGGGGCTTGATGAGCTTAGGAACACCCTAGTTCTACTCGAATGTGTCAATCTATATCACTCATCGTTTACATATATTGTGTACTCAATTTTCTTTTGATACGTCCTATCTCGGGAGATGAGGCCGTATGGGAAGTTGGGCTGAGTTGGATTCGCCCTGCCAAAGGATGGCAGGCCGAAGTGTGGATCGAGTTAGGAACTCGGGGTGGGTTGTGAGAGATTCGGACTCTGACCTGTATGATCTCTCTCTTAGTTCAAAGTTGCGTCTCCTGTCTCCTGGGGCTTATTGCCTTATATAGTTCAGCCATAACTGCCATCTCGGGCATTTATGGGGAACGTGGACAGTTATGTCGACCGTTACTGGGACGGGGGCATTAAGCCAGCCGTTTCGGGGACGTGGGCATTATGCTAGCCATTTCTGCGGCTATCCCGTGTGTCGGTTGGCCTAGGCCTATTTTAGGGCTCTGATTTGGGGCCGGCATATTGGGCCCCGGCTTAACGAGCTCTTGGACTTTTTCGCATGACGTCGGGTTGGCCTTGTAAAGGTCCGAATCCCAGTCTTTCATGGCCCAGTTTGGAACAAGTAAAAGGGCCTGTGGAACATAGCCCTATCATTAGCCTCCGAAGTCAGAATACATCGGCGAGATGCTTTCGACTTGAAGGTGAATAATTCGTAAAACACGGTTTCTATTACCGACATTTGTGTATTAGTCATGCTGTAATAACTCGGGTGCAGATATGTCGGGTACATGTCTTGTTACGAATCCAACAATTAATGTGTTAACATACATTTTTTTTTTTTTTTTTAACAAGCAAGATGGTTTCCGAGTTAGTCAAAAATAAGTGAAAAAGGGAATCATAGACATTATAAGTAATCATTGATATCGTAAAAGCAGAACAAGCCTAAATGTAGGAAAACATCGAAATCATACAACGCCTAATTAGACTAAACATGGGACATTAGATATAGTGCCTGGAAGAATATTTCCACTATGGGCGCCATGTCTGTCATGTCGCGTCTTTCAAGCACCACGGTGTCCATGTACGGCAAAAATACGGGTGTGATGTCATTTCTCGGACAACACTTATACCATCTCATTGTCGGTGTCTTCAAAAAGGTTATCATCGTTGAGTTCATGTTGGGTAGCGGTGTACAAACTCGGCCCACCGGTATTGCGGGATAAACACCCAGGGCACTTCCAAAACCGACGACGTTGGTCCGAACGGCCCTGGATATCGTAGTGGTCGAAACAACTCCACTCACAGCACATCCGGCATTTCACCATCTCGTGCTTGGCCCCTTGGTCATGGCATATGACACACCAACGCAACTTGGGCTCGAGGTCGAACTTGTAAATGTCGTTCTCGTCCTCTTTGGTGAATGGTGGTGCCTTAGCGAGGGTGAGGTCGATAAGGTCACCAATTTGGAAGTCCTCATTGGCGAGCATCCAGTCCAAGTCTTCCTCCGGAAAATGCTGGAGAAGAGTCCATCTCTCGGGCCGAGATAGGTCCCGTCTCGGGTTTCGAGAGCGACGTGGAGTGGGGGGGTTGGTGGCGGCGACGTCTTGGGGATTGGTCAGTGCTACTCTGACCGTGGTTGAGAGGTGTTTTGTTTTTAGAAACCACTCTCTTGAAAGGCATCTCGGAAGTATAGAGATTGGTAAAAAGTCCAGAGTAAAAATGTGCCTTTTACCGTATGGTGACTCTGGTATTTATAGTCGTTAAAGGGAGATATTGCCATAAATAACGTGGGCCATATTGCCTAAATAGGTAGCCGCCGGCTACTAACCATAAATGTCATTGGACGTTGTGTAAGTTATACAAGATGACAGGCTTTCGGCGTTTTCGAGGTGGTCAAATTGACTCACATTAGACGATATTAAGAAGTAGCAATGAAACGCCTATGCAAAACATATATTAATCAAAACAACACGAGATGAAAAACCTCGGCTGAGTGTTACAACATAAGCAAGTTGACATCTAATTATAACAAAAGGCGGGCTAATCCCGCGATATTCTATATATAGCTAAGGCTATTCATGACGGGAGCGCTTAGCCCGGCGTTCTTGATCCAGGCATCTCCTGCAGGTGAAGGATGTGAAGCGGGGATCACCATGGTTCCGAGGTGATCTGCGGGCGAGACACCCGGGATGAAAAGCTTCTTCACATCCGTCACAATGGAACATGTGCCGATAGTTCCCTCGGGTTCTGCAAACAGCACATCTATCTCAGGCTAACGGGTCGTCTTCTTCTTCCCCAAGGATAATTGGGGGTGGCTCGATGTTGATCTCGGGGTTCCGATGTTGAGGAGATGGGTGTGGCGACGGAGTGTCTTCATTCTCCTTCTTAACCCCGTCCTTCATTATTTTGTTAGCTGCCATCTTGTTATAGCCCGAGTTGGAAGGGATAGTTGCGATCGCTGGATGTTCCGTTAAAGGGAGACGGAGGTAGTATATATAGTATGTCGGCATTAATTACTCGACGCCTCGTCTTCCGTTAACCGTCGTCAGCCATCAAAGCAGCCGTCAAATCAGTCAGAGGTACGTGGTTAGGGTGCAATCCCCGCATGACACATGGCGCGCGTCAACTCGGTAAGAGCCCGATTCCCTTGATTATGCGCGGGAATCGAGGCGTCGCCATGATGAAGCGCGACGCCATGATGAAGCGAGACCTCTATATATACCTCATCCCGCCTTACTCATTCATTATCGTTTATTGTGAGCAAATCGATCTCGGAGCCACAGAGCGAAAGTATTTTCGGTGATAGCGGAGCGAGTTCAGAGCGTTCAGAAGACCTCGGAGAAGACATCGGCCGAAGACCGTGTTGCAAAGAAATCTCAACATAAGGTAATTTTTTACCATCTCGGTAGTCGGCCTTATTGATTAAGTTTATTTGGAACTGTATATGAATATTTGCCGAGGTCAATAGTAATGTAGTTGACCACATAAGCATGGTAATGTTGTCAACCTTAGGATTAATGACCTAACCTCGGTAATAAATTTGTATGTGATAAGTCGGTAAATGTAATACCTTAGAAATAAAGAATAGCGGTTAGCTAAGCCAATCATGTTTCTTCGTTAATTTAGAAATGGCCGAAGAACAAGAAGGATCTCGGGATTCGTCGCCTGCTACTTCGGGGGAACAGTCCCCAATACCGCTGCAGGTTTTCCACCCAGGCAGGGGCAAGAGTATTCATGGTATGATTCCCACCAACCCCGAAAATTCAGAAGAAGCTGAGGGTGAACATTATAGCGAAGGAGATGGGGAAGATAAAGAAAATTCACCTCGGGGTGAACTCGTTGTGGCCCCAGTGGGGACGTCGCACGGGCCTTCGAAACCCAGGAAGAAAAAGGCAAAGAAAGATGTCGTTCCCCGAGTTGGTCATGGGGATGACTTGGATTTTCCAGTATCTGTCGGTATTCCTCCTAAACTGGTTGTCCGATGTGAAGCCTATGCCGACGCGTTTTATGAGGAACTCGTGGATGAAGCTGACAGAGAAGAATATCCGCGACATGCGCTTAAGCTGAAAGCCCCGGGTCTAGATGACCGAGCGCATGACTCGAGTCTCAGGATGTGCATTTATTGGAAAATGCCGAAATGCGGTTTCAAAGTAAGGGTGTCTAAGTTTGTTCGCGAGATATTACGACATCTCGACGTGACCCCTGCACAGTTAACCGCACCCGCATGGTGTTACATCATGAGCTTTAAGTATTTGTTTGATTTCATGCCCGAGTTAGAGCCATATTTCCCGAGTGTAGGGTTGTTCTTTCATTATTTCTCTGTTTTATATAATAATGAAAGCCACCTCGCAATTCGGAAGAATCCTAATGGTACTGCGCTTTTTGACAAGCTGTCAAAGGTGGATGATTGGAATCATGGGTGGGTATATCTCGAGAATCCCACCAAATTGCAGTGCTTCCGTGAGGTACGGAGGGAGTGGCGTCCTCTAGAAAAGAAAAGTTTGATCCCGGGTTCACCCCCATCCCTGACTTCACGCGAATTAAAAGTTGTCAAAATTATTGACCGTTATTTCTCAAGTTAGTCTCTTTTTTTTTATTTGTACCAATATATCTTTGCATCATAGTTGTTTGTTTATCTCGTATTATCATGAACAAATTCTTAACTATGTCTATTCCCCGCGGTGGTTGATACGCCCTATCTCGGGAGATGAGGCCGTATGGGAAGTTGGGCTGAGTTGGATTCGCCCTGCCAAAGGATGGCAGGCCGAAGTGTGGATCGAGTTAGGAACTCGGGGTGGGTTGTGAGAGATTCGGACTCTGACCTATATGATCTCTCTCTTAGTTCAAAGTTGCGTCTCCTGTCTCCTGGGGCTTATTGCCTTATATAGTTCAGCCATAACTGCCATCTCGGGCGTTTATGGGGAACGTGGACAGTTATGTCGACCGTTACTGGGACGGGGGCATTAAGCCAGCCGTTTCGGGGACGTGGGCATTATGCTAGCCGTTTCTGCGGCTATCCCGTATGTCGGTTGGCCTGGGCCTATTTTAGGGCTCTAATTTGGGGCCGGCATATTAGGCCCCGGCTTAACGAGCTCTTGGGCTTTTTCGCATGACGTCGGGTTGGCCTTGTAAAGGTCCGAATCCCAGTCTTTCATGGCCCAGTTTGGAACAAGTAAAAGGGCCTGTGGAACATGGCCCTATCATCTTTCAATTTAAAATTTATTTGGTACTCAACTTTTTACTAATTGTTTAGAATTGTTTAGAGAGGTACAAAATCACTATTTTTGAATGGTTCAGAATTTTCTAAAAACAGTTATTTTGTATCTATCTTAAAAAATAGCAAAAAAGTTTCAAAAAAATATAAAATTTTGTATCCAAGCACATTTTAATATGAAGATCACATTGAGCGGTTCGGATCGACTGTTTAAAATTTGAAAATAGAGATAACGATGTTGGAGCATGATGAGAGTGAGACACAAAACCAATGGAGTATTTTAACCCTACTCTTATTTTATACTTAAACTAGTATTTTGTCCGTACATTGCTACGGTTCAAAATTCAAGAAGAAAATACAAAAAATAGAAGCAAATCAGATTAATTATTTTCATCTTTAACATTATTTGTCTTCTTATAATTTCTCTTTAACAATGAAATGAACTATTTTGTCTTTACATTTCCGTTAAATAGGAAGATAATCAATATTTAGCGGGCAAACATGTTAATTACTTTCTTATTTTTTTGTAATCAATAACATAAAAAGAAAGAAAGAAATGTTGTCAATTAATTGCTTTTATAGTAACATTCATATAAAGAAATTATAAGGAGAACATCAGTGTAACAAGTGACAAGAGAACTAAATACAGACTTCAACACAATAAATGTCAATACATTGTCACATAAAATTACAATTGTAGAATTTTTTTATCTTAATCATTTAAAATCCATCCAATTAAATTACAGTTGTTAGCGGATCAGAACATCTGTAAATTAGTAGGAATCATTTTTAATCTTTGTATGCACCAGATCCGAGAAAGGTATTAAACCTGATAATCAGATTGAGATTTTGACTCATTTCATTTAATTAAACTATTGAATTAGCACTGTAGTAGATTCCTTCTCTGCTAATTTGCACCATGTGAAATTAAGCAATAATTCAAAAGGTTGAAACTGTGATGTCCCCATCATATTTACAATTACATCCCCCAGAGGGGCAGAGTACCAAGTACAAATAATAATCTTCAAAGTTCATTCTCCATTTTTCATTTGACATTAATATTTGAATATGTATATAAGTATATTACAAATGACAAGTCTGATCATAATACATCGCATTGATTTTCACCTCTCAATCATGTGCTTTTATTAACTAAACTTTTATTATAGGGAGAATTTCGTATATACCACTCAAAAACTGTGAAATTAAGTATTTACCATCCAAATTTCTGTAATTACGTATTTACCATCTAAAAATCTAATAACTCACATATTTACCCAATCAATTAAAAAAATGAGATTAATTAAGTTTAATATCACATAAAATATAATTAATAAGTTATTTAGTCTCTTCTCCTTCTTTGCCCCTTCCTCTTCTGCACACAGAGTTTCCTCTCGTCTTTTTTGGCATAACTTTCCCCTTCTTGCTAAAACTCTCTTCTCATCTCTTCTCTCCCATTGAAACTCAGAGAGAAGGGGGCAGCAGACTCAGAGATTAGGATTCCAGCTCCAGCTTGATTGTCTATAACAAGGTAACCACTCCACCTTTTCCAACATAACAACTTGTACTGAATACGACGCTAATATCATAACCCATTATCAAAGTAGTAACTGAGTTTGAGAATCTACATTTTGTTACTGACTTAGTTTCGAATATATGTTTTTAACCTCTTATATTGGGTATAAAGGACAACAGATCTAAAGAAAGAAAGAGAGTGTGCTAAGTTAATCCTTGATTAATTATAGTTTAAAGAACATTGTACATAATTAATCTGAGTTTTGGGTATATTTGATATATACTAAAGTTATATTGAGTAAATATGTGAGTTATTAGATTTTTAGATGGTAAATACGTAATTACAAAAATTTGGATGGTAAATATGTAATTTCACAGTTTTTGAGTAGTATATATGAAATTCCCCTTTATAATATTCAGCAATACTGAATTATTCATTAAAACTGTACAAGAAATTGCCAAGTCATTTAGAACACCGAATTATAAAATATGGTTATGCAGTGTTCTAAATAGCGGCGCTATAGCGTTTTGGACCCTAAACGCTAAGCTATGGCATGAAAATACGCTAATTGCGCTACGGCCGCTATAGCGGTAATAGCGGTCCGCTATAGCGCATAGCGTGTAGCGCGCTATTTGCGCGCTATGCATATTGGGCTTTTTTAGACAATTTATATGGGCTTAAATAAAGATCCATAAAATTTATTTTGTACAGATAAAAAAAAATAGAATGAATCATGATGCTTAAAATATTTTGTATAGAAAAAAATCGATAGTTTATGATATTATTATGGATATTTTGAACCATGGACTTTTGTACTAGTTCAATATGAATATTATAATTTCTTAATTAATTTGGTGTTATTTATTGTTCTATGAAACTTTAGATAATGTTAATATATAGTACAAATATATAATATAATTTTTGTAAAAAAAAAAAACGCTATTTGGAATAGCTTCCGCTATAGCTACGCTATTCGCTATAGTTTTTTTGTAGCCTTCCCGCTATAAACGCTATTTAAAACATTGTGGTTATGTGATCTCATCTCTCTAGACAGTCCTGATTCATGAAGTCCAACAAAAGAAGCACCAAAATAATGTCTTTGCAAACAGGACCGCCAAAATTAACGCAGCCAAACCTCATAGATATTCATGGAACAGAACTAGCTCAGACTTGTTATTATAAAACCGGGCCTTATATGGGCCGGACTCAAATCATATTTCAAACCCATCTTCACAGCAGTTAATGTTTAATTCCTCTTCCTCGTCAAACAATTAGTTTTCAAACCCATTTTGGGCCCAGTCCCAGGGACTCCAGAGATACTTTTATAGTTTTATTGCTTCATGCAATTGATCAGGTATCAAATTATTACTTTTATTATTAGCAAGTAAAATTATTGCAAAGGGAAATAATCTTGTGGTTGATCCAAATATCAAATTGTTATAAAACTACTCGAGAAAAGCGCCTTCCCTAAATGGAATAGGTTGGGCCCATATGGAGCCCAAGCTAAGAATTGGTGAAATATAGGCCGGAACTAGTTAGACCTAAAGAAAATAAAAAAATTGTTTTTCATGTTATATTACTTTTCTGGAAAAAAAATTATTTATATAAATTATTAAATAAAGTGTAATTTTGAGACTACTAAAATCATTTAATGCATTCATATGTTAAATTTTGATTTGTTTTTTAAATAGAGATGTAACAAATTGACGACCAATAGTTGAGTGGCCAACGTTTTTCACAAAATTTGCAAAGAGATATGTTACATGTATTGATTAAATAATTGTATTTACTTTAATATTTTAGATGAAATAATTGTACATAACATAATCAATAAAATTATAACATCATACAATATTCTTTTTCTATCTAATTTGAAATATAAACAAGATAGTTTGAAAAATGGTTTAGTCTAGTCTAGGTACCAAAATGTTATTTAATCTTGTAAAAAATCATTAATAATTCATTTCTTTAAATTTTCTTACAAAATTTACATGCTAAATTACAGAGAATGTAAATTATGATGAGTTCACTTTCTCTATTTTTTTATAAAACTTAAAAAAAAACTCAAGAGTAATAATTTGATTAATCCACATCTAAAAATTAAATAAAAAAATTCAGTTTCATCTTTATATAAGTAAGAATTGTTTGATTTTCTCTAATATCTAACATGAAAAAAAAATCATCTTATGCTTCATTTCTTAATTTATAACATTATATTTTTTTATCTAATTTTAAAAAATGTAGAAATGAATATTTCTAGCTTAACAATAGAAATAAGTCATTTTTATAAGCATGTAATGTGTCATGCCAAAAGCAACGGAAAGCATCTTTATAAGTATGAAATATGTGAATTTAAATATTAAAATATAGAACAGATATACGTGTCCAATGATCATACCAAAAGTATCGAAAAGAATCTCTAGAAATAAGAAACTTGTGAATTTAAGGAGAAAATTGAAATTAAAAAAAAAAATACTAGAGCAGACTTGTTATTCTCTAACCAGGCCTTAGATGGGCCGGGCTTAAAATCCAGCTGTAAACCCATCTTCACAGCAGTTAAAGTTTAATTCCTCGTCAAACAAATAGTTTTCTCAGTAGAGGTGGCCTTGTTTGCCGGCTGTTTCTCCGAACAATGGGACCCAGTCCCAGCGACTCCGGAGATACAAGTGGAGGCCGCTTCAGGTTCCATACTTTCATTGCTTCATGCAGTTTTGTCCATCTTGTACCGATCCAACTAGTAGTAGGTATAATCATGGGCGGATCTACTGTAGCACAGGGTAGAACTGCCCTACCCTGAAAATCCAAAACTAATTTACAAAGACTGGATTTTGGGTCTTTGTCCTACCCTGTAGCCCAATTAAAATAGCTGGTCTATTGTATATTAAATTTGATAAATTATATAAGATACGGTCCAATTAAATTCAATTCGAAACGCTGCCCGCTCGCCCCTGTCTTTGTTTCTCTCTGTTTAATTGATTAATAAGATACGGCCCATCAAGGCATCAATTGATTAATGTATTATGTATGTTGCCCCTGTAGCTCTCTCTCTCTCTCTCTCTTTGTCAAACGAAACGCCAAAAACAAAAAAAATACAAACCAACGCGCACCAACTTGCCCCTGTCTCTCTGACTCGAGACAAGAAAAAACACGCAGTTAAAAGAAAAGAAAAAAAACACAGAAATCTCTGACTCTTCTGGCTCTGCTGACTCGAAAGAATAACCAAATACCTTGCTTCTCTTTTTATGTGGTAATTTAAACTTCTTATTTTTCTTTAGATTTTTGGATCTTATGAAATTGCAAATTAGGGTTTGAAATTTTAGATTAAATTTAGGTCTTTGAATTATAATTGATTGGTAGATTCAATTTTTAGGTCTTAGACTTAGAGTTAGAATCCTATTTAATTGGTAGATTGAACTTGTGGTTGGTAAATGGTAAATTTGTAATATTGAAATACTAGGTCTTACAACCCTAATTAATTGGTAGATTTAATTATTAGAACCCTAATTAATTGGTATATTGAATTATTAGGTTTTAGAACCCTAATTGGTACATGAATTATTAACCCCTTTCATTTAAGTCTTGAATTATGGTATAATTTAAGTTGGTTAATATCTTCTTTTCTTTAATTTGTCATTCATAGTAAAGGAACTCTCTCTCCATTGACTTAATTATCTAGTATCTAGTTTTTTTGTTTTGTTTTTAATATGTAAAAGGATAATGTTTTTGTTGTTTTTATTATGCAAAAGAATACTATTTTGTTGGTTTTTTGTCATGTTTTAATTAGTAGTTTGATTAGTTGATTATCTAAATATTATGGAGTAGATTGTGTTATAATACTATTTTTGTTGTTTTTGTTATCATGCTTTATCTAGTATCCGATTATCTAATGGATTTGAATCCGATTATCTATTTAAACCCGATTCAATAATATCTTGCCCTACCCTGATCAAAATCCTGCATCCGCCCCTGGGCATAATGATTGCAAAGGAAAAAATCTTGTAGTTTATCCAGGTATCAAATTACTACAAAACTACTCAACAAAAGCGCCTCGCGTAAATGGGCTATTTTGGTCCAATATAGAGCCCAAGCTAGATTTTGTGAAATATGGGCCGGAACTAGTTAGACCTAAGACTTTGTTTGGTTATGGAGTAAAAAGTGAAATAAATTTCTTACTCCACACATAAATAGTTAAATGAGAAGTAAAAGAAGAGGAGTAAGGTGAAATAAGATGTGAGTTAATCTGAAATAAGTTACTTCATCTCTTCAAATAGATTAACTTACTTGACACTTACTCCACTTGTAAAGCTCACTGTTATAGACATAGGTTCATTTTCTAACACCTTACTCCTCTAGACGGATTAATTTAAACCTGAGTTAAATTACTAAACAAGATATAAAATATGTAAAATAACAAAGGGATTCAAAATATTGCTTTTGATATTATATTACCTTTCTCGAAAGAAAGGAAGAATCATTTCGGACTAAGGTCGTACCAATTTTCATACTACGAAGAAGGAACTAATCATAAAAATAGAATATTATTCTCATGATTTTGCCGACTAAGCTCAACACAACACAACTTTTACAGGAAATTCTTTTATCTGCATTGCCGATTGCCGAACAAATGTAAAGCAATATGAATAATATTTAAATTTTAATGCATTTATTACTTCCAAATTATAGTCCATTTTTGAAATATTTTTTTTAATAACAACATATAAAATAGGCGAAAATGAGGTGATAAATCATAAATTGAATTAACGGTTTGAAATAATCAAAAGGGTAAACAAAATAATTGAAAAAAAAAAAATTGGCAAACATATTTGTAAGCTAGTAGAAAAAAAATGTTACTTAATCAATTGCAAAATTATATCAGTCAAAGAAAAAAAAATGTATCACTTCTGGTGGAGCCAGTGTTGTAAAAAACGATCTTAACGGTAGTAGTTACACGGTAGCGTCCATGCATGTCAAGTGTGTGCCAGTGTTGTAAAAAAACGGTCTTAACGGCCGATTAAACGCCCGTTTAATCGTTAACGGCGGGCGAATACACTAATTGAAGGTCTGTTAACAGATTTTTCCGATTAATCGGACGATTATTCCTGATTATTCCATTTATTCCCGTTTATTCACGTTTATTTTTGTTTATTTTAGTGAATATTTATTTTCACATTGTTTTTTTTTCTGTGACTATGTGATAATAAGTTTCATAAATCCTATATTGTAGTTTTATTTGTGCTTGGATATACATCCAATATTTTTTATATATGTTTTTTCTTCTTATTTACTTTGAAATTGATTAATTTTTCTATTATTTATATAGCATATATTTTTCTTACTTACTGATGTAATTTTTCAATTAGTACGACATGTTCATATATGAAATTTTGTGATTTTATGTTGGACTGTTTGATTTCTTTCAAATAATATGTTATTAGTATTTAAAAAAGCTTAATTTTTCGAATTCATTTTTGCATTAAATAAATGTGTTACTTACACATGTTAAGTGCATATGTGTTGTTAAGAAGAAATAAGCGTAATGTCATGTTATAATAATAGAACTAAGTTAAATTAAGTTTATTTGATAAATTTGATGAGTTAAATAAATTATTTTTAATAAATTATGAATATATACACATAATTTTAATAAAAACGATTAATTAGCCGCATACCGATTAATCACACGGCAGTACTCAGTCCGTCCGACGAGCCCATACCGTTATTTACAACAATGGTGTGTGCATAACTTCACATAAAAAATCTTGTTTCTTTTTTATGCTAGGCGCACATGAAATCTTAGGGCCTGTTTGGTGTCCGGTAATGGATGTGGGAATAGAAAAACTTTGAACTAAATTTTATTGTTTCCGTGAGAAAAAAAAATTCACTTAACAGTAAATTTTTTTTTTCCACGGAAACAGTGGGCACGTCCGAACAGGGCCTTAGTTGTTAGGATTCCTCTCAAATCATGATGGAGAAACAAACAGAAAACTTGCTACACTTTTCTTTTAATAATTACCCTAGCTAGTTGTACCTAGAGTGAAAGGTTCTGCGACAAAGCGATTGCATGTGACAATGTGAAACAAAATGGAAGCGTTTAAATAATTAATCAAATAATTCGTAAATTCCGGTTACTTCACATGCAAGCGTTTACTTCTTTTTCATTTTCAGCAGTCGAGGTCTAAACATGTTAACATGGTCAGGGAAATGACTGAATTTTTTTTAGACATATTCACATATTAGAAACGATCGACAACAACGTGATTATTGATATAACAATCCATTTATGACATCATATATCGCTACATCTCTGTCCAAAAGAATGATTACAAATTTACCTTGGCTTGAACCAATATATTAAAAATAGAACAAAAAATAAAAATAGTGAAACAAAATGGAAGCAATCATCCCTCTCATAACATAAGCATAATCCCACCTAACAGAGACCATGAAAACAAGTAACTGGTGCTAACAACATGTGCTGAACTTTCCGAATCAGTGGATTTAGGGTTCGAGCCAGTCGAACTCGCCTTTGGTGCCAGATCCGATGGCTTAGACGATTCAGGTGCAGGTGCCGGTGCAGGAGCAAGTGGTGGGTCAGTACTAAAGATTTGCAGTGGAAGTAGAACCTTATTCACCTCATAAACAGCAACCGGTCGGGTAGAATAAACACTACTTGTAACATTCGGGTTAGACCACATTGAGGCAACTCTAACGGTACCCATGTCGTAGGTCAAGTTCACGGTATATGCACCACCGGCAAAGGTGCTAACCGGGTTCAGAGCACTCAAATTTTTGAACTCTGCCAAGGAATAATACTTTGGGAAACCATGGTACAGAAGAAGGGATTTGAGCTGGTCTTCCGTGAGATTCGAAAATGTGGTTTGTTTGAGCGAGTTAAATGCCGAGTTTTTAGGAACAAAAAGAGTGACACCTTCATCGGTATTATTTGCTTGGTTCTGAAAGGTGTCGATTACTTTTGTTTTAACAACATAGTCAAGGAAGATTGAAAATGGGCCTGCGACCGACAAGAGGTCGGTTAAGTTGACATAATGTGGGGCTGGTGCGGGAGCCGGTGTTGGCGGCAAGAACACAGGTGCCGGTGCTTGAGCAAGTGTAGGGGTGGAGATGAAAAGGGTCAGAATTATAGGGGTCAGAATGGAAACACGGAGCTTCATTGTCAGTTAATGTTAATAATTACCTTTCCCTCTGGTCTTGGGTTCTTTTTGGAACCTGGCAAAAATGAAAGATCCATTTGTTAATAATCATGTGGGACAAATTGAAGATGAGCATTGCATAATACTGATCAAGTTTAAGTACTTTGTACCGATTTATAGATCTTTCAAATAATTAATTTAAGCTAAGAACACTAGTTAGAAAGTGTACTTCAACTATTGATTTGGACTATTAATTATTAAAGAAAGATGGCCAATTACTATTAATGGGTGAAAGGGAGATCACCAGCCAAGCCAACCATGGTGTATTTTTATTTTTCTTACGTAGACCAAAATAGAATCTACAACGAGTTCTTTAATTTTACTAAGAACCGACAATGCATAAATTTCATATTACAATAAGATATAAAAGAGATCTTACCTTAATTAGACATAACACAAGATCCCAACAGCAAAACACATTGACCGAATTCCCAAGATCCAAATTTAAAGTGTATATATGAAGATTATAGCAAACCATTATAAAAAGTTGGAACCACCAAACTGATGTAGGTTCATGTTTAAAAAATAAATAAAGATCTTAATTATATATCCTTTAACTTGAAGAAAAAGCAATAATTAAGAATTACCAACCAGCAGAATACACTCGACAAACAACTAAACAAAGCTCAACTACAACAATGTGTGTAAGTTATCAGCATGAGTTTGCTCATGATACAAGTAAAACAAGAGAGAGAGAGAGAGAGAGAGAGAGAGAGAAGCCAGAGTGGATAAACAGACCTGACACCAGAAGAGAAAGGAAGAGTAGAACAGAGAGAAACTTGAACAAGTATGTCTTTGGGACAAAAATTTTGAATGGGTAGGAGTGAGAAGTATGTCTTATATATTTAAAAGTGGCGTGAGGTGAGAGCTAGCTAATAATGTGAGTCTGTGACCATATGGGTGGCAGCTGTTGGGGGCAATATTTGGTACTCTTTTTTCCTTTTTTTTTTATTTGGTACACTTTTTCTGGCCAAAGACAAAGAGAAAGCTTCTAGATTTTCTGTGGTCTCAGAATGATTCCACTGGTACAGCACTTCTCCAATAGGAGAGCACCGCAATACCGCATCCTGGCATTGGCAGCCTCCTAGAACCAGAAGTATCATAAAATATACCTCTGTCAGTGAACTACTGCACAATATTGTATATATGTGTGGGGCCGTTTGGCAGGGTTAGGTCTCCTTAAGACTTAATTCGCTTTCTTTAACTTCCTTAGCCGCTTAATTTTACCGAACGCCGGTTTCTTAGCGTGGATTAAGATCACCTCCTTTAGCCTCCTTTTGTCCGGACCTTAAGGCATATTTATTCCTTCTTTTGGCTTCTTTAACTTTTATTCACGGATTAAGACAACCGAACATCAATTTCTAACGCTCCTTAAGCTCTTAATCTCTTGTTGCCAAACAGCCCCATATGATTAATATTGTTTTTATTTGTTTGATTGTTTCCACCAAACCAAAAAAATATTAGTCTTAACAAAAGATGGTCTACAACTACAATACATAGCCGATTTCTGTATTATGTCAAAATGACCAGACCAAATAACAAGCCGATTTATGTATTCGACATATTTAAACACGGTACGTCTAAATACGAACAAGACACATGGGGTACGTTTGGATGAGAGTTAGAATAGCTAGAACAGCGAAATTTTAGAATAGTAAATGAGAATAGAGAAAAAATAGTGATTTTAGATTAATGTGAAAATGGTGCTATATATTCGGATTAGTAAAAAATAGTGTTAACAAGGTGTTAATTAAGATGAAAGATAAGCAAATGGGATCTCAAATGAATTGTTACGACGTGGAGATAGCGGAAAGTGGTATCAAATTTGTCATTTCGGAATTGTAGTTATTCCAATATTTACAAGGGATAGAGAATAGCAGCTATTCTAGCTATTATGAATAGCAAAAATATTGTTTGGATGCACATTGCTATTCCGAATAACTTCTATTCTAGAATAGCCTCTATTCTTGCTATTCTTGTGTCATCCAAACATAGCCCACACGTCTAATTTTTCTATTTTTTTAGCTACTTTTTAGAATATTTGTTTTCAATTTTTTAACCACTTACAAATATTTTCTCAAATTATATCAAAAAAACAGAAATACTACATAATATTTTGAAAAAAAAAAGCCTGAAACTTACATAAATACAGTTTAAGTTATTTTCAATTTTCTAAATTTTTTGGACATTTTATACATTTTTAAAGTAACAAATTATCAAAATTTAATAGAAAGCCGGCACGGCACATCGAAACATGCATTATCAAGTAATGTTGTTTCGTGTCGTATTGTTAAATGTGCTGCGTACATCATCGGTACTGTGTGGTACGACACGTCTAAAAATTTTAATGTATTAACATGGTACGTATTTTGAGCACATATAAATACGGCAGGGTTTCAATACACTGGTCAGAGATCTGCAAAAGGAGAACGGAGTAGGTCCGATGCCCATCGGACCTACTTTTAGGTTCAACGAGCATGATGACCGTCCGATCTAATTTAATATTTGTGCACACGAAAATTGAAACAGACACGCACGAAGTTTAAAGCGTTCCGCACAAACTTAAAGCAAATCGACGGTGATTAAACCCATCAAACCAAAGTAGATCCGATGCCCATCGGACTTACTCTCAACCATAGTGACATAATACGTGAATTATACGCGTATAATTCGTTTTTTATACATAACCGCACCGAACTCCGTTTAATAAGCGGAAAAACGTATAATACATTTTATTCGCGAATTACGAATTATTCGCGATAAAAACGCCAAAAAAACGTCAAATTTTTTTTTTTTTTTGCTTCCTTGTTGTACCGAATCATTTCCGAATTATACCCGAATCACGAATTTTTGACCTCGACGAACTGAACCCAAACTTTTGATTTGTCACTATGCTCTCAACTGCTGCAAAAGAGCCTTCCGTGCTTGTGCGCTTGAAGCCTGCTGAGGAGGTATGAATTGACCTCGCAGCTAATTTTACTTTCTTTTTCCTAAAGAAAATAGGCCTTACCGCTTACCAGAAAAATTATATTTTCAATTATTGCACGCCATGGACAGGATTTTCTGGAGCCTGCCTCCTCTGGTTTTTTTTTTTTTACAAGTAAGAAATATTTCATTAAATTGTGCTGGCATTTCAATTTGTATCGTAGGCTTTTCGCTTTTCTTGATTATTGATCCACCCTGAATCTTTGCATTCAGTAATAGTCCTACTAAAATTTCTGAAATTGTCTGGACCAAAAAATAGTTGATCATTTAAAAAAGAGTGAGTCTTAGTCCTTACAACGGAGCCATATTTTCATTTTGAAAATTCTAATGGTCGATCTGAACCGTTCAACGTGATCTTCACATGAATATGTACTTGGACACTAAATTTTATATTTTTTCGAACTTTTTTACTATATTTTAAGATAAGTAGAAAATCACTTGATCTGAAAATTTTGGACCATCCAAAAACAGTGATTTTCTACCTATCTAAACAATAGTAAAAAAAATTCTAAAAATTAAAAAAATTAGCCCACAAGTATATTCTCATATGGAAATCATGTTGAATGGTTCGGATCGACCGTTAGAATTTTGAAAATGAAAATATTGATCCGTAGTACGGATCAATCCGGCTATGCATAGTACCATAGACTCACTCTTTAAAAAATATCAAGCAAACATGTGACAAATTCTAAGTTTCAACATAGACATATGATTTTTTTTGTTTTTATTCTCTGTGATAATGACATAAGATGTATCATTGTATATTTGAGAGATTTAGGAATAGTGTGGGAGGATGCATCTAATTAGCAGAGCATGATCCCTCCTTTGAATGGTGTTGACTTAAGACCCAAAAAGAAATAAATTAATTTTGAAATGACCCATTAAATATGCGTAGCGACTTCATATAATTTTAAGTGCCAGCATAAATATACAAAGCCGTCAACCAAATATATATTATTATTAAACTGAAAAAATTGATGCGTCAACCTAAATTATTTAAATTTGTGTCTCACAATTATCAAGGATCTGCTAATTATGCTAGTCACGGAAAATGAAAAGAAAAGCTAATTATGCTAGTCACAATTATCAAGGATATGCTAATCTGCTAATTTTGCATCATGGTTTTGTGCTCCAATTATGTTCCATATCCTTTATCTTCATTTTTAAAATCCGAACAATTGATCCGAACCGCTTAACATGATCTTTATAATAAAATATGCTTGGAGACCAAATTTAATATTTTTTAGAATTTTTTTACTATTTTTTTAAAATAGATACAAAATCACTGTTTTAAGGAGATTCTGGACCATCCAAAAAGTGATATTGTACTTATCTAAAAAGATAGTAAAAAATTCTAAAAAAATATTAAATTTGGTCTCCAAGCATAGTTAGCATAGTTTATTATGAAGATAATGTTGAGCGGTTCGGATTGACTAGTCGGACTTTGAAAACAGAGACAGAGAATGTGGAGCATAATTGAAGAACAAAATCATGATGCATTTGAACCCTCCTCCTAAAAATATACCAATTAATTATTTGTTAATACCGGCATGGCATTGAACGCTAATTATTATGATTACAAGATGATGCATGTGGCATGTGTTTTGGCTGAAATTTTTATTAATAACATTTAAAAAAAAAATCAAATAACTATCATTTGATGGGATTTCGACTTCTAGCACGGCCGCACCGGCATTATGCGGATCCATTTCAGTGAGGCTGCAGAATGCCGATGCGCAGAATCATTACCCATTTTTTTTTTTTCGTACTTTGAGATTTATGCTGTGGCACGTATTCCTAAAATAAGAAAATATTAAAAAACTAACAAATTTGAGATATCTCATACAGATGCGTTTCAAACTTTGAGATATTTTATGCCGATATTTTTATTAAAACCCCAAAAAAAAAAACAAATTATCAAATCTGCTCCCACTCCAAAGTTATAATTATTTCAACCATAACCGCCCGTGGGCTGGGCGGTCCACTTTTCCCACCTGACCGCCCAGCAGCCGGGCGGTCCACTTTTCCCACCTGACCGCCCAGCAGCCGGGCGGTCCACTTTTCCCACCTGACCGCCCAGCAGCCGGGCGGTCCACTGTGCATAGCTGACCGCCCAGCCACTGGGCGGTCCAATTTCCATAGCTGACCGCCCAGCAGCCGGGCGGTCCACTGTGCATAGCTGACCGCCCAGCCACTGGGCGGTCCAATTTCCATAGCTGACCGCCCAGCAGCTGGGCGGTCCGCTAGTGTTTTTTTTTTTTTTTTTTTTTTAAGATTAGATTAGAGACAATATGAATATAAAGATGCTGAATTCTTAACGCTAAAAGTTCGAATTTTTTTTGTAAATATTAGTTAGATTACTTCTGTGAAGCATATTTATACTAAAATACGCTAAATTACTTGGAATTATGTTAAATTACGTTGAGTTACACTATATTAAGTTAAATTACACTAAATCACATTACATTACGCTAAAATACGGTAAATTACATATGAATAGGGACGATATCTTCACTGAAAAGGCGAAAAACGACGACGAAATGAAAATCTTAAGTAATTTACTCAATATGTAATTACTTAAGTGAGTTATACTAAATTACTCAATACGCTAAATTACTTAAGTGAGTTATTCTCAAGCTTTCCGAAAAGTGCTCATTTGCTGAAATCGGACACTAAAATACGCTAAAATATGATAAAATACGCTAAAATACGCTAAATTACGCAATACGCTAAAATACGCTAAATTACTCAATACGCTAAATTACTCAATACGCTAAAATACGCTAAAATACGCTAAATTACGCAATACGCTAAAATACGCTAAATTACTCAATACGCTAAATTACTCAATACGCTAAAATACGCTAAATTACTCAATACGCTAAAATACGCTAAATTACTCAATACGCTAAATTACGCAATACGCTAAAATACGCTAAATTACTCAATACGCTAAATTACGCAATACGCTAAAATACGCTAAATTACTCAATACGCTAAATTACACTAAATTACTCAATACGCTAAATTACTCATACGCTAAAATACGCTAAATTACTCAATACGCTAAATTACTTGGAATTATGTTAAATTACGTTGAATTACACTAAATTACGCTAAATAACAATAACTTCGCTAATTATGTTGAAATATGGTAAATTACGCTAAACTACGCAAAATTACGCTAAAGTAGATCGATTCTGTGCCATCTTTCATGAATCATAAAAAATAGTAAAAAAATTCCAAAAATAGTAAAAATTGGTATTCTACAAGTTCATTATGTAACTAATTTACTGAACTACTTGGATTGAATAATAGAAATGAAAATCTTAATCGGAAACTTCAACTCAAGTTTTGAGGGTCTTCCCTTTGTTTTTTGGTGATTCTGAATTTTGGAATCCAGCATAGCTGGCACGGACGCATGCGCATTTTCTCAAGCTTTCTGAAAAGTGCTCATTTGCTGAAATCGGACACTCGAGCGCCGTTTTATGACCGTTTGAAGTTTCGTCGTCGTTTTTCGCCTTTTCAGTGAAGATATCGTCCCTATTCATATGTAATTTACCGTATTTTAGCGTAATGTAATGTGATTTAGTGTAATTTAACTTAATATAGTGTAACTCAACGTAATTTAACATAATTCCAAGTAATTTAGCGTATTTTAGTATAAATATGCTTCACAGAAGTAATCTAACTAATATTTACAAAAAAAATTCGAACTTTTAGCGTTAAGAATTCAGCATCTTGATATTCATATTGTGTCTAATCTAATCTTAAAAATAAAAAAAAAACACTAGCGGACCGCCCAGCTGGTGGGCGGTCAGCTATGAAAATTGGACCGCCCAGTGGCTGGGCGGTCAGCTATGCACAGTGGACCGCCCGGCTGCTGGGCGGTCAGGTGGGAAAAGTGGACCGCCCAGCCCACGGGCGGTTAGGGTAGAAATAATTATAACTTTGGAGTGGGAGCAGATTTGATAATTTGTTTTTTTTTGGGGGGTTTTAATAAAAATATCGGTATTTTACGAGACACGCATTTCTTGAAAAAAAAATATTAAAAAACTGAGAAGTACCCTTTTTTTGGTTGGTATTCGGTAGAAATACCATGGATCAGTGCTAGAGCTCCACGTGGGACGAAAATTTGAGATATCTTGTACGGATGTAAAACACTAAGAAAACGGGGTCCGCATCGGTATTCTGCGGCTCCGCTGAAATGGGTCCGCAGAATGCCGGTACGGCCGTGCTAAAAGTCGAAATTTCATCAAACGATGATTATTTGATTTTTTTTTTTTAAATGGTATAAATAAAAATATCGGTGTGTTTTGGACTCTTGGAATATTAATCAAATTAGTAAAAAAAAAATGAACCGGATGAGCATTTGTAACTTTGTAATTGGACCAGATGTATGCACCTTTTAAGTAAACCATAGGACAGAAACATAATGCATGCACTTTTCTGTAAACTGCATTGATGGTTCTTTTTTCTTCCTGGATTCCTAAGCAAAATCAATTAAAGGCATATATCATTAAAGTATTTTTCATTCATTCATTGAGAAAACTTTTTAAAGTTGCTAAAATGATAAACTATGAATTCCTAAATATATTATATGATAATGAATTTTACATCAAAAAAAAAATTCTACTGTAAAAAAAAGATAATGAATCTACAAAAAGAGTGTCATAAAGATACATATCATTACGAGGAGGGTTCAAATGCCTTCATTTTTAAAAACTTTAATAACTCAAAACTTAAAATTTAAATGTCAAAATAAAACCATTAGATATGATCTACATCATTTTATCTATGCACATGTAAAAAATTATAACATTTTAATTTTGTTTTGGTTGTCATCAAGAGCTTGCAAAAACGTACTAATGTGAATAATTTCTAGACGTTGATTTTTCAACTTATTGATTCACATAAAAACAAAATTAAAATGTGATAATTTTTTATGAGTACGTAGAGAAAATAACGTAGATCACATCTAACGGTTTTTATTTTGACTTTTAAGTTATAAATTTTGAGTTATTAAAGTTTTTAAAAATAAAAATATGACGAAAACACAAAAAATAGAGACATTTGAACCCTCCTCTATCGTTATATCTACAGATATATGAAGAAACACTCCTTGAAAAGATAATAGAGGCCTATAATTAATTGAGTCTAAAAATGCTACAATGCACATAAAGTACCCAGACGATAATTATCAAGTAGTTAGATTGTTTCAATGCACCAACGTAAAATACCGAAAATAATATTAGTAGGACTGTAGGAGAGTTTCAAATGCCCTGTATCTTTCATGTTTCATCCTGTCTTTAGAGGTGTTCAAACGGTTGATCCGGTTAAAACCGAAATAAAATAGATAAATCAAAATTTATTTTTGGGTTTTAAAAACCGAACCGAACCAACCGAATATAAGAACCGAATCGTTTAAACCGAATTAAATTTTGATTTGTTCGGTTGAATTACAAAAAGTTACTATTCAATGCATTAGTAATTTTATAGAAATAATAACAAGATAATATTACATATATTATTCAATTTCATACAAAATATGTAGATGTTCTAAAGTATACAAATCAAAATGGAAGGAAAGAAACGATGATTGAACCAAACAAAATATAAATCATACTCAAACCATTATAATTTGGTCGGTTCGGTTTAGTCGGTTTTGAAATGTCTAAACCAAACCGATCCATTTAAACCGAAATAATTTAAAATTCAACCGAACTGATCCATTTAAACTGAACAATCGAACCATTTAAATCGAAATTTTTCAGTTCGGTTGAAAACCAAAGAAACCGAACCATTTGAACACCCCTACCTATCTCACATCCTTTATCTCCGTTTTCAAAATTTAAACAGTCGACCCGAACCGTTCAACATGATCACCATATTGAAATGTGCTTAAAGACCAAATTTATATTTTACTTGAAATTTTTTTATTATCTTTTATAGGTCTAAAATTACTATTTTTGGACACCTATTTAAAAAATAGTAAAAAAATAAAAATATTTAAAATTTGGTTACTAGGCATATTTTAATATTTTAATATGGAGATCATGTTGAGCTATTTGAATCGACTAATTGAACTTTAAAAACGAAAATAAATAATGTAAGACGTGATGATGTATGAGAGATATGAGGCAAGGATACAAACAGAATTCGTATCACCTAAGGCAACACAATATTTATGTTTGGATCTAGACCGTCCAATCAGAATCTGCACGATTATTAAAGCGGCCCCGTGCGTTCCATCTCGGATGGGTTGTCCCAGATTCTGATTGGATGTCCGTGATCCAAACAGAAATATTGTGCTACCTCAGAGGATATAGATCATACCAACTTGTAGAAGAAAGGGCGACTATCATGAGTTTGTGTCTTTGTGACCATTCAAACCGAGACCTTTATTGTAAAGTAAAAAATATGAGCTTCAAATTTAAGAAATTACAAGCTGATTAGTCACAGTGTTAGAAACAGTATTTTAAAATTCAGTTATATTCAGTAAATATACGGCCGTATATTCCTATTTAGTGTTTGGCCCAATAGAAAATAACTATTCGGACTGAATATTGAATCTATGCTTTAAAAAAATTAAAAAACATTCAAAACTCATTAAAAGAGTTCTGAACCTGAATCCATAATCCATTAAATGAGTTATAGACCCGCCAGGTAGGTGTTCTCTTCAAGCGTCTCACTCAGAAGTCTTTTATAACCTCTCTATATGCTGCCTTATTATATTTAAGTACTGTGAAATTAAATATTTAATAAAAAATCCGCATATATAAATCCGAATAAGAATTCGCATATTCGGCCGCATACCGTATATGCGGTATACGATGACCTCCTGAATACTGCGTGAAAACCGAATATTAAAACACCGGTTCGAAACAAGTTAACAACAAGTTTGATGGCTAGTTTTCAAAGCAAATCGAGGAACAGGTCAATTATTACAGAGTAGGTGACACCAAACCAGTAAAAGAACAGCAAAAAGATAGAATTTATCGGGTTGTCATGCACTGGCACTCTGGAAAAGTTAAAAAGAAATACTTGACTGTACGACATACATCAGAACTTTGAAACCTGCTCTGGCAGACTGGCAGCAGCTTCTCTGATTTTTCTTTCTTTTTTAGTACAAGCTTCTCTGATACACTATTTCATTGCTACAAAGTCCTTTCTGAGTCAGTTACTAGCCCATGTGCTTTGATATATTAAAATAGAAAGGTGATTGATCTTGATTAACAACTTCTTTAACAACATTATTCTGCTTAATTTTTAGAGAAGGCCTAAAATTTCGTCCAAATACGCCAAAGAGCATGGAGTTTATTCTATATCCCAAATGATTCCTTCAAGTTTTCATTATTTCTTACAACAATAATTTCTCTTTCATTAGGAAATGTGATGCACGCTCAAACTGATAGTCTTGCATATGCTCAAATTGAATCAACAAAAAAAAAAAAACAAATCATATCTCAAATTGAAGGAAAATAAAAAAAAGAATCTCAAATTATTGTTTCGTCATCTTACCGCAACTGAAAGGTTTCAAATCTCATAAATTTTTAATATGAACTTATATTCAATCAATTTAAAATTCATGGTCAGGGTTTGGCAGTAGGAGTGCAAAGTGCAAACGGGTTGGATATTATTCGACCGTATCCGATCCATATCCGAAAATTAAATACGGATATTCGATGTCGAATATTTGTGCGGATATTGATACAAATATGATTTTAAATTTTAATTATCCGTATCCGAATAGTAGATATATATCATATAATTTAATATATATTATAAAAATATGTGTGTGTGTATCTACGGATATCTGATCCGTATCCGTCTAATATCTAATCCGTATTTGTATCCGAAAATAAAAGCAGATATAGATATCACTATCCGATCCGTTTGCACCCCTAGTTAGTAGTGCATTGGTGCAATGGTGCTTCACAGCAGAAGACTGGTACTACTGATTGAAATCTGTCTCTGATATCTAGTACTTTATTTACATAAAAAATAGGGTAAATTTCGTTGGAGGTCACTAAACTTTGTCCTTTGTCACGAATTAGTCACTCAACTTTAATTTGTCCCTCCATAGCCACTGAACTTTTATTTTGTCCCAATCAAGTCACCCTATAACTTTTCCATCCAAATTATAACGGAATATGCTCATTCCGTCAAAAATACTAACGGAAAAGTTATATTCCGTTAATATTTTGGATGGAAAAGTTATAGGGTGGCTATGGAGGGACAAATCAAAATTGAGTGACCAATTCGTGACAAAGGACAAAGTTTAGTGACCTCCAGCGAAATTTACCCTAAAAAATAATTAAGAAGTTTGGCAACAGTCATTTAAAAGAATTTCGCCTGTGACTTATTATCAGTAAAGCACATCATATATTTATTTATTTGGGTAATTCTAGCATATATTTAAATTTAAAAATTAAAATTTTAGACGTCTTTTCAATTATCTAGATAGGATGTATATAAAATTTGGATCGATTTGAAAGACATTAGCTTACTATCAAATAATTTTAAAAAAATAATAGTAAATTTTCAATGGTTTATGATGAATGACCAATCAAATTTCAAATAAAATTTAATTTGATACATGTTATATCTAAATAATTAAGAATAAATCTATAATTTTATTATTTTTATTTGAATAAATATTTTTTAAATATACGTAGCAAAATAATTGGTTGTAATATATATAACTTAAATATTAGTATTGTACCCGTGCGATGCAACGAGTACTATAAGAAAAAAAATTCTTATACAAAGTTAGATAAGCCGAAATAATAGCCTTCAATTCAATGTAGAATCATCAGAACCATTTAAGGTTATTTCAAGGTTACGAAAAATTATACCAAACAATACATGGATGTGTTATTTCAAGGTTGCGCGCATAAATAGACCGAAACCAAATTTCTGTTTCAAAGAGCACTTGAGAATAGGTCCGATGGGCATCGGACCTACTTTGATTTGATGGGTTTAATCACTGTTGATTTGCTTTAAGATTCGTACGTAACACTTTAAAATTCGTGCATGTCTGTTTCAATTTTTCGTGCGCACAAATTTTAAATTAAATCGGACAGTCATCATGCTCGTTGAACCTAAAAGTAGGTCCGATTGGCATCGGACCTACTCCGTTCTCCTCAAAGAGAACTTACACCTACGGTCATATCCTATTTTTTTTTTTTCGACAAAAATACATTTTAGCCTGAACGAGAAATCCCGATATTTTTATTAAAACCCCCAAAAAAAAACAAATTATCAAATCTGCTCCTACCTCAAACTTATTTTTATTTCTACCCCAACCGCCCGTGGGCTGGGCGGTCCACTTTCCGGACCTGACCGCCCAGCAGGCGGGCGGTCCACTACCCTTATCTGACCGCCCAGCAGCTGGGCGGTCCGCTATAAAACCCCTATAAAAGGGGTTTTTCTCTCTCCTGATGAGCACAGTATTCATTCCCCAATCCAACAAATTTCCAGAACCGAAAGAGAGAGCTGTCAGGCGATTTTGAGGCGATTTTGAGGTATGGACAGTAACAAACGAGGTAAGAAAGCGAGCAACCGAGATCGTGGCGTAGCGAGAGAAGGGTCAATTAGTGATCGAGGTAAAAATGAGGAAAAAAATACAAGTGTCAAATATGTCGTGATTTTTTTAATTGTGAGACATGTAAGCTGGAGGAATGGAAGAAACGACATGTTCAGTATGAAATTTCAGACGATGACTTTGTGGAAAACCCCTACGGCTTTGGTTTGAAAAAGAAGAAAGTTGATCCAGAGCCTCCAGCATCGGACGATAAGTTTGTTCCGTGTACTGGTAAGGCTACCACTTCGTCTGCTGTGACTGATCCAGATCAGGCAAACTCTGATGATGACTTTGTTCCATGCACTTTCAAGGCTCGTTGTAAGAAGTAGATTTTTTAGGAATTTATGTTGTAGAATTTTAGAAATTTATGTCGTAGACTTTATTTCATTAGTTTTGTGTTTGTTTATATTTTATGTTGTTAGTTTTTGTATATGTAATTAAGTAATAAAAATAACAAAAATGAAGCATATAAAATAATCGAGGTAAATAAAAAATTGCATAGTTCACAAACTACCAATTAGAATAGTTCACAATATACATCTAAAATAGTTCATAACATAATTTAACAAAACTTGGTAATCAGCGACGACGGCCGAACAAACTCAAAATACGACGTCTGGGTCTGGGTGTAGCTGGTTCTGCGGCACTACCAGATGTCTCTCCATGGCTACTACCGATTCCTGGGCTTTCACCCCTGCGGTGGCTACTACCGGTAGCCTCAGCAACAACTCTAGCACTTTCTCTTTCGTTGGCTTCGTTAATGGCATCTGCATTGCATTCCAGTTGAAATAAAATCAAAACAAAATATAAGTAAACAAATAAAATATAAGTAAATAAAAGGAATCAACCGTACCTGCTCGCTGCCTGTCAGTTGTTGAACGGCGGGCCTGATGTCCCATTCGCCTACCTTCCATCTCGTCCATGGTCATTACTTGACGCTTGTGGGGTCTTCTTCCTTTTCTGATCCACCCGCTTGCGGGACAGACTCTATCACCAACATAGGGCGGCCACTGATACTGGTTGGGATAAGGATGGAAAGATGCACCCCAAGTACTCGCAAGGTACTCGGTACGGTACATGTCTGCGACATAATCATCCTCAGAGAAGTTTCTCTCCCGGCACACCGCCATAACATGAGAACAAGGTAGGTGGGCCAACTGGATTCCTTGGCAAGTGCATGTTACAGTATTGTCAGGTGCAAAAATAACAACATACTTGAACATCCTTTTCACAAACTCCATAGTCCCATCCGGTCTACGGCCGGTTGGAGCAAACTCATCTGGACAGTGCACTTCGAATTCCAATTGGTTATCCCCGTACGGGACAACTCTCATAACTGCACCTTTCTCCCTATGTTTCCTTAGTTTCCCCTCCACCCTTGTTGAAAACGTTTGATTCCTGGACAGTAATTCAGAAAATATAAGTCAACAAATAAAAATATACATACCTTGGCAAAATCTCTGGATAAAAATATACATACCTGGACAGTAATTCAGATGCTTTAACACGCCGTGCAACAAACCATGCATTTAACTTGTAGAAGGTGTCCTCCACAATTGCTGCCACGGGCAACTGCCGGCTCTGCTTGAAAACAACATTCAAGGACTCAGACCCATTTGTGGTCATAATTCTCCATCGGAAACCTCCATCACGAGCTTGCAATATCTTCTCATATCGAGGTGGCTCAGCCAGATCGGCGGGATTATTTTTTCCCACCTTGAGTAAGTACAAATTTGCCTTTGGACAGTACTGCAAAAAAAAATTCAGATGAGAAAACGTTTGATTAAATAATTCAGAAAATATAAGTCTGTGAAAATATACATACCTTGGCAAAATCTCTGAACATCTCTTCCACCCTTCTCGGCTTCTTCTTCTTGGCACCAATTCTGAATATCTACAACCCATTTTTCATATCTGCAGTTCTTGTGTAGGTTGTCTGTAACATGTTGCATACACAGCCTATGCACACAATCGCCGTTCGCTGTCGACCACCCGAAATCTGGACGATCAAAAACATATTTGATTCCTTTGTGCTGGTCTGATATGACACAAAAGAACCGGTCGCCAACCACTTGTCTTCTTACGAACCTCATGAAAAATCTCCAGTTTTCCCCGTCCTCCTTCTCAACAATTGCAAAGGCCAAAGGCAACAACTGATTTTCAGCATCATATGCACATGCGATCAGTAGTCTCCCGTCGTAAAGGCCAGACAGGAAGCATGCATCCACACTGATGACCGGTCTAATGTATGGCACAGCTTGAATACATGGACCGAACGCCCATGCTATGGCCTTGAATTGCAACGCGTTGTCGACAGTCCGTACGCCTATATTCCAACATTCAAAGACAGTGCCGGGATTTGTACTTGTTATGGCCTGCAGCAATGGTGCAAGCAAGTTGTATGAACCATGCCAGCTACCGAACATTCGGCAAATCGCAAGTTCACGCCCTCTCCACAACCTGTTGTATTTTGGGACGACATGCTAGTAAACGCATCTGACATGTCTAGCGACCTCCTTAAGGCTCATCGATGGGTCCTCCTTAACGTCATTCTCAATTATATCGGCAATAAGTGAAGCCGTAAGATTTGCATGGTTTTTACTTGATGACGCAGCCTTGCATGTGTGAGGTGGTTCACACTTCTTAATAATCCATTCCTCGCCCTTACCCATAGGGGTTGCATAGAGACGGAAGTGGCAATGCTCTTCGTCTTTACAAACAATTACTAACCTTCTTCGGTCCCTTTTTTCAGTTATGCACTCCCAGTTGCCGTGAACATGGACCTCATGTATTTTCTTCACAAGTTCATCTATGTTGGTGTAAACCTACTGCGGAGCAAGCTCTTGACTGTACCTGACACGCGGCCCAAACAATGAGATGTCTGCCTCTTCAAAAGCAGTTGTATCGTTGAATGTGGGGCACGGATGCCTATCTGTCCGACCTCTAATCGGAAATCTGTCTTCCTTAGGTAAATAATCTCCATCACCTTCTGACAGGTGATCAGAATCCCAATCCCCTTCCCATTCGTCACCTGTTTCCAAATTTCCTTGTGGTACGGCATCGAGCTTAGCATCAAGGTCAAGGTCTCTTCGGATAGCACCGGGTGACACTATAGGTATTGATGGTGGTACAGATGGAAATCTGGGTTGGATTGGGGTTTCAGGAGGAGGTGGTGGTGGTGGTAGATCGGTGGTAAAATCAGGTACATAATTCTCATAAACGGGTGATACGGGCGGTTCATAACTCGAGTGGCGGGGGTTGTCATACCTCGAGGGGTGGGGGTTGTCATAACTATAGTGGCGGGGGTTGTCATACCCCGAGTGCTCACGACCCGAGTTGTCATAACCCGAGTGATCATAACTCGAGCTGTCATAACTCGAGTGACGCGGGTTGTCATAACCCGAGTGATCATAACCTCTATTTTCCCTAGATGTTCCAACCCCGGGTTCACGCTGAACTCTCCTAGAATATAAGTCCATTACCATTACCCCATGTGACTGAAAAGTGTTGTAAACACTCCTCCATAATGACTCATATGTTATTGGATACCTAGTATATTAAGGTCTACCACCACTTACTGTGTTAATCCGGGTAGCTAAATCTATATCACACCGGTTGGGGTTCACACCGATCTTTTCATACACTATTCCCTTCAGTTCAACAAATGAGGTATTTTCATTTACCTCGAAGCCGTAGGCTGCTTCCTTAGTGTACTGTGCTCCCTCCGCACCCCGGGTAAACTTCCCGCCCACATACAGTGCAACCAACATATGAGAGTTCTGGAATTACTGTTCTGGAAATACTGTTCTGGAAATACTGTGCTGGAAATACTGTGCTGGAATTACTGTGCTGGGATTACTGTTCACCATCGCCTCAAAATCGCTGAAAAAATCGCCTCTGACAGCTCTCTCATCTCTCATTCGGTTCTGAAATTTTTGTGGGATTGGGTAATGAATACTGTGTTGCTCAGGAGAGAGAAAAACCCCTTTTATAGGGTTTTATAGCGGACCGCCCAGCTGCTGGGCGGTCAGATAAGGGTAGTGGACCGCCCGCCTGCTGGGCGGTCAGGTCCGGAAAGTGGACCGCCTAGCCCACGGGCGGTTGGGGTAGAAATAAAAATAAGTTTGAGGTAGGAGCAGATTTGATAATTTGTTTTTTTTTTTGGGATTTTAATAAAAATATCGGCGAGAAATCCTGTCTCTTTCAGTCCATGACTGGAAGTTTGCGATTCGCTCTCTACCGACAAATTTATAGATGCAACTCAGAGTTCCAGTTTAGATGTGTTCTATCAGCAAGTGTGCAGAGCAATTTTAATTTAATATGCCAAAGACAAATTTATTGAGCGCTTTAAAAAGTTGAAAAGATTTGATCATATTAACTATTAAATATCATCACTGTAGCACAGACACAATGACATTTAAACTACCAAAAGAGAAATTCGGATCCAGTCAAGTAATTCAATTTATGGGTTTTAAATTGGGACCATCCGATTCGGATCCGAGATCATCCATTCCGAAGTGGAGTTTTTTTTACTAAAATATGTCTGGGGATGAAATTTTATAATTTTCGGAATTTTTTTACTATTTTTTTAGAGAGGTACAAAATCACTGTTTTTGAACGGTCTAGAAATAGTGATTTTGTACATATCTTAAAAAATAGTAAAAAATTTCCAAAAATTATAAAATTTCATCCCCAGCCATATTTTAGTATGGATATCATGTTGAACGGTTTGGATCGACAATTTGGACTTGAAAACTAAAATATAAAATATGAGGTATGATGATGTATGAAAGACACGAGGTATTAGAACTCTCCTCTAGTTTAATATGTATTATTAAAAAATTTATGTTATTCACCATTATAATTAGATAAATATTATGAACTTTAGTATTTTTTAATAATATTTATATATATTTTTTAATAAATATCCGATATGATCTATATCTGTATTTGAAAAATAAATACGAATACGGATATGATTTTACCACTATCCGTTATGTATTTGATCCATTTTCATCCCTACTAGTCAGTTGGCATTCCAAAAATACTGAACTCACGTATTTTCTTTTTGTCTCCAACTTAGATTTCCTTTCGTGAAGAATTAAAAACTTTGCTTTAAAACAATGCATCTTAGCTTGAAAGGTTTTTTTATCTTCTTGTTTAACTTCTTCAATCTTAATTTTTAAGAAAGTGCCTCTTTTTCTATTCAAGTAACCACATGAATATAATATAAGAACTTTTCGTTCTCTGTTATTGCCGTTGGAAGCAATGACTGTGTACAACTATAATTTTATTCTCTGCTTTCACCGGACTTGCCGACATTTTTATTATTTCCAAAATTAATTATAAAATCTTAAATATACTCAGCTAATATTTTTAAAAATGCCCAAATCCATCAAAAAATGACCGGTTGGGATTTAAATTAGGACCGGCCATTTTTGGACCGGTCAAGAAGGTTTTTTTTTTTGACATATTTGTTAGATTACTTCTTTTGATATATAATTAGCTTAATTATAATAAAATACGCTAAATTACTTGAAATTATATTAAATTATGCTAAATTACGCTAAGAGAGACGATATCTTCACTGAGAAGGCGAAAAAACGACAATGAAATTTCAAACGGCCATAAAACGGCGCTCGAGTGTCCGATTTCAGCAAATGACTACTTTTCAGAAAGCTTGTGATAATATGCATGCGTTGGTGACTACTTTACTGTTTTTTAAATTCAGAATTGCCAAAAAATAAATGAAAGAGCCTCAAAACTTGAGTTGAAAGTTTCCGATTAAGATTTTCATTTCTATTTTTCGATCTAAGTAGTTCAGTAACATGGTTATATAGTGAATTTGTAGAATACCAATTTTTACTATTTTTGAAATTTTACTATTTTTCATGATTTATGAAAGATGACACTGAATTGGCCTAATTTAGCGTAATTTAGCATATTTCAGTATAATTAGCGTGATTAGCGTGATTAGCATAATTTAGCGTAATTTAGCGTATTGTAGTATAATTATGCTAATTATACATTAAAAGAAGTAATTTAACAAATATTTAAAAAAAAAATCCTGACAGGCCAAAAAATGATCATTCCGAATTTTTAATCCAACTGGCTAAAAAATAGCCGGTTTGGGCATTTTTAAAAATACCCAGCTAAACTGGATATAATTAATAATTTGTATTTAATTTTGGATACTAATAAATATGTCGGCCGGACTTGTAATATTTAACAGACTATAATAAAAACTTACCATTTATATATTCCTATTTTTGTAATTATTCAGTTTGAGTTTCATATATCCAAAATTTACAATCAATTTGAAATAGAAAATCATGAACCTTTTCTATCCTTTTTTTATTTGTTAAATACATTTATCTACTTGTTAAATAAAAATACATAATTGTTAACTACTAAAAATTAATCTTTTCATATATTTTTGTATAGATTTATATATGAAGTGACTAAATTTTATAATTAATAATTATGTTTTTTTTTCACTTAATATATAGATAATTACAGTTAATAAATAAATATAGACAGTTAGGTGGACTATTAAATAGTCAACAAATCAAATTAAAAGATTTGTGGTATCGGCCAATCAGCTAATTAAAGCAATGTGAATCTAATTGCAAGCTAACTTATGGATTATTAAATGATTAATTATGAGAAGATAGGATCTCGCATAAGCTTTGCTGTTGTGGCATCAATATCCTCATGAATTTACATAATGCATTCTTTGACTATCTAGGTGTCATGAGGGTTACATGTTAATTGCATGATATGAGATTTTTATGGGGCCATTCTACGCCTTAACCGTAGAAAAAAAAATGCAAATTTCTTGATTTAGTATATTTAAAAAAAATTAGTTGCAAACTATTTGGAAATAACTAGAATATATTTACATAGTTGTAAATTGTAATCCAAATTCAATCATCAAGGATTATTAAAAAAAAATGTTAACCTAATAGTGTGTCCATTTATAGTATGTTCAATGATTTATATATTTTGTATATTTCTTGTAGATTTATTATGCATTTTAATATGTTATTTACAGAAACAAAATTTAGTGTTTAATGCCTTATTAGTTGATTAACCGTCTTCAACATTGATGTATCTTTATTTTAAATAATTGGATTGTCTTATGCATACATGCAATCATTGTGAAAAATAATTAAAAAATAGGTTTATAAAATTAAATTGTCAATAATTCAATTATTATGAAAATATTTTTTTGTTTATTTAAAAGATTCTAAACGACTAAGGGCAGCATCATGCCAAGTTAGAATTGATTGGAATATAATAAAACAGACTAGGCATCAATTTTCAAGTCGGTGACATAGATCCAAATCCAAATTCAAATCCTGTCTATTCTATCACAAATTTTATTTTAGTTTAGTAACTATGTATTAGTATTATAAGAAAATGCAAAAAATCTCGTACAAAATAATATATTTTCATAGAAAAAATAAATTAATGAAAATAATAATTCTTCAATAATAAAAACTAGACCAACATATTCTCGTACAAATGTAAAACTCATTCTTTAATAACATACATACGGGCTTTCTTTAATAACATATTTTGGAATTTATATGCATTTGTGCATCTAAAATAGAGAATAGAATCATTTTTACTTGAATGAGATCATTAAATGACAAATAATATAATAAAATAAAAAGAAATAAAGACTTGATCAATCAATCTAAAAAATTCATGATCAAAGGAAAATCGAGTATGTGAAAATTAAATAAGAGGATTTAGGAAAGTTTTCAAAAAAAAATAGAGAAAGAGAAGGAAGCGTAGATTCTGTGAAATAGAGAGCACTGGAGAGACGTCGGTGAGTACACGCCTCGATAAATTTAGACTTCTACACATAAAAAAAATAAAAAAGATTCATATAATCAAAAGAAGACAAACTATCCAATCGAAGGGCTGATATTCAATAAAATAATTCATCTTTTAATCACAGCTGATAGCATATCATGACATCTACGTGTTTAATACAAGAAAAAAATATGTTTTTTTTTTCTTTAAAATTAATATTCCGCGTCTCAATTTTGGCAAGATGAGAGAGGGGAAACTTTGATTCCTGTACATGTACATTCACCAAGTTTTGCAGAGGCCCTTGATAATATGTTTAAAATAGCTATCACAGAATCTCCTGAAATCTTATAGAGCTCTGCAAAAACAGTCCCTGTTTTGTAATTTAACTTAGTTTTTTTATGAAGCTTGGCCTTGGCCTTTTTTTTATCAAAAAAAAAATCTCTTAAAAGTAAAAAAAGTTTGGATATTTATAAAAGGACGAATTGCCTTAATTATGAATTTGAAATGTAAAACGACAGTAGTTATTTAAAAACATATTAAATATTAAGCAGACCAACAAAAAGTAAAAAAAATGTAATGGTAATATAATTAAAATTAGGATAATTTAAAATAGAGGAGGGTTCCAATATCTCATGTTTTTCATACCTCATTATACCTCATATTTTATATCTTCTTTTTCAAAGTCTAAATTGTCGATCCGAACAGCTCAACATGATATTAATACTAAAGTGTGTCTGGGAATGAAATTTTATAATTTTTGAAATTTTTTTGTTTTTTAAGATAGGTACAAAATCACTGTTTCTGAACCGTCCAAAAACAGTGATTTTCTACTCATCTTAAAAAATAGTAAAAAATTTTCAAAAATTATAAAGTTTCATCCCTAAGCATATTTTAGTATGAATATCATGTTGAGCAGTTTGGGTCAGCAATTTGGACTATGAAAATAAGAATATAAAATATGAAATATGATGACGTATGAAAAACATGAGGTATTGAAACTCTCATCTTTAAAATATTATTTAAGTTAGAGAAATAAGTAAATTACTAAGGAATTATTCTCATTGGACCCAATACCAAGCGAACTCATCCTTGCGGCTCCTTGGCGACCGTTTTCTATTACACTCACCGACTTCGGGTCCACTTCGCCGAATAATGATATAGGGTAAACGAGATATTTCGGACTCTTTTAGGCCCTTTTTTTTTAGTTCGCAAAAGCCCACCTTAGGCCCATACGAAGCCCAACGTGTCTTTCTTCCTCTTCTCTCGATTTGACCAAGTCAAATTGAGCCTCCGTACTCCGTAATGGCCACTCACAACTTGCCCAGTTTCACACCTGACATTATGAGGTTAAGCTTTTTAATTAACTAGCACATATGCATTTTTTTTTTATCTCATTTTGCAATCCAAATTATTTGAACAGAAAGCGATCTTTTAGGGTTTAGGGTTTACTTTATGATTTTTTTTTGGTGTTGAATTAATGTAATTTCTTTTCTCATGGGTTTGAGTAATACATATGCCAACGTGCATCTGTAATGTATGTCTACTGTATATAGTAACATATTTTTAATGGAATAGATTAAAGCTATTGAAATGTTGTCCATAGATATGTCCATTGAGCTAATTGAAATTGGATGGTTCGGATTTGTCGGTACTTGATTGGGGACCAAAGTGTCTTCAAATTGTACAAAATTTGAGAGAGTATGTAGGCATGATGGGCCCCACTCCGAGTCTCCGACACGTCCAGCAACAGATTATCTCTGTACAGCAGCTTATATGAGGGCTCTTCGAGCACAAAGTATGGAAAGCTCAACCAGTGTCAACGGCATGCCAAATTCATGTGTTCTGGATGTGTTTGTGCGTGGTGATGTTGGTTCGGTAACTATGATTTTATTCATTTATTTCTTTTTGGGCATGAAGAACTTCTTAGGTATTGGAGGTCTGATTCTAAGAAAAGGGAACAAAATGGAGAAATGAAAACGAGGAGAGGCGATAAGTTGGTTACCCTCCAAATTGGGAGGAAACAACTCTTAAATATTTTTCTAAAGATCAACTAATAACATTCATATTTATTAACTGCTCTGAAATATTTGTAAAGCTGCAAAATACATACTACCGTTAGGGCTGATAACGAGCCGGAATTCGGTCCGAGCTAGATCAAACTCATGGCTTGCTCGTTTTGGCAACAAGCGAGTCATGAGCGAACCAACATTAGAGCTCGAGCTGAAAAAGTACTCGTGGCTTGCTCGTTTTGGCAACGAGCGAGCTGAGTCAGCTCGTAAAAGTTCGTGAGCCAAAAGTCAAAATATATTAGATAATGTATTATAAAGTCATACATATCAAATTCATAAATTAAATTTGCAACTATATTCATATATATCAAAATATCAAATTCTCAAATTCATACAAACATAGTTCACAAAATAAATTCATGCATACCAAATTCACACATATTCATACAAATTCAAACTTGAACCGAGCTAGCTCATCAGCTCGCGAGCGAACTAGGTCCCAGCTCAAAATCGTTAATTTTGGACCGAGATAATGGCGAACTGGCTCGTTAACAGTCCGATCCACTAACGAATGAGCTGTTAGCAAGCGAGTCAGATCAATGCGAGTCATAGTCGATCCACGAGCTAAAAAGCTCACCCTAACTACCGTGCACTTGGACGTTTGACTTGGGAGGCACGCTATTGTTCTCTTGCACATTCTCCGCGTATTCTCATTTCTGATAGCGATTTGCTCCAATTATGTGCCACATATTCCAACTACTCTGAAAAGTTAACCATAAAAAAAAACTACTCTGAAAAGTCGAACATGACTCAACTCCCTTTGCTTGATTTCCAATCGAGAACAGCTCTAGTTCAAGCTCCACCAACCGTTGGATCGTCCATCAATTGGTTAAAACCATCTACCTAAATTTGATTTTTTATGCAAACAACCAAATTAAAAGCACCCAATTCCGAACAATATCCCAACTCCTTGTTGCGCTTCCTTTCTAGTTTCATTCCTAAAACGGGTCATTGTTATACTACTCTTTCAAGATAGAACAACTCACCTTTTAATTTGCTTCAGGAAAATTCTCCTCAGACAACAATATAATGCAATAACATACCAACGAACTTCACCAACAACCCACAGGAACCAACGTTCAAACCTACTACCAAGTACCAAGGTCTACTTACTTCCATTGCGCCTATAAATGTCATTCATCACACAGTGTCTTCTCCAAACCAAAGAGTAGTACAAATAAGTAGAAGAGAAATAGAGAATTGAAACAACTTGAACATGAGTGTGGAACTACTAGATGGCTCAATGGTTCTTGGCTTCATCGAGGATGAGCAGGCATTCAACACATCCATCGAGGATCGATTTGCCAGCCTGGATTCTGACTCCGACGGCAGGCTGACATATGATGAAATGGCAAAAGAGTTGATGAGTCTAAGCGTTCTCGGTTCGCATTTTGGGGGAATGGACGAGCCTAATGTAAGCCAAGAAGAGGCTGTAAGAATATACCAGGGTTTGTTTGAGCAATTTGACAAGGATGGTGATGGTATGGTGGATTTGGAGGAGTTCAGAGGGGAGATGAAGGAGGTCATGTTGGCGGTGGCGAACGGATTGGGTTTTGTACCGGTACAGATGGTGGTTGAGGAAGGAAGCTTTTTGAAAAGGGCGGTAGAGAGAGAGCTTGCAAAAAATGCTGCAGATTTGAATCGGACAGTCAGACTTGTCGATTGAAAGTTTGAAACACCAACGGTTTGATGTAGTACCAATTTTGATTTGTGCTATGTTTTTTTTTTTTCCTTCTGTTTTTTTGTAAGTCGCAGAAATGCAGAATTAGTATGCATGTATAACCTTGCACATACTTAGAAATAAAAAGACATCTTTTAAGATTATCAAACGGATATTTTAAGTTGTTTGAGATTTTAAATTTGCTTAGATTTGTCTGTAGGGGTGTCAATGGGTACGGTTAGGGTCGGGTAAAAGCATTTTCATACCCGTACCCCATACAAATTGTTCTTACCCGTACCCTACTCTTACCCGCTACGAATTACCTTACCCGTACCCTACCCTTTACCTGTTATGGTTGTCGGATTACGAAACGGTAGCGGGTAAATAACGGGTAATGTTATTATAATAAAAAAAATTATTATTTACTAAATAATAAATTAAAACACATTTATTTCACAAATATATATACGTGTTTTAATAGTTAATTAAGCGTAACACAACTATCAAGAATAGTTGAAGAATTAATATTCATTGCTCATTAATATATATAATATATATAATTTTTTTTATTATTACCCGATCGGATAACGGGTACGGAATAGGCTTTACTCGTACCCTTACCTGTTTAGATAACGAAAAAAAATCTTTACCCGTTTTATCGGATACGGTACGGGTCGGGTAAACGGATAAAATGATGCCATTGACACCCCTATTTGTCCGGCCATGTCCTTTTTTTTTTTTTTTTTTTCATTATATTAGATCTAATCCTAAATTTCTGGATAGATGATAATTTCTCAGCCCGCACATCTAATCATCTAAAAGAGTCCTATAAATCACGACGACGGGCTTAGAAGCTACAATCACTTTCTTCTCTGTACGGGCCTGATCCGTATCTCTCTCTTTCTATTTCAATCGTTTTTTTAATAGCAACATTTGATTAATTTCAAGCTAAAAAGTTACACTTGCTTTTTTTCTTTTTCTTTTTTTTCCGGATACAATGACTGAGTTCACCGATATTTTTATTAAAACCCAAAAAAAAAACAAATTATCAAATCTGCTCCCACTCCAAAGTTATAATTATTTCTACCCTAACCGCCCGTGGACTGGGCGGTCCACTTTTCCCACCAGACCGCCCAGTTACTGGGCGGTTCACTTTTGAAACTTGACCGCCCAGGGGCTGGGCGGTCTTCTATTGTTTTTTTTTTTTTTTATAAGAGTTTTATGTTTTAATTTGTTTGAATGTTTTATATTAAATTGTTGTAATGATTTGTTTGAATGTTTCATATTAAATTGTATGATATATATTTATTATTTGTTGACGATTATATTTTTATAATTGACGATTATTTTTATATGTTATGTAATTGTCTAGCTTTAATATAATTGATTAGTTTTATATTAAGTTTTGTTAATGTTTAAATGTTTCTAATTAGTAATCGAAATGGTAAGTCTAAACAACAAAAGTAGTAATCGAAATGGTAAGTCTAAAAATGAAACATAACAGTCCAAACACGAAATATAATAATCCAAACTAAAATACTAGAAACCTATCAAACTAAAAAAAATATAAAACCCTAACGGCGACGACGAGGGCGAGGTCCAACCTCTCAGGTGCACGGTGCTCCCTCTGCGACGGCGGACGCCTCTGGTGAACCTCATCCACCTGCATGTCATCGTGTACGGCCTCGCGCGCCCATGGGTCCGCCCCCAGGTGTAATGCATGCTCCCCATGGATCCCCGCCTGTGTACGCAACACCCACGGATCGGCCTCCCAAGTAGGAGGATACGTGGCCGGAGGCGGTGTGCCAAATATAGCAGCGGCAAAGCCATCTGCAGTCTGTGCCCCACTCCCACTGGCCTCGCCGTCGTGCTGTCTGGGCTCCATATACTGCGGTCGGTGGGAGCTAGCTGGCTCCCATCCGCCCTCATCTGGAGCTAGGTCATCCAAAGAGAAAACGGCGGCGGCAGCTTCATCCTGCATTTTAAAAAATGTTAAATTAGAGACATAGAAGTAACGAGTAAATTAATTAAATAATGAACTTTTGCTACCTCGGTATGCTGCACTGGAACTCCATGCTCGTTGTAGTACGCGTTCCACGCGTTGTTGTTCAACACCCATTGGTGGATCGCCCAACCCGAGTCATCTTCTGCAGAAATGAAGATAAATTAATAAGAATGATATTTTAGAGATACACTTAATAATTATCATTTGTATGACCTATTATTACCTGCAGGAGGTGGCGGCATCTCCGCAGCGTAGATAGGGTCTCCAGGCTGCTCCGGATCTGGTGGTGGGGCCTTTATCTCGCGCCAATTGATGTCCTCTCCAGCATCGTGCAACATACCAACGAGGCGCCCGTCCCAGCCAGAGTCCTCCACGATCGGTGCACTGTGTTGGAGCATTTGACATCCTATCGCTCTCCAACTTTTTCTCGCCATGCACACCAAGCTGTGTGCCACTCCTCTAATAGCGGTCAAAATCTGCAGAAATGAAGTTTTATTATTATTATTGGAAGATGAATAAATAACTACAATTTTTAGAGCATGTCAGTTTCATTTAAACATACCGAATGAGTATGGATCGGGCCGAAAGGCAAGTAAGTCCTAGATCCGTCACCCGTGAGTCTCCGTCGAAGAGCATCACCATAGTCCCCCTGTAGATAAACCGTCGGCATGCCCCATCTCTGGTACCATACTAAATATCGCAATCTACAAGGCCCGACCGGCATAGGGGCATCTGGAGCTGGAGGCGGGGTCCATAAGTGATCCCCCGGTGATGCAGCACGCTGGTAATGCTCCCAGAAACGCGTGCTCCAGTTGACTTTGGGCTTGTTGTGTTTAGTGCTGCAATATAAATTAATTAGCAACATGTATGGCTGAACAAGTAATAAAATAGGCAAACAATAAGGCAGTGGGTAGTTACCTGTGCAGCTGGGTGGTCTGCTGCTCGCCCAACTCTGGAAAATCCGGGACATAGGCATCCAAGCCAAACTGACGGGGCACTCGATCAGGATAGTGATACTCAACTATCCAGAAGCAGACGCACGGCCCCCGATAAAACGAGAGGTATCTCTGCTCTAATGTCAGCGGGCACAGAAGGCCCCGATCGTAGAACAGACGATAGGGGTACCAGGTGATGCTCGCCTCGTGAAGCATCTGGAGCTGACCCCGGACATATGAAATCCCCACGGTCCTCCCCCTGCCCGTGTCCTCGTATGTGTGGGGAGGAGCCCATATGGCACCGTACCCCGGACGTCTCTCGGGGTCATCTCCCATCCATAACCCATGCTGAGCTGGAGGAACAGGCCGACACACCGGTATGTGCGACCAGGACCACTGCTGGAGTAGAAGAAGCGGTCCGGCAATCTGCTTGTTCGTCGCCTAAATTTTGGACATGCGATGCATTTCTGGTAAATATGGAACCCTAATATATATAATAAAAAAATTAAAATATTTGTACAAACTTACCAGACAAGCATGACACAAGCCTCGGTATAAGTGGGCGAGCACGGCTCCACCCCAATTCCACTTCGACGGCCGCTGAATGTCCCTCAGCAGAGAGAGGAACATAATCGGGACTGCGTCACCGCTGGAATCGACAAACATGACGCTGCCACATAAATCCATGACAAACGCCCTCACGTACCTGCAATATAAATTAGAGTCATAAATAACTACATTTTTTGTTGAATCCATAACATATTTCAATTTGCAACTGTTTGTGTTTACCTCAGAACGGTCTGCTCGTCACGTGTCTCGCGGGTGATCCTACGCCGGTGGAAGTAACTGCGGAGCGCCGCAAGACTGATGCAGTACTGTGAATACCGGTACTCCTCCTCCTCCTCTCCTTTCTTCTTCTTCTTCTTCTTTTGCAAGTCCGACGGAGCGGCCCCCAGCAGATCCGGTATCATGTGCATCAGGTCTGGATGGTCTGAGACACCACCGATGGGGTCGCCGTCTATCCGTAAACCCCACAAGGCGCTGACGTCACCTAGTGTGACTGTCATCTCCCCAACCGGAAGGTGAAATGTATGCGTCTCCGGTCGCCATCTCTCCACCAGACTGCAAACGAGAGCCTGGTCAATATCACAGTGAGGCATGGTGGCCAACTGATACAACCCGAGACGTATGATGCACTGCTCCATCAACGAGTGACGGACGTATGGTATCTCGGGGGTGCGATGCCTCACTGTCATCATCGTCGTGTCCTGCATTTTACAATTATTTCAATATAAACGTCTAATTAAATAATGCTATTTAAATTAGGAATACAAAACCAACGTACCTCCATAGATGCAAGTGAGACACGGTGCCTGACATGTGGGGTCCACAGAAGAGGACTAAATGTGTCAGGATGGTGAGGGGGATAATCTCCAAAGGGAGCATCTGCACCGGACGTCTCTGCACCGGACGCCTCTGCACCGGACGCCTCTGCACCGGATGCCTCTGCACCGGATGCCGCTGCACCGGATGCCTCTGCATCGTGAACATGTGAACTCTCCCCCGTCTCCAGAGGGGCATCCCATGCACGTCCCCGTCTAGTTCTGACCATACTACATTTCAATAAACAGAAGATTCTATCTTATAAATCCTGATTTATAAACCCTAACTTATAAACTCCAATTCTGTCAACCCTAAACCCTAATTTAACAATTCAACCCTTATCTAACAATTCAACCCTAAACCCTAATTTAACCCCTAAACCCTAATTTAACCCCTTAACCCTAAATTAACAAATCAACACTAAACCCTAATTTAACAATTCAACCCTAATTTAACAATTCAACATAATTTAAACAATTCAACCCTAAATCCTAATTTAACAATTCAACCCTAATTTAAACAATTCAATCATAAACCCTAATTTAACAATTCAACCATAATTTAACAATTAAATCGCGACGGGAAAATCAACAACCCGCACACGATAATTAACAATTCAACCCTAATTTATAAACTTCAGTTTTGTCAACCCTAAACCCCTAAACTACAAACTCTAATTTTGGAAACCCTAATTTTGAACAATTCAATCGTGTCGGGAAAATCAACAACCCGCACAAGATAATTAACAATTCAATTCTACCAATCGTTCCAATGCCAATACAAGATACAAAATATAAATTCAAAAATTTATTTAAAAACTTACCCGAAAATAATCGGATTGTCGCCGAGATGGCCGAAAATTAGGGTTCGGTGAGAGAGAGAGAGAGAGAGAGAGAGAGAGGAAGAGGGAGAGGAAGAGAGAGAGAGAGAATGGCAGATTTGAAGAGAGGGAGAGAGGAAGAGAGGGAGAGAGGAAGAGAGGGAGAGAGAGAGAGGGGCAGTGTTCGCAAGACTTAACAGTTTGGATTTCCTGGCAACACGCGAAATTCTACACCATGTCTCAAACTCAGGTACCGGGGCAGTGTTCGCAAAAATCGATTTTGCGAAGGCTTTTGACTCCATTGATTGGTGCTTCCTGATCGAAGTTATGAGAGTACGGGGCTTCCCGGATCGATGGATAAGTTGGATACGAATGATTCTGTCCACTTCCCAATCTAGGGTTGTCATCAATGGCGAATATACGGAATATTTTCTTCATAAACGGGGTCTCCGCCAGGGGGACCCCATCTCTTCTATGCTCTTCATCATAGCCGTAGATGTGTTTCAACGAATGATCAAAGTGGCGAATGGGCTGCTGACCGAACCTCTCACAAACAGATGCTTGAATCCCATAGTTGCACTCCAGTATGCCGACGACACTGCTATCATTGCAAATGCTAGTGCCGCCACTTTGATCACTTTCAAAATTATTCTGAGGTTGTTCGCAAACATCTCGGGCCTCAAGGTGAATTACAAGAAAAGCAGTTTCATACCATTCAACCTTGAGGGAGCTGCACTCTCCACGGCAAGGCTCATCCTATTATTCAAACTTGACTCGATGCCCATTGAATATTTAGGGATGCCACTCACTATATACAAGCCAGTTAGGTCGGATTTCTTGCCTCTGATCGAGAAACTAGAAAAGCGAATGGAGGGCTGGAAAGGTAAGCTTATTTCGCGGGGTGGACGGTTGCAACTCGTAAAGTCCGTTCTCTCCGTTATTCCTGTATATTACATGATGTGTTTCAAGCTCCCAAAATGGGTCATTGACCGAATAGATGCCATTAGAAGGGCTTTCTTATGGGGCCGTAATGAAAAGGAGGGTCGGGGAATTTCACTTGTCAACTGGGAAACCGTTTGCTCCCCGTATGACATGGGAGGGATGGGCCTGCACGACCTAGCTAAGCACAATGTGGCGCTGCTGCTTAGATGGTGGTGGCGGGCTTATTCGAACCCGGCCAGTTTATGGACAACAACAATTACAATTCTTAAGTGGACAGGTATATATGAGAACGGACCAAATTTCTGGCTATCCTCGGGCTCTTTCTTCTGGAATGCATTGATTCGGCTACTTTCAATTTTTCGGTGGTCTACCAAATGGCAAGTGGGTACCGGTGAATCCATCTCCTTCTGGTTCGATGCGTGGCATGGTAATCCTCTCATACAGAGATTAGAATCAGGTCAACGACCACATCAACCAAAAATCTCTTTGCGAGATGCGCTGCCAATAACAACCACCTTGCTGCCGGATGTAAACCTCACTGCACAGCTATCCAACCAGCGAGACGCAATACTGTGGCGATGGACATCTCACCGAAACTATACGTCGGCATCGGTCTACAAGGTACTGCTTACGGGGGGGGATAAACTTTGAGCATTCCTATATATGGTACTTACCGATACCACCAACAGTAAGGATTTTTGCCTATCACATGGTAAAAGAAAAAATTCTGACTGGAGAAGTCATGCTCAGAAGACATATGACAACTCAGAACAGGTGTTTGATGTGCCAGAATTGTCCATCCGAATCCGTGCTACACCTCCTGTTCCTATGCCCCAATGCAGTAAGTATATGGTTTGGAGTGGGACAGTTGTTCGGTTTCAGAGTTATGATTCCTAGGCTCACAATTGAAGAGATTATCCTCAAATCTAGACAGCAGGCGGAGATGGAAGGGGAGAGATGTCGGAAGATCTGGGAGTCGCTGTTCATGTGCACGTGTTGGATGATATGGAAGCAGAGAAACAACAAGGTTTTCACGGGCACCTTAACACCACCGGCAGTAGTTATAAAACGCATTGTTGAAGAGACGTGCCTCTGGATGAAGTGTTGTGGCACGGGTGGCGGCAACAGAGACCATCAATTATTAGAAGAACCGGATTAGAATATCTGTGTACTGTGGTATAATTGTATTAAGATTGATGTATTTATTTTTTTCCTTTTTGGTGGTTTTTATTCCTACTCTCTAATGCACTGATGTAATCCGAACTTTTTACTGTTCAATAATGAAATATTGCCTAGGCAGCCTCTGCCAGGTTTTCAAAAAAAGAGAGAGAGAGAGAGAGAGGAAGAGAGGAAGAGAGGGAGAGAGGGAGAGAGAGAGAGGGCCGAGTGGGGTTCGGCTGGTTTCGGGCGGCGACGGGGGCGGCGACGCGGGCGGCTGGGATGGAGGCAGAGAAGGAGATAGCGGTCTGCTGGGGGGCGGACCGCTTATAAAAAAAAAAATTTAATAGTGGACCGCCCAGCCCCTGGGCGGTCAGGTTTCAAAAGTGGACCGCCCAGTCCCTGGGCGGTCAGGTTTCAAAAGTAAACCGCCCGGCTGCTGGGCGGTCTGGTGGGAAAAGTGGACCGCCCAGTCCACGGGCGGTTAGGGTAGAAATAAAAATAAAGTTGGGGTGGGAGCAGATTTGATAATTTGTTTTTTTTTGGGGGTTTTAATAAAAATATCGGCTGAGTTCAACAACGTGTTGGGTTTGCTATTTGTTACGGTTGGTTTCAGATTTGATTTTGTGAAATCCTTTTTGGTTTAAATGTTCTCTCGAATTTGTTGAGCTTTATACATTTTTTAAAAACTATGGCTTGGTCAAAAGTTTGGATTTTTAAGAAAAATGAATATCAAATATGCATGGACAATGAAGTTTTCTATTACATACATGTGAACTGATACTCTTAAGTCTAGTTACTGTGTATTTTCTTCGACTTATTTTATGAAAAACAATAATTTTGTATCTATTTTAAAAAAAATTCAAAAAATTCAAAAAATATAAAATTTAATCTCCAAGTACATTTTAATGTGATTATTATGTTGAGCAGTTCAGATCGTCTGTTTGAATTTTGAAATTGGAGATAAAAATGTAAAATATGATAGAAACATGAAAGCAATAGAGTATTTGAGCCCTCCTCTTTAAGAAATATGTTAATATTAGGGTTAAATTGTGTACTTTGATTCGAGATATCTTAACAAGTCATAATTTAAAAGATGGAGGAATGTAATTTGGGGCAATAAGTTTAATTGCTTTTGCTAGAGTATAAAACGACGACATTCGAGCTATTAGAAACGGAAATTGTACTTTGAGTGAGGCTACGGTGCGTGCTACGGCTCAAAATTTGACTTTTCAAAATCCTAACGGTCGATCCGAACAGTTCAACATGATTATAAAATTAATATGTACTTGCAAACCAAATTTTACATTTTTTCGAATTTTTTTACTATTTTTTTAGATAGGCTGTTTTTGGATGGTCCACAATGGTCAGATGAAGTGATTTTCGAAAAAATAGTAAAAAAATTAGAAAAAATGTAAAATTTGGTTTGCAAGTACATATTCATTTTATAATCATGTTGAACGGTTCGGATCGACCGTTAGGATTTTGAAAAGTCAAATTTAGCCGTAGCACGGACCCAACGGTGCTATGCATAGCACCGTAGCCTCACCCTTTCTCACTGGTGGATTTACCAAGGGTGTGCTCTAGTTGGGGTACATTAACATCTTGTTTGGATGGATAGTAGAGGAAGGGAAGGAATGAAAAGAAAAGAAAAGAAATGTTTTTTTTCAAATTGTGTTTGGTTGAAAAAATTATGTCAGAGGTGAATGATACATGAGAGAAAAAAAGTTTAATCTTGCATTTATTTTCCGATTTAGAACCTGACCTCTTGGCTTTGCGCCTCGCATTTCCTCCCCTCCTCCCCTTCGAAGTGGTCCCCTACGCACGCTCCCTTTCCTCCTTCGTCTATAGACCCTGCAAACATATATATATATATATATATATATATAGAGAGAGAGAGAGAGAGAGAGATGCTTGGTAGCCTCTACCAAGCCATTTTCAAAAAAGAGAGAGAGAGAGAGAGATGGGCTATCATGTTTTGGGAAGTAAAGAGGGTGTTTAATTTCCGCTCATATCTTCATTTTCAAAGTTCAAACAGTCGATCCAAACTTCTCAACATGATCTTCATATTGATATGGGCTTGAAGATCAAATTTTTTATTTTTTGGAATTTTTTTATTTTTTTTTAGAATTTTTTAAAATCACAATTTTCTAAAATACGAATGGAAATAAAAAGCTAACGATGCTGGCATGTGTAATTACATGATATATAAGTCATCATGTCACTGCCACTATATTGGTGTACAGTTTCGATGCTTACACTTTCAATAAGATTTTTTTTTAGGTTAGTGGAAGTGCCACTAAGATATATTGAGATAAAAAAATATGTACTGAGATGTTACCCAGACCAACTAATCCATGAAATTATTAGAAAAATTACAATGTAACTCAGATATTAAAAAGCTCAGCTAATAAAACTAAGAAAGCCTCCATTATGTGTAGGCCACCCCTTTCGCTATTGTATCTAACTAAATAGCAACCAATTATGTACATCAATTGTTGCTTCATTAATTAGGATATGCTCTAATTTCCTTTTCTGGGTGAAGGTATTTCTATTCCTTTCCTTCCACTTTCGATAAGATTTATGAAGAAAAAAAATCGAAGGATTATCAAAATGATCCCAGTGAGAAGGAGAGAGAGCCTGAATTTCCTTCTTTAGATGAGAATGCTTAGTTTTGCATGAATACGGTGAATTACGAGTGGGGGAGAGTGAGGGAAAGAATAGGGGGGAGGAAGGATAAATAATAGGAGCCGATGAGGCAGGGCTATCAGGTAACGAGGCTATAAGGTCCCATGATGATGCCACATGGGAAATAAAGGTACACACCAACATCTCGATCATGAGGTTTGGGAGCTTGGAAAGTAACTCAATCGAGTACTTCCATCCGACCCCTTCTATTTTATTGCTCCCGAAGCCAACCACACTACCCATATCTTAGGAAGTATTCAAAACCTCTGTGGCAAATACATACAGGTTCTTTCGTGTGGCATCTCATTACATTTAGTTCTCGAATGCACCATACTAAATAATGGTGAGGTTTATGTTGCAGAGTATCCATGTTCAGGGCGGACCCACGTTCATCTAAGGGGGGGCAGTTGCCCCCCCTTAAATTTCGATTTTTAAAGTTTTAGTAGAAAATTTTCAAAATTTTTGACGTTTGTGCCCCCTCCTGAAATGAATTTGCCTTTCCCTGCCCCCAATAGAAATCTGGTGTGACTCTTTCAAATTCGCACCTCTAAAATATCTCATATTTTGCGTGACTCTTTAAAAAATCTCAACCGTTAAAATACGCTCTGCACAAATTTCAAAGCTCAAATAATATTAGCCTTGCGCTATCCCAAATAGGCACCGGATACGTCGGTCAGGCAAAATATGAGATATCTCATAGGATACGCACTCGGTCCTTCTCTCCGTCTTTCTTTATTTTATTTTAAGTGGGATAGCTGAGGACTGAGATTAACAATAAAGCTGCTAAGGAATCTGATACGTAGTTCGTATCCGAACTAGAGTAACCAGTCAAGAGTAACATGTGATTTTAGGTTCGATCTTTAGTCTATGTTAATCACTCTAATAATTAGAGCATTATTTTATTTTATCTACCCGATCTAATTCATATCCAATCACATATATAAATTTTCAATATAATATAAATATGATAAATATTATGAAAGTAAATAAATGCTTATGATAAATAATGATATCGAAATCAACTATAAAATGATCTAAGGCCATATTTAGATGTGGGTTAAAGTTATAATGATATAAGTTACTTATTTTAAGTTATGACGGCATAAGATATTCTTATTTAGTTGTGGGTTAAAATTAAGTCATGAGTTAAATTTAAATAGGTGGATTAATTTATGACGGTATAAGTGATTTCTTATGCTATACTATTCCATTCTGCTTTATCTATGTTTAGCAGCACAAGTGCAGAATAAGATACTTATTTCATGACTTATGTTACAATCAAATATGACCTAAATGTGTTAATACATTACTTTTTCATCTATCGTGTCATCCTTCTTTAATCCAAAAATAAATTATTTCAAAATATTCATTTAATTTCTAATCTTAATACTTTTTTCTTCTGAGCGACTGACAAAAGCTACACAATGTTAATTTTAAATAAATTGTTTGCGAGTATTTAATTCGTATAGAAAAATATTTAAATTTAAATAGATTACAATTTGATTTGGAGTTGTTATTTTAATTTCAGTGTGGGTGTTCGGCTGCAAGGCTTTAGCCTCCTTAGTTGCTTAAGCTGGCCGAACAGTTGTGTCTTAGACAGGCTTAGAGCACTTTTCTTAAGCTTCCTTAGAGCAAATTCTTAAGCTGATAAAAACCCAGGCTTACGGCACAGTGCCTCCTTAGAGCTCCTCCTTAGCACATTTATACACTCTAAGCTTCATTGCTCTAAGCCAAGGGCAGCCGAACAACTCCTCCTTAGCACAGCTAAACTCTTAGCTACAACACTCTAAGCCTCATTGCCGAACACCCTCAGTAAGCTTAGTGAGCATACTTCAAAATCTATCAGATTGACTTCAAATAACGAATTCAAACCGTTGAAATCGATTATTTTACAAGTAATGCATGTAAAAGCAAAAGAAAATTGAAATTTTCGAATTTATTTGTTACAAAGTCAAGTGGTAAAAAAATGAAGTTGTATAAGTTATTTTAATGAATTCATTTTTTATTATTTTTTGACTGCTTGACTTTGTATTAAATAGATTCTAAATTTCAAATTTTTGCACGTACATGCATCAAGTTTGGATTTTTTATTTGAAATCAATCCGATAGATTTTAAAGTTATGCTTGCCAATTTTTTTGAAAAACAGGATACGGCTTTGTTCTTTAAATTTAATTTTATTGTCATGTTATATATATTATTATGATCAACAAAAAGTTTTGATTTAGGCAAAACAAAATTAAATAAATTACAACAGAATAAATTTTATTTGAGATGTTAAAAAAATAGAAAATTTTATGATTTGAACTCACTCCAGAGTCCAGACTTGAACTATTATATATGAATGATCCGAATCCATCCGATTTGAAATTAGAGAAACGTTCTGGCTTCGAGCCTCCATTCTCAATTTGCCCTACAAACCAAAAGGGAAACATTTGTTTCATCCACTTATTTTTTTTTTTTCCATTCGATCTCGCATATTTTTCCAACGATTTTTGAAGAATTGTTTAAAATTAAAATTATGAACGTCTTGCACTCGATTTTCTCGTGAGATTCATAATGAAGTATTTTTGAGTTGTATTCACTTCTATGTTTTTCTTCTTCTTGATATGCTATGTATAAAAAGGTGACATGTTAGGTATAAATACTTCATATGCTATATATAAAGACTTAATATGTTATGTATAAAGACTGTAATTTAAACCTTTTACAGATTTGTACTTTGAACTTTTATACTTGACATGGTAGGTATAAGAACTTGATATGCTATATTACAATATTATTGTTATTAAAAAGTTTAAAATCAATAAAAAATTTAATATTTTATACTAGCTAGTCCTATTTTAGTACATATTATTTATGAAAGATTCCAACTCAAATTAAAGCCCAACTAGAGTCAGCTGTCTCATCTTCATAAAGAGTTGATATATCCAGCATTTAAAGACTTGATATATTAAATATAAAAACTTTATATTTTATGTATAAAGATTTGCATCTGTAGGTATAAATACTTGCTCGCACTAACTAGCGCTAGTTGTAAATGCACTAGCGACCTTCTAAATAATTATCCTGATCAAAAGTCACTAGTTAAAAGATTTAACCAAAAATAAAGTCTGGAGTGCAGTTACCACCTTCATTGAAATTGAAATGTATATAAATTATAACCAAGCACTTTTAGCACAAGGGATGATATAATAGGACTCAGACTATTCGCGTTGGTAGCATCTTTTTTTTTTTAATTATAGCACGCAAACAGTTAGATCAATATAATTGTGATATTATAGCACGCAAACAGCTAGATCAATATAATTGTGATATTATTTTTGTATTCATGTTTCAATGTTTATTGTACGAATTATCCGGAAACTCGAAATTTTAGACTGGAGGACTAAAACTTAAAATGCATAATTTGTGGTTAGTGGAATTTGAACGCAAGACTTTATAATAACAAAATAAAGCTCTAACCACTAGACTACATGCACGCATCTAACATTTTATGAGGAGAGTTGAATTATATAAAAAAAATTCAAAAATGAAAAATGCAATTAAATTCAAAATACATTATTGAGAAAATTAAAATTATGAGAGTGACTTAGTTATTTCTGGACAAAGAGTAGGTCCGTCTCTATGAATCACTCCAAAACCACAATGTCTATATGTTAAGAGGAGGATTTTAATGTCATAGGGCTGTTCGGCAACAATATGAGGCTTAATTTTTAAGCTGCACTAATATGCACCCGTTCGGCACTAAAGTTGAAAAATAACTTTCTTAAGAAAGGCTTAAGCTTGACAAAAATACTTAAGCCATGTGAAACCATAACTTAAAAACTTGAAAAAAATGGAGGGGAAGTATTCAAAAGGAGCACTGAGGAGCACTGAGGAAGTGAGTAGAGTGGAAAAAATGGCACGGCGAAGCTGGCTCCGTCACGGAACGGCACGGCACGCGTGTCAGTTACGTACCGTGACTCGCGTGTCCCGTGCCGTGACCATTTGCGTGCCGTGCTCATCTTTTGAAACTTTGGCACGGCACGGCACGACACGTGAAAGATTAGTCACGGCACGTTTAGGCACGGCGTGACTCACGTGGTGTAACTATTTGCGTGCCGTGACCACCTCTTGACATTTTAGTCACGGCACAGCACGTGAAAAATTAACTTGATCACGGCACGGCACAGTACGGCACGGCACAGTACGGCACGGCATGTTTTTTCCACTCTAAAAGTGAGATTAAGTTACACTAAGGAGCACCCTTTTAGTAAGCTTAAGACTCCTAGAGCACTAATGAGCTCTAAGAAAGTCTAAGCTGAGGTTACTGAACAACACCATAATTTTTTTTTCATGTCAAATATGTATCGGATGTGGTAAGGAATTTTGCATGTGACATTCTAACTCCACATCACAAATGAATAAATTTTCGAACATTCAGAACAAAGCCAATTAATTTTATTATATGTTATTATTGATAACCAAATGTTTATTTTTTCTTTAAAATTGTACTCCACCGTATCGTGTAATATTTGACTACTAAATTATTTAGGATGAAAAAATGTACAATCAAAAGGTGCTTGATTAGTCCTTAATAGCAACAAGACTTCTCGTAATCTTCGTTAAATAATTAAAAAAAACAGTAAAACGGTGAGACTGTTCAGCGACCCATCAGAATAGGATGGACCGGTGGTCTAACAGATCGTTGTGCCCTTTTCTCACCAAAAATGTTTACAAAATTTTAGTTTGTTTGACGTGGCGTGTTGTTATTGGTACACTTGTCCAGTGACAATGGTATAAAAGACGTGAAATATCAAATTTGAGTAATTTTCTGGACCCGTGTTTGGCACCGAGAATATCGTAATCCCGACAAAACCCCTTGATTTGTAGATCTTTGCCTTGACTTGGACCACAAATTTTATTGTTGCTGAACTTATTGACTTTTAAACAATTGAATCACTACATGTGGGTCCTACTAGAGCAGAAATTGCAGAAAAGAGCTCTTAACTTATACACTGGGTGCAAACAAAGAATACTTTTAGAGGTCCCAAAGCGGTGCATTGCTTTGGAGCCCGACTTATACTTTCATCCTTGTAAATCTCAGTATTCTTATCACATAACAAAAATAAAATGATACTTGCTTAATGCCTACTACTACATAACATAGTTGGGAATTATATACATGCAAGGTTGCTTCAGCAAACAATTAGATATTTATCGCAAATACAAAGTATATCCGCTTGCTTTCCAGTGGCACACTGGTAAATACCAGAAGAAATAAGCCCCATTTACGTCATTCTACAAATAATTAATGAGTTCCCGAGGAGAGAGATAGACACGTCCCACTCCCGTGCTTGAGGAGGGAGAGAAAATACAGAGCGACAAGAGAGAGAGAAAGAGACCCGCCTGAACACTTCGATTTCTTTTTTTCCCCTCCAAAATTTTGAACCTTCCTGTCCCATCCCGTTAATTTCGCTCTAATCACAATTCAAATCGACCTCTGAAAACTCAATACATGCCAATGGTCACCGACCAAGAGCTGGCGAGCTGCGTGGAGACGCTACTCCGACAAGCGGGGCCCGCTGTCAGTGTTTCCAACATATCCGTTCCGAATCTGGTACGCCACCTTGAGGTCCAGCTCGGCCTCGACCTCTCCCACAAGGAACCCTTCATACGCAACCAGGTCGCACATTTACTCTCCCCTCAGATTCAAAAGGACCGTTTTGCCCCTACTTTTCAGCAATTTCAGTACCACCACTCCTCCAACCTGGCAATTGCCGCTGCCGCAGCTGCCGCCGCCGCCGCCTCGGCTTCTCCTTACCAGGGTCAGCAAGAGATCTCCTTTAAGTACCAGGGTGCACCAGAACTGGTGGGGGCCACTGCCACGCCGAGTGCTACATCTGTCAAGGCCAAAGCGGAGCCATTACGGGATGATGCAAAGCCTGCTGCTGTTTCTGTGGCTGGTACTAAGGAAAGGTTAGTTCTTTACTCTTTGGTTTTTCTTGGAATTAGGGTTTTGGTTTCAATTTTTGGGGTCCAGTAATTGAATAAAGTGGTTCTGGTAAGTGCCTGGAGGAGTGTATACGGGAAAGTGAAGGAAATAACTTGGTTGGATGCATAGTATTTGAATTGAAAGGATAATGGAGGTTGATTGTCGGCCTCTTTGCCACCGATTCATTTTCTAAGAGCTGAATTGGTGGATTTAGGCGCTTTTCCTCTCTTGCTCCTAACAATATGAATGTGGGAATCATTGTTTGTGCAGCATTATGTTAGTTGATACGTTGCATGCTGTTTTATCTTTGTCCAAATTTTAATTTGACTCTCTATTAGTATTGTAGTACTTTTGCCAAATTTTAAAATTCAACTCTGGACTAGTCGGACCATAAAAAGGAAGTGTTAAGATGATGTATCACATCATACATTAAGGCTGCCACCTATTTTTACAATTTTATTTGCATGCTGATTTGACAGCAAGCTATTGGGGAATCAATTTTTCAATGGTCTTTTCCACATTAATTTATACACTGTTATACAATTTAGCTTTTAGGGTTTTAGGTCTTCATATTTGGCGGTGCTTATGGCAATATATTCAGACTGAAATTGTGTATTGGTGTAATTCTGCTTATGGAGGAGCAAGCCCATTAAAGATAATTGTTTCTAGGAGGTTCTATCAACAGTTAATAAACTAAAAATCTTAGGATTTCATAGTTATAATTGAACATGCTCAAATTCACTTGTGTTGCTCAACAACCTAATTTCTGACATCATGTATTAGATGAGAGTGAGAGAGTCAGGAGGGGGGATGGGGTTAGTTTGAGTACTATTTGAAGTACTTCAGGATATCGGGAAAGTGGATAACATGCAGTATATTTTCATGTTTGGGTATTTTAAAGCCTTCAATTATTTTGTAATTACATGCCTGCCTGATATTTCTCAATAACATCCATGCTGATCTGCATACTGTATACACATAATTAAGGATAGTGCATTCTATACATTCTATTATGTCCATTATTCTTCTATTTTCAGTGCTCCGAATCCTACAAAAAGGAAAGGCGGTCCTGGGGGCTTAAATAAAGTGTGTGGTGTGTCGCCTGAACTGCAAGTTATTGTTGGTCAACCCACCATGGCTCGAACTGAGGTACCTTTTCCACCATTTTCACCGAGTACAGTACCTGTGCCATACCTCAATGTACCAGTGTAGTACCTCAATAATTATAACATTGTACCAGAACGTTTCCTTTTGTTTTTTTTTGTTTGGTATGGTACTGTGGATGTTAGATCCATGCTCAGTATACACCAACTGGACTACTGCTGGTTCATTCCGTTAAAAGTCCTATATGATGCTGTTTTATTTAAGTGTGTATATTTTCACACAGAGTCGTTGTCATTCATTTATTTATTTATTTTCTATTTTTTTTTTTTAACTTTTGGTTCAGATAGTGAAGCAGCTTTGGGCATACATTCGCAAAAACAACCTTCAAGATCCAAATAACAAGAGAAAGATAATCTGCAATGATGAGCTTCGCCTTCTTTTTGAGACTGACTGCACTGACATGTTCAAAATGAATAAGCTTCTAACCAAGCACATTATCTCCTTAAACGAGCCTTCAAGTAAACACACGCCCTCCCTGTTCTATAATTGCCAAAAACAAGAGCACATGCTGACATAATGCATTTATTTAATTTGCTGCAGGAGAAGTGGGACCAGAAGCGAAAAAGCTGAAGGCAGCTCTTTCAGCCGATGTGGTTTCATTTGACAGTACTGGAATTGATAAGTGTCCAATCATGATATCAGATGCTCTTGCTCAATTTCTTGGCACAGGAGAGAAAAAGATGCTTCACGCTGAGGCCTTGGGTCGTGTCTGGGACCACATCAAATCCAACCATCTTGAGGTCAATTCCTTGTTGTGTTTCCTTATTTATTATTATCTATTCTGTTTGAATCATGTCATAGGATCAAATAATTTGTCTATAAATATTAAACATGATTATATACAATTTCCTCCCTGAAGTAATTGGTTTATTGCATACTTGTGGAGATTTTTGGCTTCATATCCCGGGTATTGTGATGAGGGTATTGGACTATTTCATACTTGTTGAGATTTTTAGCTACTATTCTGGGTATTGTGCTGATTATTATCTAGGAAGGTTATCTTTGTACTTGTTGCATTTTAATAGGACTATTCTGTGAACAAGATCATGGTTAATTTGGGTGAACTTTTGTTGGTTGGTGGTAGGTTAGGGGAACTCATGATGCAACGATCAATTACAAAATGATTGTTGTAGTTTTTGCATATTATTAGGTTTAGGGAAATTTTATTAAAACTAGTATTGATGTATGAGACTTGTGGTTGTGGGTAGTTAAGAGTATGTTGCACTTAATGTGGTAGATGGATTTTGCTATAGGCTGGTGAGCTTCCTGCTCTACCTCTGTAATTCATTTAATACTAATTTAAACAATATTTTGGGGTTGAACAAAAATTTAGGATCCACGAAATGCTATGGTGATATTATGCGACTCAAAACTGAAGCAACTGTTTGGATGTGAGAGTGTATCTGCTTTGGGCATATCTGAATTGTTATCTCGGCATTGCTTTGCCCTATCCTAACCTTCTTTTCTAATCTGTAAGTTTGTTTTATTTCTCTTTCTAATATTATTTTGTGAGGCTCCACTACATTTGACAACCGAGTTTTTGCATATTTGAGCAGATGAAAGAACTCCCAGATGCATCTAGTTGTTCTAACAGCACAGATGACACTGCTGATGTAACAAAAAGATATATGTTATTTTCTTTTTTGTTTATTTCTTGTCGTGCTGTATCTTAGCTTACTCATCCAACTTATGCGGATTAGTCATGTTGTAGCTTGATCTAATATGATGTTACTAGTGAAATACCAATAGTTTCTTACCAATTTTTTTTGCCTCGAGTATTGTTGCTTGTTGCTTGTTGTTGTTGTTGTTGTGTGTGTGTGTGTGTGAGAGAGAGAGAGAGATAGGGCTTGCTTTCATAACATATGCATTAAGGCGTAGTATAACAACATACGGCTAGTTAAGTGTTGCATAAAACATGGTTGTGTTGTGTTACTTCCAGGCAAGGAACTATAAAACTAACTTCTGCATTAAGGCGTAGTATAACAACATAACTACTAGACTCATTAAGATATACATGAAAGCCTCTCTTCTCTTGCCTTCTAGCTTATCCTTTGGCACAATCTTGTCCAGCAGAAGCACGACTTTCTCCTCTACTTTCTGTGACAGCAAAATGTTAAAAGTTAAAAAGAGGTATTTTTATTTTGTTTTTATACTAGAAGGGCCTCATAGCAATTTTATTTTTTTTATTTTTCTCTATGCCTGTCTTGGTCGCGTTGCCAAATTAAAGTTTTTGTTTGGGATTTTTAATTTATACCTTGGAAATGTTGCCAATATTCAACAGGTACTCCATGATGTGGTTTGCTTTCCTGCACAATATTTGTTACCAGTTACTGCAAAAATATCGAAGTATATATATATGAGTAGGGTTAAAATGCTCCATTGGTTTTGTGCCCTATCATGTTCCAACATCATTATCTTTATTTTCGAAGTCTAAATAATCGATCCGAACCGTTCAACATGATATTCATACTAAAATGTGCTTGGATAATTTTATAATTTTTATAATTTTTTTACTAATTGTTTAGAGAGGTACAAAATCACTATTTTTGAAAGATCCAGAATTTTCTAAAAACAGTGATTTTGTATTTATTTAAAAAATAGAAAAAAAATTTCAAAAAATATAAAATTTTTCAGTGATTCAGAATTATCTAAAAACATCACACTTTTGTAAAATACTTAATAAATAGCAAAATATTCAAAAAAAAATGTAAAATTTGATCTCCAAGCACATTTTAATATAGAGATCATGTTGAACGGTTTGGATCTACTGTTTGGACTTTGAAAATTGCAAAACTAAATTATTGTAAGATGTTGTAACTTACAAATGTTGTAAGTGGATTCCTTCTATATATAGAGAGAGAAAGTAGGGTTAAAATGCTAAAAAGATTCTAAAAAAAGTTTCAGATTTTTTTATTTATTTTTTAGAATTTTTTGTCATATTAAAATATTGTTTTGGAAAATTCTTAAAAAAATTAGTAAAAAATGTTCAAAAAATGTAATATTTGGTCTCCAAGCACATTATAATATGGAGAACATGTTGAACGCTTCAAATCGACTATTTGGACTTCAAAAACACAAAAATAACTTATAAGCATATGTCCTCATATGCTTATGTAAGTAGAGTAGCCAACCCCTCTGTATATATAGTAAATAGTAAAAAATTTACTGTTCACCCGGATCAACAATTTTCAAAGTAGCTTAATAAATAGTAAAAAAATTCAGAAAAATGTAAAATTTGGTCTCCAAGCACATATTAATATGGAGAATATGCCCACGGTTCGGATCGACCATTTGAACATTGGAAACGCAAAAATGAGTTATAAGCATATGTGGGCATATGCTTATGGAAGCACAATAACCAACCTATATATATAGAGTATGGCTAATGTGCTTCCTCTAGAACTTCGGCCTCGTGCTTCTGGGGGCATATCTTAGTGTTTGATGTTCAAACAACAAATTCAAACCGTTAGATGTTCAATCTATATTAAAATGTACTTGGAGACCAAATTTTACATTTTTTGGAATTTTTTTACTATTTATTAAGCCACTTTGAAAATTCCAGATCATATGGTCCAGACTGTTTTTACTGTTCACCCGAATCTGGAATTTTCAAAGTGGCTTAATAAATAGTAAAAAAATTCCAAAAAATGTAAAATTTGGTCTCCAAGTACATTTTAATATAGATTGAACATCTAATGGTTTGAATTTGTTGTTTGAACATCAAACACTAAGATATGCCCCCGGAAGCACGAGGCTGAAGTTCTAGAGGAAGCACATTAGCCATACTCCATATATATATATAGAGTGAGGCTATGGTGCTATGCATAGCACGGATGGGATCCGTGCTACGGCTCAAAATTTGACTTTTTAAAATCGTAACGGTCGATCCGAACCGTTCAACATGATTATAAAATGAATATGTACTTGCAAACCAAATTTTACATTTTTCCGAATTTTTTTACTATTTTTTTAGATATGCTGTTTTTGGATGGTCCACAATGTTCAAATCAAGTGTTTTTCGAAAAAATAGTAAAAAAGTTCGAAAAAATGTAAAATTTGATTTGCAAGTACATATTCATTTTATAATCATGTTGAACGGTTCGGATCGACCATTACGATTTTGAAAAGTCAAATTTTGAGCCGTAGCACGGACCCCATCCGTGCTATACATAGCACCATAGCCTCACTCATATATATATATTTTCATACGAGAAAGGGAGAAAAATGTTATTGCTTGCAATCTAGAAATAATACTATCTGCGCTGATTATAAAAAACAAGTACAAAAACCATATATGATAATCATTATGATGTTATCTTACTAGTTCTATTAGGTTAGTGATATTTTGATGATTTTTTCTGGTATCTAAGATATTTCATGCCTTGTAGGATAGACATGATATTTTGATTATTAAAGGGGCAAATGTGAAAGTCTGCCTTTGAAATGCTGTCATATTATTATCTGCTAGTCCTCAATGTTACATTCCATATCTTGTATCTTCTAGGACTACAGTATGTTTGCTATAGCAAAGATAATCCAGCTATATATGTTGATATTCACACCACAAAAAAATATTATTAACACAACTCACTTTAAAAAATTTAATGAATAGACAATTTTATCCTTCAATTAGATTTTCTATAAAGTTGTCATTTGTTTCTTTTTTTAATTAACAATCTTCTTAAATATCAGTTTCCATATTTGCTGTCCTCCTTTCACGTTCTATTGATAAAAAATAGTTTAATATTAAATGAAAGAAAAAAAAATATTTAGCATGTTATGATCTAATTTTGAAATTATATGTTCCAATTACCACTTAGACTATATTTTTTTTGTAGATGTAATTTATTCCTACTTCTAGTCATGTTACTCAATTGATTGAAAATTTATGTTGACAATATTTTTTGTTAATTGTGAATTACATAATTTAAATAAGTACTTAGACCAATATATCTTTAAATCTCACAAATTTTTAATCAATTAAATCTACTATTTTGTTTCTGCGGAATGTATATTTTGTTTCCTATTTCGATTTATTGGCTACAAGTATAGAAAAAATCTACTACAAGTAGCAAACGTACCAGAGATTTATTTATTTTGTTAGATTGGAATTTAAGGAAGTTAATATTGTGTATTAATTGTTGAAATAGAATCAAGCTGTTGAAGAGGTAATTAGAGGCAAAGTTGTAATTTTTACAATGTTGTGTCAATAACAAATAAGATTGTGTAAAGTACAGGCTTTCCAAAAAGAGTAAGAAATGTGAGATATCTTACTGAATCATTAGATGACCCTTGTAGACATGAGAAGTATGAATAGTGCAACCAAGCGCCAAGGGCACATTATGATCTTTGGAGGCTGGAAAAAAAAAAAAATCAATTTTGAGGTATAAAATATTTCTAATAAAATTGTTATCTTCTCTAATATAAATTGAGCTTTATTCATTGAACAAACCTAGTGTCCATCGGACGCCAATATCAAATCCTTCATCTGCTGTTGGTTTAACCACAAAGCTGACATTGTTGTGTAGCATGAGAGCATGTAGCAGGTCAAACACTCCCTGCAATGTAAATGCTTAAAAATTAATTACTGATATCTAGTAATATTATTAATCATAATTTCTTATCACTGTCACTATACCTTACTAAGAGAGAAGGGATTGAAAGGGGGAAGAGAACCAAACAAGAATTTGCATTCATCGCACGCCAAGTCGAAGAACTCTTTGACACTACGATTCTGAATTGCTGAGTTCAATCTTATAATCCTCTTCAATGTGTGGAAATCGTCTCCACCCGTTTCAAACATCGCCTTTGTGCATGTTTGCGCACGTTTCCTTTTATTGAATTGTCGGCGGCATTGCATTAAACAGATGGCTTTTGCCTGATGTTTTGTGTGAGTTGTTAGGTTCGAGTAAGAACACCAATTTTTCAAGGTCAGAGACATTTTTGGCAAGTTTTTACTGTGTTAAGATGACAACGATTAGCTTAAAGAGATATATAGTATATGGAAGTTTAAGCTACAGAGCAGAGAATTTGATGTTATCAGGTCTCTATAACAGAAGAAAAGTATTGTGCAATGGGAAAGCAATGATTCATGCAAGCTAAGGATCCTCTCCCATTCCTCTTCAAACAAATTAAGTACCTTCTATAGACTATTGGTAGCTACTAGCTAGGTCCTTTTGTCTAAGGAGAGCAGGTTGGGTCCGATGGATTTCGGGACCGTCCGATCTGCTTTAAGATTTGTGCGCACGAAATTTAAAGCAGATGCAAAAATTACGGGCACGAATCTTAAAGTAGATCGGACGTTTATCGAACTCACTTTGAGTCCGATGAACATCGGACCCAAATTGACCTCTTGTCTAAGAGGTTAAACAATTTTTCACCGATCAAATTCCTTTGCAACAGAGTTGGCTTATGCTGTTATGCAACTAAGACCTTCCTCTAATCCCTGCCTTAAGGACCACTATTAGTCCAAATTTGGGGCTGATGAGTTGGAAAGCTATCTGTGTACAATCTGATCATTTTAGTGCAGTAGGAAAAATTTCCAATTTAGTTTCCTACCCAAGATAACAGGGAAATCATTTTATCAGAAAAAAGAAGAAAATAAATTAAAATCAAGATTGTAGCCGTATACTTTTTTATCTATAATTAATGAAGTGATATAATGACAATCAATATATATAACCAATAAATAATTATCAAATAAAAATAATTAAAATTGCATAAATGTTATTATTGTTTGGTTATGGTGTGTATCAAGCTTGCTATATTAAATTAACATGTGTAATTTGTTTTGGATAACTATTTGATCGGTTGTCATGTTTGTCAAATAAGTACATCATCAATTAATATAACATATTCCATTTTTGAAATGTCTCTGTCTATTATGATTGCCGAGTAATGCATCATTAGCAGCCTTCTTGAAGTTAATGTTACAAGCAAAGAAAAGAATAGCCCAAGTTAGGCAAGGAGAGCCACTTTATGAGGTGGATCCCTTGTGTGAGTGACTAGGACACGTCAGCATCCTCCAAGGATTAATTATAATCACGCTTTGAAACCTAACACTGACAGTGACCGGACAAATTGTGGGGGCCCAATTAGAGTGTTTAGCGAGACCCGGACTCTGCATCTCCATACTTGGTGCTGGATCTAACATGTCCCGGAATTATATGCTACGCCATATGCGTCATTTTATTTTTTCAATGTATACAGCTCTTCTCTCTTCACTCTTCACTCTTCACTCTTTACTAACTTGTGTTTATCTGCTTGCTTTATAATTATTTTTTTGCTATGGAGGGTAGCTGTCTCTCCTGAATTTTGAGTTTTACTGTAGATTTATCGATTCCGACTGACTTTGCTTTATTTGAAAAAAATTTTGTCCTCCTATGGACATTTTAATTTGTAATTCGGATTAAATTTAGGGTTAAAATTGAAATAAATTTGTTGAATTTTAATTGGTAATTAGAATTATAAGTCAGAGCATCATAAATTACAAGTTAAAGCATTGTTTTTTATCAAGTACCCAATTGGTTAATAGATTTAAATCCGATTAGGTATTTAAATCTGATTCGATATTTTTTTGCCCCCCTGACGAAAATTCTGGATCCGCCCCTGAGAGTTATGAACATCAAGTTGTTTCTCGCATAGAAATGTGAGAAAATCTTGAAAACGGAGTCAACATATTTAGTAAAATAGATAATTTTAGAATGAGACGTAACTTGATAATTATTTTGAATCTTGTTTTATATTTTAATATTTTGGAAAAAAAAAATAGAAATTTATTTTTGAAATTTATTTAAATCAAGAGGTTTCCCTTTTGATCACATGTGGCTCGACCTAGTGAGCAAGGGCAGACTCACATGTAACTACTCTGAATTTTGAAAACAAACTTTCCGATGTATATTGTTGGGCTCTTGTTCTACTCAGAAAATAACTTTGCCCTATCTGTCAAGTCCAAAATCCCTTGTTGAGTCCATAATAAATTTTTTTGTTGTACAACCCACAATAATACCTCATTAGTTAATAGATTTGAACTCGATTATTCTTGATCTCTTGCTCTATACATATAGAAATCCTGAGTCCGTCCCTGCCAGTGAGGCTCACACAGCCGGAAAAAAATCAAGAGATGGACCTATCACTGTATCAATAATTGAACCTCCTTGGACTTGAGCTCTCAGATTTTCTTCTATAATGGTCTACACATTAAATTTTCACCAGGTTTCTTCTTTTAGCATTCACAATTTTTCGTATTATCAAGTGTCAAGTGTCAAGTGACAGCCTGGTACTGTAAGGCTAGCTCTCACTATAGATTTGAGATGGCTTTGGATGTATAAACAGTGACATCATTTTTCATGATTTCGATTAGGAAATTAAGCTAATGGCCTGTGGTTGCAAATTGCAATTGTGGACAGTAATTCATCGATCTCAATTAAGTACTCTTCTAACATTCTCTGATCCAACCGATGCCAAAAACTGGTAATTGTGCATGGAATTCATAAAAGGATCCCACAAAATCGCAAGGGAACATGCATGAACAATGAATTGTTACCTACAAGCACTACATGCACAAAGCACAACAGATATACTTCGACTCAAGAAACAATGCATTTGAATTTAGTGATACAGACGTGATAAGTGATCTATGGATGGTGGTGTGTGAACTGTGAGATTTGGCCTCTAGCTATTTGCTTTGGCCATTTGCCTTGCCCATATCACATCATATCATGTAGCAATAATCTACATAATCCTCCACCTCCCCCTTCCCTCCTTTTTCACTATTTGACATGAGATCTCACCAAATTCCGAGATTCTTTATCAACCCACCACCTCACATCCCTCGAAACAATATTTCATTTTACTATTTTAAATAGTAATCCACGATCAGTCCCACCGAATATTAAAATATATATATATATATATATAGTGCTTGGCTACTATGCTTATATAAGCATATGCCCACATATGCTTAAATGAGCATTTTTGCGTTTCCAATGTTCAAATGGTCGATCCGACCGTTCATCTTGTTCTCCATATTAATATGTGCTTGGAGACTAAATTTTACATTTTTCTGAATTTTTTTACTATTTAAGCCACTTTGAAAGTTTCTGATCTGGTGGTCCAGAATTTTGGAAACACTGTTTTTACTGTTCACCCAGATCAGCAATTTTCAAAGTGGCTTAATAAATAGTAAAAAAATTCAGAAAAATGTAAAATTTAGTCTCCAAGCACATATTAATATGGAGAACAAGATGAACGGTCGGATCGACCATTTGAATATTGGAAACGCAAAAATGAGTTATAAGCATATGTGGGCATATGCTTATATAAGCATAGTAGCCAGCCTCTATATATATATATATAGGATAACAACCGCAACTGAAATGTATATGTTATAATTCTTACCAATTTATACTGCATTTATTATAGAAAATAATAAAAATATAATACAATTTGAGCACAAGATAAGTATTTATTATTTGAGGAGGGTTCAAATGCCTCCATTTTTTGTGTCTCTACCATGCCTCCATTTCTAAAAACTTTAATAAATCAAAATTTAAAACTTAAAAGTCAAAATAAAACCGTTGGATATGATCTACATCATTTTGTTTATGCACGTGTAAAAAAATATGGTATTTCAATTTTGTTTTGGTTGTCATCAAGAGCTTGTAAAAAAATGTACTAATTTGGATAATTTCTAGATGTTGATTTTCAACTTATTGATTCATATAAAAACAAAATCGAAATGTGATAATTTTTTATGAGCACATAAAGAAAATAACATAGATTATATCTAACGGTTTATTTTGACTTTTTAAGTTTTAAATTTTGAGTTATTAAAGTTTTTAAAAATAGAGGCATGATGGAGGCACAAAAAATGAAGGCATTTGAACCCTCCTCTTATTATTTTCCCTCATTAAATTTACTTCTATTTTCCTGGCATCTAAACAATTTAAACTGAAAATAATTTAAAACAAAAACTGTATGTTGTTACAGATTGGAGGTCAAGCCACTCAACTATTTAATACTCTTGTTATTACAACAAATGATTTTTCTTATCTAGATTTCAAACTCATGACCTTCTACATCAGAGACGTGTTTTTGTCACTAGATCAAAAGCTAGTTCTTTATATGTTGTTATAGTTAATAGTTGTTAATTTGTAGTTGATTATTTGATCCTTCTCACATATTATATTCATCCCTTTGATTTGGAAATTAGCTTTCTACCATAAAAAGAGGAAATGTACTAATTCTTAGAATACATGCGATGATTACGAGAATAAATCATGCAAGAGGCAAAGCGAAAAAATATATAGCATAACAAATAGGGGTAGAACTAGGGTGCTCTTGAGTTCACCAAGTCCTTGGTGAACTCAAGTCTAAAACCCATCGGATCGGCTTCAAACGACGAATCCGAACTGTTGAAACCCGTCTACCTTACGAGTGATGCATCTACATGCAAAAATTTTAAATTTTGAAATTAATTTTGCATAGAATCAAGTGGTCAAAAAAGTCAAAAAATGAATGCAATAAAATTAATTTATTAACCTTCTAATTTTGACCGCTTGACTATATCCTAAATTAATTCGAAAGTATAAAATTTTTACATGTAGACACATCACTCGTAAGGTAGGCGGGTTTCAACGGTTCGGATTCGTCTTTTGAAGCCGATCCGATGGTTTTAGACTTGAGTTCACCAAGAGGCTTGGTGAACTTAAGAACACCCTAGTTCTACCCTAACAAATAGCTAATAAATGACTTGGCTAAGTGATATCATCCGTCAGGTATAACAATTTAGTATCTGAAAAAATATCCCAAGATGCATATATACTAGGGGTGTAAACGGAGCGGATTCGGAGCGGATAATGCTAATATCAAATCCGTATCCGTCTTTCAATGAGCGGATACGGATACGGATACGAATAATAAACGGATATCAAAACTCAAAATCATATCCGCCTTAACCGAATACAGATACGGAGTGGATAATTTCCGAATACTGATTCGAATACGGATACAGAACGATAATTGTCGGATATTGAGTCATATGTATTTTAAGATACAAATACCAATTAATAAAATTCAAATATGAAATCCTTTCAGCATATAACACGTTCGATTTACAAAATATAAAAGATATAAGGTCCGGATCTCTACTAAAAATTAGTCTCACGAGTGAAAAGATATAAAAGTGAGACATTATATATAGAAATCGCTTTGTCTCTGAAATATAAATGAGTTTCGAAGAGATGAATATTGGATACGGATATATGCGGATATCCGCTCCGTTTAGAGGTATAGAAATTTATCTGTTTCTGTATCCGTGTATTTTGACTATGTTCAATATATATCTGTATCCGTATCCGTTAAGTATCCGCTCCGTTTAAAACGAATACGGATAGTAACCGGATACGGAGCGGATTCGGAATGGATAATCCGGATCCGTTTACACCCCTAATATATACATTAGAAAATGCCAATCCATTTACTAATTAATTACTTGTTATATGTTATATAGACATTACAAGTAATTTTTATTTTATTTTTTGGTAATTTTAATTATGCATTCCGTAGCCAATTCTAGGCTAAGAATAAATGTAGAAATAATAATAAGTCGCATGAGGAGTTTCAGTTAAGACTATATTGTGGCTCATATAAATTAATATATCCATTTGGCATTGATGTCCTGTTATTATATATCCATAAAACTGAGTAATTTTTTATTAAAAAATATACTAATACTTGAAGCGTCTTATTTGCTATTGAAGTAAATTTGAATGTAAAAAATAAAATAAAAATAACAACGAAAGGAATTCAGTTGCTTACTTTCAAATGAATATCAAAATTATGTTAGGAACATATTAATATATATTGAGTGAGGCTATGGTACTATGCATAGTGTGGATTGGTCCGTACTATGAATCAATATTTTAGTTTTCAAAGTTCAAATAGTCGATCTGAACCATTGAATATGATTTTTATATGAAAATGTACTTGCATACTAAATTTTATATTTTTAGATAGGTAGAAAATCACTATTTTTGAATGGTCGAGAATTTTTAGATCAAGTGATTTTCTACCCGTGCAACTGTCCAAGTAAAAGAAAATATAAAAAATATAAAATTTAGTCTGCAATTACATTTTCATATGAAAATCACATTGAAAATTGAATGATTTAGATCAACTACTCAAACTTTGAAAATGAAAATATTAATCTGTATTACGGACCAATTCGCGCTATGCATAGTACCATAGCCTCGCTCGTATTTATTTTAACACATTGATAAAATTTTAAAGTTCAAATATTATCTTCTTACTTTGCTGAACACACCGAAAGTTCGGTATATATGTGGCAGCTCTAGTTTATCATTTAGTCATTTATTAATTCATCATTATTTTCCTCATTGTATTCCCATTTTACCCCTTAGATCTCCTATAAGTAGCACCATTTGCCCCCGTGTTGCTTCAACCCCACTACTGGTGCTCTTATCAAGTGTTGAGCTCACAACCTAATACCCCTCACAAAATTACAGTCTAGCTAATTCCCCCAAGTAATCATCTTCATGGCAACAGTTGAGGTAGTTTAATCATTCTTTTATCTTTATTGGCACTTTTCTTGAACTTCATTAGTAGTTCTATAGAGCTTTGACAGGCTATACCAGTGAACTTAAAAATAATGTTATTCAGTAACATATTTCCAGTGAAATTATCAATTATCAAATGCATGAACCAAAACTTTATCTGCAGGTCCAATCAGCAACTCCGGCTTTGTCCGAGGAGAACATCAATAAGCCGATTGTTTCTGAGACTGTTGAAGCACCGAAAGAGGAACCAGTACCAGCACCAGCAACAGCTACAGAGGCCATAGCACATGAACCAAAAGAAGAGGCAACCAACGTGGTGGCTGACGAGGTCGAGGTGCCAAAGGAAGAAACCCCAACCGTGGAAGATGAGAATCAGGAAACCCCAGATGAAGTTGCAACGGAGGAGGTCACTGCTGAAACAACAAACCAGGTAACAACAGATGCTGTGTCTTCAGAGACTGAGGCGCCAGATTCTGTGCTGACTGAGGTTACAACTGATGTTGTTACTTCTGAGACGGCCGTCAAAGCCACGGCAGAAGTTCCAGCAAATGAGCCTGAAAATGCAGAGGAGAAAGCACCAGAACAAGAAACTGAGACACCGGTTGAAGCTACAGTTACACCTACGCCTACTGGGGATACTGAGGCAGTACAGGCGGAGACTGTGGAAGCGAGCAAGGAGGAAGAGAAGAGTGAATAGAGAGAGAGAGAGAGAGAGAGAGAGAGTTGAGAAAGGAAAAACTACGCATGGTTTTGGGGGTTTGATGTTAGTTTATATTAGGAAATAAAGGTGGGCTTGTGAGCCCACTTGGTTGTTTGTTTGGGTCACTGTGTTTTGGAGGTGTCTGTCTGTGTTGTGTTTTGTTTATGTATAATAATAATAATAATAGCAATCGTGCTACTATTATGATGTTCGCATGTTCAATTAATGGGCTGGTTTGAACATGACAGAAAAATCGTGAACACAGGTCTATGATGTTCAGTTGTTCACAGCATCTTTACAGCATCAGATGAGTTGAGACTTAGCACCATTGTCCGTTTTAGATCTTTGTACGGACAACATATTTAGTTATTCATTGAGAAGAAATAGAATAACAGGAAATCTGCTGTTATTCCTGGGAATAACAGGAACTTGTTATTCTTATCTCAACTAATCAAATTTTCCAATGCACAAATCTTAACGATGAAATTTTTTCATGCACAATTCGCAAGAAAAATCAACGGTTGGGATCAGAATAACAGGTTTCCTCTTATTCCCAAGGAATAACAACAGATTTAGTTCCTTTTATGCAACAAAAAAGAACAATTGATATTAATGGACAGCTGAGTAAATTCATTTTAAGTGCTCATAAAGTTAAGCCATCTATATATATATATTTCAATCAGGCCCCAACTCAAATTAAACCAATGTTGTGTTATTCTGGAATGACATCTGGTGCCAACATTGCTCAATTGCCACAAGATATCCTTATATGTATGAGATTTGCTCCAATCATGATATATCTTTGCAACAGGTCATTAACTCACAAAAGAGTGCCCTTACCTTTCGTAGGTCTTTATATCGAATTATATATTATTAGTCATTTGTCTTTTACTCATTCAGATGACAAACTCAGTTGGAGATGAGATTCCCAAGAAAAATTTACTGTTAGGTCCTTATATAAATTTCTCAATTTTAGAGGTATCAAACCTAGAAATACCATGTTATGGTGAAAAATTCTTATTTCAATCAAAATTATAATCTTTATGTGGTTAGCTCATAAAAATAGAATATTTACCACTGATAATATCCTTAAAAGAGGTTGGCAGGGTGGATATACTTGCCAATTTTGTAATCAGCTTGAATCCATCAACCACTTATTTGTTACATGTAGAGTGGGAAAAATGGCACGGCGGAGCCGGCTCCGTCACGGAACGGCACGGCACGCGTGTCAGTTACGTGCCATGACCATTCGCGTGTCGTGTTCATCTTTTGAAACTTTGGCACGGCACGTGAAAGATTTAGTCACGGCACGGCACGACACGTAGTTACGCGAGTCACGTGTAATTAGGACCATTAGATATTGATTTAATGGTGAATCTTTTTTTGAAAGAAAATGTGGATCAAGTCCACATCTGATTTCATTAAGTAGTTACAAAAGATTTGTAACAGGTTTACAAAAGTGTTTCTCAAAACATTGAGCATAAAAAATAACTGAAATAAATTGTCTAAAAAAAACCAAAGACTAAAAGTTCAAAAGTTGAAAATTAGAAGGTGCTAGAAGTAGAAAGTTGGGTTAACAAATTTAAATTTAAAATTTAAAACAGAATTTTCCCCAGTGGTTCTTGCTTCACCAAGCTGTGAGCCTCCTTGTTTGTTAGTACCAGTGCTTGCTGTTTCATACCGATGGATTCTTCTCCCTTCCTTCATTTCTTCTTGGCTGCCACTATCTTCCCTCTTATTGAAAGAACTTTGCCTGCCACCAAATTTCATCAATCAATTCCTGCGGTTCTTTAGCTGATTCTGTAAATGACCTGTTGCATCTCTCTCTCCAAACAATGAAATTCATGATCAGCTAAAGAATGAAATTCATAGTGTAATGTTGAGTAATGGCAATGCTGGCCAGTTTGGTGATGGCTTTGCCAAGGTTAACCGTCTGTAGACTTCTATAGTGTAACTACATCTTTGGAATAAGTGGTGCACTGATTCCATAGCGGCTCTACACATTGAGCATCTTGAAACTATGATACATCCTTTTTTCTTCAAATTATCATGTGTCAGGATGCGGTTCCTTATTGCTAACCATCCGAATATGATCATTCTTGGCGGTGCTTTTAGTTTCCACAGGTGTCTAAGACTTGATGCAAACACTGGTCCCCCTTTCAATGCTTTATATGCCAACTGTACCGAAAATACCCCTGTACCAGTAACCTTCCAGCAGATGTCATCCATTGCGGATTGATTGAGATTTAGTTGATCCAAACAATGCCTCAGCTGTTGCAGTTCTTCTTGCGCTTGTTCAGACAAGTTTGTCCTGAATGACCTGATGAGCTGCTGTTGCGACAAGGCCCCCTGTTGCAATGTTATTTCTGGTTTCTTGACGAATGAGTATAGAATTTGCAGCTGATCTTTTAGAATTCCGTTCCCCCAGTCATGTTCCCACAGTGAGACATTTGTTCCCATACCCGGCTTAAATTCGGTGTGAACATAGAAGAAGTCTGTCATGCCTCCCGTTAGCTGCCTAAATACAGCTGTATCTGGTACGCAACCAATTCTGCCTGCTGTAGTTGTGAGCAGCGGCTTCCACAATTTTTGTTCTGGTTTAAACCACCACCAGAACCACTTGAGTAACATTGCCTTGTTGAAAGTTCTCAAATCCAACACTCCTAATCCCCCTAAAAGTTTCGGTGTGCACACGACCTCCCAATTTACAAGATTGAACCCCGTTTTTTGTTCTGTGACTCCATGCCATAGGAAATTTCGTCGGATTTTGTCAATCTTTAGTATTACCCACTCCGGTAGTTTAAGAACAGCCATGAAATGTATAGGCAAGGATGACAGAATGGAATTTAGTAACGTGAGCCTTCCTGCGATTGATAAGAACCTTGCTGCCCATCCTCCCAACCTCTTGCTGAACCTATGTAGTAGGTCCACATATGCTGACTTTGGCAACCGTTTGTCTGACAAGGGTATTCCTAAGTATACCACCGGTAATTCAGTTAAACAGCAATTCAGCATTGCTGCAGTTTCAGTTTTGACTTCCTGCCCGGTATTCATGACCAACATTTCCGATTTTTCCAAGTTTATTGCTAATCCCGAGACTTGTTGGAAAACCATTAGTGTCAACTTGATGGCTTGTGCCTGGTTAGGGTCTGGTTTAAGAAAGAGTAGTGCATCATCCGCGTAGAGCAGACATGGTTTCATGGCCGGGAATGGCAACCTAATTGCCCCCAGTTCTGTAAGTTTCTGTAGGTATCTTGCAAAGAAATCCATAGCCATAATAAAAAGAGAAGGTGACAACGGATCGCCTTGACGCACTCCTCGTTGGAGATCAATTTTTTTCCCGAGTAACCCATTAATTAGGACTTGTGATGAACCGTGGAAAACAGCATTCTTAATCCACCTTATCCAATTTTCTTCAAAGCCTAGATTCTCCATTACTTTCAAAATAAAATCCCAACTGATGGTGTCGAAAGCTTTCTTGATATCCAATTTCAACATTGCAAATGGCATTTTATTTTGTCGCGCTGTATGGATCAAATGCTGCGCATATATGTAGCTTTCTGACATCTGACGACCCTTCTGAAACCCCGTTTGCACATCCATTATTAATTGACCCATTCTTGGTTGTAGGCGATTTGCCAGGATTTTTGAAAACAGCTTTTGAACTCCATGCAGCAAGCTAATTGGCCGGAAATCTGACGGTTTTGTTGGTGAGTCTTTTTTTGGTATTAGTACTATGTGCGAGGAATTCAATGGGTGCATGCTGCCTCCCGTTTCCATTATCCACTTGAATACCTCGTAAAGATCCGGCACTAGCATTGAAGCGAAGAATTTATAAAATTCTCCTGAGAACCCATCCGGCCCCGAACTCTTATTATTAGGCCATTGCGCTATTGCCTCATGTATTTCCGTTACTGTGACAATTGTAGACATATCTTGGAGACCATGTGTTGTCGGGTAAAGGTTTTGCCAGTGAACCATTGGCATTGGCCCAGAGGTAGTTCCCATTAATTTTAAAAAATAGTCAAAAAATACCCTTGACTTTGTATTCTGATCTGAATGTAGAACACCATTATGCTCAATTTGGGTGATCATGTTTGCCCTCTTTGAATTGGAGGCAAGAGCGTGAAAATATTTCGTGTTACGGTCACCTTGAAGCTCCCACCTTGTTCTTGCTCGCTGCCTCCAAAGGTCCTCTTCTAATTCGGCCAATGTTGTATGCCTTTGCTTAATTATCGCTGTTAACCATTTCTCCAAATGTGTAGCCATTCTTTGTTCTTTGACCTTATCTATCCATGATAAAAAGTCTCTACAAGCCATCAGGTTTAATTTGACAGTTCCTATTTGTCCCCTAGACCACTCTTTAATTCGGTGCTGCAAATTATTTAGCTTGGTTTGCAACTGTGTTGGTGTAGTTGCCACTGGTGCCGATTCCCATGCCGTTTTGACCACCTCCGGAAATAGTGAAAATCGAAGCCACATATTCTCAAACCTGAAAAATCGGGTCCGCTTAAAACCCGTTTTAGCGGAAAGTAGTAAAGGGCAGTGGTCGGATGAAGAATTTGGGAGCGCTCGCTGTGATGAATTTGGGAACTTGATATTCCATTCCGTGGAGATTAGAAATCGATCTAAACGAGCAAAATGTGGCGCTTGACGGTCATTTGACCATGTGAAGTTCCTTCCGCTTAATTGGAGATTTATCAGTCCCAATTCTGATATTAAACCCGCAAATGATAAAGTGGACCTCCATGTGTTATTGTTTACATTTCTATCTCCTGGTGCTGCCGTAACATTAAAATCTCCCGCTATGACCCAAGGTACTGATGCATGTGGTCGTACCGCTCTCAGTTCATTGTAGAAATCATTCCTTTGCCTTTGCGTTGTCGGCCCGTATACGGCAGTGAAGGTAAGTTCTGCTGAATCATTGCAATTTTTGAAGGACGCCGTTACTGTGTACTCCCTGATGTCAGATGAACTAAGTGTGTATTTATTCTGACACCAAGCCATCAACACCCCCCCTCTTGTTCCCTGCGCTGGTAGTTCTAGATACTGATCAAGCCTTCTACCACACATCTCCCTCAACATTGCTGTATTTATATGTTGAATCTTTGTTTCCTGAAAAGTTACAAAGTCCGGTTTTTCCGCCAACACCGACTGCCTTACTGATAACCGCTTGTCTCTCTCATTCAGGCCACGCACGTTCCATGACAGAATATTTATTTTAATGTTTTGATTCATTAAAGAAACAATAAACTCTCCCATTGATTGAAAACCATGTCTGATACATCTGTGCCCTAATGGCGACTACATGAACAGTGAACTCCATCCTTCTGCTAACCTTCCTAAATCGATCCTCTTCCCCAATGTAAAGACTAAAATTTAAATTAAAAACTTGTAATTTAAAATACATTAAACTAGTATCCTTCTACTGACATGGTTTAAACCTCCTTGAACTAGTTGATACAAGGCTGTGGGAAGACCCCCACCGACCTAGTCATTGCCTCCTCCATCTGTGCCTCAAGTGCCGGAGTCACAATCACCCCCGCTGCTGCTACAACCGCCTCTGCGTGCTCCTTTGTCAGAGGAGCGAAGTTCTGTAGATACTCCAATGCAGGCTTCTGCGGCTTAGTCTGTTTGATCTTAGGTTTGGGCCGCTGCATGATTTCAGTGACACCAATAAAACCTTGATTTACCCTCGCTTTGTCCACCACCGAGATGTACCTGCCCGTATTTTTTGCCTGTAGGCGAGCACTTTGCTTGCTCCCCTGAACCCCTTCTTCATTCTTTTTTCCCGACTCAGGATCAGACCTCTCTATGTTTAGACCCACTGCATCTTCCTTCTCCTTTTCGAACTCAGGATCAGGCCTCTCTGTGTTTAGGCCCGCTTGAACTTCATTCTTATATTTAGGTGGGCCAGCAAAGCCTGGTGGTGATCCTTCTTGATCCTTATAACCTATTAGGCTATCCTCAGTGAATTTAAAAAGGCCTGTTGTCATATGCTCGGCCTGCTGGGGTATTGGGCTTTGAGGGGAGATAAGGCCCGGTTCCATCTCTTCCAATATTAACCCATTCACTCCCTGATGCGCCTCCACCTGGCAAGATAAATTTTGAAAATTTACTGCCAGTTGTTCCCCACTATCTCCAATTTCGCCATGCTTATCCTGAAATAGCAAAGGCAAACTTCCCTTTTGCTTCCCTGCAGGGAGCAGGCGGCTCATTATTGAAAGAACCTCGGACTGTGTGAGGTGCAGAGGCCGTTTTGTCCCGAATTGCTGATCTCTGTTGACCAAAGCGGCTTCACGTGATGGTTGAGATATCTCCCTCGGTCCATGTGCGATTTCTTTTCCAGGTCTCTGAACGTAATGGTTGACACTGGTTCCTCCAGTAACGGGCTGGACTGGAGTGTCCAGTTGCATCTCTTGCACTCCTGTGTTGGTGTCTGTGATAGCTCTGTGCTGCCTGTCCTGACCCATGCAATCAGCACAACCGGCTTGTCTCCCTTGTCCCCTATTAGGCACCTGTTGATTTGTTCTACGTATCGTGGCGTTGCTGTTTGAACCTACCTGATGATGCCTATTTCCATCCGCCGTGTCATCAGAGCTAGTGTCATCCGAGCTGGTGTCATTGTCATCTCCTTCATTTGGTGGGTAGAAGGGTAGGTTTGAGTTGTGGACCCATCCTTCCAACTCAACATGCACTACCCTAGAGTGTGGATTTTTTGTAAGCCATAGAGAAGGCGGGATGTCAGCCACATCATAGCACGCAACTAGGACTTGCAGACATTTGAAGTTCTGGTTAATGACCACCCGGGACATTCTTTCAGCATATCCAAAACCAGAGATAAGGTGGTTGACATCGGGGAAGTTCCAGTATGCGAACGGGAGCCCGTGAAGTTTGATTCGCGCCTTATATGTTGTCGGGTCTCTCACCATTGCCAAGCTAGTTGTCCATTCTCGCAGTTGTACTTGCACTCCCGGAGCCACCATGAAAGCTCCTACGTAACACGCCATGTTCCTGAGCATGTTAGAAGTGAATGTGACTAAATAGTCACCAAAAGATGGATCTGTCTCGCTGACTGTGAACTCCTTTGGATGCCGGCCTAGTGATGTTGCAAGAGAATTCGCAATACGATACGGCATTTGGCTCAGACGAGCCCCTGGCCCGAGAAGCACCACTGCCGATCTGTGTAGGAGAGTGTTGGGAGAGCGCAAGTCATTGTTTGGTGGGAAGAAAATCTTCAGAGGTGCAGCTCTCGGCTGAACTACCTCCGCCGGGTCCTGCATTGGCATGGTCTCCCAATTCTCTAGATCCATGTTCCTGCTTGGTGGGATGAAGTGGTGTTGTGTTTTGGTGCTGGTGGAAGTGAACTGAGATGTATTGGTGTTTGGTTGCTTGTAAGAGATGAAGATGGGCGGTTTTTGCTTTCTGATTGAGGGGCCTTTTGTAGTGCACATTCTAGCAATATGGCCTATCCCCTTGCAGTTTAGGCAGATGACACCATTGCGGCACTGGAACTGTGTATGCCCCCGTTCAAGGCATTTAAAACATCTCTTTTGTTCTATCATCAATGTTATGTGTTTGCTTCGTTTAGGTTGTTGTTGGCTTTTTGGGTTCAGTCCTCGTTGTTTGCGTCGAGAGACTAGTATCCAAGGGTTTTCCTCTTGCTCTGCTTCGGTAGCGGTGTTACCCCTGTCCTGTTGAGGGGCGCCATTAATGGTGTTGTCCTGGGAGTTATTGGGTAGGTGAGTTGCGTCTTGCATGGGTTTGGATTGGAGTTGCTTAGCTGGCTCAGTAAGTTTGACTACTCCTGCGTAAGTATGTGTTGCTCCTGGTGCTGCTGCATGCCTTCCATGTCGAGCTTCGATCGCCTGCATGATCTCCTGTTTGTTCGCCATGCGGAGAGCTAGAGACGCCATCCGTCATTTAATGGTGAATCTTGAATAAACTAACCTAAATTATGATTAAATGGTCACGCGAGTCACGTATGGTCACAGCACGTTTAGGCACGGCGTGACTCATGTGGCGTGACCATTCACGTGCCATGACCACCCCTTGACATTTTGGTCACGGCACGGCATGGCACGGAACCAAAGTCACAGTGTGTTAGTCACGGCACGTTTTTTCCACTCTAGTTACATTTACTTTTGCTAGGCAAATTTGGTTTTTCATGGGAGCTTGTCAAGCTATTAGTCCCCAGTGGACCAGACTGTCAAATATCGTTCATTTTGCTAAACAACTGCCAACTGCTCAGAGAACTGCTTTACTGCTTGTATACAGTGTTGTGTGCTGGACCATCGAAACACATAAATGAATTGTGTTTCAACGCAGGTACAAAAAAAATCACCTAGGCAAATCATTTTACTAATCATATCTCTTGTTCATTATTGGGCAGGTCAAGTGAAACAGACAATGAAGACTTCCACAATACTCTGGTTACCAGTTGAACTGGAGGCTATTCCACTTGCGAGCTGGCACCCTGATGATGAGATGGCAGAGGAAGATCAAATATATGAAGAAGATCCAGGGAATCAGATTGTGCCTTATGATGCAAATGCTACCCTCTAAGAAATATATGGTTGTTCAGCCAAATTTTGTGTTTGCTATACTTACTCTCAACTCCTGTGTGTGGCTTATATGTGTGACTAACTTAGATTGTCTTTACTGCTTTCCTGGTGCATTATCAGCTGATGGACATTATTGTTAGGGTTCTTTTAGTTTACTTTTGATTCAGAAAGACTAAATGTGGCTGTAAGTTAACTTTTCTTTAAGAAAATGAGCATTAGCCTTTTTATGAAAAAGAAATTAAACCAATGTGGTTCAGTTGACAAACTTAAACCATAAATATTTAAGTATAAAAAATAATAATTAATATATTAAATTCTTGGGAAACTAATTACGTATGTATATGTATATGTATATAGGTACTGCATACCTTGAAACATCAAATTAAATGAAATAATAATACTTTTACAGAAAATTATAAATTCGTGTCTGATAACAGAGGAGGAGCCAGAAAATAGAATATAATGTAGCAAAATGTTCAAAGACCTATTGTAAGTACAAATATATTTTCGTAATTTTTTATGTAAAATGAAAGAAAAACATGACCCAAAAAAAATTAGGAAAATGCAGATGTCTCCACTTAATCTCATGCGACTCCGTCACCACTTAATATCATGATCCAACGGTGTAGACACCCATCGGACCAGACTTTGTCCGATGGGCATCGGAACGCCCCCGCTTTTAGGGATGTTCAACTGGTCGGTTCGGGTCAAACCGAACTTTTTTTTGCCGAACCGTAGTTTGAACCGAATTTAGAAAATCCAACCGAACCGACCGAATTAAAATTCCAAACCGATCTAAAACCGAACCGATTAAACCGATTTAAACTTCGGCTTGTTCGGTTGAACCGAATACAAATATTTCAAGTTACAAATAAACATTTCAAAGGTTGGTTCGGTTCAAACCGATTTGGATAACTTTTTTGATAACCACACAAGCCGGTTTTTCATAAACCGATTTACCGATCCATTATAAACCAATCTATTTTTTATTGAACCGGTTGGTTCGGTTCAAACCAATTTGGAGATCCCAAAACAGAACAGAACCATTTAAACCGAACTTCTTCAAAAACTAAACCGAACCAAACCATTTAAACCGAACAACCAATCCAATTAAACCGAAATTTGCCGGTTCGGTTTAAAACCGAATAAACCGATCCATTTGAACACCCCTACCCGCTTTCCACTAAGACATAATCGATACACGAGAGTTGCTTTAAGATTTTTTTACCATCTGATAAAAAACTGGAGCTGATATACGAGTTATTAAGATTTAATAATCTCTGCTATAAACATTCAACGGCATAAAAATTGTGCTGCGACGTTTATAGGGGTATTCATGGTTCGGTTCGGTTAAAACCGAAATATAATAGGCAAACTAAATTTTTATTCATTTTTCAAAAATACAACCGAATCGTATAAACCGAATTAAATTTCGGTTTGTTCGGTTGAACTGAAATAAGAAGATTAATAATAAAAATAAATATTATTTGTTAAAGTTTTTTATTTTTTTAAGATGTATTTAAAAATTTTGTTTGGTTTGATCTAACCGGTTTTAAACCAAACCAAGCAATATATATTATGTAGTAAATTTTGAATTTTTTTAAATCGTTGGTTCGGATGGAGGACGGGTTTAACAATTTCGGTCGGTTTGGTCTAGCCGATTTTAAAATTTCTAAACTGAACTGAACTATTAAATTGGTTTTAAAAAGAGAACCAAACCAATCCATGTAACTGAAAAATTGAACCGTTTAAACCGAACTCTCTCAGTTCGGTTTAAAACCGATTGGGTGCAAACGGGTCGGATATTGTTTGTCCGTATCCAGGTCTGTATCCTAAAATTAGATACTGATATCCGGTATCCAAATATCCGTGCGGGAATACGAATATGGTTTTAAATTTTAATTATTCGTATCCGAACAGTAGATATATACCATATAGATTAATATATATTATGAAAAAAATTATGTAATTCATCATTATAAAAATCAAATATTAATATCCCTATTCGTCTAATATCCAATTAATATATGTAAAATAAAAGCAAATACGGATATGATTTTACTTTTACCACTATCCAATCCTTTTGCACCCCTATGAACACCCCTAATGTGTACCCCTGCAAAGAATTCTGACAAATTTAAATCTACCTCCTAAAAACAAGCCAACCGCATGACCAATATGTGCAAGTTGAAAATTCTAAGCATCAAATGAAGAAAAATTGGTGCCCGGATAGATCTAATTTGTACAGTACCGGAGTATAGTATATGTCTTTAATACAGTATATTTATTTTTTCTGAATGACCAATATACTCTTAACTCTCAGACATATCATATTTAAACGATGAAGAATACATTTTCACAAAAAAAAAAAAAAAAAAATTAGGTATATGTTAGAATTTTTTTTTTTTTTTAATGGATATATTTTAGACTTGTCAAAAACTTAGAATTCCATTCAGGACTACAACTGATCATACAGGTTGCCTCGACATTTTTAATAATATCCAAAGTTAATTAGAAATTAATATTTATGCCCAGAATTTCTGACTTTCGCAAAAAATGCCCAAACTGGCTATTTTATGGCCGGTTTACTCTCCCCCATAAGCCGGCGACAAAATGGCCAGCTTACTCTCTTTTTTAGACACTATGAAGAGCAAGATAATGAAATCTAACACTAAAAATTTGAATTTTTTTGTTTAAGTTATTTGTTAGATTACTTCTTTTGATATATAATTAACATGTTTATACTAAAATACGCTAAGTTACTTGAAATTATGTTGAATTACACTATATTAAGTTAAATTACACTAAATTACATTACATTACACTAAAATACTGTAAATTACGCTAATTACATATGAATAGGGACGATATCTTCACTGAAAAGGCGAAAAACGACGATGAAACTTCAAACGGTCATAAAACGGCGCTCGAGTGTCCGATTTCAGCAAATGACAACTTTTCGGAAAGCTTGCGAAAATACGCATGCGTTTGTGCTAGCAAAGCTAGATTTCAAAATTCAGAATTGCCAAAAAACTAAGGGAAGAGCCTCAAAACTTGAGTTGAAGTTTCCGATTAAGATTTTTATTTCTATTATTCAATCTAAGTAGCTCAGTAAATTAGTTACATAATGAACTTGTAGAATACCAATTTTTTTACTATTTTTTATGATTCATGAAAGATGACACAAAATCGGTCTACTTTAGCGTAATTTTGCGTAGTTTAGCGTAATTTACCGTATTTCAGCATAATTAGCGAAGTTATTGTAATTTAACGTAATTTAGTGTAATTCAACATAATTTATTGTAATATAGTGTAATTCAACATAATTTCAAGTAATCTAGTGTATTTTAGTATAAATATGCTAATTATAAATCAAAAGAAGTAATCTAACAAATAATTTAAACAAAAAATTCAAATTTTCAGTGTTAGATTTCATTATTTTTCTCTTCATAGTGTCTCTAAAAAAAAAAAAAAAAGGTAAGCCGGCCACAAAATGGCCGGTTTGGGCATTTTTGGCGAAAGTCGGAAATTCTGAGCATAAATATTAATTTCTAATTAACTTTGGATATTAATAAAAATGTCAGCAGGTTGCCTTTATCAATGCCTAATAGTTTAGGGGTGAAAACGGTATTTGATCCGTATTCGAAAAATTAGATGTAGATATCCGATATCCGAATATTCGTGTGGATATGGATACTGATATGGTTTTACGTTTCAATTATCCGTATCCGAATAGTAGATATATATCATATATTTTAATATATATTATGAAAAAAATATTGTTATTCACCATTAAAATTAGATAAATATTATGATTTTGGTATTTTTTTAATATTATTTTAATAAATATCCGATCCGATCCGATCCGATCCGATCCGTATCTGTACCGGAAAATTAAATACAGGCTGGGAACTATTTTAAACCATATAATCGCGACCAAGTCCTAGCTTATTACTGGTTCAAGTGCCTTTTCCCAACTTGGCGAAACTTGGGCTTATTTATTCTTCCTATGAGGCCACTTTTGGGCTTTGAATTGGTGGGCTTTTTATTAATTATTTGCTTGGGAATTATCTACTTCTTCCTCTGAGGCCACTGTATGAGTTGATTTGTCAAAGAATTATGTACTTCGCAACTATTTTATGTTTGATTTCAACATCTTAAGATGTGTCATGTGCAGGGGCGGACCCAGAGTATTCCGGGGGCAGCTGCTTTTCTGAATTTTGAGTTTTAGTAGAAATTTATCAGTTCCAACCGACTTTGCTCTTCTCTGAAATTTTTTTTGCCTCTCTCTGAACGTTTAATTTGTAATTCGAGTTAAATTTAGAGTTAAAATTGAAATAAATATGTTGAATTTTGATTGGTAATTAGAATTATAAGTCAGAGCATCAGAAATTACAAGTCAAAGCATTGGAAAGTATAAGTTCAAACATTGTTTTTTGTCGAGTACCTAATTGATTAATGAATTTAAACCCGAATAGATATTTAAACCCGATTCGATATTTTTTTGCCCCTCCGACGAAAATTCTGAATCCGCCCCTGGTCATGTGTCACATCCAGTATTGTTTTCTTGCATTTCAATAAGATCACTATTTCTCTATGGATCGTTCATACAGATATTTTGTTATTATTTTTGAATATTCTTGAATTGGCGCTTTAGATGACCTCGAGTCAACCCCAAGTAACCAGTCCACTTGTGACCTCTGAAATCTCTGTGAAAACAATAGGCGAGCAGTTCTTTCCACTGGTTCTCTTCATAGCTCGCACCTTTCCAATTTTCCATGTCATTTTTCAGAAGAAAAGTCTAAAAGAAAAGTCTGTTTTTTTTTTTATTATTATTATGGTTGGCGGCAAATATATTGATAAAAAAAAAGATTTATTTAAAGGTTCGAAATCCGTTATGCACATCATTGAATTTTCATTTTCAAGATTTTTTTTGTCACCACGAATTATCTATCCAAAAGTATATTTTGTTGTGACATGTTATGTTATTTTCGTTATCAATTAAAAAATACAAGAAAGAATTATTCATATAACTAGAATTAATAGCGAGAATCAGCTTTTGATTTAGTGGTACTCTCTGTGTAGGAAATCGCAGGTTTGAAATCTCATCTCTTGTGAATTATTCATGATAATAAAGGTCCGTTGTTAATTTTTAAATATTGTAGTTATTTTATGACTGATATCTCGCAAACTTATCTATATTTCGACCTTCAAATTGTACCAAACTTGTGTTTAAATTCATTAATTCAGTTGTATTTCATTGAATATCTTTAGAATGTGGTACTGCTGCAAGTTTATTCTTATTTTGCAGGATTCGGGCGAAATCGAGGAGAAAATCTGGAATCAAGAAGTCTCTACACGGGCCGTGTCACATTCCACACGGGCCGTGTCAACCTCGACTCGACCACTGATCCGACCACAAGCAACTGCTGACTCGACCGCTGAAAGAACACAAGTTGACACGGGCCGGACAGATTTGACACGGCCCGTGTCAAGCAAATCCGGAAACAGATCCAGAAATCTGGAAAGTAAGCTATTGATGGAAGGTCGACCAATTAAGCATATAATCGGGATTTCTCTCCAAGAAAGGTCATTCTGGAACAGGAGAGCACGTTCTAGGGTTTGTCTTTGGCGGCTAAGCTTGGAGGCGAATTGGAGAAGCGAATTTCTTGCACTTTCGATTGATCTTCTTTGCACTTTGGGTTTTGTCATGATCAACTCTATCTCTATTTGTATTTGCTGTTTTAGAACCATGAGTGAGTAGTTTTCTTTGTTTCTAGGGTTTTGATGTAATCGAATGTTTTGTCTTGCATGCTAGTTATTGAATCTTTGTATTGAAATTTGTGTTTGATTGATCGAGTAGTATTTTAATTGCTTAGGTTGAAGTGTTTGACTTATATTGGTTTGCCACTAGATGAATGGCCACATCTAGAAGGCATTATAGCCCTTTAACGTCTCTCAACCAAACTAAGTACATGAGGTAGGATTTGTGACCCGAAAGGCGAAACCAAGTAGTAACCGAAAGGAAAAAATTACTCCTTATCGACGGATAGGAGTTACCTTTAGTATACCAATCAAGCAACTAGGTAGTAGGGACCAACACACGAAAGTTGAGGTCTAGAACCCGACGAGGGCATATATTGCAGTTTCCGTACCAAGTTGATGAACCAACAAACGACAGTTGAGGTCCAGAAACATTAGGTCCGGTCAGTAGAACCCTACACAAAGGAACGATACAAAGAAACAGTAGCTGCTGCATTAACCCGAGGCTGACACGGCCCGTGTAGCAAAATGACACGGCCCGTGTAAACTGATACGGCCCGTGTAGGAAATGACACGGCCCGGACAGGACAGTCAGAGGGCAAAACTGAGATGAAGTCTTAACCCTGGGAACGCTTTTATTTATCGATTAAAACCAGTTTAATCTTCTTTCTTGCACTTTATTATTGTCTTAAATCTGTAGGAAACATAAACAACCAAAATCAACATTTTCCAACTTCTAGTTTTTAATTAATCTAAGTAGAGTCTGGATAACATTTGAACCGTCCCTGTGATCGATACCCGACGATATACTACGCGGTAGGATTGTATACTTGCAGTCTGAACCAGAAGTGTATTAAAGGTTAAAAGGTACAGCTTGCTGTACCGAAACTTTGTACTATACCTTTTTGGTGGTAACAATGACGATTGTTTTCTCTAAGTTAATAAATCCTCTCCCACCTCTATAAATTGAAAATTAATAATTTTTCTTACATCAATATTTTTAACCCCTCTTATAAAATCAAATTAAATTAGACTCGTTAGATATTTCAGCCCCAATTTTAATTTTCTATTTACTTCCCTATTTGGCACAACGTGTTATTTTTAGTTTCTTATCTTTGAGTATGTTTGTATAAAAAGTTATGAATTTGTAACTCGTTCGGTAATTAATCGCTTTAACTAGTTCGGTAATTCGAATTAGCTGATTCATTTAACTCGTAAGCTGAATTCAAATTGTATTCCGTAAGATGGTAAAAAGAGGGGCTATAATGGGAATAAGACCCTATTTATTCATGCTCCAATTATTTTTTAATGTAATTTTGTAATAGGACAACAACTTAAAACCATAATCCACCGCACTATGAACCGGGAATGACAATAACTAGGAAGATTGACTAGGCCAAACGAGTTATGAGCCAACTCGATTTGGTGATGAGCTGAACTCGAGTTACGTTTTCAACTTGTTATTGTCTTTTCAACTCGAGTTGACTCGCTCACCAACTTAATAAGTTGATCATGAGTCTGGAGTAACTCGCTCATGTACAGCTCATTTAGAACTCTATTTCTAAGTTTGGTTCTACACGATACCTAAATTTAGGGTCTGCTCCAGAAAGGGGTACGCAAAGGGAGAAAAAGAGAGAAACACTATGCATAGAGGGTCTCACTCCAGACTGAACCTGATCGGCAACTTCAGAGAAGAATCAGAGAGGGAGCGAAGGTGAACGAATGTTGTGTATAGCCGTGTTGATTTTTGACAAAAACATTCAAACCCTGAATCGGAATTCAGTCCAATCATTCCTGGAAAAATTAGTGCCAGACTGCCAGTCAATTGTGTACATCAAGATTCGCTTATATGATCTCGATAAAGACCAACGGCACAGATTTATCGTAAGAGATCTTATTGGGGCGATTCGGATTCCCCATTGACTTGATCATGACTCGCTGAGTCTGAGTCGCCGGTTGTGGGGTAACTAAATAAATAAGAATATTATTATATTAATACATATCTGATATCTCAATCATTTATTATTATTCAAGGGAAAAAGGTTTACAAAATTCCATTTCTCTGTTCAAAGTTTCGAGTCGTTTTCACGGGAATTGGGCCTGTGCTTCTCCTTCTACTTAGAATGTGTGAAGAAGGAATAATAAGAGAAAAACAAAATTCAAACCTTTTGAGTTGCCGTTGCCCGTTGGTCCGTGGGAGTCGTTTTCTTGGGCCTTCCAATTTGGACCAGTTCTCGATGGAATATGAGTGGTTGAGCACAATAAAATAATAATAAATCGCTCCGTAGCCTTTTAAGTCGCCAAATCCGGATCCTTTGTAGCTCCATCTGTAGGAACACGCATGTGGTATGACTGTACGAGCACTGCCAGAATTAGAGGTGTAAACGGTCGGATACGGATCGGATAGTGATTAAACCGTATCCTTATTCATTATAATTTTTCAGATACAAATGCGAATACGGATCTGATATTGAACGAACACAAATACGGATATGAATATAATTCGGATAACTAAAAATAAATTACTAAATGTACATTCTAATAAAGAATAACATCTAACTATAATTTTTTTATTCATAAATTATATCTAATATTTTTCATAATAAGTTTGTTGGTTACTAATTATACCAAAACAATAGTTACTAATTATATCATAGTGTTTAATTAAGTGAACTTTATTAATGTTTTTTGTAATTTTTGTAATTTATTTTTTAGATCTTTAGGGGAAAAAACTATTCGGCACGCGCAACAATAAATCAATATATGTTCTATTGAGAGTAGAATTGTCAAACACTTTGTTGTTCAATATTGTAACATTGGAAGTAGAATTATCAGACCTTCAAACAGGGGCGGATTCATGATTTTCATCAGGGAGGGGCAAAAAAATATTGAATCGGGTTTAAATAGCTAATTTAATTTAAATTCATTAACTAATTAGGTACTCGATAAAAAATAATGATTTAACTTATACTTTCCAATACTTTGAATTGTAATTTCTGATACTCTAACTTATAATTCTAATTATCAATCAAAATTCAACAAATTTATTTCAATTTTAACTCTAAATTTAATCCGAATTACAATCAAACATCCAGAGGGAGACAAAAAGAATTTCAGAGAAGACAAAGTCGGTCAAGACCGATAGATTTCCACTAAAACTCAAAATCCAGGGGGTCCGCCCCTGCCTTCAAATGTCTCTGTGGAATAAAAAAAAGGCACATATAGGTGGCAAAATCTACTATCACATAATTCAAAAAACATATTTAAAATGTGAATAATTCTTAAGCATGACAAGATAAAATTATAAATCATGCACTAATAACCACACGCAAACCTGTGTTCCCTACCAAAAAAACTCATTTTCATTTGATCAATTCAAACTTCAAAGGATAAAAAGTCTGATCACCGAAACGCGGCATGGGTTGTTGCATTGCAATACAACTTCATATGCGCTGGAAAGAAAGCAAAGCTTCTTCCACGTGGGTCCTACTCCCTACTGGATAAATCCTACGTGGCACACCAGTAAGGGACAGCCACTCTCTCCTTCCTTTCTTGCGCAATCCATGCCCCAAAATTCTGTTATATTCTTTATTTGTTTTCTCCGGTGTTCCTAGTACATGCGCATGAATGCATACTCAAATAACCATAGTCCATAGATTGATTAAAAAAAGACTCAGGCTATGGTAATATGCACATTACACTATAGTCGGCGCTGTAAATTTATATCATCATTTTTAATATTTAAATAGTCGATTGCAGTTGGATGCTAAGTTTACTTTTTCTGGTTAAATATGTAAATATTACTTTCTTTTTTCAATATATTGTTGGTGGCAATGTTGGTCGCCAATTTAAAAAAAAAAGAAAATATACTTGCAGACTAAATTTTATATATTTTTGTATTTTATTTTTACTATTTCCTAAATAGATAGAAAAAACACTTGGATTTGAAAATTACATATCATTCAAAAGCCGTGGTTGTCTATTTATTTTAAAAATTAGTTTAAAAATTCTAAAAAATTCAAAATTTGATCCATTTATTTGTCTTGTTCTCAGTCTGCTAATCCATTTATTTTGTCTGAAGTCTGAACATATGTTTCAAGCTGGCCCAACAAAATGGGTGGGCCCACTGGCAGAGAGAGCATTAATTGTTGGTTCCCCAGAGAAGAGCCCCCATGTCCATGTGACCCTGGCATTTGTTGGAGCCAGGCTGTCGTTGGCTAAAAGAGGCAATATTGCCTTAACGACAATGGCGATTGGTCGTTACTCGTCGCGTATCCGTCGATTTCGGGTCGATTTCGGGTCAAATATTTCTGTTCTCATTTATTTGGGTAAATTTAGGTATAGTTACTAAACTTTGTCTTTTGTCACGTAGTCATTCAAATTTGATTTGTTCAAAATACTAACAGAATATTCTTATTATGTCAGTATTTTGGACGGAATGAGTATATTTTGTTAGCATTTTGAACAGAATGGGCATTGATAGGCCCATATACCAATGGCCCTTAAAAGGCCCAGGCCTGACCCAACTAAACATCTCTAGATCAAAGTTCACAATAAACAGGCCCAAAACAGACCGCGGCCCAGAAATTGCTCGGGATTCGGACCCCCTCCTGGGGCCAACCCGAAGCCAGAAATCACTCGGGATTCGGACCCCCTCCCGGGGCCAACCCGAGACCAGAAATTACTCAGGACTCGGACCCCCTCTTGGGGCCAGCCTGAGGCGAAGCACAAACCGAGACTCCGAGCCCCCTTAAGGGCCCGCCCGGAACTGAACAAAACAAGGCTCAAAGCCTAGCACACCGAACCACCCAGAAAGGTTGAACACGCGACCTTGCGGTTCGGCTTGAGACTTGCTACGCGAACTTTAATAGCCTAATATGCGGACACCCTCAACAGTATGCGGATCTTTGTCATTAATGCTGACAAGACCCCGCTACAGTAGGCCACTCCCTATATAAGGCAAAGAAACCCCCAGAAAAGGGGATCGCATTTTATCACATTCTGAGTCTGGAGAGGTATCAAAAAGGGTTAGAGCGTTAATACCCCTCCGGCTCCCTGCGTGTCCGCCATCCCGACCCGCATCGCTCCAGGCGAGACGGGCCGCGCGATTAGCACCCAATCCCCGCACGGCCTGCTTTCCGGAAACAGGGCGTGCCTGCACTCTACTGGACCGAGTCCAAGTACGGCCCGGCCCCTTTGGGAAGGGACGTATCAACCACCGTGGGGCCCCCAGCCTCAACTGAGCAAGATGACTTCCGCAACCAAACAAACCGACATGGGCAAGATCGCCCCCGAGGAGGAAGCCCGCCGGGCGGAACAATCTAACCGACGAACTGAGAGCGTGAAGCCCCCGACCGACCCGACCTCGGGCGTTCAACCCAAAGCGTCCTCGAAGAAAACTCCCCGACATGACCCGATCGTGGGGGCAACGAGCAAAAACCCCCCCGATAAACGGGGTCAGAAGACTTCTAACCCGATCGTCCCGCCGAACCCCTCCCTGGGCATGCCGCCCGAAGGGGCACTGGTTAACCCATCCGGGATGAATTTGGAATCCCTCGGAGTTTCCACACCGATACTAAGGCCGATCGACTCGACTATAGTGACCGCCCAGACCACCGGGCCGATCGGTTCGACCCCCCAAAACACACAAAACCAGATGATTTACACCCAGTACCACTCCCCGTATGTTCCACCGTATGTGTACCCACCTCCTTACAACTATCCTCCATACCCGCAATATGCCTCTCCACACCCACAGTACCAGACTGCCCCCTTAGCACAATACCCTCCCCAGGCCGACCTCAACCTACCCTACTATCCCCAAACTCCCACCTCAGCACCCGGGGTACGAATGATTCACCCCCCACCGCCTGTAGTACAATTAATCCGAGCTGGACCTGGATCGAACAACCCAGAGCCCAGTCTACATAACACAGACGGTGGTTTTGACAATCCTGACCCCGAACTTGAGGCCCTGATAGGCGAGGGAGAAACGAGACAGGGTGATGGACCAAGACGGAGATTATCCTTCGGGGCCGAACGGCGAGAGAGCGAAGGCTCGTCCGCGGCAGCCAGCTCGAGAAGGAGCGCCGGCCGAGCGAGAACAGAGCGGACTCGAGAAGGCCCCACCAAACACGCCGAGGAACGGTCTTGCCACTCGAGGAAAGATGATCAGTCTCGCCACTCGCGCGAAGAGCGTCGCCGAACACCCCCTAAGAGGCGACGAAGACCACTCACCCCACCGGAGGCGGCAGGAGTAAATATGGCAATGATAGACACAATGATCAAAAAGGGGGTGGAGAAAGAGATAGCTAAGAGGGAGAGGAGGAGAACAGGAACTCGTTCAGGGTCGACGAATATTTTGGAAGGACCATTAGCCCCTGAACTCTACAAGGCCCCCATGGGTGACTTCAAGTACCCCACTGGCCTTCCCTGTTTTCAAGGTAGCGGAGATATCCAGGACCCTCAGAACTTTGTATATGGGTTCTACGAAAGGCTCCGACTACATGGAGCGTCGGACGCTGTCGCGTGTCGCATTTTTACCACCTGCCTGACCGGGGAAGCCTGGGAGTGGTACATGAGATTAAGGCAAGGATCGATAAAAACCTTTGAGCAACTGTCAAGAGCTTTCCTGACCCGCTACGACATGCTCCGGCCCCCACGAGCGACATGTGACTCCCTTTTGAAGTATGTTCAGGGACCCCAAGAGACAACTCGGACCTTCGTAAATAGATTCGTGAAGGCCTCCAGGGAGGTCCGAAACTATAGCGAGGACATCGCCCTGGCGGCCATACTGAATGGACTTTGGCAAGGAGGACCGGGCACCCTCCGGTATGATGCCCGAAAAAGAGAATTCAAGAGTTTACCAGAGCTCCTGGCTTTTGCCGAAGGGTACATCCGGGCCGAGGAGGATGCTGTCCAGTCCGCCAGGCCGCGGTCCAGATCCCCAAAACCGCAGCGACGCGGCCGGCAGCCCGACAGCGGCCCGTCTCGAAGACGAGAACCACAAAAGAGAAATGCCCAAGAAGAACGGCGCGAAGACGGTAGAGAGGGCTACCGACCCCACTACGTGCGATATGCCCCTTTTATCAAGAAGAGGAGCGAAATGTACCTTGTAATAAAGGACATGCCTGATGTCCCGAGACCGCTACGCAAGCGTATCTTTGAGAAAAAGGACGGGACTGCGAGGTGCTTGTTCCACCGTTTCAATGGCCACACCACGGGGGAATGCCTCCAGCTGAAAGACGTGTTGGAAAGGATGGCGAGGGAAGGAAAGTTGATCGAGTATATAGTGCCGGAATTTTTCCAAAAGTTCGCGAAAGAGTACAATGGGGAGGTTCAGGACAAAAAGAAAGCCTCCTATCGGGATGATTACAAAGAGCGTGAACACTCGGGACCCAAGCCCGACGAGGACAAGGGAAAAGGACCGGGAACATCAGGCAGGCGGCCGAGTATAGAAATCAACGTTATTAGCGGAGGACACAGGGTGGCGGCTCCCGAAAAACACAACCGAACCACCATCAAGCCGTACCCTACCATACTGAATATCGAGAGGCCCCTCGAAAGAAAGAGACCCCGGATGGATGAAGCCATATGCTTTTCCGAGAAAGACTTTGGCACCGTGATATGGCCTCACGATGACCCCTTAGTATTGAGACTCAAGATAGAGGAGTTTGGAGTCAAACGGATCCTCGTGGATACGGGGAGCTCGGCTGATATCCTGTTCCTCTCAGCTTTTGAGAAGATGGGAATGCAGCTGGGCGAGTCACGGAGAAAAGTAACACCATTAGTAGGGTTCACGGGCGATTCCCTCCGGCCAAAAGGGGTCGCCCAACTGAAAGTGACGTTTGGTTCTTCGCCCCGCACCACCGAAGTTATGGTAGACTTCCTCATCGTGGATGCCCCGTCCGCCTACAATGCAATCCTTGGTAGGAGCACTTTGAACAAAATCGGAGCTATAGTGTCTTCCCCCCACTTGAAGATCAAATTTCCTACCAACCATGGTGTGGGGGAGGAGTGTGGGCAGCAACAGGTGGCTCGGGAGTGCTATCAAACCTCCCTCGGGGGGCAAGGAGGGGCGGTCCATCAAGTGGACGTGAAAGCAAAAGCGAGATCAGGTTTCGCTAACTCACGCTTGCAATTCAGCAGAGAGTTCTTACCTCCGAACACACCCATGGTCTTGGATCCCACTGACAAAGAAGAGTTGAAGACATCCCTTGAGCCGGCCGATGAGGTTGACCAGGTCGACCTCGGCGACGGCAAAATCCTGAACATCGGTAAGGCCGTCCAGGGGAGTGCAAGGAAGAAGTTGATTGACTTCCTCCGGGAAAGCCTAGCAGTGTTTGCTTGGACCGCTGCAGACATGCCGGGAATCCCGGGATCTATAGCCGAGCACCGGCTGCACGTTAAACCGGGCGCGAAGCCTGTGGTTCAGAGAAGAAGAAACATGGGGGCCGAGAGGCGTTCGGCAGTAAAGGCCGAGGTAGCCAAGCTATTAGAAGCTGGTTTTATTAGGGACGTGGCTTGCCCGGAATGGGTGGCGAACCCTGTGCTGGTGAGAAAAGCGAACGGGGATTGGAGAATGTGTATAGACTACACCGACCTGAACAAGGCGTGCCCTATGGACCCTTTCCCCTTACCCAAGATCGACCAACTAGTAGACTCCACCTCCGGGCACGCATTCTTGAGCTTCATGGATGCGTTCTCGGGGTACAATCAGATTAGAATGTGCCCAGAAGATGAGGATAAAACTGCCTTCACAACCCACTCCGGATTATACTGTTACCGCGTGATGCCCTTCGGTCTAAAGAATGCGGGGGCCACCTTCCAAAGAATGGTGAATAAGGTGTTCCACGAGCAAATAGGTCGGAACGTAGAAGCTTATGTAGATGACCTCCTCGTCAAGAGTATGTCCGATCTGGATCACGTTCGAGATCTGCGCGAGACTTTCGCTACGCTCAATCAAGCGGACATGAAACTCAACCCTAAGAAGAGTTTCTTCGGCCTAACGGGAGGGAAATTCCTCGGATTTATGGTATCCGTGAGAGGCGTAGAGATACACCCGTCCAAATCACAGGCTATCCTAGACATGAAACCTCCCCGAAACCTCAAGGAACTCCAGTCGCTTATAGGCCGGCTGGCAGCGTTGAACAGGTTCATCGCCCGGTCGGGCGATGTCTGCTTCCCCTTCTTCAAGGCAATGCGTAAGTCAGCCAGATTTGAATGGACAGAGGAATGTGCGATGGCGTTCGACAAAGTGAAAGGATACTTGGCTAGCCCGCCCTGCCTCAGCAGGCCCATAGAAGGAGACACCTTGGTTGTGTACCTGGCCACCACCAACCACGCGGTCAGTGCCGCGTTAGTGCGGGAAGAAGGACGCGAGCAACAACCAATATATTTCGTGTCCCATGTGCTCCGGGATGCCGAGACTCGGTACACACAGTTAGAGAAGGCGGCCTATGCCCTTATCATCGCGGCAAGAAAACTGAGACCGTACTTCCAATCTCACCCAATCAAAGTATACACTGGAGTGCCCCTGAAGAAGGCTTTTGCGAACTTCGATTCCTCGGGTCGCGTGCTAGCTTGGGCGCTTGAACTAACGGAATTCGATGTTACGTTCCACCCCCAGAACGCCATCAAATCACAAGTATTCGCGGACTTTATCGCGGAGTACTCAGGGGCTCCGGACGAATTAGAAGGCAAGTGGACGCTTTATGTTGATGGAGCCTCCTCCCACCAGGGAGCAGGAGCAGGAATTGCTCTCACAGGCCCACAAGGAGAAACACTCAACTACGCGCTCCACTTCCAGTTTCCTGTGACTAATAACACTGCCGAGTATGAGGCCATGATAGCGGGCCTCAAACTAGCCGCGGGAGTGGGGGCCCGACAAGTCCACCTCCACAGTGATTCTGAACTAGCGGTTAGGCAAATTAACGAAGAATGCCGTGTGCATGACGACCGGTTACGGCAATACCGAGAGCAGTTCCATTCTTTAAAGGGACAGTTTGATAAGGTGGTAATAGAACATGTGTCCAGAAACCAGAACTGTCAAGCCGATGCCCTCTCTAAACTCGGGGCCGCAGGAAACCTCGACAAGGACCGCCCCGTGATAGTAATGGACATCCCCGAGTCGAGTATTTCGGAGGGCGCCAAAGAAACCTGTGTTGTCAATAAGCCCGAAGATACCTGGTACGCCCCCATGTGGGCCTACCTTACTTCGGGGACATTACCGGAGGACCCACTGGAGTCCCGAAGACTGAAGAAAATTGCCCCTTTATACTCGATCTACAACTATCAGTTATACAAAAGGGGATACGCCCGGCCATGGCTTAAGTGCATCGGAGAGAAGGATGCTCAGGCAATGCTGGAGGAAGTCCACGAAGGACTCTGTGGTAGCCATCAAGGAGCGAAAACTCTGGCCAAGAGGGTCCTGCGCGCAGGATACTATTGGCCCACAATGCAGCAAGACGCGGCCAATATGGCGCGAAAATGCGAAAGGTGCCAATATCATTGCCGATTATCCAGCGTCCCAGGTTACGACATGATCACAATCTCGGGAGCTTGGCCCTTCGACCTCTGGGGGATCGACATCCTAGGTCCTTTTCCTACGGCCGCCCAACAACAAAAATGGATTATAGTGGCCGTGGAATACTTCACAAAGTGGGTCGAGGCCAAAGCACTAACCCACATCACGGCCGAAGCCGCCAAAAATTTTATATGGCAGAATATCGTGTGCCGTTTTGGCATACCACACGCACTAATCTCTGACAACGGCACGCAATTCAATGCAGATGTCACAATGTCCTTCCTGGAGAAGTTAGGTATCCGCAGCAACTTTACTTCGGTTAGCCACCCTGCCAGCAATGGTCTGGCCGAAGTCACCAACAGAACTATTCTGGATGGATTGAGGAAAAAGGTGGCCTCCAATAGGAAGAATTGGCCCGGCAAACTAGATGAAATACTTTGGGCATACAGAACCACCCCCCGTGAAGCCACGCAGCAGACACCGTACTCCCTTGTATATGGCATGGAGGCCGTCACACCTCTCGAACTCGTTGCACCCTCCCTCAGGATGACGGCCTACTCCACAGAAAGCAACCCAGAGGCACGAGCCACGGAACTCGAGCTGGCACAAGAACTCCGAGAAAAGGCTCGCATCCGAACCACGGAATATCAGCGAAGGGTCAAACGCGCCTTTGATAAACGAGTGTCTCCCCGGACATTCGAACCGGGCGAACTAGTACTCAAAAAGGTTGAGGCTGCCGGACAGCATGTCGGTAAGCTTCAACCCAATTGGGAAGGCCCCTTCCGGATAATTCGCGCCAGCGGCAAGGGAGCCTATGAACTCGAAGGTCCCGACGGACGGACGCTCGCCAGGCCTTGGAACGTCGTCCACCTTCGGAAATTTTATATTTAAAAAAAAAAAGGGCGGGGGGAGGTAGTAGAACAGGCATAGCAGCGGACAGGCCGCTTCTTGTAAAAATGTAATCATTAGCTTTTGTACCTTTTTGGGACCGACATGGGAATGCCCATGTAAGGTCAGGGGCGCCGATGCGATATTATAAGCACGGCCCGGTACCTTGTACTTTTGGACCACCAACACGGGAACAACCGTGTATGGTCGAGGGCGTCGGTGCGATATCTATAAGCACGGCCCGGTGTTTGTCATGTTAACTAACAAATTTGGGACCCGACGGCACGCAATTGCCGTCGGGATCCCCCTACAACTGATCATAACAAGGACAAACAAAAGCCCACGGGCAACTAATGTTCAACAAAAAGAAATTATTGCACTAAAAGAGGATAAACGAAAGCCCAAGCGGCAACGAATGCCTCAGCAATAAAACAACGTTCCTATGACAGAAAAATAAAAGCCTGCGGGCAACAAAGGTTTCGCCAACAATCACCATATCGAGACTCGGACCAAAGACCTTAGAGCATAAAACAGCCCGAAACAAATTTTCCGTAACAGCGAATGCGCGCTAACCGTGGAAAGTCCGGACGAGTACACGCTATGCGCCCCGCAAGGAAAACTCGCGCTAGTCTCAGGTCAAAGGTCCTGAAGAAAGGAGCACCAAGACAATCTTTCAAAAAAAAGATTAAGATTACAGGCACGAGTCACAAAAGTGCGAACGAAAACTCTGCAAAGAGAACGCGCATGACTCGCAAACAGGCACGAGTCACAAAAGTGCGAACAAAAACTCTGCAAAGAGAACGCGCATGACTCGCAAACAGGCACGAGTCACAAAAGTGCGAACAAAAACTCTGCAAAGAGAACGCGCATGACTCGCAAACAGGCACGAGTCACAAAAGTGCGAACAAAAACTCTGCAAAGAGCAACGAATGCACATAACTCGCGAAACCAAAGGGACGGTTATACAAAAAGCGAACGAAAATCCTCATAGGATAACGAACGCACATAACCCTGCTTCGGGGAGATATAATAACGGAAACCCGCGGGGTAACGAAAAAATCTCTCCGAGGATCCCGACGCACAGCGTAAGCGAAAGCCCGACAAGGCAACGAACACGCACAAACCGGATAAACATTCCGTCGTTCTACAAGACAATGAACTTGCTTATCCAACAGATGCAAACGAAAGTCTTGTGGGATGAGCGCGAATAATCTACTGGCCTTGCGAGACAACTAAAAGGCATGGCAACATGCCCGAACAACAAATCTCGCAGGATTTTCTACTGGCACCGCGAGACAACTAAAAGGCACGGCAACATGCCTGAACAACAAGTCTCGCGGAAATCTCTACTGGCTCTACAAAACAACCAACAAGCATAGCAATATGCCCGAACAAAATCTCAAAAGAGCAAAAAACAAAATACAAGGACACCTAAAGGAATGCAGAAACTCCTCCCTGAACTCCCGCAAGCACGCCAACTCAGAAGACAAGCGCCACCGGGCGAGTAAAGACGACTAGGAATGTTACAAGCCCGAAGAGATCGCAGGAAAAAACTGCGCGAGGTAAGGAAACTGTTTTTCTTTCCAAATTGATAACACTACAAGGTTGGGAACCGAACTGGCAGTGAAATATCGATAAATAATGAAAGACGACGCTAAATAATAGTACAGAGTATGAGGTAATCCCGCTGAAATTCCCTGACAATTGAACGGAGTAAGCCCACCCGAGATTGACCAACCTTGCAGGATCACACGATCACGTTTAAATAAAGAGGGTCTACAGAACCACAATAAAAACACTACAAACAAGCACATTTAAATAAGAACATACATAAAAACATAATGTTACTCGGGCGGCCGAGCAGCAGTCTCGACCAAATTACCCGACAAAAGCTACAACAACTTTGTTTGTCCCCCAATACCTTGGGGGTCCTACGAATAAACGAAACAAAGAACGAGGCAAATAAATTACAATCTCGATACGCCTTCCAGCAGCTCCCCGATCTGACACTTCACATCCCGCCTAAGGCCTACATAAACATAAACAGCAGATTAGATAACACCGAACGCACATACACACACGCGTCAACGGAGCAAACCAGAAATCATACCTCCATTACTCGCCGTCTTTTTCCTCCTCGATAACCACCCCGAGATCCTGCGCAGGGTTTCCCTCCAAGGAAAGGACGATAGAATTGGCTGCGTTGCTGGTTCCGGCTCCATTGCCAACATCGGCCTCGGAGAGAGGACGCACCCAAATATCGTCCGGCCAGGCAGCAACAAGACGCCAGTAATACGGGATCGCCACCGGCTCCTCCCTCAATAGATTTATGTGGCCCGGCACTAGTTCACCCGTGGGGTCCCGCAGCCTATCCAGTGCCCTGTCCCACGAATACCCCTTAAGAACCTTGGGCCGCGCCTCTTCGTCCTTGACCTTGGCGAACCCCACCATCTCGGGCGCAAAAGGGTACAGTTTCCCCAACTTTAACATTTCCCCGTACACAAAGTGGCGCACAAAATCCTCCACGCAAACAAGCGCCGCGCTCCTAAACCCATCGCTGCTAAAAAACTCATCCATCAACTTCGTAGCCAGCCCCTCCAAGTCGGCACGTTGTTGCTCGATAATTTTCTCCATCCGCACAACCTTCTTCCTCTCGGAGACCAAATCCTCGGCCATCCTTGCCTTATCTCCCCTCAACCCTTCGACCTCGGCAATAGCACTCGCCAGCCGCTTGGCCTGCTCAACAGCTTCTTCGCCCCTCTTAGACAATTCCTCCTCCAGACACCTAACCTTCTCATCGCGAGCATCCAGATCGTTCTGCAGGGTCTGCTGATAGTTCAAAGCCTCCCTGTAGCGTTCCTCTAGGGACTCATAACGATCCCCACCACCCTCCTTCCCGAGTTGGGCGCTCTTCACCCCCGAGGTGATGCCATCCGCGGCCCGTGTTTTGCCTCCCTCCAGCAAGCGTTCCTCCAACAACGCCGCCATGACACAACCCGTTTCGAAATGCCGACCCAAACAGTCCAACAAAAACTGCTCCGGGTCTTCCCTCATACGGCGCCGAATGTAAGCTGGCTCCAGCCCAGTATAGGCCCCGAAAGAGTAGGCGGGTAAGGTAGGCGGCCTCCTGCAGACCCCTATGGTCTTCCCTAGGAAGGGAACATAGAGGCCACAGTGGTTTGGGTCCTTTCCTGGGCACGGATGCTCCCAAATCGACCCTCTCTCCAGTTCCCAATCAAAACTTGAGTCATCACCCGGAGGCACGGACCCGCCACTCGGACTCCCAACAGCCCCACCATCCTTCCCCGAAGCAGCACCCCCAGCGACCCCCCCAAGAAGAGCCTCCACTCCGGACACTGGCGCCAGCCCACTCGGGGCAACCATACTTCCCGTCACAATGGGGAGCTCTTCCCTCCTCGGCGCGTTAGCCGGGGCCCTATCAGAGGCCTTCGCTACCACGAGACTCTTCCCCTTCTCAGACGGGCTAATCTGGGCCGTAGATCTTATCCTCTTAACCTTATCTTTCACATTCGCCCCGCCTCGCCTCTTGGAGGCCTTCGGAGGAGACGTCCCCTTCCCTTCCACTGGAGGTGCCTGCTCCGCTAACACGACCTCCTTCGCCTCCTCGATCACCAGACGCTCTTCCTCTTCCACCGGGACCCTCCCGGACCCGAGGGGGATAACGGGCTGAGGATCTACAACAGCACCAGAAAACGCGAACTCCATAGACGTGTTGGCTGCCAAAGAAACAACATACGGGCACATGTATATCAATAGTTAAAAGACTACTGAAAACAGAAATAAAAGTTAGAAATCTACCACACAAGTCATTAAGAATTCCCAAGGCCCTCCGATCATCTCCGGACATAGGAAACCTAAGAGAGGGCACTGATCCCTTCCGCCACAACTGGCGCCAAGTTACCCGAACGTCTTTTAACGACTCAATTCCGCTTGGGTGTGGCAGGTATACCCAGCCCCGGTTCCAGTCATCTATCTTGTTAAGCCTAGGATTCTGCTTGGAGTCAAACACCTTGGCATGCGGGCCCTTTCGCTTAAGGATCAAGAAATCTTCGGACGTCTTACCCATGCTAAAATATTGCGAGAACAGACCCATAGTTGGCTTTAACCCCTCCAACTTATCTGAATGATCCGAGAACAACTTGTCAAAGCTCGTAACGTAACACCAAGCCTTGCTAGTTAGTTGGGCCGGTGTTATATCCAAAGTCTTAACAAAAGTTTGACAAAACTCCGACAAGGGTAATTGAAACCCACATTTAGGCATCTTCCAGTACACGCACATTCCCTTCTCAGAGTCATGCGCTCGGTCATTTACGGTAGGTACTCGGAAATCTAGGACGCCCAGCGTAATAACGTCCCGCGCCTCCTGGCGCACCAACTGACCATAAAACACCTGCCGCCACCAGTCTTCACGACGACACAAAGGTATTGATGGCCACAAGCGGTCCACTTCATCAAAAATACCGGGCTGATAAGTAGACCGAGGTACGAGTTTCGGCCCATCAGGGGTCTGGGACAGAGCACTCTTACGACTAACCTTCTTCTCCTGCACCTCCATAGGCACGGAGACGGAAGCCTCCCGCGAAGAGGCAACACGACTCTCATGCAGATCATCCTCGCCATCCCCCTGTGCCTCGCTTGCTCCCCCGGACTCAGTAGAATGCTGAACAGATAATGTATCATCCGAAGCGTGATACCTAGGATCACTAGGAGACAACGGCAACCTCATCTGTCCAGACGTACCTTGACCGCAATCATATATATGTTTGGCTTTATTATCAAGAGGAAGCGCCACGTCGCCGCTCGCAGACTTCTCCCTTTCGGCCCGCAGTATAGCCAAAGCTTCGGCACCTTTTCCAGGACCCGGCATCCTCGATGCCCCCCGACTAGAAGAATCCGTATCCAGAAGACCCCAAGGCGGAGATCGCCTTCCCGAGCTCCCCCCAGTCATAGTTAGAAATAACCTAAGTTAGGCCAAGGCGGTCAGTTAAAAAAACCAGCAAGAGAAGTATAAGATAACGGCCTCCCCATGTCAACCGAGAAAGCTGCTCGGTAACCTTAAAAAGAACTAACCCTACTTGCTAACACACTCCTCACCAAATTGGGGACGGTAGAGGTAGTTTTCCTACCCCCGCGAAAACTACAAACTGCAAAATCTTCAAATAGAAATTACCTTCCCGAAGACGTAGACGCAACAGCAATCGACCGAACAGGGCGAAACCAAGTGACTGACCGACTACAGCAACGCTCAAAAACTCAGCAAATGACAATATCCCCAGACAGTCGCGAACGCCTTTATATAGGCATCAGTACATGGTCGTGACGCCAACCGGCACTCTCCCCGAGAAGCCCCTTAACCCACCTGGCGCACTCTGATAGGCCTTGACCTAGCAGCGTAGAAGAACGTAGAAAGGAAGGCTTACACAGTACGCACCGAAGATCTTGATGCGACGTGCCGATTCGAAATTTGGCGCCCTTTCCTCCCCTCTCCGAACCCTGAGAAGGTGCACGCAAGACGCCCCGACGTTCCGACCTAGCTACCCCACACCAGGATGGCGTCCGAACGCGACCCAAGCGTCGCGCATTTTCGGATCCCGCCCCCCACCCCTTCGCAACTCCCCCACAAACTGAGCGGGCACGAGCGAAGCGTCGCGCCGTCTCCCTCTCTACAGTAGCGATCAGGCGCAGTTATGATGATGGGACGCCTGCATTAAATGCCCACCACCGCTGATCCTTATATAAACCCCCTAACATCACCAGCCCAGTTGTCGCTGTCCTCAGAACATACAAAAAGATGGCGCCAAAACCCCGGAACAACAAAGGAAAGAAACCGGTGGAGACTGGCGAGGCGAGCAATCCGAAACCAAGCCGGCCAACAAGCGTACGAGACTTACCTCCCCGAGTCCGCACAAACTGGCTCCGCTTCTTCCCAAGGAGTAACCTCGATCGGATGATGGCGAGCTCCAATGACAAATTGCAAGATTTCATCAAGTACCTGGTCGACGTGGAAATGCGCTCATATGAACATTGCCCCTGCTGCCCGCATTCCGGTCGCGGTGCGCCACCAGCAGCGCCCCCTCGGCGCCTCGCGCCTAAGCCTGTTATCCGCAGCACTTGCCCGGCATGTGGGAAGACGGGCAATCGGGCCGACATGCCCCGATGCCACCGATGCGGGGAAAGGTTCCACCAAGCCTGCCAGCCCGAGGAGACACCCTACTTGTTCCCTATCCCAGGCCTGGAGCACTGGTACTGCGAGGAATGTACAGCCATCCTCGACTCCAGGGATGACACTCGTGAAGATGACGGGGAAGACGATGATGACGACGGCCCACAGTATCACCCCACCAAGTCCGACGACACCGACCCTGAGGAGGAATCCTCCCCAGACGGCGGTTTCAGTGATTGATGCACCGCGCGAAGCCGCCCCACCCACCTAGCCGGCCATTTACTACTCCCTCTTTTGTTCCCCGACATGGGGGATCGTGTTTATGTTTATTAGGATAACCGCTTGAACAACTGTGTTTTGGTTGAGAAGGAAAACTCTATAAACCACATGACATTACCTCTCGTTATAACAATCCTTATTTTGGAAAAACTTACTTTTTACAACATATTTGTGTAATGGCAACTTTGACACTTAAGGCACAACATTCATACACGCCTTCTACACCACCACCTCACCGCAACGAGCAGCAAGTTCTATCACAACGGAACTTCATCATATGGATAACCAACAGGTGCCGCCTAGTTCGCGACCACGCGGTCCCTGATTGACCGACAAACAACTAATTCGGGGCGCCCATGTCTCAGGACTTGCTCCCCGAAATTAGTTGGTTTCCTACGTAAACCCCATGCAGCACCGACACGAGATTGATACCCCACCCCCTTTCTCAGGACAATCGTGGACACACATCTCGGTAAGCAGAGCAGTTTATGTCACGCGACTTAATTGGTCCAGTCAAAACAGGCACCGAAAACGCCTTCCCCTTGTCCTACAAGGCACGACTCGAAACAACCCGAATCAAGGAATGAATCTCGCCAAACCATTGGCATAACTGTCTTACGACGCCCCCTCGCGGCATAAAAGCGCTCTCTACCCCAACTCGCGCGTCTTGTATATGCAACCATGTACATCCCCCGAACACTGGCCAAACCGACAGCGAATGGCCCTTAATTTAGCTCAAATAATCCGGAAATAATGAATCTCGCACCAGTAATGCCTCGAAACAACCGTCCCTTAAATCCAAAACGCCTCGAAATTAACACCGGTCAAAACAACAGGCCTACGCCCGTCCAGTCAAATCGCTTAGCCCCAGCTTTTATGACCCAGTGGGGCCCGGACACGATAACCAACGGCACCACCCTGCCTATATATTGACCCATTCCGCTATAAGAAAATCATTCCTCACCAACCGATCTTCCATTCCATACAACTCGTCCCCAATCCATCTACCCTCACAATGTCGTCGAATGACTCGGTTAACAAACCCGAGCAGCGACGCCTCAACATCACCCTCCCCCGCGATTCACCTCCCCACCGACTCCGACCTAACCCTACGCAGCCACCGCTGCGAACACTGTCGGAAGGCGAGAGGTGGGTGTTGTTACAGGACATATCCCGCTCAGATTTAGGATGGATGCTAGATCACGAAAACCTCTGAATCCGAGATTTCCTCGACTTTAAGATTAGCTCACGCCCGAAATTCACCCCGGAGGACGAGAATGCCATTCAACCTACGGCACCGTCGCTGCGCACATGCTTCGGCTGCGGCGACCAAGATGCCAAGACCGAGATGGTCAAATGCCGAACATGCTTCGAGTGGCGCCACATGTATCATTACAACATCAAGGGCCGCTCAGATCCCCGCCGCCGGTTTTGGCGATGCCCTAGCTGCATCGACCTCAACTACGGAGGACCAACCTTATATACCGCTACCAAGGAGGAGCTCGAAGCGGACAACGTATACGAGGACACCGATAACGAGGTCCTCGCCTGAACGCTCCTTAAGTAGCGACATCACACCCGCCGTTTTGCCGAGCAGGACCCCGGAGTGCAACTGACCGCAGGAGAAATGTCTCTTCCGCCTGCCTCAGGTCCCACCTCGGCAGCCATGCGGGTATACAGGGAACTAGTCGCCCTGCACATCATAGTTCACTAGAACAAATGTATCTGTTGTATCTTATCTAAGAAAACTTATGTACGAAGTATATATTGCTCCTATATCAATACTGAACCAACAAAAATCAAAAATTTAAACTTTATAAGCGGGTCGTTTCTTATTGTCAAACAGCTAACCTTTCTCATATCGCACCGGCCAAACTTTTATCCCGCGCACACTCCCGATACGCGAACAAACATCCCTCGCGACCCCACGTTATTTAATACAAGCAGTTGACAGATATACGCTGTAAATAGCCTGGGACCCACACTATTTATGGCCACAGTCACAACCCACGTCTATAAATACCAACCTTACCATACGTCCAAAGCACAACTCCTCATCTCCACCAACAGAACTCTCCGAGATGCCTATCAAAAGAGTAGTCTCTAAACCCAAAAGGCCTCTAGAACAAGGCCAGAGCAGCCGCGACCAGCCTCCCCCCGCTCCCCGCCGCTCATACAACCCACGACAGGTCCTCTCTCCTGCAGAGAGATGGGCCCTCCGCCAACGATTCTCCGAGGAGGATTTGGAATGGATGCTTCATAACGAGGACCTCCAAATCTGCGACTTTATCGACCTCCTCCTCGCCGGTGTACCCTCATTCACTAAGGAGGACGAGAACAACATCTATGATGACGTCGACTTCGAGCCCAAACTGCGTTGGTGTGTCATATGCCACGACCAGGGGCCCAAGCACGAGATGGCAAAATGCCGGATGTGCTACGAGTGGAGCTGCTTCGAACACTACGACATCCGAGGCCGGGCGGACCCCCGACGCCGGTTCTGGAAATGCCCTGGATGTTTATCCCGCAATTCTGGAGGGCCGAGCCTGTATACCGCCACTCCTGAAGAAATCCACGCGGATAACCTCTTCGAGGACACCGATAACGAGCGAGTCGTCTAAATTCAATATTTACTTATCTATAGGCATTATATGATCTCGAAGTCATGTCATATTTAGGCTTCATGCTATTTAAAAATATTTTTCATGTCAATAACTGATCATGATTTTCGCCATACCCTCCGTTACGCGCGCCAAAAAAAAAAAAAAAAAAAAAAAAAATACGACGACACGGTACACCGAGCATAGCTCTCGGCTACTCAAAGCCATCTAACACGCCAACACAATTAGTTGGATACTTACCCGCGATAGGGCATACCAAAAGGTTCACAAACTTTGTAATAACAAAACTACGACCTTACAAAAAAAAAACGATAACACAGGTTATAACTATCTCGAAAACGCAAAAACCCCGAACAGCTCGGGGGCCGTCAACAACAAAATCATGAAATACAGCGGCAAAACAAAATTGGCATAAACCACATGTAACCAACAAGCCACACGAGGCGAAATCACAGGAACAAAATTTTTTAAATAACCAAAACACAAACGCTAGGAACCCCCCAAGAAGAACTCAGGGGCTGATAATAAACAAATACCCCGCAAAAACCCGAGTACAACTGAGGGGCTAATACCCGAACGAGAAAACAAACAAGCCGAGACCGGCAAAACAAACTCCTATAAGCTTAACCGAAGTCACCATCAGTACCAGAGCGAAAATCCGGAAGCATCATACTGATGCATTCCGGCTTCAGGGGCTAATGATAGGCCCATATACCAATGGCCCTTAAAAGGCCCAGGCCTGACCCAACTAAACATCTCTAGATCAAAGTTCACAATAAACAGGCCCAAAACAGACCGCGGCCCAGAAATTGCTCGGGATTCGGACCCCCTCCTGGGGCCAACCCGAAGCCAGAAATCACTCGGGATTCGGACCCCCTCCCAGGGCCAACCCGAGATCAGAAATTACTCAGGACTCGGACCCCCTCTTGGGGCCAGCCTGAGGCGAAGCACAAACCGAGACCCCGAGCCCCCTTAAGGGCCCGCCCGGAACTGAACAAAACAAGGCTCAAGGCCTAGCACACCGAACCACCCAGAAAGGTTGAACACGCGACCTTGCGGTTCGGCTTGAGACTTGCTACGCGAACTTTAATAGCCTAATATGCGGACACCCTCAACAGTATGCGGATCTTTGTCATTAATGCTGACAAGACCCCGCTACAGTAGGCCACTCCCTATATAAGGCAAAGAAACCCCCAGAAAAGGGGATCGCATTTTATCACATTCTGAGTCTGGAGAGGTATCAAAAAGGGTTAGAGCGTTAATACCCCTCCGGCTCCCTGCGTGTCCGCCATCCCGACCCGCATCGCTCCAGGCGAGACGGGCCGCGCGATTAGCACCCAATCCCCGCACGGCCTGCTTTTCGGAAACAGGGCGTGCCTGCACTCTACTGGACCGAGTCCAAGTACGGCCCGGCCCCTTTGGGAAGGGACGTATCAGGCATATTCTGTTAATATTTTGAACGAAAAAGTTATAAAATGACTTGATTGGAACAAATTAAACGTTCAATGACTGAATTGGAACAAATCAAACTTGAGTGAGTAATTCATGATGAAGGCCAAGTTTAGTGACTTCCAGCAAAATTTACCCCATTTATTTGGTAAAAGTGTATCTAATATTCTAATTGTTTACCAAAAAAAAATAGTGTTATTTCCAAGTAGAATAGAACCGAGGTGTTTTTAAGCTCATTAACTTTTTTGGTGAACTTAAAATCAAAATTTATTGAATTGTTTTCAAACTATTGTTAAAACTGATCAATTTGCATGCAGAGTTATTCAATTTTCAAATTAATTTAGTATAAAATCAAGCGATTAAAATTAAAAGGTTTATAAATTAATTTTAATACATTTATTTTTTGAACTTTTTTTTACCGCTTAATTTTATACTAAATTAATTTTAAAAAATTTAAAATTTGGATGCAAACTCATCCGCGTGAAATAGATCAATTTCAACAGTTTGAATTCGTAGTTTAAAACCAATTTAATAGGTTTTGAAACTAAGCTCACCAAAATTTGTTTGGTAAGCTTAAAAACACCCTAGTTCTACTCCTATTTCTAATTCAATATCTAACTTGCTTAGATTTGTTAAATCGACCCCAACAAAGCTCTACTTCTGTCTCAAGAGGTATTTATATTCTCACACACAATGCACTAGTAAAGTACATCTAATTCAATATTTCTCTAATTTGTTTGCTAAAACTGTTTCGTGTAATTGACACGGGCTCGAAACCAGCTAATTGGTTTCAATTGGATATTAAGAAATAAGTATTAGCTCTTTTTAAATTTAAGGATCAGTTAAGCAACATGGGAATTTTGTGAGAATGAGAATTTTTAATATGAGAATGGAAATTTCAATTTGTCAAAATTAAAAGTATTTAACCCATGAAATTTTTTAGAATATAGATGTTTGACAATAGTGCTTGATTAAAATTCTCACCCAGATTTGACAAAGATAACAAAGCACTGACTTAGCGAAAGTTGCCAAGTTGGTAATAAAGCACTCATTATAAGATCCACCAAACTTTACATAATTAACTCGAGCAATTGGTATAACACATTCATGTCAGGTACATTTTTATTTAGAGAAAGCATAAGACACGGCCGACATATTTATTAATATCCAAATTTTAATATAAATTAATTAATGTACCCAAATCCCCCAGAGTATTTATAAAAATACCCCTACTGGCCATTTTCTGGCCGGTACTCTATTTATTTGCCTACCGGCCATTAAATAGCCGGTATCCTTAATTTTTTCTTTAAAGACACTATGAAGAGCAAGATGTTGAAATCTAACACTAAAAATTCGAATTTTTAGTTTAAATTATTGGTTAGATTACTTCTTTTGATACACAATTAGCATATTTATACTAAAATAAGCTAAATTACTTGAAATTATGTTAAATACGCTGAATTACACTAAATTACATTAAATTTCGCTAAATTATGTTAAATTATGCTAAATTATGGTGCATCATCGATGTTTTTGCAATAAAACATCGATATTTTATTAGCCTTAGCATTGGCAATTAAGTAGGGTAGTGCTAAAAAAACATCGGTGCGTCGCTGATGTTTTTGTAATGAAACATCGATGTTTTATTAGCCTTAGTATTGGCAATTAAGCAGGGTAGTGCTAAAAAAACATCGGTGCGTCGCTGATATTTTTGTAATGAAACAACGATGCACTTCTGCCGTCGTTAAGCCGTGCATAAACCACCGGTGCGTCATCGGTGTTTTTGCACGAAAGCATCGTTTTTTTTTTAAACTTTAAACGATCATAACTTTGGCTAGGAAACTCGAATTTGCACGTACGACCCCAATTCGGAGAGATTGAGACGAGACGGGGGGCAACGGAATCAGAATTGCAAAAAAACGTCGTTTATTGCCTCAAAAATTGAGTTAAAGTTTTTTATCATCGGTAGACACACAACGACCCATATGCGGCTAGTGACAGTGTCGTATGCGGCTGATGATTAGGAATGATAGGAAACCTGAATCACATTAAAACAACTGGATCAACCTGAACTAGTGAAATTGTTAAAACTTAGTACCTAAAAAAAACGTAGTTTAGTGTTCGCATGCGGCTAGTGAATTTAATTACTTGAAATTATGTTAGCGAATTTTTGCGTATTTCAGTATAATTAGCGAAATTAGCGTAATTTAGCGTAATTTAACATAATTTCAAGTAATTTAGCGTATTTTAGTATGAATATGCTAATTATACATCAAAAAAAGTAATCTAACAAATAATTTAAATAAAAAATTTAAATTTTTAGTGTTAGATTTCAGCATCTTGTTCTTCATAGTGTTTCTAAAAAAAAAAATTAAAGGTACCGGCCATTTAATAGCCGGTAGGTAAATAAATAGGGTACCGGCCATAAAATGACCGGTAGGGATATTTTTAAATACTCAGGGGATATGGGTATACTAATTAATTTCTATTAAACTTTGGACATTAATAAAAATGTCGGAAGACACGGTACTTGAATTGTCGGATTTCAATTTTTAGCCGACAATATTCTACCGTATAATCGCCTTTATTTATGCCCTTTCAATTATTTTTCCCTTTTCAAAAGTACAAATGTGCCTTTTATTTTATGTCCTCCAACTTTTAGAATATTAAATCACCTCAACTTTTGAGTTAATGAAATCCTGTGTTTATTTAGATAGATACACAGAAGGTGTATTAATAAAAAAATGAGTTGTTTAAGATTTGTGCTAACGGTTCAGATTTTTACACGTATCAACTTAAAAGTTGAGTTATCTCATATAACATGTAAGGCTCTATTTTATGTGTGAAACTGGGCAAGGAGGTCAATTTGGATCCGATGCCTATCGGATTCAAAGTGAGTTCAATGAGTTCGATGACTATCCAATCTGTTTTAAGATTCGCTTCCGCAACTTCCGCGTCTGCTTTAAAATTCGTGCGCATGAATCTTAAAGCAAACAGGACAGTCCCGAAACCTATCGGACCCAAGCTGCTCTTTAACATGTAAGGCTCTATTTTACGTGTTCAATTGTGTATTCAATATTGATACAGTATTACAATTACTATGGGAACAATATCCGCGATTAATTCGCGAACAATTCGTGTTTTATTCATTTAAATTCTGTTTTTGAACCGAGTCCGAATAAAACGTAAAGAAACGTATAATACGTTTTATTCGCGAATAAAACACGAATCATGAATTATTCACGAAAAAAACGCGAAATTTTTTTTTGGGGGGGGGGGGGGGGGGGGGTTGAGTTTTTTTTTTTGCTTCCTTGTTGTACCGAATCATTATTGAATTATACCCGAATCACGAATTTTTGACCCCGCCGAACCTAACCCGAACTATTCATTTGTCACTATGACAAGTACATTGGTCCTTACTCCGTACTATGAATTCATATTTTTATTTTTAAGATTCATATAGTCAATATGAATCGTTCAACATGATCTCCATATGAATATGTACTCTGGAGATTATGAATTTTATATTTTTCGAATTTTTTTTTTTGTAGATGGTAGAAAATCACTACTTTCTTATGGTCCAGAATCTTTAGAACATGAGATTCATACCTATCTAAAAGAATAGTAAAAATTGGCAGCCAACCATATTTTCATATGGAGATTATGTTGAACAGTTTGAATTGATTGTTTTGACTTTAAAAATAGAAATAAAAATCAATAGTAAAGTGACCCAACTAAGTATTTGTTCCGGAGTTAGAAAGAAAAGAAAATGGAAGAAAAAAGAATGAAAGAAAATAAAAAATATGTTAATTTTGTTTTACCTCAAATTAGAAAGAAATAAAATTTAAAAAATAAATGGAAACCCTCTTTGTTTTGAAAAATATTTTTCTTCATTCACATTCTTTTTACTTTTTACAATTTTAACAAGAAAGCAAGATAAATAACCCTCTTTATTTTCATTTCCTATCCCACTTTCCCATTCACCTCCTCTATGAGCACAACCTAAATTACAATTTACAAACTCCTGGTAGCGTCTACCAAGGAATTAAAAAAAAAACATTTGACAACTAAATTTCATTCTCTCCGTAGCTATACATTAAAATTGGCAATAATTCAGACAAACTAGCATATAAATAACACCATATGAACTTTGCCGATTATTCGGACAAATTAGCATGTGAAATTGTGCATGTGAATTTAGGGAAGAAAGAATAACTAGATATTTATATATATAGAGGTTGGCTAATATACTAACATCGGTACATAACACTTCGTTATACTAAGTGGGTTTTGCGATTTCGATGTTCAAATAGTCGATCTGAAGTGCTCAATGCATTCTCCATATTAAAATGTACTTAAAGACCAAATTTACATGTTTCGGAATTTTTTATTATTTTTTTCGGATTTTGTTTTACCCACTGTTTTAATATTTAAAAATAATAATAAAATCTGCAAAGAGTGGTTTTAAAAAATCCGAAAAAAATAGTAAAGAAAATTTTAAAAATATAAAATTTGATCTCCAAGCACATTTTAATATGGAGAACGCATTGAGCATTTCAAATCGACTATTAGAACTTCGAAATTGCAAAAACCCACTTGGTATAACGAAGTGTTCCGTACCAACATTGGTAGATTAGTCAACCTCTATATATATATGAGTATGGCTAACGCGCTTCTTCTAGTATTTCAACAATATGCTTCTGGTCTCCAAAATCTATCGAATTGACTTCAAACGACAAATCTAAAACATTCAAACCAATCTCCTTAAGAGAGCTTCGTTTTCATATATATTTTTTTAATTTTCGAATTTATTTACATGTCAAGTGGTCAAAAAATGAACAAAATAGTATATTAAAATGCACACAAAATCCTTCATATTTTGATCGCTTGACTTGATAGATAATAAATTCGAAAATTAAATTTTTTTTTATGGAAACGAAGCTCTCGTTAAGAAGATTGGTTTGAACGGTTTGAATTTGTCGTTTGAAACCGATTCAACATATTTTGAAGGCCAGAAGCATATTGTTAATATACTAGAGAAAGCGTTTAGCCTACTCATATCTATATATATATTAGAATTGTTTTTCGGATAAGTTAATATACTTAGATACAAGCTTATGTCTCTGCCATGTAAAAAATCATATCAGATATCCAAGCTGGTCTTTGTTATATTTTTATTATCTAATTACAGATAATTGTTAGCGTCCATAAATCAAAATTCATAAAAAAATATTAAAAAATAAAATACTAGATTCAGATATTCTATAGGCACCGGCAATTAACCCGAAATTTTTATATACCATTTTCTGAAAAAATAAATAAATCAAAACACTCTAACATTTGAATTTTTCTGATTCTACCAAGCCACAGAACACCGTGCGGCCTCATTTAATGGGATCCGCACTATGCCAATACGGCCCCAGTCAGGAGGCTGCGGAATACCGAATCAATTTATGATTTGTGCTTTGGAATTGAATGTTTTGGGACTTCTGCACAAATTGAATTCTAAAACGGCCCCAGTCAACGATTTGTGCCCTAGTCCACATCTTAATTAAAACAAAAAAAAGTGAATAGGGCAGCACGGCCCGCACCGGTATTCTGCGACCTCTTTGACAGGATCGCATTAGCATTGTGCGGATTTCAGTTTTTGAGGTCACAGAATACCGTTGCGGCTTGAGTAGAAATAAAATTTTTCAAAAAAAAGTATTTTGGTTTATTCTTTTTGAAAAAATAGTATAATTAAAATTTTTGGGCAATTACAATGTTTACAATACTTATAATTGATACCGACCAATTTAATTTCACAATATTTCTTACTAATACTTACTTTTTCTACTTTTTCTAAAGAGCAGCACATTTTGTTATAAAAAAATTCCAAAAAAAAAGGTGAGGACCAAGTTATGAATTCAGTGAAGTAACTTAATTTTGGATTTTGGATCGGGATCGTCCGATTCGAATCCGCGACAATTCATTTCAAAGTGGAGTGCACACATTTCGAGAGACGGATTCGAATCCCGAGACTATCCCGAGCAACGGATTCAAATCGGACGGTCCCGATTCAAAACCCAAAAATTGCCGATTTTTTATTAATCGAAAAATAAAAATAAAAAATATCGCGATAGAGCGTTGTTTCTGTTGAAAATCCAAATATAAATAAAACGGGATCATTTATCCCGTCCCACGGGACGTGACAATTTATCCCGTCCCACTAATCCAAATTCGTAACCCCGCTAACCTAATTAACTAAGAAAAAAAAAGTTTGTAGAACGGGTTAATCTATTCCGTCCCACATTTTTCCCTCTGTAACTTATTAACTAAGAAGAGAAGAAGAAAAAATTGTGAGACGGGATAGATTATCCCATCTCATAAATTTTTATTTTTTTCCTCTGTTTAACCTATTAACATAAGAAGAAATTAGCGGGTTACAGATTTGAATTAGTGGTACGGAATAAATTGTCCTGTCTCGTGAAACGGGGTAATCAATCCGGTTTATCTAGATATCAAAATTTCACCAAATTGATCCCCTTTCGCGGTATTTTATTTATTAATTTTCGATTAATAAAAAAATCGGCAAAAATTGGGTTACTTTAGTGATCCGGACCCGTCAATGGTTTTAAGAACCAAGTACGGATATAAAAATACAAAATCGAGTTAAACACAGGCGAAAGGCAGAACCAGTCAGTAATTATCTCACCTCTCTCTCTCTCTCTCGTGTTGGGCTGCCACTTTGCCATTGTTCCAGAAGTTGGCTAACCCTCTCCTAGAGAGAGAAAGGTAGAGACTTCACCTTTCACTTCTTCTCTCTCTTCCTCCGAAATGGGGAAGAGAAGAAACAGCCTAGCTTTGTGCGAGCTCGCGACTCTGTTCCTTGTTCAGATTTTGGTTTTGGCCGCTGGACAAAGTACCAATGCTTCTTCATGGAAAACTCTGAATGGTACTCTCTCTCTCTCTCTCTGTCGCTCTCAGTCTAGTTTTTTAAATCCCTGGCAACAGCTGACAAGTTTGGGCTGCTACTCTCTCTCCAACGGTAGCAGTTTCTAGTGGTTTTTTTAGTTGGGTTTAATTTGGTTTTCGCCTTCCTCAAAGTTGTTCAGCTGCTTATTAACTGGTTCTTTCCAATTGGCTGGAAGCTCTAACTTCTTCTTTCCTTTTGCTAACTAGTTTCTTTTCTTTTTAATATGATTTTAATCTGAGAATATATATATATTCGTTATTTGGGATAAGAAAAGAAGCTCGAACTTTGTCCAAAACACCAATGGACTAAGCTAATTACACTGATCAATGCTATATTTCTGGTTCTATTTTAAATGTTTAATTTTGGTAGGAATTGTGGTCTTCTTCCAGTTCTAGTTGATATTTTTCTTTCCCAATTCAGTTTAAATAAAGTTCATGTTTCAAGCAGTTGAATATCCCAACTCAGATCGTGATATTCTTAACCTTAGGTAAGCCTCCAGTAGTTATAGCAAGAGGTGGCTTTTCTGGAACCTTCCCTGATTCAAGCTCAGCCGCCTACAGCTTTGCACTAATTGCCAGCTCGTCCGACACAATTCTCTGGTGCGACATACAATTGACCAAGGACGGAGTCCCTATTTGTTTGCCGAGCATAACTTTGGATAATTGCACCAGCATAGGTGATATTTATCCCAAGGGGAAGAAGCAGTATGATGTAAATGGAGTTATCACTGCTGGCTGGTTTGCGGTTGACTACAATAGTTCTGAACTCTCTCAAGTTAGCTGTAAGCAATATTTTTATTTTTTTGTTTACTTAATTTGAATGTTATTGCTTCAAAATTCAAACAAAGATCCATTGCAAGACAAACCTTTGTTGTTCGAGTATAGTGTATAGTGTATACTATTTGACTCAGTCTACTTCTAGTTGCTGGTATTCTCTTTTGCTATATATTAATTTTGATATATCACTGCTGTTGATATGGTATGCCTTTTCTTATTTAATGTACCAAAGCCTCTTTTGATTGTGTACTTTGTATATCCATCTCTGTATACTCTTTCATTGACATTTTCCAAGGGAAACCCTTACAAAGTTTTTGAAATATTGTATAATTTTATTAGTGAGACAACCTATTTGGTCTCGTACTGAGAAGTTTGACGGCACGCAAGCCATTCTCTCTGTCACTGACCTGACAACGCAAGTGAAGCCATCTTCTCTGTGGCTAAATATGCAGGTATCCTTATATCAACCTTTGTTCAAGCAAAATAATGAGTTTATGCAAGAAATATAAATCAATTAATTTAGTGTTTGCAAGTGAAAAGAAAATGAATATATTAATTGTGGCTTTTGCAAGTGCACAATAACTCATCACTAACTGGTGATAATTGTAAAGTATAATTACTGATGATTTTGCACAAAGATCACTGGTGGGATGGGGTGGAGAGTATGAATTTTGTTGAGATAAAAACAGTTCCAAAGGCAGAAAATAAACTTGTAGAACTTTTCTTGTCAATTTGGGTGTTCTGGTAAATACAAGAATTGCTGGTTTTCTAGCCGCAATACGAATAAAAAACATATTCCTTTTGCAGCATTTTTTGAATTTACTCACAAAAAAAAAACAGAAATTTAACTCTCTCTCCCTCTCTCTCTCTCTCTCTCCACAGTATCCCACATTCTATGAGCAGCGCGGCCATAATCTGCGCAACTACACCATCTCTCTGATCAAGCAAGTCATAATTAACTACATCTCCTCTCCAGAAGAAGAATTCCTGAAGGGCATTGGCACTCGTATCAGTCCGAAAACAAAATTAATTTTTCGGTTTCCCTCTGAATACCTAACAGACCCCTCTACGAACAAAACTTATGATTCTCTCAAAGATAACCTAACATACATCAAGACTTTCGCATCTGGTATCTTGGTACCGAAAGGGTATATATGGCCTGTCTCAAGTGATAACTACTTGATGGACCACACCTCACTTGTGACTGATGCACATAAGGCCGGATTGGAGGTTTATGCAGCTGATTTTGCGAATGATAATTTGTTCAGTTATAATTATAGTTACGATCCTTTAGCTGAGTATTTGCAATTCATTGATAAAGGCGACTTTTCAGTAGACGGGGTTCTATCGGATTATCCGATAACTCCTGCTGAAGCCATTGGTACATCAAATTAAACTTTGCTTATTATGTTTTAGCTCTTTAGCTTCGTTTTTTCTTTTCTTTTCTATTCTGTGCTGATTTGTCTGAATTCCTTTGTAGGTTGCTTTAAGGATTTGAATACCAGCAATGTGGATCATGGTAACTGCAGTTTGTATATATTTAATTAACAAACAAACAACATCAATTCTATTTTGACTGTAGCAAGAAAAAAAATCTGACCTTGTAGGTTCCACGATTTTTTATTTTAAAGCAACACCAAAAAAGTTCCATAATTTAATCCTGGAGCTGTAGACACGCCTCAAATCTTATGCTGTACTACACAATCCAAAAGCATGCCTTTTGAGTATGATATATTAGGAACTGAAAATTGGTCTCTATTTCTTTTCTATTGCACAGGAAATCCCTTGATAATATCACACAATGGAGCAAGCGGGGACTATCCAGACTGTACTGACCTGGGGTACCAAAAAGCTGTGGATGACGGTGCTGATGTCATTGACTGCACAGTTCAGGTTGTTATAAATGCAAAAGTTCCTGGAACAATACAAATTTTTTTACTTATTTTCACACTGCTTAATCACAGTCAATTATGAACCTTTTATTGGTGTCTTCTTCTTCTATCGCGGAACATATTATTGACAGTAAATACAATATACTTTTGCAACATAGGTGACTAAGGATGGAGTTTTAATATGCATGAGCTCAGTCGATCTGATTCATAGCACCAATGCTGCACAGTCTCAGTTTAGCTCCCTCAGTTCTACAATTCCAGTTCTTCAAACTTCCGCTGGCATCTTCACTTTCAACCTCACATGGAATGAGATTTCCCAGAGCTTGAAACGTGATCCTTTTTTTTTCAAATTTTTTGGCATTATTGTAAATATTATTTCTCCTTATGTTTCTTCAATTATTTTAATTTGTTTATCTTTTTAATTTTATTTACAGCGATGATATCGTCCCCAGAAAGCCAGTTTTATATCTCTCGGAATCCAAGAAACATGAACGCAGGAAAGTTTCTTAAGCTTTCTGATTTTTTGGCTTTTTCCAAAGGCAAAGATATAGGAGTTCTACTCATTTTGGAGGTGATATCTCTACACTAACAGGAAATTAAGTCTTTAATAACTAGTCTGAAAGTATCAGAATCTTAACCTTCTACCATTTTGTGAATCAGGATGTGGCATTCATACAGGAGAGACTAGGGTTTGACATGATAAGTCTTGTCACAACCACATTGACTGAGGCTGGTTATGGCAACCAGACTTCGCTGCAAGTAAACGTCCTCTCCCCTGATAGTGCTGTTCTGGCCAAACTTCGCCAAGATTCCAAGTACAAGCTCATATATAAGATCTCTACAAAAATACGTGATGCCTCAACAGCCTCTGTAGCTGACATAAAACGCTTTGCTGATGCAGTTGCAATAGACAAATATTCTGTTTATCCTGTAGATCTGAATTACATAACCAACATGACAAATGTCCTCCACCGCTTTCAGTCAGCCGGGTTGAAGGTGTATGGGTATGGTTTTATGAATGAATTTGTGTCACAAGCATGGGACTTCTTTGCTGATGCAACTGTTGAGCTGAATACATATTATCAAGGAGCTGGGATTGATGGATTCATAACTGATTTTCCTGCCACGGCTAGGCGTTATAAGAGTATGCTTAAACTTTGCTACTGTTTACATTGTATTTAATGTTTTCCTTTGGTACTTTTGTCCATAACATCTTCCTGGGATTCAAATTTTCCTATATGTCCCTTTTTGGAGCAGAGCCTTAAATTCAATTGAAGTACTAATGTTTTCTGGATTGGAAGTCAGGTATCTACAAAGTAGGTTTTATTATAGTGAAAACCTGACTTTGCCCTGCAGTTGAACCAAAAGTTTTTGGAAGGATCAAGAGATAATGATAGATTGATTTGTTTAAGAACTTTCAACAGGGCAGACGAGCAAATAACAATTTTGGGAGGATAGACATAGTTCAATTGTTCTTTTCATATAGTATATGGAGTTCTCTTAATCAATATGTTGTTTCTCATTCTTTATTACAGGAAGTCAGTGTTTCAATGCTGGAAACAATACCCCAGCCTATTTTGAACCAGTTCAGGTAGGAGGTCTTATTGAACTAATCGTAGCACCTGCTCAGCCTCCAGCCCTGGCCCCGTTGCCTGTTTTGAATGCCTCTGATGTGCTTGAGGCTCCGTTGCCTCCAGCTTCAGTAGAAACACCAAAAAATGCATCTGGACCATCAACTCAGCCTTCGCAACCTTCGCAACCTTCGCATACATCACGAACTGTCACCTCAATATCTTTACTGGTTTTCTTGCTTCCGGCCATTGTCCTTTTGGTTTAAGAGTTTAGTTCTATTGTAGGTCTAACAGATTTCTCCTGACAATCCCATCTGGTAATGGAGATATCTATTTTGTATTTCTTCCATCATTTATGTTACACTTATGACGATTTTTGTGTGGGGCGAATTGGTTGGTGGTGTATTGTATACTACGTTGCACGAGCAACGTTCCATGTTATTGCTTTGTGAATCTTTCACTTTGCACAATAATGGAATTAATGTGTATAGGAATCAATATGTTTTTGAGTTTGGTTAAAATCTGTACGCTCTGATTTTGGAATAAAAGATGAAACAGTGTTCCATTAATGCCAAAATCTTCGCAAATTGCTTTGAATGCAAACAATTGCAAATAATTGGGGCAGCCAACAAAAACAACTATATAACAGATCGAAAACATGTTGAAATAGTGCGCACATTATAGAAAGATAGATGATAAACAATAACACAGAACAAAGATCCAATTTTTTTCACTTCTCATGTCAATCGCCACCAGTCAACAGTTAAAATAACTAAGGCACTGAACCTCACAATTTCTAAATTAGGTAATCCCCCTCCACCCACAACACCTGCCAAAATACCCTATACATAACACTATAAGATATATAAACAAATTGCAAAAAGAAAAAAACTCAAAACCTACAGAATTATAGTTGTAACAATAGTTAACGAACCTACTATATAATTATTTAAAATATATACAAGACCCTAAAATGAAACAGTAGGGGACAACCGGTAGAATTATTCTACCAGGTACCGAAGGTGCAACTGACATGGTCCTGGGTGATCATGGAGAGGCGAGAGCGCATAGTGGAGAGTGAGGAGTAAGCCGGGAGGCAGAGGCGGTAGAAGCAGGTGTGGGAGGTGGGCAGGTGGTTCTGAGATTCAGAAGACTTGTATATGTACAGTTTTGATCCCAGACCTCCAAATCCCTCTGCCGGCAGGTACTTCACCGACGTCCAGAAAAACATCAGCATCCTCTGTCTCTCTGGGGGCATCTGCTCAACCACCTGTCATACCACAATTATTAGACCAATAATAGGTTTAGAATGAGTATGTGCTTGCACATCTTGGGTCTGGTAGTGAGAACCACAGATTTTGAAGAGTATTTAATTGTTTCTTTCCATTGGTGGGTCTGAATTGAGCCCTCAACTGAGGTATGGTCAAGCAGCACCAATAACTGAGGTATTTGTGTTTTTATAAAGGCATTAGGTTGCTTGTTATAGGGTTTTAGTAAAACAGGTCCAAGTTATGTTTTCTTATTTGGCACTTAAAACTTACTGGGCTCGACCCTTCTTCTTTAGGGGTTTGTTTTCATTTATTCATCATTTTCCCAAATTGCCTTTATTCAACATACTCAATAGGATTTTGAATTTTGGCTAAAAACGAGAAATATAAAAGTCTTGCAGTTAAAGAGTTATATTTGAAGAATTGACGTTCTAAATTCAAAAGATTTATTTTGTTCTAGAAGTCTTAAAAATTCTATCAGCGCAAAAGCACCATGCTAATCAACAAGCTATTAAAACAAACAAGGAAACATATAAATAACGTTAGTGGTAACTATGAATACTTGCAATAATATGTATAAAAATATTCCGTGTAGCTATCACAATTAAAATGGTTCATATAGATAACTGTATTCATAAACAGTTGTAATGAGAAGTACAAAAAAGATGTGGCACTGGACCACGACTGGGTGTCATAAAAAAGTTATTACTATGGCTTTTAGTAACTAGTTTAATTAGTATAATGAAAAAAATCACAAATAAAAATTGTCCTTCTAGATGTTAATAACTAGTTTAATTAGTATGAATAAGACCATTAAAAACTATAAACAGTTTCAAACCAGACACACCGCCTTGGACTAGGATTGTGAGCAATTAAAAAAGGTTTGTTACGGTAGATAATAATAGCTAGTTAGATGCGTGTAAATAATACCTTTGACAACTATAAATAGCTCCAAATCAGCACATTGGGAGTTAGTTATGTTAATGAATCCTTAGAATAGTCAGAATAAATAGGTTCAGTAGTAATAATAAAAGTTAAAGCTTTGAGTATAAATATTTGTGGTGGCACACTAAAAGGAAGGTGCGAGAGTGCTTCACACCTTCGAGGTAGCGTTGACCGGTCAAATACACTGGGGATTTTTCTGGGGATGGAATACTGAGACAATAATTTGATTTCCATTTCTGGTTCACAACTAATTGCAAAACTATGCCCGCATTTGCAATAGCATGCAACCACTGTAATGTGGGAACGCATGCAGCGACTTTGCATGATCGCCGACTCTCTGCTGCCTCAGAGAAATATCAGATATCAGATATCCAAATTGAGATATCAGATATCAGATATCGCCGACTCTCTGACTTTACATATATAGTGGCTGCATAGATCAGAATATCAGATATCCAAACTGAGTTAAAAGGATTTGTAAGCCACTATCCTGCATTTTTTTTTCTACAGCAGGATAAAACAGGCGAACAACCCAGTCACACTCATGGCATGGCAGCATAAGTCGGTATTGTCAGCCAGAAGGAAGAATGTGAACAACATTCCAGAGTTGGTGTTGGTGGTACTCATTTAACAAAATTATCCTGGGGCGTTTCCAGACTCCAATTATATTCTTAATAAAGTAAAAGCTGCGGGCATTAAAGTACTGCATTGCAGCACATACATGTGCATAATTTTCATCTGTTTATCACTGGTTCTTGAAAAGCAAGGATGTGCCTGATTCAAAATGATTCTCGTCACTATGATCCCTAATAGCATGCAGCCAATACCACAGCTCTAGATAAACAACATTTACAATTTTGTTGGCTCACAGCTTTATTGGTTTCTGTATGTTTGGGTACATTTTATTCGCAAGAAATACAAAGAATCTCTATAGATAGCAAGTAAAAGAACCCACTTCTACGCTCTCGAGTTATTTCCTCATGATCAATATAATACAAGCAAGGTAAAAGAAAACATATCTACTCAAAACAAAAATATTGTATGCTAATAAGTAGGATAAAATAGAACTAACCTTCCAAAACCATCCGATCTGACGATCCTTGAGCTTGTACCCATTGTACTCCGTATGCGCCTTCCAATCCTTCACATCCACCGCTCCCTCGCTTCCCCCAATCATCCTGTCGAAGTCCTCCAAATCCAGGCTTGAAAAGAAAAACTTTTGCTCCTTTGCATTTGTCAGTATATCTCCAAAACCCTGTGCAAAGTGTGCTACCTGTTTTGAGGTCGAATTTACAAACCTATCCTGTATCAATAAGTTAATGTACACATCTCGGTTCTTGCTATTTACTGAAAGGTCCTTCCCTCCAGGGCATAGCTCAATAACTTTATGTGACCCCAATTCGTCAACCTCACGAATGAAGGTTAACCCTAGCGCATCAGAGTCGAGAATGTCAGGGTCCATCTCAAGTATCTTTCTGCAACTGGCATATAATAATGGGTCAGCATCTTTTATGTCTTCTAGTGTTATGGTTCGACCAGAGAGCTGGGAGTAGAAAATGCGATCGAAGACTACTCCCACTTGGACCCGGTGCATGAGAGCAAGTGCTATGATGCGGCCTGAGAAGACGAAGTATTTGAGGTGCAATGGATCCACACATGATGCTGGAAATGAAATTTTAGCAATCAGAAACTATTATTATTAAAAACAGGGGGCTAATGGAAGTGTTCTTAAGTAGTACCATATACCAGGCTTGCAATAACTTCATTTTTCTTTTTGTACAGAATGTTTTCTTGTTCCTGTTTCTTTGAGACTGTAAAAGACTTGCATGTCCAAACCTAATACAAAGTACCTACAGTGATGACCCAAGACTTTGACATGAATTAGTCGATTACAGGACATGACAAAAGTTTCAGGAAAACTTTTAATTATCTGTTGCCTTTCTTGAAGCCGATGATTAACCAAGGGCACTGTTATAAACTAGATGATAAACCATGTAGTAACCCTTCTAGTCCAATTTCATGATTCACTATTTTTTATAATAATATGCCTTGCATGCATTTAAAAATATTGAAGGATAATTGGACTTTGCCTCGTCACCAATAAATCACATGTTATTGGGATGTTTAGCATTGCATAGCTTGTTGACATAGGTACCAAGTAACTAACCAACACAGATCAACAAAGGTACCCTTTTTTACAAGCTCATTTTTAAATTTATGCGCAAGAGAGAAAATTGAGGAGAGTCTTCAATTGAAGTTTATGGTTTTGTGCATGGCACCGATTGGCCAGTGCAACAGCTCCAAATCTTGATTTTTTAAAATTCAAACGCCAATCCGAGGTGCTTAATTCAATATAGAAACCAAATTTTATAGTTTTTAGGATCATTTTACTAATCTTTTGATATGAAAAAGAAAAAAAAACCATTCTTATTGGACAGTCAGTCTACAATTTCTAAACTAAATGGTTTCTCCCTATCCAAAAGATATAGTAAAATAAATCTTAAATATGTACAATTTGGCTTCTTGCAATATTTCAATATCTAGATGGAATTGTGCGGCTAGGATGGGCTGTTTGAATCTCAAAAATCAATATTTGGAGCAGTAGCACTGCCCTATTGGTGCTATACATAGCACCATAGACTTACTCCTTTTATTGTATACGGCATACCTTGTTGCCACAATTAAAGAAGTCTCCGTTACAAACAAGTATTGGACACATTACCACTAGCATGAAACCAGTGAGATGATTAATAGAAACCCCGTGATTCAGTAACCAGCATACATGTTCGCACAGTCACAATTTGAAGCACCATTTGGTTGGCGGCTTTGACGTATCTTTTCGCAATAGACATTTGGATTTATAAGTAATAAAATCGATGAAAATTGAGTTACTGAAACCAGGGTTCAATCTCTTTTTTTGTTGGGTGAAGCAAAAGTAATAACAGAAAGATACTCGCATATCGAGCTAGGTAAAGACCACAACTTAACATGACTTACCCGGATTGGGGAAGAACCGTCTCTTATCATTGGCGCATGGCAAGAACAACACATTCTGTGGGCTAAAAATTGCACGGCACACTAAACAAAACCACTCTCTCAGTACACCAGGCCCCGTAGCCTCCTCATTTTTGAACTCCATAAACAGCCCCCCATGCAGAGAGCTAGCATCAGCCTGTGTGATGTACTCAAATGACTCGGCCAATAGTTGGCTCCGATCGATCAACATTTCATGCAACTCATGGTAGTCATCCCTCCCTTCTGGAAACATCATCAGCGCCAAATTACGCCTTGACTCAAAATCCAAAATATCCCGGTGTTTCAGCAACCAACAGAAGCTCTCCTGCCGCTTGGCATGCCTTACCAAAGCATTTAGTGGGACCCTGTGTGCAGTGAGAACTGAGAGAAGGGTCGTCTCTGCATCCTCATATATGTCAGAGAAATGATTGAGTTCAGTTAGTACAAGAAGGATGCAAGATGGTCCCAGTAAATGGGTGTCACTCTCTCCTGCAACGCTCTTCCCATATGTCAGGTCAGTGTTCAGCTTCTTCAAGCACCAATTGACCTTCTCTATTAATTCCCTGTAGGTAGAATAGAGAGCATGAATCCAACCATCCAACTGTCTATGAGTATTATTACTGCTACTTGAGCTACTGCTACTAGTACTACATGCATTCAGGTTGGAGTAATACAGTACACGAGGCATCGGACCCACTCCACCCATCCAGTCCTGAATCTGCATCCGTAATGCACGCATGAACCTGGAGAACTCCGTTAAATCCTTAGAAGAAATGAGCATGGACTCCGAGGAGAGACCTGCTATTATTATTTCAGCCATTTCTTTTGCAAAGGGAAGCAACTGAGGTATAGCACTTGCTGGCTGACGAAAAGGTCCTACTGTTCTACACTCCTGAAAATCTAACAGGGTTGCAACTGTGCCCCTGCAAGACTGGTACAGAAGGTCCCTTCTTCCAGCTGTAGAGCTTAACAACCGACAGAACTCTAGTATAATAGGTAAGCATTTAACCTGGGATTCTTTTTGCTGATTGGGATCATGGGTAAAAAGCCGGATGGATCGATCAGCAACTACCCGAACGGGAGCGCTAGTATGTGAGAGGTAGAACTTTACTAACGCAACAGGTGCGCCTGAGAGGAGAAAAACATCGAGATGATCTGATAGCTCCTTCTCGGGTGTCTGCATCCGACAGAGGGATAAGAACTCCTTCACGAGTGAATCCAACAAATAAGGGTCGCGCGGGTGGCAAATATCATTGGCGAGCTGCCACGCACGGGGACACCGGGTTGATCGGAGCCGGGCAGTGAGATGAAGAAGCGAATCGGGTTGGACCTTACAGGAGGCAAGGGTGTCTTCACCTCGAAGCTGTCGACCTTGATAGATCAAACGGAGATCAGCAGTCGGAGACGGACCAGAGAGGCGCGCGATGACAGAGTTGACGCTATCGGAGGGGTGCGCATGGATGACTAGGGTTTTGTCGGAGGTACGCACAAAGAATTGGAGAGGAGGCATCACTGGAGGGGAAGAAGGGAAAGCATTACTGGATGGGTTGGAGGTTGGACAGTTGCGAGAGATAGACGAGGGAGAGGAGGAGGTGGCGGTAGTATCGTCGAGTTTCCGTTTGGAGGGGAGGAGGTGGTGGCGGGAGCGCGCGAGAGCGGCCGAGAGAGAGGCGGACATGAGTTGGAATAGCAACGGCGAATAACGAGATGTTATACCATCGAAGATCCAATTCCGATTGAGAGATTGATTTGGGGGTTTTGCGAGGAGAGAAATGGGGAGTGGAGAAATTTCCAAGGAGGTAATAAGAAAGAAAGAGACCTGGTCTTAAGTGTAAATGAGCACCGCGCGCGTGCGAAATGAGAATCAAATTTAGATATTATGTTACTTGACTTAGTAATAATATCTGTTGCGAGTCTCAGATATGCTGTAGAAAATAAACCGTGGCATTCTCGTAGTCGTAGATATCAAAAGAGTGAAGAGAATTTGATTAAGCAGCAAGCCACGTGACGGGGGGCTGAAGGCGAATTATAGTGGGGAGAAATTTGGGTCCGATGGGCATCGGACCCAAAATGAGTTCGACGGGTTCTCTCACCGTCCGATCTGCTTTAGGATTCGCGCCCGCAACTTTCGCGTCTGCTTTAAAATTCGTGCACACGAATCTTAAAGTAGATCGGACGGTCCCGAAACCCATCAGACCCAAATTTGAGTCCGATGGGCATCGGACCCAAGCCTTTCTCATTATAGTGAGCATTTTATTTGGGTTTGATAAAATGTTGCGACTATGCCCTCTTTCTCTTTGGCTAATTGGCTTGGCCTCCATGTTTATTATAAAATAATTAAAGAGTGTTGCTTGCGCTGTTGTCCACAATTTCGTTTATATCAATTTCTTTTACTGCAATTGAATGGTTCAAAATAAATGCAATATTTAGAAAAATGAATAATACTCCAGTAATCACACTTAATATAATTATTTAAAATTAAAAATAACACACTCTTATTACAAGAACGGTTATGATTTTTATTTTATTTTAATTTTCAAGGGGATCGTGGAAGTATACCCCACGCAAAGCCACGACCATGATACGAACATCCGGAAAAACAGCATGGATTAGAGAGATTAATATTCACAGAGACAATTAATATGTATTAAGACTAACTAACTAATTAAAAAAATGTTTTTAAACATTCATCTTTTGTGTCATATTAAAAACTTTTTGTGAGGCTATGGTATTATACATAGCGTAGATTGATCGTACCAAGGTTCTAAATAGCGATTATTGTGTTACTGTGGAAAAGTTAAAAAAAAAATATCGCAAAAAGTGTAGCTATAGTACATAACATTTAAAAAAAAATATATTATGGGATTAAATGGCGTTCACTCAAGAGGAAGCTATCCAGACGAAAAAAAGGCGATTGGCGAAGGAAAGAAAAAAGTCACTGCACTTCCACCAATTAGAGAACTTGAAGAGACATCTCAAGGAGTAAATGCTTCTCTATCTGAAGCAGAGAAACAGGGGGACGCAACATTCACTGCAGCCATCAATAAGGAAGGAGAATGGACCACAGTTACCAGACAGAAGCATCCTATCAACACCCCAAATCAAGGTCATTCTAGCTACAGGCAGCATACTCAGGCAGGTGCGAGCGGTACAAAGCACCTGGGAAACAGAAGAAATCCTCCAAGTGGTAGATTCGCAGCAGAGGAAATTCAAAAGGCGTACTACACTACATTTAAGGAGTGTCAATGCTTCAGATGTTTATCCAAGAGTCACAAGCGAGCTCAGTGCAGAGAACCACTCCGTTGCTTTAAATGTAAACATTTAGGGCATCAGATGGGTAGGTGCCCCCAAAAATCCAGTTCTTCAGCTTTTTCTATAAAAGGAGATCTTAGGGTTCCCTGCACAGTCACAAAACCAAAAGAGCAAGTTCAAACTTACGCACATGTGGTAAAACAACTTGAACAAACCTCATATCCTGCTCCAAAAAAAGAAAGAGAACATGAGCCATTTGCAGATGTTAGACCAGATGAAACCAATGTTTTCACCAATGAAAGGGAGTTCCTAGACAGCACTGCCATGCTGGTTATGGTACAAAGAGCACCTCACCCCAATTTTTCTAGACAACACTGCCATGCTGGTTATGGTACAAGGAGCACCTCACCCTGATTTTCCTAGAGAAATTGCCAGAGTATTTGCAAGAGATGCGTCTTTTTTGGTCATTTGCCTTGGGCCCAACCTCAAAGATGCTATTGTCCATGGTGGTATATACACCATAAGGCCGGTTGTGCAGGTAAGGGCGATAGAATAGGGAATATATCTCATGGCATATGATCCCCCACCTTTTGAAGCCTGGATAAGACTGTCGTATCTATCACTGTAAGCCTGGAACACCATTGATATAAAAAAAGGTAACAACAGAAATAAGGCACATAACTGCCATAATCCAGGGCAGCTGGCCATTTCAGGCATATCATTATCAGGGTGGCATGTGAGAACCCGGCAGAAATCTCCATGCACATCAAATACCATGAGGGTGACCTAGCCACCAGGGTGAGGGTGAGAATACTGAGATCGAGAGACTACGAGCAGGACCTTTCCCTCTACATCAACAATGGACCCACCATGGCAACCCACAAGGACCACAGCCGCAACCCACAAGGACCACAAGGACCACAGCCGCAACCCACAATCACAACCGACAAGGACCACAGCCGCAACCCACTAGGACTACAGCATCAACCGCCGCCGCAGCAACAAACAACCACCTCAGCAATAGGGACCTCAGCCCAACCAGCAAGAGTCAGGTATGACCTCTGCAGCACATAATGCCAGTAATAGCAGTGGTGGGTCCAACAATGTGCAAGGTCTCAAGAGAAGAGGTTTCCTGCCATTTGGGACAAGGCTCAGAACCAGTTGGTGGAACAAGAGAGAAGCAGTGAAGAAAGGCAACATAAAAGACGTAACAACAAAAGATGCATGGAAGAGGCCACACTTGATCACCATAACAAAACTCCAGGGTGGTACAGTTTAAATCAACCTAGATGAGTCGCTATTTAGTAAGATCCTCTCTGTCACTGCAAATCTCCTACAATGGTCTAATTTTAAAAAGGAGGAGCAGGTAAAGTACAGTGCGCAGGGAATTATCACGCATGGTAGGAGAAATGGGATGGCCATCAACGATAAGGTACAAGGGGTACAACTAAAGGCTGGCAGGGCATTAAATGAAGGTTCTGAGACTGAAGTGACGTGCGAAGGTTTACTGCAAGAAATGGTAACATTCGTACCACAGGAGTCTGGTAATGGGCCTAAGGGAAAATGGCAAGGAGATCATTGAGTTGGCCCAACACGAGGCCCAGGAGGAGATGACTCGGGATAACATGGAGGATAGCCCACCAGGCTTCCCCTATCATATTTATAAGAAGAACAACATCCTCAAAAGCCCAATAGTGCCAATGCCAAGAAGGAGTGCCAGAATAGAAGCAAAGAGGATGAAGAATGCAACCTCCAGTGGAGAATGTCGGGATGAACAACAAGGTAAAGGTCAAACTGGATTTCGCGGAAAGGAATGAACCAATCAAGGAAGACCTGGCAATCTCTATACTGGCTGACATAGGTGCAAAGATCTCTCAGGAGGTTTGTTTGGCTTTTAAGGCAGCGGCTGTCTCGGATGGAGAACTCACCATAGCGGATTTGTTGCTGCATCATGACGAACAGGGTTCCAATGAATGATAAACCACAGAGGACAAAAACATGCCATGGAAGGGGGCAAGGAATTGGGAAGAATTTTATCTTATTTATGTTTAATTTATTTTTTTTGGATGGCTTTCCAGCAAATTATGTTGTTGCTAGGAATAGTCTGCATGTGTTTGGATAGTTTTTGGTAATTTTTTAGTAATATGATGATTGTGGAAAGGGCATTTTGCATAAGACAGTTAGGTTAGTTGTGTGTAATAAGAAGAAAGGAGAAAGTAGGAGGTGGCAAGGTAAGACTGGATATGTAGATGAGGTGTACCTCTTAGTTATTAATGAATCAAGTTAAAAAAAATCAAAATTTTGTCCTATAACGTTAGAGGACTTAATGAAAAAAAGAAAAGGATGGTTGTTAAAAAAACTATTTAAGAGGAAAGGACACAAACTTTGTGTTTGAAAGAGACCAAATGGTCCATGATTGATCACACCTTTATTAAACAGACCATATGCACCAAACTAGACTAGCAATTACAGATACTGGCACAGAGAACAACATGAGGGGGTTCTATTGGCATGGACCTCTAAGCTCTTCATAAAGATTGGACAACAGACATATGCATATTGCTTGTCTGTGGACTTAGCAAACAATCTAGATGACACCATTATCAAAATAACAGGAGTATATGGTCCCTCAAACCAACAAGACAAACATGCATTTTATGATGAACTGGTAGGAGCACAGCCACTTAATAATCTACCTTGGATGCTATTTGGAGACCTCAATGTTACACTCCAGTCCCAAGATAGGCCAAACAATCTTCACCATCATACCCAAATGACAAGGTTCAAAGCAGTAGTGGACCAGCTGCAACTTATTGTTGGGTTTTATGGTACTTAAGGCAGCGAAATTTCAAAAAATTTGACAAGAAAAGTACCAAAGGAACATCATGTGTGATTGAAATCAAATCAAAATATATTTCCAAATCAATAAGCATCATACTTTTAGTTTCTTGTCTCCAAATAAGAAATGAAGGTCCTTGAGATGTAAGGTTGTAACCTCCACCTCCTTGTTGATGCTAATGGTGGTTGATGTGTGCGTGACCTAGAATGCATTGCACCAAGATGAGACTCCAAAGTAGAAGTCCTCCACGGTATCCACCAAGAAATTAATTAGAAATCAAATATTCCTCTTGTTAGAGAGTACTAATTTGGTTGCTTTTTAATCCCTATCCTCCATAGAACTATTCTTGAGTTTTAGAGTTTGTGGGTTCTCAACACATAAGAGATAAAACAAGAGAGAGAGAGTTATTGCAGAACTTCAACTCTAAAAACGAATTATATCTCAAAAGGAATGAGAGATAGAATATATATAGCAAACAAGGAATGTGAATTCTGTTTCCAAAATTAACCTCATATTCTACCACGTTTTTGACCACGATCTAATTCGAATTAGGTTCTGCTCCAGAAATAAAAGTTATAGATCTTTCTTTTAGATTTCCATCCATATATAGTACGCCCAAAACAGACATCGTATGAGGGCGCTATGGTCCAAAAACAAAACATGCGCATCCGTTTACAGAACATGGTAGTCCAAATTAAGCACCACGTTCTACCACGTTTTTGACCATGATATGTTTCTAATTTGGCTTTCCTCCAGAGAGACAAAGTTCTAGATATTTTTTTTACCTTTTCAAAATATATAGAATGCTAAAAATAGATTTCTTATGAGAGAGATATGGTCAAAATAAGAAATGCTACACAACAAGTTTCAGAAAACGTGGTAAACTATTTTGGGCAAACTTAAATAAACATGAGTCATAATTAACAACAGTCATTGGACTTTATTTATTGGGCCAAGTTTTATTTTTCCTTATTTGAATTAATACAATTAATCTAATTAATTGTAGTATCATATATAATTATCCCAAATAATTATATTTCTCATGTTTTGGTGGAAAAATCAATTTATTTGTCATATCACATATGTCAAATAAATTAAGGAGCATTTCTAATTAATTTCTTATGAGTGTGACTTTGTGGGATTTATGTCACATGGCAATGAAATCTGAAACTTCTTTCGATTTCATAAACTACAAGCGGCACCTAACAATATGCATTGTAGTTACCCAAATGACACAAATGATAAGGACCATACCGTATCACGATCCCTAAGCAGCAATTGCCTCGTGTCAATTCCATGTCTCATGATATCATGAATAGATCCAATGTAGGAACGTGTCATCCTTGCAAATCTACTCGTTTCTTGATTTCAAAATAATTCAGTAATTATGATTAACTCCTTAATCATATGTGCACATACTTGTATTATTTCATCAAGGGGCCCAGTGATATCATCACTCATTTACATGAGGGACGTTGGTATTCTTGATAATTACTATCTCTCCACATGAGATATACATACTGAGATAGAATCTGTATGACTGCCAGTTACGGACAGTGTTGGATAATACCCACGAATATGTATTCTCATGTGAGACAAACAATCATCTCATACCTTAGAATTCCAGATACAAATAAAACATTAATGACACATAACACAATCCATATATAATGTTTTATTTATGGTCACGTCCAATCACTTGATCTCCATCAAGTATCCATTTGATTAAATTAACAACACATTGTCATATGATCTGTAGAACATGATCATCATCTAATCCAAATGCTAATCTTATACCAGTAATTAATGTTCCTTGTTAATTACCAAAACTAGGGACACTTTAGAGTATTTATTAACTCTTTTATAGAGTTCCACAATTTCAAGTCCTCAATTTGAATGATCTATAAGTAATAAAATACTCAAGGAACAAAATGATAAACAAATCATTCAATTACATGAACAATACTTAGAAAACAACCATCCTATGATTGACTTCTAGATCACAACACTAACACTTATAGACCTCAGATTACAGGGCAGAACCTATACAAGGTCAAACGACAGAGACAACCCGGCTTTTGCTAGGTTTGATAGATTCCTCATATCTACATCATGTCAAATCTCTTCCCATATACAACTCAAAGAGCCATCATTAATACAGCCTCTGATCACTACCCCATTGTATGCGAATTAGACACCAAATTTTCAAATTCCAACATCTTTAGAATGGAGAACTCCTGGCTAAAGAATGCTTAGTTTCAGCAATTAGTCACACATACCTGGCAAGCTCATCCACCTGCTCAAAATCCAAAGGATCTCGGTGCAATATTCATTGCCTTGAGAAGACAAATAATACAATGGAAAAAAACATTCATCACTGAGCACAAACAACACACCACACTTTGTCAGGAATGCCTAAATTGGATGGATTAGCAATCTGAAAATAGAAGTCTGACCCGGGTTGAAAAATTGCTGAGAGAGATGCTTCAACGGAGATACTCAGACATATGCATTGATGAAGAGGACAAGTGGTACCAAAGAGCAAAGAAAGCATGGGTCAAAGAGGGAGACAAAAATACCAGGTACTTCCACCATATTGCAACAAAATGAAAAAAGACAAACTGGATAGACACCTTACAGGGGCAAGATGGACAATTACAAACTGAACATAAGAAGAAGGCATCCACACTACATAACCACTTCTCAACACTGATGGGCACTCAGCATACAACAACCATTGGGTTTGACACACAGAGAACCTTCCAACCACAACCGGAAAGAGTTTTGTCAATGTTAGACATAGTCACAATAGAAGAGATACAACAAGTCATATAGGCAGCTCCAAATAACAAAGCCCCTGGACCAGATGGATTCACACCATAATTCTACAAGATTTTCAAGGAATTGCTACTGCCTAACCTGCACAGAGTCTATAACCATGTCATATATAATCCACAAGCTTGATTGTCTAAAACAAGATAACCACTCCACCTTTTCAAACAGAACAACTCATACTGAATATGACGTTAATATCACAACCCATTATCAAAGTAGTAACTGAGTTTGAGAATCTGCGTTTTGTTACCGACTTAGTTTCAAATATATGTTTTTAATCTCTTATATTGGATATAAAGGACAACGAATCTAAGGAAAGAAAGAGTGTGCTAAGTTTATCCTTGATTAATTATAGTTTAAAGAATACTGTGCATAATTAATCTGAGTTTTGAGTATATTTGATATATACTAAAGTTATATTAGATAAATACGTGAATTATTAGATTTTTAGATGATAAATACGTAATTACAAAAATATGAATGATAAATATGTAATTTCACAGTTTTTGAGTAGTATATATGAAATTCTCCCATATAAATTGAAGGGCCTGACAAAAATTATTGAGATACCTTTTTAATTTCTTTAAAACTCTACGGAGAGTATTTACGATTGTGTCACTTTCCATACTGCGAATGAGATTTTCACTGATATTAAGCTTCATTATAGCTGTAACACGGAATATGGCACAAAAAATCCTGAAGAAACCTTCAAAAGCCTTCGGCGTGCATTTTGCTCGTTCACCGGCCCGCAGAATGGGCCCATGGTGGCGAGTGGGTGGCAGTATGGCACATGCTGTTTCTTAGCGGATCCAATGCGGATAATATAATATTATAATGTTTATATTCAGAACGAGTAGTTTTCTTACCCTGTTGGACTGCTGAGCTAGTTTTGATCCGTTACACTGATAGATACTTATCCATATTTCAGAAAATCTTGAACTGAAAAATCGAAGAAAATCGAAGAAAAACACAAAGCACGTCGGTGAGATGAGAAGGATTAGTACACATACTGCCAGATGAAAGGTCCGACACATTAAATGTCATAATTTTAATTTATTCTACATTCTGATATTATCTAGTTATCTACTATCTAATTTCTCTAATGTGTGAGATTTGGGATTTTTTTTAATAAACGTAATTAAAATAATTAATTTAAAAAAAACAACTTGATTACTTTTATTTTACAAAAATCATAAGAACCGAATTGCCAATTCGGTCCAATAGATTTTTTTTTTCCGGACCGAATTGGCAATTCGGTCCAACTGTTTTTCACAGTTCCGCATTTTTTCTGTATAACTTTTTGTGTAATTCACTCTGGACCGAATTGGCAATTCGGTCCAGAGGCTTTTTTAGCCCAGACCGAATTGCCAATTCGGTCCAGAGGCTATATATCAAGTATATTTTATGAAACTATATTTTATTGCCAACTCGGTCTATTTTATTGTAACTCGGTCTATTAAAAAAAAGTATTTTGATTTTTGGTACCACAAACTCTTTCCCACCAGGACAGTATAGATAGGGGCACCAATCAACTTCAACAGTTCCACAACACGTGTAGCTATACAAGAATCTGCGTGATGCACAAAGTTTGAAAAGGTGGCAGTCTCCGTCTTTCGGTGATCAAAGTCTATTAAAATATTTTATTGTAACTCGGTCTATTAAAATATATAAAAATAAAATATTTTATTGCAATTCACATATCTTTATGAAACTATAAAATATGTGACAATAAATTATGTAGACCGAGTTGGTAACTCGGTCTAGTTACCGAACTGCTAACTTGGTCTGGCCCGTTTTTTTATTTTCTGTGGCGTTCTTTCTACAACTCGGTGAAAAACAGCTGGATCGAATTGCCAATTCGGTCCGAAAAAAAAATCCATCGGACCGAGTTGGCAGTTCGGTTCTTATGGTTTTTGTAAAAAAAAAAAGTAATCAAGTTGTTTTTTTTTAATTAATTATTTTAATTACGTTTTTTAAAATAAATCCGTGAGATTTGAATCCGTTTTGTGTGGTGAAATGACAATGGCGAGCGATTGGTTAAAAAAAATTCAACTTATCTGATCGATTTACATTCTTAAGAAGAAGATATCCAATTGCCCATTTTGACACCGATCAAATGGTAAAAAAACAATTAACATTTGCTTAATTAGCTTTTGTTTTGTCATTTTATTTGGATAGAACACTGCAACCAAAATCAGTTTATAACGATTTTTATATTAAAGAATTTGAGTTAAAATAATGGACATCGCTGCTATGCGGATAGAGTTCATATTAATCAATTGTACGATTTAATACCAATAAAAACTGATTGAAGTAGGGGTGTTCATTTGGTCGATTCGGTTAGAACTGAATAAAAATAGTCAAATTAAAATTTTATTTGATTTTCAAAAATAAAACCGAACCAACCAAATTTAACTTATAAACCGGATAACAACCAAATTAAAATAACCGAAGTAAATTTCGGTTTATTCTGTTGAACCGAAATAAAAGATTAATTATGAAAAAGAATATTTTAGAAGTCCAATCCGAATTGGATTAATGAGGCTATGGTGCTATGCATAGCACAAATGGCTAGTGTACTACGGCTCAATATGGTACTTTTTAAAATCCTAACGGTCGATCCGAACCGTTCAATGTGATAACCATATGAATATGTACTTGCAAACTAAATTTTATATTTTTTCAAAATTTTTTACTATTTTTTTAGATAGGTAGAATTTTGATGGTCCAGAATTTTCAGAAAACACTGATTTTTCTACCTATCTTAAAAAATAGTAAAAAAATTCAAAAAAATATAAAATTTAGTTTGCAAGTACATATTCATATGGATATCACATTGAACGGTTCGGATCGACCGTTAGGATTTTAAAAAGTACCATATTGAGCCGTAGTACACTAGCCATTGGTGCTATGCATAGCACCATAGCCTCACTCTGGATTAATTGTCCAAGTGTTATGAGCCCAAAACAATGTAATTCTTTATCATTTTCACTTCTTATATTTCACAGCCAGTCCAAAGCCCTTTTTCTTTTCTTTTTCTTTTCTTTACCTAATGCTCAAACCTGTTTTATTTCATCTTTGCCTATTCAACAACTTCTTAAGATTGGAGTTCAGTCGGTTCGGTCTAACCGGTTTAAAAAAATTCTAAACTGGTCCAAACATAATAAACCAAACAAAATAATAAATGAACCGAACAAATTGATTTAAACCGAAAAACCAAACTGTTTAATCCAAACTTTCTCAGTTCGTATTAAAACCAATTCAAACACTCCTAGATCGAAGCACCACGACCCTCGACCGCGTGATGGTCAGGCCGACGGAGCACCCACGGGCCACCACGGGCTACGGATATAGTGATGGCCGAAAGATAATTATGAATAATTGGGTATCAATTAATTCAATTTTCTTTTTAGGGATCAATTAACTCATTTATACAGTGGTGTGTGGCAGAATGAAAGGGCCCAACACTATGGCGGCTATTTTACATGGCCTACAAAGAAACTTTAAGGGGCCTGAATTGACAGATAAAAAAACATTAATGTATGATTGGGCTTATAATTTTGTTTCGGATTTATACACCAATTCAACCCGTTATACTACCCTATATTATTTTCAGGTATAAATTTGAATTTATACAAAATTTATAAATTATTTATAATTTATATTTAACTGGGTTCAAGTACCTTATATCTTTCATGCTCAATTCACGTCTCACAAGTCACATATTTATCTCTGTTTTCAAAGTTCAGATAGTTGATTTGAACTACTCGTTTTGATCTTGATATCAAAATGTGCTTGGAGACCAATTAATATATTTTTTTTGAATTTTTTACTATTTTTTAGATAGATACAACATCACTGATTTTGAATGGTTGGCCAAAATCTTCCGAAAAGCAATGATTTTTGTATCCATCTAAAAAAATAGTAATTTTTTTTTTTTCAAAAATATAAAATTTGATCTCCAAATACATTCTCACACGGAGATATATTGAGAAATTTAAATTTGAAAACAAAAATAAGAATATAATGCTCGAATGAAACCAAATTTATTGATGAGCTCAATTCTAAAATCTAATGAATTTATTTCAAACACTAAATTGAAACTATCGAAACCGATCAACTACGAAGTAAAGCGGTAAAAAATAATAATTATAAATTAATTTAAATGCATTCTTTTTTATCATTTTTTCATCACTTGACTTTATATTAAATTATTTTGAAATTATAAATTTCGCATGTAAACGCAACACTCATCAAGTAAATCCGTTTCAACAATTCATCGTTTGAAGCCAATATAATATTTTTTTAGAATTAAATTCACCAATTAGCTTGGTGAACTTAAAAACATCCTAATTCTACTCACAAATTGGATAATTATTCTTTCATGAAATGCAAATGTAAATACTTTCTATATTTTTTTGGGTGCGCTTTAGACAGTGGCGGAACATAGTAGACCCCAGGGGGTGCTAAGCCACCCTTTCATTTTTTTTTTTAATCAAGTATATAGAAGTTCAAGTAAATTTTATTTTTTGTACATACTAGCCCCCCTATGTAATATTACAAATTTATAGGGTCCTAAGAATAAATATTGAGGAGCAAAGTTGAAACTTGTGACAGCTTTTTTATTTCCATTTGCATTCTTGACTCCTCGATTCCGCACTATCAATATTAAAAAAATAGAAAACCTCTTGCTTTTGGAATTTGGAAAGTTCAACGTATAAAGACAATAAAAAAAAAAGAAAATGTCATTGAATGATTGAAAGAAAGAAATCCCTTGAGCATCTCCAGTTCACCAAAAAAAAACAAATTAATCAAATTTTAGAAGAGTGGCGAAATTCCACATAGCGCATCTACAGAAATTCAGAAAACAAAGTTAAAGAAGAGCTACGAAATTCAATTTTAATTGAGGTTTGTATTTGATTGTACTTTTTAAAATTATTATTCATTGTAACTTTGAGATAAAAAATGATATTTATTTTTTTATGTATAATTTGTACACAGAGAAAATTATGTCTAAGAGAAAGACATTAGACTCTTATTTCAAGGTGAAGGAAAGCAACTCAAACTCTCAAACTCCGATAGAAATTTCAAGTCTTGATAATCATATTTTTGAACAATTCTACATGTGATGAATATTAATCAAGAACAACCTTCACAGAGTTCTCCTAAATCATTTAAATATGAGAGAGATCCAGGTAAACATTTCTAACTATCAGATTATTCTGCTAATGAAAGAGATGAAGTTAGAAAATTTTATATTACCAATTTTATATGGATGAATATCCATATATTGAGCAAGGAAATCAACGTCGTAGGTTTCAAAATCATTGGTTCAAAAATTTCCCTTGGTTAGAGTATTCACCTCACACAAACCGTGCCTATTGCCTTCCTTGTTTTCTCTTTTCAACAAAACCAAATGGAAAACCTGGTTCTGACACATTCATTGTTTCGGAATTTCAAAATTGGAGAAAGGTCAGTGGTGGGAAAGATTGTGCTTTTTTATCTCACATGGGTAAAGATTCCAACTCGGCTCACAATTTTGTTGTTAGTGTTGTGAAAATTTTAAGAATAAGATGGGTCATATTAAAACAGTTATAGAGAAGCAAATTGAAAAGGAAGTGAAAGAAGCAAGGTTGAGGCTCAAAGCTTCTATTGATTCAATTAAATGGTTAACATTTCAAGCGTGTGCGTTTAGGGGTCATGATGAATCTCGCGAATAAAAAAATCAGGAAAATTTTCTAGAAATGATAAAATTGCTTGCTTCATACAATGAGGAAGTGAATCAAGTTGTGTTAGAAAATGCTCAGAAGAATGCGAAATACACCTCACCGTTAATTCAAAAACAAATTCTACATATTATGGCTCGAAAAGTACAAGTTGCAATTAGAGAAGAAATTGGGAATGAGAAGTTTTGCTTGATTGTAGATGAAGCTCGAGATGAATCTAAGAGGGAGCAAATGGCTATTGTTGTTCGATTTGTCGATAAAGAAGGATTTATTCGTGAGAGGTTTCTTGATCTTATTCATGTTAAAGATACAACATCACTAACCTTGAAGAATGCAATTGCTTCAGCTCTATCTGACAATGGTCTAAGCATATGTCGCATTAGAGGTCAATGATACGATGGAGCAAGTAATATGCGCGGTGAGTGGAATGGTTTACAAGCTCTTATTCTTAAAGAATGTTTGTATGCATACCATGTGCATTGCACGACTCATCAATTACAATTGGCCCTTGTTGCAGCATCAAGAGAGGTGCATGAAGTTCATAATTTTTTTTTTTCAGAATGTGAATTTTGTTATAAATGTTGTTAGTGCATCTCCAAAACATCATGATGAGTTGCAAGCACAACAAGCTGAAGAAATGATTCGTCAAATTGATTTAGGGGAGCTTGACACAGGTCGAGGAGCAAATTAAATTGGTACATTGCAAAGGCCGGGAGATATTAGATGGAGCTCTCATTTTAAGTCAATTTCTAGTTTGTTGAAGATGTTTGATGCATCAACATGTGTTTTAAGAAGTACAGCAACTGATCGTTCAGTACCATATGCTTCTCGAGGGGATGCTGATTTTGGTGTGAAATTGCTTCTCTCATTCGATTTTGTGTTCATTCTACATTTAATGAAAGATATCATGGCAATTACAGATGTGTTATGCCAAACTTTACAATTGAAATCTTTGGATATTCTTAATGCAGCGCATTTGCTATCAAGCACAAAGGCACTACTTCAAGAACTAAGAGATCATGGTTGGGAGCCTCTTTTGGATAAGGTAAAATTGTTTTGTACAAAACATGAGATTGAAATTCCCGATATGAATAAAAGATTTGTTGATCTAATTTGATCTCGTAGTAAGAAAGACAATACCACTGTAGAACATCATTATCGGGTAGACATATTTAATGTCACAATAGATCAACAATTACAAGAGATAAGTGGTCGATTTAGTGAGCAATCTACTGAACTTCTTACCCTTAGTGCTGGTCTAGACCCAAGACAGGTGAAGTCGTTTAGTATTGAAAATGCATGTAAATTGGTAGAGAAATTCTACCCGGCAGATTTTACTAATCAAGAACAAGCTCTGTTAGAATGTCAATTGCGACATTATGAGATTGACATGAGAAACAACCCAGTTCTTAAAGACTCCTCATCGTTGGCTGACTTATGTCACCGACTAGTGGAAAGTGGCAATTCCACTGTGTATCCTCTAGTTGATAAATTGCTTCGACTAACAATTACTCTTCCTGTCTCAACTGCTACTACAGAACGAGCTTTTTCAGCCATGAAGCTCGTTAAAACTGCACTTCGAAATAAGATGGGTGACGAATTTCTCAGAGACTACATGCTTGTTATATTAAGAAAAAATAGCTAATAAGATTACTTCAGATGAGATTATTGCTGAATTTGATTTTTTAGAAAATCATAGGTCAAAATTTAAATAATATATGAATTTCATTTTTTTAATTTAGTTTTGATAGACATGGTATTTTATTGGTGCTAGTTATTTATTGTATCTTTTTATGAACTCAAATAGTGAAAGATTTTGTGTTATAAAAAAATTTATTTTTCATTATTTTTTTTTTAAATGATGATTAGCCCCCCCCTATATTCAAATTCTAGTTCCGCTCCTGACTTTAGACACATTTGACTATTGCATAATGAACACTCGACTATTAACAAAAATGTAAACTTGACTATTATAAAATGTACACATTCATTTTATTTTAGTTTAGACATAATTATTGACAACTATGTTAATTCTTTAGACAAAACTCAATTCCCTATTTACCAGTGCTTCATGTATAGCAATAAATTTATATGTTAATTGTAATGCGTTAAAATTAACTTATACAAGTGTCTTCGGATAAAAATACATGCCTTAATTACTGCATAATATATATTTAACTATTACAAAATACATATTTGTTTTATTTTCAGAAAAATAATTGAAAGCAGTTGAAAAAGTATCCGGAAAGGACTTGGATAAAATTATGTTCCAAACTGTTATAACTTATTCATCTCATTTATTTAGGAAATACATATGGTAAAACGACAAAGCGTGTATACAGAGCCTTCATGTAGCAACCTTAAATGCACATTTATTCCAATCTGATATGGCCTATTTCTGGAGAGATTAAGTCGCGATAAGTCTAAGCACGTTCTAATTTGAGAGGGATTAGTCCGTGCGGGTAGGTGTGTATTTATTACGTGTCCGAGTGATAACTAAGTGTAGATCCAATAGGTACGTAACTCTATCCTTTATGTACCGAGTATTTCTGAGTTGTGGTCCTGATCTCATTGAATTTTGGGATATTTATAGACCTAGAGGTTAGTTTGGGTCTCGTACGGACACTCGATTGGGCCTATCTCGCAGGCTGGTAAGTCGGTTCGAGTCTTCACACGGACGACTCGAACATGCTTATCTCGCGGATTGGCGAGTTGATTAGAGTCGCGTATGGACCATTTAAACAAGCCTGCTTCTTAAACTTGCTATCTGGACTTAGTACTCAGTTCATAGTAGTTTTATGGGACTTTTAGTACATGACCTTATCACAGCGATAGGATGACAATCAAACATAGCTCATTAGCTCGTCATGTAATTACAAGAGTCCGAATCTGCTGCGATTCCGAGGTGGATCGCAGGACTCTAAAATTTCGAGATCAACAGTTCAAATTTTCTCGAGCGCGGATCTCGAAAACTTTCTTAAAAAGTAAATTTTCATGCACGCATCTCGAAAAAGATCAACAGTTGAGATGGGATCGCAGGTCCTGCGATCCACCTCGGCAGCAGATTTATTTTCGTAATTACAAAGACGTTGACGTGGCAAATCTCCTTCGTGTGTGTGTATATATATATATATAGCCTGAAGTCACTAATGCGTCAATGTTGCGCATACAACCCTCAACGAATTTTCGGCGTGAAAATATAGTGTTTGAAAAAAACAGGGTCATGTGTAAGTATTGCTTAATTGCTGGACATGGTTCACTGCTCCACTAAAATGTGAATTAAATCTTTGGATAAAATTACCATACTTTTTGAATCATTGTACGCAGAGTAATATTTCCATATACATGGGAGTGACATCAACATGACATATTTTGTTACTAGCATTTAATTCCATTCATAATTGTTTGCCCTTCCTTTTCTTAAATTAACATTCAATAGTTAATAGTTTTCATAATTGATACTTTTTATGCAAAAACAAGAGTGAGGCTACGGTACTATGCATAGTACGGATTGATCCGTGCTACGGCTAAATATTTGAGTTTTCAAAATCCTAACGGTCAATCCAAATCGTTCAACATGATTATAAAATGAATATGTACTTGCAAATCAAATTTTACATTTTTTCGAATTTTTTTACTATTTTTTTAGATAGGTAGAAAATCACTGTTTTTGGATGGTCCAGAATTTCCAGATCAAGTGATTTTCTACCTATCTAAAAAAATAGTAAAAAAATTCAAAAAAATGTAAAATTTGGTTTGCAAGTACATATTCATTTTATAATCATGTTGAACGGTTCGGATCGACCGTTAGGATTTTAAAAATTCAAATATTGAGCCGTAGCACGAGCCAAAATGTGCTATACATAGTATCGTAGCCTCACTCCAAAAACAATCATATTTGAAAGAAAAAGAAAAAGAAAAACTGCAAAAGGCTCTTACAACTTGTCACACCTCAGATTTTGACCATTCGGAACGTGATTATAACATCATCATTGCACTTGTCCTTGGCCTATCAACCTACGTCGCCAACAAAAATAAAAATAAAATAACAAGCGGAGTCAGCTACAAAGCTCAGTTACTGATTATTTAACGACACACTTATCTGTAATTGGCTTAATTCAACAACCATACAAACATGCCGGATTAATTCACACAAATACAAATTAAATTATGTTCGCATATTTAACCTGCAATAGCACGTTGGTCTAGGTTATCCGTAAAATAAGTCACATCATATTCACATAGTTGGAATCCCATCACATAGGCGATTCTCAACTTTCACAACACACATTCCTTAAACCGCCAATCCAATGGGAAATCCATCCAACATAGAAGGTCGCCAACCCACTGGAAAATCCAACCAACAGTGGGAGGCTACAATCACAAATCAAATTCCAACATCAGACCCGATATCCCGTTAAATATGTCATCACAATCCAATATGCAATACCAATATTCAAATCAACCATACAAAACGAAAACACAGATTATAGAGAAGTCTGGTTACCTTTTAGTGAGATATTTCAAGAACTGAAGTCAGACTGCAATCAATTGTACAAAATCAACTGCGACGTAGGATCAAAATTCAAATCGAACATACAATAAAATTCTCCTTGGTCGATTGTGCAAGAAAAAGAGGAAAGAGATGTGGTCTTATTTGAATCGTATTTGGATGCCAGATGAATTTGATACGGTGAAGAAATTGAAATGGGGGAAGTAAAAAACAAGAATTGATGGAAATAAAATTAAAGGGGTGCGGTTTCAATAGGGATGAGGGCATTTATATTTATAGGAGGGTTAATCAAGGGGTGAGGGCATTTATTTTAGGAAGCTGATATGACCTAAACTGCCATAATTGTTTGTGGGGACCGCAATCGTTCCAAAACTGTAATTTTGTTTTACAAGTATTAATAGTAACATTGTAAAGTATTTATATCTATACAAGACAAGTATTTATATCTATACAATGAATACATATATGATATATGAATTTTCCTTAAATAACCGTACTAGCATATTTTTTTGAAAACTTCTCGCGTCGTCCCTCATTAGGGGACCACACAACCATTCCAAAACTGTAATTTTGTTTTACAAGTATTAATAGTAACATTGTGAAATATTTATATCTATACAAGACAAGCATTTATATCTATACAATGAACTACATATATAATATATGAATTTTCCTTAAATAACCGTACCCGCACCTTTTTTTGAAAAATCCTCGCGTCGTACCCGCATTAGGGGACCACACAACCGTTCCAAAACTGTAATTTTATTTTACAAGTATTAATAGTAACATTGTGAAGTATTTATATCTATACAAGACAAGTATTTATATCTATACAATGACCACACATGGGCACTCTCTTTTTATATGTTGGATCTAATACAACTAGTTTGTATGAAATTTTGATCCAAACTAGATCATAACCAAGAGTTTTGGCAACATGAGCCCAACTTTACGAAACTTGGGCCAAACCTTGATCGCATGGTTACTAAGTGGTAATGACATAACTTTTATACAAACATTGTATTGGATCTTGAGGAGTATATGTTATATGGATCACATGAGATTGCATGTGTACAAAAGGCAATATGTATATATGTTGCACTAATTGTAATCTATTAGTATTCTCTATGGTTTTATATGAATTCATATATAATAATCGGCCCAACGGAAGTTTATTATATATTTTTCAAATAAATAATTTAAACCATATAACGTTATTTTTAATAATTGGTTGTTATTAATTTTTTTTAACTTTAAATTGTAACTGCCACTTTATTAAAATGAATTTTGTATCTGAACAGATCAAGTATTTATATCTGAACTATCAAGTATTTATATCTGAACACATCAAGTATTTATTTCTGAACACATCAAGTATTTATATCTGAACTACCAAGTATTTATATCTGAACACATCAAGTATTTATATCTGAACTACCAAGTATTTATATCTGAACACATAATAGACAATTACATCATCTTCGCAAATCAAATTGTCACAAACATCTCAAAATCCAGCAACACTGAAACACGATTGTGTATATGAAATAGAAACGAAACGATATATCATTATTAATTCACCAGAACAAAAATAAAATCGAAAAGAAACAATATTAATCTAGCTGATCACATTTCAAAATCACCGATTAAACTTGTGAGAACCACACGAAATCGCTTCCAGTTTCGAAATCGCCTCAAAATCGCCTCGAAATCGACCTAAAATCGCCTCAAAATCGCCGAAGCCTTCGAAAAAGAAAAAACGGAGAGAAAGGAACATTTGAAATTCAAAATGGAAGGTCCGATAACATTGTTAGTTAGATCGGTAGTTGTGGGGACCGCAATTTTACAGTTATGGAAGTGCGGATACAGTGCGGTACTGTAGCGCGGGTACTAAAATAATTATTCTTTATTTTATTATTTTTGTTTCTCTAATTGAATCAGATCAAACAGAGATAAGGCGGTTTTACCATTTACATACAATTGCCACGAATAGCCGCCTGAAAGGAAATGCATTTTTTTATGGATAAAAAAAATAGAAATAAATTCGGTTATATAAATTTTTGACAGTTACCATTTGTTACCATGATATGCTATGTATTTGTCTCAATCATCCAATTATAACATGAATAATACTTTATCATATTCTTCATTTTACATTACTAATTGAACACACAGATTATTAATTAATTTATTTATCATACTAAATAATACATATAAAAAAAATTAAATTAATCGTTATATTAGTTGGTATCAAAATTCTTTATTTCATTTAAAAGAATTTTTTTTTTTATAATAGAGATGTATATAGTATATTTAATATTATAAAAATAATCTTTAAGCATAAATAATAATAACTTAAATTTTTCGGGATGTTACACAACTATCAGGTGCATGCATGAGATCAATACACACTTAGACAGCCGACATTTTTATTAATATCCAAAATTCACTACAAATTAATAAATACATCCACGTTAGTTGGGTATTTTTAAAAATGTCCAAACCGGTTATTTAATGGCCGGTTTACTTTTTTTCTCAACAATGGCCGGTTCACATAATTTGTTGTTGTTGTTGTTGTTGTTGTTGTTGTTTCAGACCCTATAAATACCCATCCTTCTCTCTCCTCCCTCTCACAACTCACTCAACTCATAGAAGAGAGAGAGGAAGGGAAAGAGAGAAAGAGAACACGTCACAACAGACGAAGTGCTAGCCTTACCAGTATAAGTATACGGAACAAACTCATCGTCTGATGTTGGAGGCTCTGGATCAACCTTCTTTTTTTTCAAACCAGAGCCGTAGGGGTTTTTAACAAAGTCATCGTCTGAAATTTCATACCGAATAGGCCGTTTAAGAAATTCCTCCATCATACATACTTAACAGTTCTTTTTATCACGGGGTACTTGACAATTGTTCATTTTTTTCTTATTTTTACCTCGATCACTAATTGACCCTCCTCTCACTAGGCCACGATAAGATGACATTGCTCGGTTGCTATTATTCATCCTTTTGGCCCCTAGAAAATCGTCTCAAATCGCCTTCTCTTTCTCTTTTTTCCTCTATTTCTCTTCTGTGAGTTGAGTGAGTTGTGAGAGGAATGAGAGAGAAAGATGGGTATTTATAGGGTCTGAAACAACAACAAAAAAATGTGAACCGGCCAGTGGACCGGCCATTAAATGGCCGGTTTAGGTATTTTTAAAAATACCTAGCTAACGTGGGTATATTTATTAATTTGTAATTAACTTTGGATGTTAATAAAAATGGCGTCTTAGACAGACACCAAGCATGTACCTTGACATTTTTTTTGCCATAATTATACAAGTTATCTGTGAGATATATAAAAGAAGATATTGTTTAAAAGAGAGAACACTTGATAATGACTCATGTTGACAATTTTGACTATAGATCTGTAAATCAATTCCAATAAGATTGAAATTAAAATAATAAATTAATAGATATATTGTGATACATATAAATAAAGTACCAATCAAAACTCATGCAATTTAAGTATCATTTGACAATTCATGAAGAGCCATTAATACTCAAAAGTTTATCATTTTTTGCAGACATAATAAGATATATAATAAATTATGCCTATAATTAAATATAAATTTATTTTTAAAGATTTTATAGATTGTCAAAATAAACAAGTTTCAATTAATCCCTCTTATTATATAAAAAAGGGGAGGACAATGCTGTGTGAATAGACAAATGCGTTGTGTTAATACCGGTACAAATAAGCAATTTGAATAGCTTAATTGATAGTTAAGTACACGACTTTGCATGTGTGGCATTAAGAATCAAAGTTCAAAAGGATATGGTCAACGGTTATGGATCAAGATTCAATTCTGACGAAGGCGTGGTAGCACCCAAAGAAAAAGGAGTTGGAAATGAGCAGGAAACAACAATATACAGAGTCTAAACAAAGCAAGGCGTGGCCGCGTGGTAACATCCTGATCCGCCACCTGACGGTACATTCACATCATCCCTACGTCACTAATTATGGACAATTATTTCTACGCTTAGTTTTATTCTAAAAAAATAAGATAAGTTAGTTATATATCATTATAACATCAGCCTGATTCATCTCTTTCAACTTTTGTTCAACCCAAGAAAATGTAAGAACTCACCCTGAAATCCAAAACTTTTGTTCAATCCATAATCTAGCCGTTGAACTTTAGTTATTGATCTCATAATATTATACTTATTTTTCTAAAATGTAAGAACTCACAAATTTACTCAATTTATCGTACTTTTTTATTCTTTAAAAAAAATAAAAAATTTCTTAAATTTAAGATGAGTTTTAATAAAAAAGGACAATAAATTGAATAAATTTATCAGTTTTTTAATTTTAGAAAAATATAAATTATATTGTGAATTTTAGAAGGAAAAAAGTACGTAATTTAATTTTTTTTTTTTTTTAGATATATATGAAATTATCCCTATGGTTACATTAATAGTTAAAAAAAATAAATTTTAAGGAACCAACATGATTAGTTTGTTTTTTACAAAAACAATAAGTACCGGATAGTTTATTTGGTACGTTCCAATTTCATCATTTTATGCATTTTGTAGAAAAATTGTGGTATGAAAGTGTACCGAATAGGCTATTGGGTACTCCTTCCATGTATCGAATATGCTATTCAGTGCTTATAATTTTTGTAAAAAATATTAAGCAATTTTTTTTTTTTTGGATAAATTAAGCAATTATATTGGTTTAGTAAATTTTATTTATTTTGAATTATGTTTATTAATAAAGTCACATCCAAAAGGGTGGTTTTCTTTTGTGGCACAACACGAGGCCACGGTCGTGGCAAAAGGGTACCACTCAATTTGTGGGTTATAACCACTCACCAATCAAGTTTCTCATACAACTAATCACGAGTTAATATATGTAGCATTTAATCATACTTTTTGAAAAATAGTTATCACTTGATTAATGTGTGTTCGGTCTTTAAATGGGATTGTTGCATAAATGAGTTTGAACATTAAATTTATGATTCTAACATGGCACATATAAAATATATTCATGTCTTTTTCATTATGTTGAATTAAAAAATTAAAAAGATGACCTTTCTAACGCGCCGAAACAAGTGTTCTATTTTGTTCTTGGAGTTGAAAGTTGCGTATAGGGCTGCAAACGAATCAAACCGATTTGAACTTAACCAAGTTCGAGTTTGAGTTTGAACCAAACTGGTTCGAAATTGAAGTAGGGTTTGAAACTAAAAAGAAGAGTTCGAGTTTGATTCGGTGCGATTCGAATCAGTTTCGAACAGAACTAGTTCGAAATTAAAGTAGAGTTTAGAACTAAAAAGAAGAGTTTCGAACCAAGTCAGACTTAGTTCGAGTTCGATTCGAATCAATTTCGAACCAAACTGGGTTTAAGTTGTTTTAGAACCGAGCTGGTTTAATTTGTTTCGAACCGATTTTTTTTCCGAATCGAACTCAATTGAATCACGAGCTACGAGTTTTTTTGTACACCCTTAGTTGCGTAGGATACATTTTATTATATAATATCTATGTTGCACAGATACGCCGGTTTAGGCCACGTATCGGTATCGGACACGTATCAGATACCGATACGCACCCGATACGGCACCGATACGTATCCGATACGCCAGCTGGCGTATCCGCCTACGTGGCGTATCCTTACTTGGCCGATACGGTCGCCGATACTCCGTTGAAACTCACGGATACGGCGGGATACGTGTGGATACGGTGAACCGCGCCCGCGCCATGAGCCGCGCCTGTGAACCAGCGAAATTTCCTTTTTTTTTTTTTCTGCTGATCGCGTGAATCGAACTCGCGCTTCTGTTGAGGGGGTCAAAAGCTTTAACCACTCCACCAAAGTTTTCTTTGTGTTATATTCTAGTAACTATAGTATTTAATATATTCTTATGTTATGTCTTTAATTTTTTATACAAATTTGATTTAAGTTATGATTATCTAAATATAATATATATAATAGACGTATCGTATTCTACATTTTTGAAAATTATCGTATCGCCGTATCCGTATCGTATCCGATACGATACCCGTACCCGTATCCATGCAACATAGTATAATATTAACAAATTCCTAGAACTTTAAGCACCTTCGCTTTAATTGTTTTTAATTTTTTTATCACTAGTTCAACAAATTCAAGCTGAAATATGGTGTTGTGTAGCTTTCCTTTGCTGACAACATTGCTGAAACAATACTATGATTATCCGCAGAGACAAATCTGACTTTTCATCTATAGAGGTCCAACATGAATTCGGTGTCAATCATAGAAAATTTACAAACTATGAATAAAGATTAATTTTACATTATTCATAGTATTTTACTCTAAATTATATATATATAGAGTTGGGCTACGGTACTTCGCGAAGTAAAACGAGTGTTTTACTTTACGTCTATATCTTCAATTTGAAACTTCAAAACGTCGATCCGAACCGTTCAAGTTGATCTCCATATTAAATTGTGCTTGGAGACCAAATTTTACATTTTTTGGAAATTGTTTACTATTTTTTTAGAATTTTTAAAATTGCTGTTTTAAAAAAAATCCTGGACCATCAAAAACAACAATTTTCAAAAATTCTAAAGAAATAGTAAAAAATTTCCAAAAAATGTAAAATTTGGTCTCCAAGCACAATTTAATATGGAGATCAATTTGAACGGTTCGGATCGATATTTTAAACTTTGAAATCGCAAAATATGAGTGTGAAGTAAAACACTCGCTTTACTTCGCGAAGCACCGTAGCCCAACTCTCTCTCTCTCTCTCTCTATATATATATATATAGGAGTTGGCTACGGTGCTACGCGTAGCATAGAGGGCCTCCGTGCTATGACTCAATATTTGAGTTTTCAAAATTCTAACTGTCGATTCGAACCGTTCAACATGATCTCCATATGAATATGTACTTGCAAACCGAATTTTACATTTTTTAGAATTTTTTTACTATTTTTTTAGATAGGTAGAAAAACACTTGATCTGAATGGTACAGAATTTTCAGATCAAGTGATTTTCTACCTATCTAAAAAATAGTAAAAAAATTCTAAAAAAATGAAAATTTGGTTTGCAAGTACATATTCATATGGAGATCATGTTGAACGGTTCGGATCGACCGTTAGAATCTTGAAAACTAAAATATTGAGCCATAGCATGGAGGCCCTCTATGCCACGCGTAGCATATTAGCAATTTCCTATATATATATTATATATATGTGTGTGCGCGTGCGCGCGCGAAGTAAAGATCTTGTTTTACTTCATGCTCATATCTCCATTTTCAAAGACCAAATAGTTGATCCGAACCGCTTAACATGATATCCATATTAAAATCTGTCTGGAGATCAAATTTTACATTTTTTGAAATTTTTTTACTATTTTTTTACGTAGTTAGAAAACCGTTGTTTTTGAATGGATTTTGGACCATAAAACAGTGATTTTGAAATATTCTAAAAAATTAGTAAACAATTCTCAAAAAATATAAAATTTGATTTCCTAGCGCATTTCAATATGGAGATCATGTTGAGCGATTCATATCGTCTTTTTAAATAAACATAAAGTAAAACAAAAGCCTTACTTCACAACTCACCCTAGCCCAACTCTATCTCTCGAGTGAGGCTATGGTGCTATGCATAGCACGGATGGGGTCCGTGCTACGGCTCAAATTTGACTTTTTAAAATCCTAATGGTCGATCCAACCGTTCAATGTGATAACCATATGAATATGTACTTGCAAACTAAATTTTATATTTTTTCGAATTTTTTTACTATTTTTTTAGATAGGTAGAAAAATCAGTGTTTTCTGAAAATTCTGGACCATCAAAATTCTACCTATCTAAAAAAATAGTAAAAAAATTCGAAAAAATATAAAATTTAGTTTGCAAGTACATATTCATATGGTTATCACATTGAACGGTTGGATCGACCGTTAGGATTTTGAAAAGTCAAATTTTGAGCCGTAGCACGGACCCCATCCGTGCTATGCATAGCACCATAGGCTCACTCCTATCTCTCTATATATAAAGTTTGAAAAAAAAAATAGAATTAATTGAGCCATTCAATATACATTAATTCCGCTGGAGACTTTAATCTGCGCCGCAGAGAAACAAAGCAAAGATTTGATAGCTTTAAATAGGTTCTTAAAGTTGAGTTGTATTGTTTAAGATCTAATCTTGCGTAACCATTAGATGAGCATGACAACAACTCTTTTTTGGAGGGTGTTAAGCACCAATTCGACTAAACTTGTGCCCAATGAGTTGTACTCCGTGGAGCCTTTGACCCAAAAGCAAAAGGTTCCTTCCTAAACTAGATGGTTTTGTTAGGGAGCTCCAACTTAGTATCCCCGAGAACAACTACACATCAACATGCCGAGTAAATCAATGATCAAATCCGCCAATTCTCATAATAAAATGGATGATCTATTATTTAGTTTAAGTTGAAATAAAATTCTACTGATATTAGAAAAAGGCTCAAGTGATCGATTTCTTATTCATAACAAATACCCAAGTAATTTACAAGTAGTGTTGTAAATCCGTAAATTATTGAAAATTTCAATATTCTTAAATAACTTTAGTTCAAAAAATATTCCTAAATAACTTATCTGTATAGAATATTTTCTCTATTTGTTTGTGAGGCTTATATTTTTCTAGACAAAAAAACATCTTAGCCGTTTGAATCTCAATACACTATGCTTTATTATGTCCTTTTTTGAATAAATTTGTTATAATTTTTTTGTTTAAGGAGATTGTATATAAGCATCCGAAAACAACTATTACCTCACTTAACTAAAACATTTTTAAAATTGAGCATGGCACACCTATGTACAAATGAATAAACATGCATATTGAACAACCATCATATAATGATTAAAGCTACATCTTCCATGTGGAAGGTCGCAAGTCCAAAATTCGGATATATAATTCTGTATGGATGTTTATTTATTTCTCAAAAAAAAAAAAACAGCATATCACAGGTAGATCATACTCTCGGGGGCAAGTTGGAAAAGGATAGCATTTCATTTTCGGACAAACAGAACAAATCTCTTCCCTTCCATCCCCTTATAAAGTCTCCCCTGTAAACCATGTAAGATTTAATTTCAATTCTCAAGTGCCATTCCAAAAGGGACTCTCAAACATCTCTATTTCTTCTATTCAGACCATATACAATCGATCCCACTAATCCTCTTGTTCCCGGTTCCCCAACGAACTGCTATTCAGTTGAAAAGAAAAAAGAAAAAAAGAAATCATGAATTGCGAGTTAGAAAAACCGCGCCACGTCGTAAGAAAATTTCATTCAAGGCCGCAGCATGAAGGTGTTGGTGCCGTTGTCAGAAGGAGCATTGGGAGGTAATTCAAAAATCACTTTGATTGTGTCAACGCTCAAGTATATAATGTTCTTTTTATCCTAAGAAAATGTCCCTTTTAATTAATGCAGGTTTGAGCTGAGATACTTTGATCCTTTCTTAGTTTTGGATGAATTCTCTGGTAAGTTTGTTTTAATCTTTCTTTCAAATTTGAAATTGCCTCTTACGGCGATCAGATTATTATGTTCTGAGAGCATCTTCATTCCAGCAAACGTTTAATAATTAATTTGAGTCACGTCACTGAGTTTAACAATTAAAGGAATTCATAATTTCTAAATTACTCCATCTCAAGAATTTAATTAGAGTTGTTTTTAAAGCAAACTGTGGTACATCTCAGCAATTATATTAACGATTAACACATCAGATTAGTAATTTAAAAAAAATTACCGTTGTAGAGATGCTCTGATATATATTGTTTATTGGATTCTTCTATATTTTGTTTGCAGTGGCCGCTCCAGCTGGATTTCCTGACCATCCACACAGAGGTAACTTGGATTCCATAAGCAGCAAAGTACATGCCTTTAATATTATCTATCCGATTGTTGTTGCCTCTATCTTTTTTTTTTTTTAAATAATTTTTTTTTTTTTTTTCAAATGCAGGATTTGAGACTGTGACTTACATGCTAGAGGTACCATTTCTACCTTACATGCTCGCTCTCTCTAAGAGTCTGTTCGGCGTAGTATTGTGCGTGTGGGAAAAAAAAAATTCACTCAGATTGAATTTTTTTTTCTCCACGAGCACAGTAAAATTCAGTTCAAAAATTTTCTGTTCTCAAGCTCATTCTCGTTCCCCTCTTGACGCCGAACAAACCCTAACTCTTTCAACGAGAAGAATATTCAACCTTAAATAAAAAAAGGAAGAATAGAGAAATAATATTCTAAGAATCCCAACTTGGTCATAAATAAGCCCAACATATTTTACATTTTTCATCCTTAGAAAATTAGAAGATGAAACCACAATTTACATAACTTTTGTCTCTGAGTTGTATACGCTTTTAATTAATTAATTAATTAATTAATTAGGGGGCAGTAATGCATGAAGATTTTGAAGGGCACAAGGGTCTGATAAAAGCAGGAGATCTACAGTGGATGACAGCAGGCCGTGGGATTGTTCACTCAGAAATGCCAGCTGGTCAAGGCCTCTCTAAAGGGTTGCAGCTCTGGGTCAATCTCTCCTCCAAAAATAAAATGTAGGCACCAAACTCATTTTTCATTAATTAACCATATCTAGAATTTTAATTTTTTGGAACAATATTTTCAAAATATAGTATATATTGTAAAACAAACTCATAAAGGCATAATATATATAATTCCGGCTAATTTCTTTTATTATTTATTTTCTCATTTCTAAAGCAATATACACTTTATAAGAATTTAAGGATTTCTTGAATATGCATAAAATTTAAGCATTTTTATGTTCTTCAGGATTGAACCAAGATACCAAGAAATACAAAGCAAAGACATTGCTAGCACATCGAAGAACGGCGTAACCGTTCGTGTAATAGCCGGGGAGTCGATGGGCATCCAATCACCGGTTTACACTTGTACCCCTACAATGTACTTAGATTTCACCTTGAAACCATCCAGTCATCTCCAGCAACCCATCCCTTCTAGCTGGAATGCTTTTGTGTACATCTTAGAAGGAGAGGGCATTTTTGGGCTTGAAAAATCAGGCCCAGTTGGAGCCCACCATGTATTGCTACTAGGTCAAGGGGATGGGCTTCAAGTGTGGAATAGGTCTAGTAAGATGCTTAGGTTTGTGCTAATTGGAGGTGAGCCGTTGGATGAACCGGTGGCGCAACTGGGGCCGTTCGTTATGAATACAGATGAGGAGATCGATCAGACGGTCGATGATTTTCAGTATTTTGTTAATGGTTTCGAGAAGGCCCGACATTGGAGATCTGAAGCTATGTTGGACTAGACACTTGATAAAGTGTCATAGATTTTTAAATACTGTTTTTTTTTTTCATATGTATTCTTTTCTTTTTCCTTTTCAAAGGTAGGAGGTTCATATGTATCCTTTTCTTTTTTCCTTTTCAAAGGTAGGAGGTGAAGTATTTTTTATTGTATATTATTTTATGATTTACTAATTCCATTATTTGTTGTGTTCTTCTCCCTAAAATGATTCGAACATATTAATGTAAATTTTGAGGAGGGCTCAAATGCCCCATTGCTTCATGCTCCAATCGTACCCAACATCTTTATCTTCAATTTCAAAGTTTAAACAAATGATCCAAAAACAATAATTTTGTACATATCTTAAAAAATAGTAAAAAAGTTTCAAAAAAATATAAAATTTGGTCTCCAATCATATTTAACATGGATATCATATTGAGCAACTTGGATTGTTTGTTTGAACTTTGAAATTAAAGACAAAAATATTAGTATACAATTGGGACATGAAACAATGAGGCATTTGAGCCCTCCTCTAATTAAAATGCACAATCAAAGGTAGATTAGCACTATTAATCTAATTTGGCCTTTCGGTGAAATAGCATAAGGCTAGTATTCTTTCTCATTATTTTGTTGGTTTTTTTCTAACACTATTTGATAGTATAAAATTAATATTCTTTTTTGAGGAAAATTATTATTAAGAGGAGGTCCAAGTAAAATATTATTAAATACATAAATTATAACAGATTCAAAGATACGTACTCTATCTAAACAATCTCTTCTTTTCTTTTCTTTTTTCTTTTTTTTTGAAAACTTGATAGTGACTATATGTTGTGACTTGTGAGAGATAAGGAGACCAATAAAAAATTATAAAGTAAAAAGCCTCTTTAAATAAGCAATCACAATTGAGGATAGATGCGTCTAAAAATAAAAATCTAAAATTGATCTTAAGGAGGCTCATTGATTGAGGGAAGGAGACAGACTCGGCGAATTGTTGCTAAGGAGATCATTTAATTCCGATTATTAATAAAGATATGTTCAAAATGATTAAGGACTTAAAGGGAGCAGTTTTGGCTTCATGCAGCGCACAAATCATATGCAGCACTGTTTTGATTCTATAGTCCGAACGCTGCGTGAAGTCAAAACTAATATGCTAAAATATTTACCCCTCTTTGGAACAAATACTTGTGTGTCATTTCTAAACTAATAGAAGAATGAGGAGGGCTCAAATGTCTCATTGCTTCATGTCCCAATTGTATCTAACATCTTTGTTTTTAATTTCAAAGTTCAAACAAATGATCCAAACCGCTCAACATAATATCCATGTTAAATATGATTGGAGACCAAATTTTATATTTTTTGGAAAGTTTTTACTATTTTTTAAGATAGGTACAAAATCATTGTTTTTTGATGGTCCACAATTTCCTGAAAAAAAAAGTGATTTTGTACCTATTTTAAAAAATAGACAAAAAATTCAAAAAATATAAAATTTGATCTCCAATTATATTTTAACGTGAATATCATGTTGAGCAGTTTGGATCGCTTGTTTGAACTTTAAAATTAAAAAGAAAGATGTTGGAGTACAATTGGAGCATGAAGTAATGGGGCATATGACCATACTTGACTATCATCCAACAATTTCAATTGAATGCGCACAAAATATCTACACCCGAAATTTTTAAAGTTAGCACAGTTAAAAAAAAAAACAAACCAAAAAATCATCGTTTTTGGGAAATTCGAAATCTACCACGGCCGCAAAATGATTTTGCGGACCAAAATGCTGGGGACCGCACAGGCGTTCTGCGGCCCCATTTTTTTTTTTGGTGTTTTATCTAATTAAAAGAGGCACCACGTGGGAATGCGTGCCCCGTATGAGATATCTCAAAGTTATTTGGTTTTTTAATATTTTTTTTGTTCTAGGAATGTGTGCCCCCTTTATGAGATATCTCAAAGTTTGAAAAAAAAAATAATATATGGGGCCGCAAAATGGTTATGAGGACTTCTGGCTGGATCCTCAGAACGCCTGTGCGGTTGCCAGCATTTGAGTCCGTAAAATCATTCTGCGGCCGTGATAGATTTTGAATTTTCCAAAAACCATAGTTTTTTGGTTTATTTTTTTTAAACAATGATAGTTTTAAAAATTTCGGTATCTACACTTGCGATAACTATCAAACTAATTACATGAGTAACGAGCACGTTGGTAATGAAAATTGATGTTATATTCAAGAAATGGACACATTAAAAAATTAATGTTCTATTGAATATCGACACCTGGTAGTGAAAATTGATGTTCTATTGAAGAAGCAATAAATTTATGATATCCAATTGTGAATATTTCCAAATCTAACACAAATGAATGAATGATGTAGTCTACAGACACGTTTCAACTAGAGTTTGTTTGATATTTATCTGTATTTTATGGAATGGTTAACTTTAACGAGTAAAGTATAAGTTTGATCAAAGAATGAGGTTATGATAATATGTATATGAGGAGGGATCTAGTTACCACAATTTTGAGTTATAACAAAGTTACTACTACTATTTTTTACATTTTCCAATTTTAAATCGTCGATCCAAACCGTTCAACACAATCTCCACAATAAAATGTGCTTTCAGATCAAATTTTACATTTTTTAGAATTTTTTTTACTATTTATTAAGATGGGTACAAAATTCAATGGTCTGAATTTGACTAGTTTTTGTAAAATACTTAATAAATAGTAAAAAAATTCAAAAAATGTAAAATTTGATCCGGAAACACATTTTATTGTGGAGATTATGTTGAACGGTTTGGATCAATGATTTGGAATTTGAAAATGTAGAAAATGATTGTGATAACTTTGTTGTAACTCAAAATTGTGGTAACTAGATCCCTCCTCTATGTATATTACACATCCGTTCGTGTTATGAATTCATATATTTTTTATTTTTAAAATTTATACAATTGATCCAAATGTTAAATATAGTCTCTATATGGAAATGTACTTGAGAACAAATTTTACAAACTTTTTTTTATTTTTTTTTAAAGTTAGAAAATCATTACTTTTAATGGTTCAAAATGTTTAGATCAAGCATATTTCTACCTATCTAAATAAATAGTAAAATTATTCTAAATAATATAAATTTGATGTACAAATACAATTTCATATGGTGATCTTAAATGATTCAGATTAACTGTTTGAATTTTAATTTTAAAAAAAAATAGAGATATGGATCCATGACATCGGTCAATTCGTAATATGAGTATTATCACATATAACCTCACTCTTGGTCAAATTAGAGAGTTGAGAAGCATGACACAGGCTTATCTGAGGGTCCTGTATGGCCATCCATTCCTTATAATTAGTGTACTATAGTGTGATGATTGATGATTTTTTTTTGTTTAACTTCATATTAAATTTTTATTAATAACATTTAAATTAATTAAATTAAAGAAAATGACATGATTTTAATCAAATTTCCAAAAACAACATTTTTGCTGGATAATTAAGTAGAAATAACAACCAATACTGCTAGATTATCCAGCAAAATACCATTTACGCCTTTCCTCTGGATTATCCATATAATTCAAAAATTTAAGCTCTCTCTATTCTCCAATTGTAAAATAAAAGAGCTAGAAATTAGAAATTGAAATAGGATAGCTAGATTCAAACATGATCATCTTTTGTCGACAAACATGATCATCTTGACATCTTGCAAATTGAATAAAAGCAAGGGAAAAAAAAATTGAAAATTTACCAATTCCATCTCTCAACTACTGTCTGACAACCCCTATACACAAGGGTTAACTTCAATCCAGTCTCTAAAGCCCTCAAAACCAAGCTTTAAAATCTAATTTATCTCAGTTTAAATGTAGTGCAAAATTGCCTGTCCCAAACCCAATGAAAATTCAATTTTGAGAAGACAATTACACACCCTTAAAGCCTCCTCTAAATAGCAGAATCCTGATGAATGTGTGGCATAACTTGTGGAAAATCCGACCATGAGCCTGAACCAATCAAAACCTTCCATTTGATAATTTAAATTGAGCTTAAAGTTGCCACCTGGTTGTATTTCTGCACCTAGTTCGCAAAGAATGCAAGGTTTTAAGGTTTTGATTCAGTTCAAAGCAAGTCTAAAACCAAATCCAAATCACCAAGCAAATTCATAACCAAGCCCAAGTTAAAGAAGATAAGGAAGCCTGATCTCAAGTCATAAATCGACAATGGTTGGACCCTTACAACCACTCAAGTAGCCCGAAGTCCCCGACAACCAATCTTCAAGCCACAAATCGACAACAAATGACTCTGACAATTAATCCTCAAGTCACAAGTCGACAATAGGATAATCCCCTATATAAATCACAAAACCTTCAAACCAATTTCTAAAGAAAACTTAAAAGGATTCACATCTAAACTGATTAAGATACCAAATTTCTCTAGTGAGTATTGTGCATCATGGCATACTAAAACAAGACTTGCATTGGTGGAAAGAATTATTAAAACATGAGACCTTACCGCTAATATTTAGTTTATGAAAAAACCCTAAATCCCGGAATGACGAGGTGCCAGAGACTTTAAGCGTTCTCGGGGCAATTAACGGCAGGGGCTTGCGCAATCAATAAACACAATCAATAAACGTCTCCACAATCAATAAACACCTCCACAATCAATAAGCGTTCTCGTCGGAAATTAAACGTCTCCACAATCAATAAACACTCTCGATGACTGATTCAAGTAAATAGTGGGTCATCGAGAGTGAACCGAAAGGAACAAAGAAATGCCTAAGTTCTCTCCCCTTCCTGAATTTGTATCTTCTGCATTAATGCACGGTGCGTTAATAGATTTGGACCATTCGATTGAGATCCGCACTAATATTAAAAGGCCCTGTGCGTCATAGGCGGGAACCGGATTGACTCTGATCCTAATCAGACGGCTGAGATGTATTAAACTCAAAAGATTCCCTTTTGAGTTAATGCAGAGAATACTCGTTCCTCCTTCCTCACATCAAAGAGTGGAAGCACATAAAAATACATAAAAGGAGACAAGGACTTGCGCAATTTTTTGTCTCCTACAGTTGGGTTCCAATTCTACATATAACTCAAGAACAGATAATCTTTGCTTGTAGGTCACAATATCACAAATCATTTTCCAGGCCACTTGGTCCATTACCAGGATCAACTGGTGTCCTATTTGTCACCTTGCCTGAGATTGAACCGGGCCTTGAATTTCCAAATTGGCTTAACTTATGATATACCCAACATGTTTATAAATATCATTTTGGACATAGTCAAATGTATGGTCTACAGTTACTGGGAATAAAAATCTATTGCAGATACTATAATAAGCCCTGTCAGAATCATACTAGATTTCCTCCCAACAAACAATTTCACACAAATTATTTTTGGTTGCTCTAGATAATAAGCTACAATTAAAAATAATAACCCTATAATTAAGCATTCTAAATATACAACAGAAAAAAAATATTAAATAATAAAAAATAATTTTTTTACAGAAAGTAGAAGGGCAGAGAATGGCTTCTTCCTCTTGAACTGAATGAATTATGAGGTTGAAGAGAGAGAAAACCCAATACAGGCAGCGGAAAGACGTAAATGTCATTCCGCTGGATAATCCAATAATATTGGCCGTTATTTTCGCTGGATTATTGTTTCTAAAAATTTAATTAAAACCATGTCATTTTCTTTAGTTTAATTAATTTAAATGTTATTAAAAAAAAATTCAGCTCGTTGGATATACTTGCTTTTCACATGCTTTGTGATATTTCAAAGCTTTTTTCTTTTTGGAGAGAAATGCGGTGTCTACGGCATGACATGCTTTTAGCCGACATTTTTATTAATATCCAAAGTTTAATACAAATTATTAATTATACCCAGAGTCGGACCAATTATCGAAAAATACCCAAGCCGGCCATTTTCTGGCCGGCTATGTACCCTCCCTAAGCCGGCCAGAAAATGGCCGGCTATGTTCCTTTTTTTTTTTTTTTTTTTTAACCCGCATTAACCCCTATATATACCCTTTTTTCTCTCTCCTCTCACAATTCTCTCATCCCATCCGAATTCCGAATTCTCTCTTCTTCTTTGAGGTAAATTTTTTTTTTATCTAATTTAATTTTTAATTTATTTATTTTAGGGTTTAGGTTTTAGGTGTTATAATTTAGATTATATTGTTGTAATTTAGTGTAATTAGCTAAGTTAACCAATATTTAGTGTATTTAGCACAATTGACCAATATTTAGGGTATTTTGGTCTTTTTGACCATAATTATGCCGATTAAGCGTAATTTTACCGAAATTAGCACGTTTGACTAATTTTTAGGGTATTTTGGTCTTTTTTATCATAATTAGGCTAATGAAGCGCAATTAGTGTAATTAGCACCGATAACTAATATTTAGGGTATTTTGGCATTTTTTACCATAATTATGCTGATTAAGCGTAATTTTACCGAAATTATCACGTTTGACCATTATTTAGGGTATTTTGGTCTTTTTTACCATAGTTATGCTGATTAAGCGTAATTTTACCGAAATTAGCACGTTTGACCAATTTTTAGGGTATTTTGGTCTTTTTTACCATAGTTAGGCTAATTAAGCGTAATTTACCGAAATTAGCACAGATAACCAATTTTTAGGATATTTTGGTCTTTTTTACCATAATTAGGCTGATTAAGCATAATTTAGTGTAATTAGCACAGATGACCAATATTTTGGCCTTTTTTACCATAATTATGCTGATCAAGCGTAATTTCACCGAATTTAGGTTATTTTAGATATCAGGATGCCTAGAGCACGGCCTACCCAGCGTCCAGTAGTGGACGAGCCGATCAGTACTAGCAGCACGGAGCACATCAGTCCTCTCCTGTGGATTCCCCACAGCGAGCACCGAGTCTCACTGGCTTCTCGTGAGGTACGTTCCTTTTCTTATATTTTCATTAAATTTTGTTGGATTGAAATTTTATTATGTTGTCACCATGCGGATTACATTTTTCAACGCAGGACACGGATCTTCTAGATGTGAAGTTGAGGTGCGTTCACATGAGGTACTACGAGGTGATGGAGCCGTACCTCGTCAACATAAAAAATAAATTATGTTTGGTATATTTGGATTATCCTATATTTCGGTTCTTGTGTATGTGTGCTTTTATGGTACTATTTTTATATTTTACAGATCAAAATAAATTATCATGATAATGCTAAACAGAAAATATTACAACATTAAAATAGTAGCACAACATAAAAAATAATATAGCGTATTTCAATTAATATAGCGTATTGTAATGTAATGTAATGTAATTTAGCGTAATTTAACATAATATAGTGTTATTCAATATAATTTCAATTAATATAGCGTATTTTAATATAAATATGCTAATTATATCAAAAGAAGTAATATAACAAAAAATTTCAAATTTTCAGTGTTAAATTTCAATATTTTGATTTTCATAGTGTCTCTCTTAAAAAAAAAATTAAAAAAAAAGGAACATAGCCGGCCAGAAAATGGCCGGCTTGGGTATTTTTCGATAATTGGTCCGACTCTGGGTATAATTAATAATTTGTATTAAACTTTGGATATTAATAAAAATGTCGGTGTTTTTAGAGTTGAAATGTTACAAGTATATTTTCCGAAATTTTTAATTATACTATTTTTTTTAAAATAAAAATACCAAAACACTTCTATTTCTGAGGCCGTACTGGCATTTTTTGGCCCTCAAAATTGGAGTCCGCACAATGCCGATGCAGCTCCAATCAGAAGCTGTAGAATGCCGGTACAGCCCAATCAGAGACCGCAAAATGCCGGTGCGCCCTATTCATTTGATTTTTAAAGGAAGATTTTGTTGTGCATTGATTCTTCTCTAACAAAATTCAATGCGTATTCTTGGTCAAACTTTGAGATATCTCATAGAGGATGCGAATTCCAAGAAAAACAAAAGTTTTGTTAGACAAAAAAAAAAAAAAAGTTGGGGCTGCTCAGGTATTCTGCGGCTTCCTGACTGAGACCGCATCGGCATTGTGTGGACCTCATTCTTTGGAGCCGCAGAATGCCGGTGCGGCATAGGTATTTGTCGAATTACTTCAAATTTAAATTTAAAGTGATTTGATTTTTTTATGCTATAAATAAAAATTTCGAGTATATTTCTTTTTCTTGAGAAAAATGCTGTCGACTATATATATATATTTATGTTTTTTTTCTCAGGCTGGGCATAGCTCAACAATTAATTTTGTATTAGAAAAAGAGTATAAATACAAGGTCCTAATAATCTGGCGCTCCAGACCTAATATTTATGTTAGATTGGTCAATGACTGAAATTTAACATAATAAACTTAATTATTTTTTAATGCTATAGATTAAAAATTCGCAGTAAGAACAGGATTTGACAGTATCAACTACCAACTATACCAATGCATCACTTTTGTATAGTAGGAATATAGGATGCTTTTCTTTGAGAAAAAAAATAAGAACTGAAGGCAGAAGGCCTCTTCTATTGAAAATCCTACTATAGTTAAGGGATCCTTCAGTTTCTTTCTTAAGATCAAAAAATATTTTTCTATTTATTGCCGGAGTATTAGGTGCGGCTCTGCTATGCGCTATTCACGGTGCTACTGTGGAAAATACTCTATTCGAAGATGGTGATGGTGCAAATACATTCCGTGCTTTTAACCCAACTCAAGCCGAAGAGACTTATTCGATGGTCACTGCTAACCGATTTTGGTCCCAAATCTTTGGGGTTGCTTTTTCCAATATCTTGATTAGTTTTTGCTATTCCTTTTATCAGGAGCAAATCGAAAAAAATAGATTTCTTAAATCTATTTTTTTTTCTCTATTAATACAGGGATGCGATTCTTACGCATTCTAGGAGATAAATAACACTTAAAAAAAAATAAAAGAAAGAAGCATTAAAAAGTTAAAACTGTCTAATGCCACAAAAAAAAAAAAACGAGAATAAAAAGAGGTTATATGTAGTAATTTTTTCTATATGAAATTAATACCATAGGCATATAAGATGACGTGAGAATTAACCAAACTTTCCATATTATTTAGCAAATTGTGATTGATTCTTACATACGAGATAAATATTTTAGGCAATTGTATATAAATGCAGTTCTTACAGCATGAAGGAATAGTATTGCACTATTGCAGTTAGGTTGCTCAAATGATTCGATTTGTTTAATCTGTTTGGTTTTAACTCGATCAAATTTATTGTTTGGTTTATTTTGTTCGGATCGGTTCAAATGCTATAATACTTTGGTTGTCGATTTACATTTTGATTTTGACAATTTTCAAATTGTATAAGACAGACAAATCAAATGAACTCGAAATATTAGTAAATATCAAAGGTTTAAATAGCGTTTATCGCGTTATAGCGGAACGGCTGAAAAAACGGCGCTATGGCCATATAGCGGCGCTATATGGCCATAGCGTCATAGCTTTTTTGGTCAGAAAACGCTATAGCGCGCTATTTAGAACATTGGTAAATATCATGTTAGCATATAGTATTATTATATATATTAATACAGATATATATTTTATAAAGTTAGTATATTTATAAATTTAAATTTCAACATTACTTCAATTCAACGAATTAACGTTCAGTTTGTACTTATATCTCTATTCTTATATTAAGCACGTAAATGTCTTGATCCGTCAACGACTTTGATTAAAAGATGAAATTTCGAAAATTAAATATCAGCTCTCCGATTAAATATTCTGATTCTTTGCATATTTTTTATGTTTATTTATGTGTAAAAGTCTAAATTTATTTAGACACGTACTCTCCACATACAAATTGTATCATCTTTCTGATTGGTCATGATTACTTTCTATTTTTTAAATGTTGTTTAAGAACTTTTTGAATTGATTGATAATTGATTGGACATTTCGTTCTATTTTTTTATATCATCTAAGCAATGTTATTTGTCATTTAATATGCTATTTTGTACTTTCTATTTTTTAACATGTCGTTTAAAGAATGTTATTTATGTGCATATGTCATTTAAGAAATATTATTGATCATTTAATCTAATTTATTTTATCAAAATATCTCATTTTATATAAGATACTTTTTATTCTCATATAATATTCTCGTTGCAATGAACGAGCATGATACTATAGTATGCAAATATTTAAACAAAAGTATAAGTTCTAACAGATGAAATTTAATATTCTGATTCTTTGCATATTTTTTATGTTTATTTATGTGTAAAAGTCTAAATTTATTTAGACACGTACTCTCTACATACAAATTATATCATCTTTCTGATTGGTCATGATTACTTTCTATTTTTTAAATGTTGTTTAAGAACTTTTTGAATTGATTGATAATTGATTGGACATTTCGTTCTATTTTTTTATATCATCTAAGCAATGTTATTTGTCATTTAATATGCTATTTTGTTTGATATAAAAATATATATATATATATATATATATATATATATAGAGATTGGCTAATGTAATAACGTTAGAACTTCGGCCGAAGTTCTAACGGGTCGTTTTTGCACTTTCAAAATCTAAACAACCCATCCGAACCGTTCAACATGTTCTCTATATTGAAATGTACTTGGAGACCAAATTTTACATTTTTTGGAATTTTTTTGCTATTTATTAAGCCACTTTGAAAGTTTCTGATCCAACGGTAAACAGTAAAAAACAGCCAAATTTTCTGGACCACCGGATCAGAATTTTCAAAGTGGCTTAATAAATAGCAAAAAAATTCCAAAAAATGTAAAATTTGGTCTCCAAGCACATTTCAATATAGAGAACATGTTGAACGGTTCGGATGGGTTGTTTGGATTTTGAAATTGCAAAAAGTGACCCGTTATAACTTCGGCCGAAGTTCTAACGTTATTACATTAGCCAGTCTCTCTATATATATATATATATATATATAGGGTCCGGCTAATTTGCTGCTGGCAGCATTTCGGCCAGGTGCTGCCGGCAGCAAATCTGCTATTCTGGTGTTCAAAAAACAAATTTTTTTATATAGATGTTCAATCTATATTAAAATCTACTTGGAGACCAAATTTTACATTTTTTGGAGTTTTTTTACTATTTATTAAGCCACTTTGAAAATTACTGATCCGGGTGAACAGTAAAAACTGTGCAACAAAATTCTGGACCATATGATCAGTAATTTTCAAAGTGGCTTAATAAATAGTAAAAAAATTCCAAAAAATGTAAAATTTGGTCTCCAAGCACATTTCAATATTCAGAACATGTTGAACGGTTCGAATCGGTTGTTTGAACACCAGAATGACAGATTTGCTGCCGGCAGCACCTGGCCGAAATGCTGCCAGCAGCAAATTAGCCGGACCCTATATATATATATATATCATTTAATAGATTATTTAATATGTCGTTTAAAAAATATTATTTATCATTTAATCTAATTTATTTTATGAAAATACGTCACTTTATATGAGATACTTTTTATTCTCATATAATATTCTCGTTACAACGTACGAGCACGTTACTATAATATGCAAATATTTAAACAAAAGTCTAAGTTCTAACAGATGAAATTTAATACATTCAAGAATATTATGCGGGGGAGATCACACATGAGACATTTAAAACCGAGAAGGTTCATCACGTTCATGGTTCTTAATTTATTATGGATATAAATGAAAAGACAAGAACGAAGAGACAATGTCCCCACATCTCCTCTATTATTACACGAATGTGGGACCTATATTGATCCAAGTGTAGTACATCACCGAGGCTCCAACGCTGTCTGTTGCTGAATTATTGTACCCCTTGATTTCGATTTTACGCATTTTGTCAATTATCCACTCAATCAATTATTGTATCATTATTAAAGAAAACTAATACTACAACCAAAATGACTTTAATAATTTAAGTGTTTAAAACGAGGGAGTCTATGGTACTATGCATAGCACGGATTGGTCCGTACTACAGATCAATATTTTTGTTTTTAAAATTCTAATGGTCGATCCGAACCGTTTAACATGATTTTTATATGATAATTTATTTGAGGGCTAAATTTTTTATTTTTTTCGAATTTTTTTACTATTTTTTAGGTAGGTAGAAAATCATTGTTTTTGGATGGTCCAGAATTTTCAGATCAAGTGATTTTCTACCTATTTTAAAATATAGTAAAAAAAGTTTAAAAAAATATAAAATTTAGTTTGCAAGTACATATTTATGTGGAGATCACATTTGAACGGTTCGAATCGACCATTAGGATTTCCAAAATAAAAATATGACTCCGTAGTACGGACTAATCCGTACTATGCATAGTACCATAGACTCACTCGTTGAAAACATTACCTTGGTTACTAGGGGTGTCAATGGGTACGGTATGGGTCGGGTGGAGGTATTTTCATACTCATACCCATTAAAATTGACTTTACCCATACCCATTAAAAATTGATCTTAACCTACCCTACATTTACCCGTTAATATTATCGGGTAACGAAACGGTAGCGGATGAATAACGGATAATATTAATATAATAATTAGTTTTATTATATTTTACAAATTAAATATAAAAAACTCATTCATTTCACACATATGTAATTACATTTCTAATAAAAAATAAAAATAAATGTGCAATCAATTCCAACTAAATTATTTTTTATAAAGAAAGAAAATTCAAAAACACGAATACATATTTAGGTGAGTTGGAAATTGAATTGAATATATATTTAGATTTTATAATTACCCTATAAGGTAACGGGTACGAAATAGTCATTACCCATACCCTTACCCATTTGGTTAACGAAAAAAAATTCTTATTCATACCCATACCTAATAAGCTAACGAAAAAAAAACTTACCCATACCCGCCTTATCGAATACGATACGGGTCGGGTAAACAGCTAAAAAGGTACCATTGACACCCCTATTGGTTACCGTCTAAGTTCTGAATTATCTCAACCTTGTATTCGAGATGTGTTTAGTTTAAGTATGGCCAAACTTGAGGTATAGAGTTTAAGTATGACCAAACTTGTTGTTTACCCATTTTACCTTTTTTTGAAAAATACAAAAATAATTTAGCATATTTAAGAAAAATATTTAATCTTTTAATTGGCCAGTCATAAGAGCAAAATATTCAATTTCTTACTTGTATCACACACATAGATATATGTCTAATTGTCACTGTGTATGCATTACAAGTAGAGAAAAAAATTAAATTTTTCTCATAAATCAATCAGTTATAATCATAACATATTTCTTACACAAACTACATTTTTTTATTTATTTAATGAAGGATAAATGGATATTTATAAATTTAAAATAAATTTTTAATAGAAAAGTCAATAAATTAGATAAATTTGTAAGTTTATGAAATTTAAAAGGAGAAATATAATATTATGAATTTTAAAGAGGAAATATGTAATTTCGAACTCTCAAATATACATAAAATTCCTCCTATATTTTATTTGATAACTAATTTTAAAAGTGCCGCCCACTAAATGGGACCTACATATACATGTGATGGTTAGCCTTCCAAATTTCTGGCAGCCTAATACCTCTCCTAATGTCGCTTTCTTTTTTTATTTCTTTCTTTCTTTCTTTGGGTGTTATAGTTTTTTTTAAGGGGTGTTGTAGTTGGAAATAAATCTGCTGCGATTCCAAAGAATCGCAGGAATCCTGCTTTTTCAAATCCAACAATTTATATATGTTGAGATTCGTGCATAACAACTAACTGCTTTTGAGATTTGTGTATTTCAAAAAATTAATGATTGAATTTGAAAAAACAGGATTTTTTGAAATCGCAGCAGATTTATTTCCGTTGTAGTTTTAATTGACTGCTTTTAGGGGAAATAAATCTGCTGTGATTCCAAAGAATCACATAACCCTGCAATTCCAAATCCACCCATTCATTTCTCTTCATGCACGAATCTCCAAAACAGATAGTTTTTATACACTAATCTCAAAACGAATAAATGGGTCGATTTGGAATTGCAGGATCCTGTGATTCTTTGGAATCGCAGCAGATTTATTTTCGCTTTTAGGATGTTTGAGCAGTTTTGAGAATTCTTCTTTTTCCATTTTGGAGAAATAATTGAAAGATGGTTCTTTGAAACAAACTTTCATAACCAGGCCTGATTTCCTGATTAGTATCATTAGTTGCGACGACAGCTGGATTGATAGCAATCGTATATATATATGGATTTGATCACTGTTTGAAACTATAGGTTGTTGAAATCCAGTAATCAATTTTTTTATTTAATTACAAGGCCGTGAAATTTCTCAAAAGGAAAAAAAAAATGAATAAAAGCACAAGTGCAATAATAGGGATGTCAATGGTACATTTTTAGCTGTTTATCCGATCCGTATCGTATTCGATAAGGCGGATATGGGTAAGATTTTTTTTCGTTAGCTTATTGGGTATGGGTATGGATAAGATTTTTTTTTCGTTAACTAAATGGGTAAGGGTATGGGTAATGACTATTTCGTACCCGTTACCCTATAGGGTAATTATAAAATATAAATATATATTTAATTCAATTCAATTTCCAACCCACCTAAATATGTATTCGTATTTTTGAATTTTCTCCTTTATAAAAAACAATTTAGTTAGAATTGATTGCATCATTGATTTTATTTTTTATTAGAAATGTAATTACACGTGTGAAAGGAATGAGTTTTTTATATTTAATTTGTAAAATATAATAAATCTAATTATTATATTAACATTATCTGTTATTCTTCCGCTACTGTTTCGTTACCCGATAATATTAACGGGTAAGGGTAGAATAGAGTAAGGTCAATTTTTAATGAGTATGGGTAGGTAATGGGTAAAATCAATTTTAATGAGTATGAGTATGAAAATGCCTCCATCCGACCCGTACCGTACCCATTGACACCCCTATGCAATAATTCTAAGAGGTTCCTTTCAATAGACTCTTGTGATTTGGTGCCACATGGCTGAAATTTATGGCAATTACATCATTCTCTGATCGCCATTAAATCCATGTGGCACAAGAAAGAGCTTGATGATTTTTTCGAACAACTCACCAATTTCTGAGTCATCATCTATATCCCTTGACTGTTAACTTTCCAGCTGTGATAACAAGATAAAAACAAGGAAAAAAACAGGGCAGAAAAAAAATTCCCATTTGTTTGCAAGTTTACTCAAGCTATTATTCCAAGGGTCTGTTCGGCGGGGTACTTTACGCGTGGGAAAAAAAAATTCACTCAGATTGAATTTTTTTTTTCCACGAGCACAGTAAAATTTAGTTCAAAAATTTTCTGTTCCCAAGCCCATTCCCGTTCCCCTCTTGACGCCGAACAGACCCTAAATGGAAAAACATGTATAAATGATATGTACCAATTTTTATAATCCAAAATAGTACAATTGACAAAATCCTATTTTGTTGATTAGTTTTTAAGCAATTGTGTTTCTGATCCAATGACAAACTACTAATGCAAAATGGTATCATCTCCATCCAAGTCATTTTAGAAAATTCCAACTTTACAACTTTTTCCATTTATCTCAGTTACCAACCTATAAAAGACCAAACTTTCTCAAACAGCCACACAAAACAAAAAGAAGGCAGAAATCAAAACTGCCAAAACAAAGCACAACACCCTCTGCAATGGTGGATATCAACACAGCTCAGTCCAAAGAGCCTCTCCTACCAATACATGAAGAAGCAACTACAACAAACAACACATCTTCTGTACTAAAAGCAATTATAGCCAACAAATATATCCAAATTGCATCTGGACCCCTAGCATGTGCTCTAATTTATCTCTTTGTCAATGGTCCAAGTTCAAGCCGAAACATGCTGGCGGTGCTTGCCTGGGTTTTTCTCTGGTGGCTGACAGAAGCGGTGCCTATGGCCGTTACGTCTATGTCGCCACTTTTCCTTTTCCCTTTGTTTGGTGTATCGTCGGCCGACAGTGTGGCAAAGACATATATGGATGATGTTATATCCCTGGTTCTAGGCAGCTTTATACTGGCATTGGCTATAGAGCACTACAATATTCACAAACGCCTTGCTCTAAATGTGAGTGAACAATATGATATTAATTAATTTTTTTTTTTTTTTTTTTTTGTAAATTTACAAATTTACTCGAGAAATTAGTGAAAATAAATTAATAAGCATCAACATTAGTGACAAAGAGGAAGGTTTCAGGAGTCAGGACTCAGATTTTAAAACTAAACATAAATGACCATACAATACACAAGACAATAAGTACTTTATAGTTTATACTGATTATTGGTAATTAAACAATTTATGAAATAATACTCACAGATAACCTCCCTCTTCTGTGGAGACCCGCCAAACCCTTCTCTCCTCCTCCTCGGCATTTGCGGAACAACAGCCTTTATCAGCATGTGGATGCACAACACTGCGGCTGCGGTCATGATGATCCCAGTTGCCACCGGCATCCTCCAGCGGCTGCCTGATGGGTCACACGGGTCAGAAAGCAACACAGACCTGCAGCGCTTTAGCAAAGCAGTGATTCTTGGTGTCATCTACTCTGCAGCGATTGGTGGTATGAGCACACTTACTGGTACCGGTGTTAATCTAATACTTGTTGGAATATGGGAAACCTACTTCCCTCAGGAGGAACCAATCAGCTTCAGTTCATGGTTCATGTTTGGATTCCCCTTGGCCTTGATGTTGTTTTTTGCTTTGTGGATTGTGCTGTGCTTGTTATATTGCTCAAGGAGCACGGGAAAGTCGCTATCGGCGTATTTGGATAGGAACCATCTCAAAAGGGAACTTGATTTACTTGGTATTTATCTCTCTCTTAACTTAATAGTTCCTTTCTCTAATTCATATATAATTGGGACAGTGTTTCAAGAGTATGAAATCATACACTCTGTCAATGGATTCTGGCAGGTCCCATGGATTTTGCTGAGAAGATGATTTTGACTATTTTTGGGGTAAGAAATTGACAGTTTCTTATTTTAATTTTGAAAATATATTCTATGGACTCTAGCTAATAAATTTCATTTTGTATTTTGGCAATAATTATGTGCAGGGGTTGATTGTGCTATGGATGACAAGAAGCATAACAGATGATGTGCCTGGTTGGGGTGCACTCTTCCATAATAATGTTGGTGATGGCACTGTTAGTGTAAGTTCAAAATAAACCTCTTAGTTAGACTTTTATAAACAAGATAATTCCTTTATTTGAATCTATATATAATCTAGAAGATTCCAACTTTAATTTGACCTCTTTAATTTTACAACATTGTACTGTATGTGGGTAATAAGTTCAATAAGTCAATACAAGCATTAACATTATAACACCGGTTGAATCTAATTATGGGACTGATGCGTACCTGACATTCCTATTTCAACTTGTATCTATCGTTTTTGTTCTCTCTGTTTTCTATTTTGGACTTTGGCGCATAATTATTGGATGACAATAACAATAATAACAAATTATACTGTAAAATTGGTACTGGTACGGTACCCAAGCGTGGACTGGTACTATACAGTATAGAAGTCCTAGTTGGTAGCATATACTCGCTTATCTGCACATGATACAAATAAACGCCATCTGAATTTTTGTAGGTGATGATGGCAACCTTGCTCTTCATAATACCAAACAAGAAGAACAATGGTGAAAAGCTAATGGATTGGAACAAATGCAAGAAGCTCCCCTGGAATGTCGTTCTCCTACTTGGTGCCGGGTTTGCCATAGCAGATGGGGTCCGCACTAGCGGCCTCGCTGACGAATTGTCAGACTGTCTCGGCTTCCTAAAAACTGCACCATACATAGCTATCGCACCATTAGCCTGTCTTGTTAGCGCAACAATTACAGAGTTCACGTCAAATAATTCTACCACGACTCTGGTTGTACCACTGCTGATCGAGTTGTCTCGTTCTATGGGTGTCCACCCACTACTGCTCATGGTACCTGGTGCAATTGGTGCACAATTCGCATTTCTCTTGCCGACCAGTACACCATCTAATGTGGTCGGCTTTGCCACGGGACATGTTACGATCAAGGATATGATCAAGGTTGGGCTGCCTCTTAAGGTAGCAGGTGTTGCATTGATAACTTTGTTGATGCCGACATTAGGTGAGATAATTACAGATTTCAAATTGTAAATTGGCCATCATTTTTTTGGGGGTTTTTCTTGCTAATTGTTGAAATTTGATAATTTTGCATTATATATATGTTATTTTTTTTTTCTGGTTGGCAGGTGCTTATGTTTTCGGGACAGACAAGATTGTATAGCTCTGAAGAGGATAGAGATTGGACCGAAATTTTTATTTTTAACATTTTAATAAAATTCATTAATAAATTAACCATCGTTTTTGGTCAATTCCAAATTTAACACGGCCGCAGAATGCCGGAGCGGACCCATATGGGGGGTACCGCAGAATGCCGGAGCGGACCCCCATATGGGTCCGCATAATGCCGGAGCGGTCCCTTTATTTTTTATTTTAGAAATACGAAATTGTATATATGTTAAGTGTTATTTAGTTTCGAATGTAGTTTAAATTGATTTTTGGTCGTATCGTATTTTTGGTCGCTCGTTTGAAATATTTTAGATATTTTACATATGTGGTTTCTTTTAAATTCTTTTGTGTACTCTGAGATAATAAAATCAACAAAATAAATAAATAACAACAAAATCAAACAAACAAGAAACTAATCAACGAAATAAATAAGTATCTGACAAAACATCTACCAATACTCCAAATAAGAATCTACCAATCTAACAAAACATCTAACAATCTACGGCTCTGGACTAAACACCGTCCTCGCCTTCTTCTTCCTAAACCCCCGACCCCGCCTGCATAGTGGCGTCTCGTCTGTATCTCCGGAGGATGCTGAGCTGGATGCCTGGACATCCGTAGACTGAACCGGCTCATGGGGAACCTCCTCAATCTCGGATGTCTGCTGGACCCCAGGACCAAAAACTGTGGTCTTTCCAGACTCAGCCTGCGTGAATAAAAACGCCTGTCTGGCAATAGGGTCATCGAGGAGGGAAGGGTGAGGTACCTGCTGTGAGGACTGGCCAGGGAACGACGGGATGGGCTCTGTCTGAACATACCCTGGCTCATAGGCAGGAGGTAATGTCTGAGTGGGAGTGTAACCTGGGGAATACAGTCCATCTCCCTCTGTGCCATAATCAGCGGAGATATCAAAGCCCAGGTCCTCCTCGTGTCCACCCTGTAGTAACTTACAAATTAGATAATGTATTGAATAAGAAAAAAATCACAGTTATGTATTTTAATTTAAATTATACCTCGGTAGGCATCCTAGCCTGGGATCCCATGGCGTCCTGTGCAGCCTGGCGCATCAACTCGGCACCTCGGTCGAACGCCTGACCGACCGTCTCAGCATCATGGACGCCTGCAAACACGTCCTCATCACCAGTGTAGGGGACATAGACATCGGGCTCGTCAGATATGTCGTCGACCGCATCAACACCGCCCAAGCCAGCGCACCTCAGTAGAGAGTCGAGGCGCGCCCTGTACCCACACTGGCACACCGCGGGTACGTTGTGCTTGAGGATGACCTTCCCGAGCCTCTTCCATCCCCTGGTGACGGCCATCGTAGCCCCTATGACGCAACTCTTGACAAGATATAATGCCTGAAAATATGAAAAAATTATGAAGAAGTTGTACAATTGTAAATATTAATATTTTTGAATTTGAAACTTCAAATTAAAAATACCGTGGCTGCGAGAGGTGCGCCGGCGGGGATAATACCGTGGATCCGTCCTCTACGATCCCTCAGCTTCGGTACCCGCTCGTGCGGGTTGTCGGCGATGTAGCCCTCAATGAAGATGGTGTACGTGCCGTGATCCTGATACCAAACTCTGTAAGGTCTGTACGAATTACAACAAATGTTAGATATTCCAATCAAAAAGCCATAGTTGAAGTAGTGAATTAATAAAATTTCTTACACTGGCGCGACATCCATCTGACGGTCGGGCTCGGCCAATGGGGGATCTGCCTGTCCTGCCTCGAACACGTAATCGGCACGAGCAATCCCCCAGTCCTTGCCTGCAGTGGTCTCCCTGGGATGGTGCAGAGCTCGCCAGACATCCTCGCTGATCGATGCCGGGGGCGGAGCAAGCTGGTGCATCCCGAACTGTCTCATGACCCGTCCGGGGTAATGGTGCTCGATGATCTATATATATTAATACGTTAGACTGTTTTTATTAAATTAAGTTGATTGTGTGAATAACTAGCATAAAGAAATTACGGTACCTGAAAACATATGAGCGGCACCTCTGCACGCCAGAAACGCTCCTGCTGACGACATCACTCCGGCAATATCTCAAGATATGACCGATGTGCGCCATCCACCTCGACCTAGAAGTATAGATTTAATATCATATATCAGTTCGAACTGGAAAAAATTTAAATAAAAATAAAAATAAAAGTAAACTTACATAATCTCTGTAGGGCTCCCAAGTGACAAACTCGGCATCATCTCTGAGGTGCTCGATCTCCTGTCTCCAAAATGTGATGCCGAGAGACGCGCCATGCCCTGCACCTACCCAAATCTTGGGATAGCAGAACTTGGCGGCAAATGCAGGGCAGTTGTCCGGCTCGGGCTTGCCCCACTGCGGCACATCTGTCTTGCTAGCCAGGACTGGACGGCCAACAATCAGATGTGCATAGGACCAGTGCTGTAGTAACATGCACGGTCCTATGAATGTCTTGTTCTTCTTCAGGCAGGCTGTGTTAAGACCCTTTACAAGAAAACAAAGTCATTGTTACTACACTACGATGTATACTATTTGAAAATATTTATAAGGTGTTTCTTACCTATATAGGCATGCCAGCGTGGCACCTCCCCAGTTGAACCTGCCCACAGTGGACAGGTCGCGCAGAAGCTCGAGGTAACACAGCCGCACCTGATCTCCATGCGAATCTGGAAACAACCGACAGGTGATCATCTCCAAAATATAGGCGCGCAGATATCGGTCAATAACCACCTGTTATAGATTTAAATTAGAACAATACTTACAAGAAAATATGATTGAATCTCGTACAAGCAAATACCTGATCTGGTCGATCCGGAAAGACCTGAAATCTCGCCCGCAGCTTTACCAAGCTGATACAGCTGGGCGAGACCACAGTCTTCTCACCTCTCTTCTTCGCTTTCCGGAGATCCTCGTGCGGGATACCCAATAGCTCTAAGCACAATGCACGAAAATCTCCGTACTCGACGCCCGTGACCGGCTCCCCAATAATAGTCATACCCCACAGGCAACTGACGTCCTGTAGGGTGACTGTCATCTCAGCATGGGGGAGATGAAAGCTGTGCGTCTCCGGACGCCATCGCTCAACGAGGCCAGAAGATAAGCCCTCGTCAGCATTCTCCTCGGCCATATGGGATATCTGGTACAATCCCATCGAGCGTAAAACCCCCCCGTACGCCGACTGGTACCGTAGATGCTGGCGGTTGTGACGAACCGTAACCGCATCCAAACCCTGCATTTAAGTAAATAATCAGATCAAGTTCATTCATCAAAAATTCGAGATGACAAATTTATAAATATGACAAATTTACTTACCCCAGTGGCAGCCTCTAATATCCGATGCTCCGTATTCGGGTACCACAAGAAGTCGCTGACCCTGTCGGTGCGACTCCGGATACCCGGAACATCCGCCAACGCTGTCTCGATGTACTAAGACATCTCGTATGGCGTGGCTGTAGGAGCATGCTGTGTACCCCTACTGGAGGATGGTATATCTCTACTGGTACTCATGCTGTATTGGATAATATTTGGTCAAATATGAGAGTTTGGTAAAAGTCCGGTTTAACTTTGGGTACAATTCTAATTAAATTTGGGTACAATTCTAATTAAATTTGGTTACAATCGAATTAAATTTGGGTACAATCTAATTAAATTTGGGTACAATCTAATTAAATTTAGGTACAATTCTAATTAAATTTGGTTACAATTCTAATTAAATTTGGTTACAATCGAATTAAATTTGGGTACAATCTAATTAAATTTAGGTACAATTCTAATTAAATTTGGGTACAATTCTAATTAAATTTGGGTACAATCTAATTAAATTTGGGTACAATTCTAATTAAATTTGGGTACAATCGAATTAAATTTAGGTACAATTCTATTTAAATTTGGGTACAATCGAATTAAATTTTGGTACAATTCTAATTCTAAATCCTAAATCTAAACTCTAAACCTAAATCCTAATCCTAAACCCTAAACCTACACCTAATTACTACTCTACACTAAAAATTAAAACAAGAGAAGAAGAAGAAAACTTACCCGAGGTCGAAGGGATTCAAACTTCAAAAGAGATGTAATGAAATCGGAATTCTGCGGCCCTATATATAGGCCGGGGACCGCTCCGGCATTATGCGGCCCCAGGGGCCGCTTCGGCATTGTGCGGACCCATATGGGGGTCCGCTCCGGCATTCTGCGGTACCTCCCATATGGGTCCGCTCCGGCATTCTGCGGCCGTGTTAAATTTGGAATTGACCAAAAACGATGGTTAATTTATTAATGAATTTTATTAAAATGTTAAAAATAAAAATTTCGGGAGATTGGATGAATGAATGCTGCCTGCATTAGTACATCTTTTTTTTTTTACATTGTTCAATATTTCTTTCAAATTTTCTATTTTTAGTCTTATAGTATTGTTATGTTTTTCATGTAAAACTATGGATATAGGACTTCCATAAGAAAAGAAAAAAAAGCAGATTGAAGGGGAAAACAACTAACTCTAGCTTATGTCGAAGAATTTCTGTGGTCAGAACTATATAAAATCGTGTGGTCACTGAGGTGCGTGCGTTTTACTGTAATTATGCTTTGAAACAAAAAAGAAAAAGAAAACTGTAATCATGCTTTTCTCTAATCTTTTGAATAAAATGTTTCCGTGGGAACCCTTCTCCCCCCTCCCTTATCTTCATCTCACTTTACTTTTGCTTATCCGAACAAAAGTTGAAAAACAACCTGGAGTGATTTAGTAGGAGTAGAACTTGGGTGTTCTTGAGAACATCAAGTCTTGTGGTGAGTTTATCGTAAAAATTTATCGAATTAGTTTCAAATAACGAATCCAATATGTTAAAACCGATCTACGAGTGATGCGTTTACATACAAAAATTATAAAATTTTGAATTAATTAGTATAAAGTAGTGTTCTAAATAACGCGCTAAAGCGACGCTATAGTATTTTCGGACCTTAAACGCAAAACTATGAGATAAAAGTGTGCTATTTCAGCTACGACCATTATAGCTAGGGGAGGAGGGATTAAGAGGAAATGGGGTCAATTGACCCCCATTTTTTCTTAATTTTTTTGTATTTAGATATGATTTTCTATATAATTTAGAGTGAAATGGCTTGATATTATAATATTGACCCCCATTCTCCATAGAAAAATTGTATATGATTGACCCCCATAGTTCGAAAGTCTGACTCCGCCCCTGATTATAGTGGTAATAGCAGTCCGCTATAGATCATAGTGTGTAGCGCAAATAGCACACGCTATGCTAATAGGCTTTTATTTCAAATCCAAATTGAAAATTTCTTTTAAGGATCAATTTTTTTATGCCCATATTGATTTGGCTTCTAAATTGAAAAATATAGATAATTTATGACATGATGCTTAAGTTATTTTGAATTGAAGAAAAATAATTAGCTTATGTCATGATGCTAAGTTTATTTTTGAATAAAAAATAAATAGATTATGATATTACTAAGGATATTTTGAATAGAAATTTAGATTTTGCACTGGTTCAATATGAATATTATAATTTCTTAATCAATTTGGTGTTACTTATTGCTCTATGAGACTTTAGATAATATTGATAATTAGTAGAAATATATAATATAATTTTTGAAAAAAAAAACCGTTAGGTAGGATAGCTTTCGCTATAACTACACTATTCGCGATAGCTTTTCATTTTAACCTTCCTGCGATGACGCGATAATCGTTATTTAGAACCTTGGTATAAAGCCAAACAATCAAAGAATGATAAAAATGAATTGTTAAAATTAACTTATAATTTTTTTACTGCATGACTTTATATCAAATTAATTCAAAACTTTATAAATTTCTTATGTAAACGCAAAGGAGATTGGTTTTAACGATTTAGATTCGTCATTTGAAGCTAATCGGATTGGTTTTGCCATTAAACATACTAATTGGTGAACTTAAGAACACCCTAGATTTGCTCTTCAAATTTTAGGGAGTGGGGCGCGTCTCATGGGCATCAGATCCAAATCGGTCTGATGTCCGTTCGGAACTGTCTGATTCGCTTCATGATTCGTTGGTACTTGATCCGCACGAATATTGAAGCGGCACACATAAATCATGAAGCGATGGTGCAAACAAATCATGAAGCGAATCGGACAATTCCAAGTGGACATTGAACCGATTTGAATCTAATGCCTATCGAACAAGTCCCGCTTCCCAAACTTTTTTGCAGGAGCAAACTAATATTCAGAAATAGAAGTTAATAGCCTAAAACAGTGCAGTACAAAGTCCAGGTTGTAGAGGAAGCTATGCCCAATGTCACTTTACATTAACAAATAAATTCGTATAATTATTTTAACATTATCTAATAAAAAATATTCTACGGAATAAGAGTGGATTGAAGGACCAATGGATCAATTGATCTATTTTTTATGAAAAAAAATGTATTTATATATATTTTTCTATATAATTTAGAATAAAATGTCATGATCTGGTAAAATTGACCTCTATTTTTAATAGAAAAGTTTTATATGATTTGACCTCTCATGTGTTTGACTTCTATAGTTTGAAAGTCTGACTCCGTTTCTGCTACAAAATATAACGAGAGAACATATATATAGAGGAAATATGAAGAGGGATTTTACTGTTATTTATTATTTTGGCTATTATAAAATTAATTAATGATATAGTCAACACAAATCTTAAAATATTTGATTGAGACCCCCCAAGTTCAAACGTCATGTTTTTTCCTTTTATTAATATTTAATTAATTCTTCATGCACTAAAAATCCTCAGTAATTAATAAGTAAAAATATATTAGCATATAAATAAAACCTGTCTTAGAATAATCACCTCCTCCAAATAAAAAAGAATCCTTTTTTTTCTTAGTAGTTCAAATGGAGTCCGTATTCTCTATAGTACCGTAGGAGATGCAATGAGCTGAGATTAGCTCTCAATCGAGCGATAGGAATTCCGTGCCTTCACTCTCTTTTTTTGACAATAATACAAGAGACATGATAAAAGATGAAATTTAGATACAAAAGTTTGTTTTTTAGATTCGTACAGTCTAAATTTAATAATTGAACGTGCAGTATGGGAGTGATCTGAATCATAGTGACAAGATTCGTGTATAATTCGTGTATAATTCGTTTTTTCGACGTTACTGAACCGAACTCCGAATAAAACGCAGAAAAACGTATAATACGTTTTATTCGCGAATAAAATGCGTATAAAACTCGAGTTGACGAATTATTTGTGAAAAAAATGCGAAAAAAACACGAAAAAAATAAAATTGGAAAAAAAAACCGTTAAAAAAAAAAATTTGGAAATTTTTATTTTTTATTTTTTTCGTGTTTTTTTTCGCATTTTTTTCACGAATAATTCGTCAACTCGACTTATATCAACGTTGATTTGTTCAAAACAACGGTTTTTAACGGTACAACAAGAAAGAGCCTGTTGATTTGTTCAAATCCACCCCCAATTTCAGACTCAACGTCTATATCACCTGATTATTAAAGATATCACGACAAGAAAAACAAATAAATTAAGGAAAAAAATAATTCCCACTTGTAATCAAGTTGACTCGAGCCAATCATACACATGACGCAGTGATAAGTATCTTGTGAATACCATATTATATAATGGAAATTGCTAATATGCTATGCAGAGCATAGAGGGCCTCCGTGCTACGGCTCAATATTTGAGTTTTCAAAATTCTAACGGTCAATCCGAACCGTTCAACATGATCTCATAGTACATGCAAATCAAATTTTACATTTTTCAGAATTTTTTTACTATTTTTTTAGATAGGTAGAAAATCACTTGATCTAAAAATTCTGTACCATTCAGATCAAATATTTTTCTACCTATCTAAAAAAATAGCAAAAAAATTCTAAAAAATGTGAAATTTGATTTGCAAGTACATATTCATATTGTGATCATGTTGAACGGTTCGGATCGACCGTTAGAATTTTGAAAACTCAAATATTGAGCCGTAACACGGAGGCCCTCTATGCTATGCATAGCACCGTAGCCAACTCCTTATATAATAATAAGGTAACTAGAAAATTTTAAATGTATGAGAATCAGTCTTTGATTTAGTGACAAATACAATATACTTTGTGTGAGAGGTCACATGTTTGAAATTCGAATGGGAAAATCTCTTGTAGATATTAAATAGTTGGGTGTCTTGACTTCTTACTTTTATTAAAAAAAAGAATTCTAAATTTATTGAATTGTATGTCTAACACACTTTTTATTAATATTATTGATGAAATTTATGAAATTTTAATATTTTTTCAATAGCATAAATATTTTGTTACACTATAAAAGATGAGGGTTAAAATGTCTTCATTTTTTGTGCCTCCATCGTGTCTCCAATTTTTAAACGTTAATAACTTAAAATTTAAGACTCAAATATCAAAATAAAACTATTATATTTGATCTATATCATCTTCTCTATGCACATATACAAAATTACGACATATTAACTTTATTTTGATTGATATCAAAGTTTGAAAAAAAAATATATTGATATAGATGAATTCTAAACATTGATTTTTCAACTTATTGATTAATGTAAAAACAAAATCGAAAAATGATAATTTTTTTATGTGCACGTAGAGAAAATAATGTAGATTACATTTAATGGTTTTATTTTGACATATGAGTTTTATAATTTTGTTATTAAACAATTAAAAAGTGTAGGAACAAAAAAATGGAGGCGTTTGAACCCTTCTCGTTATAAAATAAGAAACTATTTTCAAATTATATTTGGAGCCTATTTTATAAATATATTTTATTTAGATCATGAATTATTTGGAATTACAAACTTGTTTCCCCAACGAACTGAATCATTGTTTGCCAATAAAGTTCCATTTTTCTACCTATGCTTAAAAGGCTGGATCTCTATATTATGTTCCCTCCGTCTAAGGCTTATTGGCCTGTATTCGCCAAAATTAGTTTAATTTATTGCTGATGTGGTTTATCAATTTTAATTTACTGATGATGTGACTTATTAGAAACTTTAAAATTAGTTTCAGGGATGTGAACATTTAGAAACTTCAGAGTCTATAATTTTTTAAAAGTAGGTAACAGTTATTTTGAAACTCTTAAAATTTGAGGGATGTAGATGCTCTTAGTTTTCAGTCTCTTATTACCATAAAATGAAATGGCAACACAATAGCCAATAGGTCAAACTTCCGCTTAAGCGCCTGTGGGTCCTTCATTAAAGCCGGATCAGGTTGACATACAGATCCAAACCCGAATCCAAAAGCCTATTTAGATCTCATTAGTCCAAATTCCAAACTATTAAAATTGGCAATTGGCTGCTCTTCAGTTTAGATCTCATGAGCAAAACCAAATGTTATTAATATTATCTCCATCCAAGTCATTTAAGAAAATTTTATTTTCGCAACCTTTTTGAGAATGTCACTTACCAACCTATAAAAGCCCAAACTTCATCATTTGCCTGACAAAAAAGGAAACACAAAAGTTTGTAACACACACACCACAAGACCACACACAATGGTGGATACCTACGCAGCTGATCCAAAAGTGCCTCTCCTACCAGTACAAAAAGAATCAACTATTACAACCAATACAAGCTCTGTTCTGAACTCAATTATAGCCAACAAATACATACAAATTGCCTCCGGACCCGTAGCATGTACCGCAATTTTGCTCTTTGTAAATGAGCCAAGTTCGAGCCGAAGCATGCTGGCTGTGCTTGCTTGGGTTTTCCTCTGGTGGCTGACGGAAGCGGTGCCAATGGCTGTGACGTCTATGTCGCCACTTTTCCTTTTCCCGTTATTTGGTGTATTGTCGGCCGATGATGTGGTGAAGGCATATATGGATGATGTTATATCCCTGGTTCTAGGTAGCTTTATACTTCCATTGGCAATTGAGCACTACAATCTCCACAAACGTCTCGCTCTGAATGTGAGTGTAATATGTTGATCTCAATTTTTTGCTTTAATTGTAAATTTGTAAATGTACTTGAAAAATTATGACGATGTATTCGTCATCCTGATATTCTAATTATTTTTTTATTCATATGATGTTCCCAAAGGAATAAATTATATGAGCATCCAAATTGAAAACAGAGTGGAAGAATTCAGGACAGATTTTACAACTAAACGGATATCATATCACTATGCATGAAGAAGCAAAATAATATAACCTCATTTCAAGTATCATGTTGTATACTTGTATGATTGAATTATGATAAAATACACAGATAACCTCCCTTTTCTGTGGAGACCCACTAAATCCGGGATTTTTTTTAAAAACAGTAATTAAAATATTAAAAGTTAAAGAAACGACATGATTGCTTCGTTTGTTATAAAAACAGCAAAAACCGAATTGGCTATTCGGTTAAGTTTTTTTTTGCTTCACCGAATAGCCTATTCGGTTAAGCAGTCGGTTTTAACAGGGGTTGTGGGAACATGGCCACAGAAGATCCGTATTAGAGCTTAACCGAATAGGCTATTCGGTTTGGTGTTTTTTTGGGCTTAACCGAAATGCCTATTCGGTTTAGGTTTTTTTTTTTTTTTTTTTTTTTTTTTAGAGACTAAGATTATTTGACTGAAAATAAAGAAATTTAATACTGAAAATTTGAATGTTTTATTTAAATTATTTGACTTCTTTTGATATATAATTAGCATATTTATACTAATTAAGTTAAATTATGTTGAATTACACTATATTAAGTTAAATTACACTAAATTACATTACATTACGCTAAAATACGGTTAATTACGCTAAATTACATATGAATAGGGACGATATCTTCACTGAAAAGGCGAAAAACGACGGCGAAACTTCAAATGGTTATAAAACGGCGCTCGAGTGTCCGATTTCAGCAAATAACCACTTTTCAGAAAGCTTGCGAAAATGCGCATGTGTCTGTGCCGGCTATGCTGGATTTCAAAAATTCAGAATCGTCAAAAAACAAAAGGAAGAGCCTCAAAACTTGAGTTGAAGTTTCCGATTAAGATTTTCGTTTCTATTATTCAATCCAAGTAGCTCAGTAAATTAGTTACATAATGAACTTGTAGAATACCAGTTTTTACTATTTTTAGAATTTTTTTACTATTTTTTATGATTCATGAAAGATGGCACAGAATCGGTCTATTTTAGCGTAATTTTCGGTATTTCAGCATAATTAGCGGAGTTATTGTAATTTAGCGTAATTTAGTGTAATTCAACATAATTTATTGTAATATAGTGTAATTCAACATAATTTTTATTTAGTGTTTTTTTTTATTTTTTTGCTAATTATAAATCAGAACAAGTAATATAACAAATAATTTAAATCAAATTTTCAGTATTATATTTCTTTATTTTGCTCTTCTTGGTGTTATAAAATAAAAAAAAAAAAAAAAAAACCTAAACCGAATAGCCTACTCGGTTTAGGCTAAAAAATCCCTAAACCGAATAGGCTATTCGGTTTAGGGGTGTTACACGAAAGATCACATACTCTGGTGTTTGTTTTTGTGAAAATTCGGTTTAACCGAATAGGCTATTCGGTTAAGCAAAAAAAAACTCCTTAACCGAATAGCCTATTCGGTTTTTGCTGTTTTTATAACAAACGAAGCAATCATGTCGTTTTTTTTACTTTTAATATTTTAATTACTGTTTTTAAAAAAAATCCCTAAATCCGCCTCTCCTCCTCCTCGGCATTTGTGGTACAACAGCCTTTGTCAGCATGTGGATGCAAAACACAGCTGCTGCAGTCATGATGATCCAAGTCTCCAATGGCATCCTCCAGCGGCTGCCTGATGGGTCCCAAGAGTCAGGAAGCAACACAGACGTGCAGTGCTTTTGCAAGGCAGTGATTCTAGGTGTCATCTACTCTGCGGCCATTGGCGGTATGAGCACGCTTACTGGTACCGGGGTTAACCTAATACTTGTTGGAATGTGGCAAAGCTACTTCCCCCAAGAGGAGCCAATTAGCTTCAGTTCTTGGTTTATGTTTGGGTTTCCCTTGGCCATTATTTTGTTCATTGTTGTCTGGATTGTGTTGTGTTTGCTATACTGCTCAAGGAGTATGGGAAGGTCACTTTCGGTGTATTTGGATCGAAGCCATCTTAAAAGAGAACTTGAGTCGCTTGGTATAATTTTTCTCTTAACTTACTGATTATTTACTGTTTCTAAATTACAAATATATATATATATATATATATATATGTACACACATATAAAGTTATAACGTTAGTGTGAGGTTAGCCAAGAAAGTTCAATAACTTTAATCTCAAAGTTTATTGGATCGGATTCAAATAATTAATATTTACATCTACTTTATCACTCAAGCATTTTCGTTTAAACTTTTAATTTGGGTTTACTCTGTATGAGAAAAGAGGTAGAGTAGAACTATGAATTATTTTGTTCTGCTTTACTGTTTTCAGCCACTTGATCATAAATACAATATGGCTCCAAAACTTAAATTTTGAAATTTTAAAAATTGCCTTGTCAAGTATGTCAGAATTGAAGCTTTGAATTCATCATTGAGACCACTCCGAAACCTGTAGAGATTAAACTCCCAAATCTTTTCATAAGCCAAAGCTCAAGTATCTTTACTCCATACACACACGCAGATGATATATGATTTATATTTGAAATCAATGTTTTAATAATACGAAATTAAACTATTCTGTGGACGGATTGTGGCAGGTCCCATGGATTTTGCAGAGAAGATGATTTTGATTATTTTTGGGGTAAGTAATTGGCATTTCTTTTATTTTGATTTTGCAACTAAACAATTTTGAATCTTAGGTAAGGTGTCGAACTAATAATTTTTGTTGTTGCTGTTGTGCTTGTGGCAATAAATACGAGCAGGGGTTGATTGTGCTATGGATGACAAGAAGCATAACAAATGATATGCCTGGTTGGGGTGCTCTCTTTCATAATAATGTTCACGATGGCACTGTCAGTGTAAGTTCTATATACCTTTTTTTAATGTACTTTCATAAAAATTAAACAATTTCACATAAAAGTTCAACATTAATACGAGCTCTTTATCATATAAATGTTGTAAAAATTAAATAGGTTAAATCGAAGCATTAACATTTTTACTTTAGGTTATAATTAATATCAGTTGAGTCTAATTGACATGTTACCTGACATAGCATATTTTCAACTTATTTTAATAATTTGTGCTCTCTGTATATTTTCTCTGGACATGGAAATCTGGTATTCGTAGGGCACCAAGTATGAAATTGAACTGGTACCAAGTACTAAAGCACTTGTTCATAGCATATATTCACTATCCAGAAGGATTTATATTTTGTAGGTGATGATGGCAACCGTACTCTTCATAATACCAAACAAGAAGAACAATGGCGAAAAGCTAATGGATTGGAACAAATGCAAGAAGCTCCCATGGGACATCATCCTGCTACTTGGTGCCGGATTCGCCATAGCAAATGGGGTCCGTACTAGCGGTCTTGCCAATGAGCTGTCAGACAGCCTCAGCTTCGTAAAAACCGCACCATACATAGCAATCACCCCATTAGCTTGTCTTATTAACGCAACAATTACAGAGTTCACGTCCAATAATTCTACCTCAACTCTGGTTTTACCACTGCTAATCGAGCTGGCTCGGTCTATGAGTGTCCATCCACTACTGCTCATGGTGCCTGGTGCAATTGGAGCAGAATTTGCATTTCTGTTGCCAACTGGTACGCCGTATAATGTGGTTGGGTTTGCTACAGGACATATTGAAATCAAGGATATGATCAAAGTCGGGGCTGCCTTTGAAGGTAGCGGGTGTTGCATTAATAACTGTACTGATGCCGACTTTAGGTGAGAAACTTGAAAATTCCAAATAATAACCTTTACCGGTTTTTTTCTTTTTTCTTCCTAATTGTTGAAAATTGATGATATCTAATTGTGTTTTATTTTCCTTCTTGTTGGCAGGTCAATACGTTTTCGGGATAGACACGATCATGTGGATGAATGCTGAATAAATACTTCCCTTTTTAACTTTTTGTAGACAAGATAGAAAACTCTTGCAAACAAACTACAAGCAGATCGTCATCATTTGTGGTGTAAATATATTTTTTCCTTTTTTTTTAATTTGTTTCTTTAATGTACATTCCAATCTGTAAATTAATTTTATCGGTGTATGATATCATTATGGCCAGTATTCCTAGAAAATGCTATGCTGTATTAATATCTTGAACAATTAGCATGAAAATGACATTTCCAAAAAAAAAGTCATAAATTATTTTAGAGTTGGTCAACCTTCTTCCCGAAATTTTATTATATACAATCTTTTAAAAAAAAAAAACTCATTAACCTTTTTTACTAAAAATTTTCATATTTACCAGGACCGCATTTTGAAACTGCGGACCCAGCAGGTTGGTACCGCTGTTTGAAACTGCGAACCAAAATTAATGCACTTTAGTGCAATATTAAATGCACTGCTGGCCTGCAGTTTCTTCTTCTTCTTCATCTTTGGTCAGCGTACTGTTATTTTAGTCAAGCGCTAATTCCTATGTTTCAAATAAAAATATGGATATATAAGTCTTTATACTTGATCTATTTCATTAGTAAAAGAGAAAATAGAATAATAATTCTCTTGCAGTAACTCTTCTCAAGTTTGTCCGCTCTGATTTGGATGGCAATTAAGTGGAGTAGTAAGTCCAAAATTCGGTTTGGTATGGTATAAAGGCCCAAAAACTCGTTGCCAGGGTTTTGAAACCTAATACTGTATAATTTAAGGAATTAAATGTAGGTCACAGCTGAAACCAACGGGAGTACTGGTACCAAATATTGTGCAAATGATACACATAGGTTTTGAATTGGTGTTTCTAAGGGGTTTAGAATGCTTCAGAAAAGAGTTCAGGGACTGGTACCAGGTCGGCACCAGCTTTGGTTACCACTGGTACTGTGAGGTGGGCTTCTGAGCTGCCTCCGACACAGTCCCCCCTGTACTTTTGGTTTGCATTGTACCCTACAGCTAGCTAGTTGAAGTTTTCATTGTTCCAATTTTGGTCCTTGCCAAAATAAACTGCGACGGATATTGTCCATCTCCTTGATAGTTCAATCAGGGACCTTGAAATACCGGCTTGAAATATATATGTAGAGAAGATAATATTTCATTAAGAGAGTAATTAACCTGGCTTCTGTACCATTCAATAATCTGGATGATAGTTTGGAAATTAGAGGTTGAAACTCAGCTTTTATGAGAGATTTAGCAAACAGGGAAAGTCGAGTAAATTATGGAGAATCTGGCAGACTTTTACCTCAGGAAATGCGCCTAAAATTCGATGAATCGAGATTCGAGGGTCTTTAAGATTCGTGCCAGAATGAAACGAACGAATCGGATTTAAAGCTCGAACAGTACGTTTGCATTTATAAACTTGGGCCATCCTTACCTCTGACACCCCTTTTTTAGAATTACCTTCCTTCTTCTAGCCCAAAATGACCATCCTTTATCTAACCTCTTTCTTTGCATATTTAAACTTGGGCCATCCAGAAGGCCCACACGAAAACTTATTCCAAGCCCAACACAATCAGCTTCAACAAGGCCGCAGTTTTAGCGCTGACTCGGGATTCTCCACTCGACACGAACAGAAGTCGTAAATGTCCCACTGTCAGTGAGAGATTACCACTGACCGAGAACTAGAGAAGAATAGAAAGCCTCCAACCAGAGGCGAACGAGGACGACGATATACTAGGTACCTCCGGTGAGGCGATCTCTGCATCGCTGACTGATGGGCCCCATGAATCGGAGAAAGAGAGATCTATTTGTACGGACACTTCTTTTTCTCTTCGCCCTCAACACTGTATGTATATTTATCTACTTCAGCCTCCACCCCCGACCTCGGCGTCCCCTCGACGAAGAAAACCGAACGATAACCCTAACTCCTCCTTCCCTTCCTTCCACCGCTCTTAAGCCATGGCCTTTCCTCCCTTCGTACCTCCCGTGGAATATCACCACTTTCCCTCCCGTTGGCTCTTGTGAGGCCTATTTTGGCAATGGTTTCTCCCGTTCGATTTCGCCTCTCCGCGGACGGACTGGATTCTTCCGATGTCACTACAGTCAGACCTTGGAGAGTTCGATCTGCGAGGGTGGAACGATCAGGATGGATGCCAGGAGGATTTTGATGTCGAGAGGTGGAGAGGATTTGGAGAAGGTGATGGGGAGGAATGAAGAAGATGAACTGCCAAAATATGAGGTTGGTGCATTTCAAATTGAAGGAGAGGGGTGGGAGAGAAGAGAGGATAGAAGACTTGTTGATCAGGCTTTTCTTGATCAGTATTTGAGGCACGGCGCAGTGCATATGCACACGATGCGATCTCTTGTGGAATCAATACGGGTTGTGCCAAGTGGAGAGCTTCAGTGCGATCAGGTGAGGGGTCGATTTTCCCTTTTCGGCCTTTCCATATTTTGAAATATCTGTGGTTTTTTTTTTTTCTAGATTTGAACTGTTGTATCTGAAGTATAATTTTCTGTTCTTTGGACATAATTGCTTAGTTGAATGAACTGGAAAAAAAGAGCTATTCAGTTTAACCTGACTCTGTGAGTCACTGTTTAAAATCAAGCCAAAGTTGCAAATATTAAAAGGATGGTATAGCACCATTTTGGAAGGCCCATAAATTTAACTTATCAATTGCATCCGTTTCCCTTTTTTAACTAATAAATAATATCTTTCATCAAGGTGATAGATGAACCTACATTGCTGGTGACACGATTTGAGTATGCAAACATGTTTCACACAGTTACTGACTGGTATAGTGCATATGTTAGTTCTCGGGTTACTGGCTTGGCCGGGCGACCACATCTTGTTTTTGTTGATGGCCACTGTAAGGTAAGTTGCTACTTCTTTTTTCCTTACTCTACTTGGTGATTTATTGTAGTGTCAATAGTCCCAATTGATTTTATTAGTTATAGGTAACCATTCTATATTATTTATGAGTCAACAGAATCGACTTGAAGTAATTCAAATTCGTTTTGGAAAAAATATGTGAAATTTGAAGAAAGTGATAGTCCAGTCTTGTACTATATTTTGGATTTACGGCCTTTTAATGCAAGCTGGAACATTTAACTCATTTTAAAGAAGAAACTTAAATGATGATGGAACTTGTTCTGAACTTCTGATGCAGTCTAGAGAGCCTTGAAGCATTTTAATTTGATAAAGATAATTTTTTTTCTGAATTATGGAAGTAATATAGACTGTGTTTAAAGAAATATTCAACTGTAATGTAAACTACAGTATTTCGGGTATGTACTGGTTTTGGTGTATCAGTATGGTCAATAGGAATTACACTACAGGGACTAGATTGTAAAAACCTTTATTATTTCTAAAACAAAGTCAGAAGGCAACTTGCCACCTGACCTTAAAATGAAAATTTGATGACTAATTTGTGTTTTATGTTAATTACCTCTTCAAAAATTTACCCAAGTATTAGATATTCCAATAATATGATTGTCTGTAGCACTGTGTTTTTGAGCTAGAGCGATTAATATATATATCTGATCCGATAATATTACCCTTTTGAAATAACCAGGCACAGCTGGAGGAGACATGGAAGGCGCTCTTTACAAGTATGAGGTATGCAAAAGACTTCACTGGTACTGTATGCTTTCGCCATGCCATTCTCTCTCCATTAGGTTATGAAACTGCTCTTTTCAAAGGGCTTACTGAATCCTTCTCTTGCCAAGGCTCTGTTGCAAACATGCTCCGTCAGAAACCTGATTACCAAAAAACGGCACGCCTGTCGGAATTTGGTGAGATGTTATTATCTGCTTTTGACCTTCTACCAATCCCTAAGCCTAGACCTAGTGAACTAAACATACTTTTTGTGAGACGTGAAGATTACCTTGCACATCCAAGGCACACTGGCAAGGTTGAGTCTAGGTTAAGCAACGAATTAGAGGTGTTCGAATCAGTCAACACCTGGGCTAAATTGCACAACAACATCAAGTGCAAATT